>CM028131.1:1393015000-1393686071 GCA_016271365.2 Neoceratodus forsteri | reverse complement strand
TGGAAATCTGGAGTGAAAGTACTACAAATTTGCGAAGTTACAAGGGTCCACAGAAACTGCACAACGCATGCTTGTAACAGTTATTTTATGGACGTTTGTCACTAAATTTTCAACATAGGCATTTTAGGACCTCTGCTCATGAGCAGAGTCACTGTGATTTTACATATGAACATACATAAGAACAAACATATCTGCCAGCAGAACAGACTAATCGGTCTATCAAAATCTGCCCGAGCATGCAGCTAGCACCAGCCTCCTCCCCCGCTTGTCCCAGCCCCTGCCCTCCCCCGACTCTTCCTTTTGCATTATCCCAGTCCTTCTTAAAGCTATTGACTATCCTACATGTTTCCACCGCCTATGGCAGCGCATTTAAACTAGACACCACCCTGTCAGTGAAGTAGTGCCTCCTCATTTCCCTCTTGAACTGTCCCCCTTCCAACCTTAGTCTGTGCCCCCTCGTCTCTCTTCCACTCCTCAGTTTAAACACCCCCTCGGTGCTAGGTTTATTTACCCCCCCCTCAGGTATTTAAATGCTTCAATCATATCCCCCCATCCCACCTCTCCTCCAGTGTGTACATGTTCAGCTCGTTCAGCCTAACTATTCCTTTCCTTCCATCCCTTTAACATTTTTGTTGCCCTCCTTTCCACCCCCTCCAGTAACTTTATATCTCACTTCAGGTATGGCCTCCAGTACTGCACACAGTACTCCAGGTGCGGTCTGACCAATGATCTGTAGACAGATAGGATCACATCCCTGTGTCTGGATGAGAACCCTCTTGCGATGCACCCCAGCATCTTGTTTGCCTTCGCTGCTGCTCTCCTACACTGGGCTGAGTTGTTCATGCTCCCAGTTACCAACACCCCTAGGTCCTTCTCCTCCTCTGTGATCCCCAACCAACAGTCCCTATTCTGGTTCTTAGGCCTGAAATGCATCACCTTACACTTGCTTGCATTGAATCCTAGCTGCCACTCCACCGACCACGTCTCTGGTTTGGTTAGGTCCCCCTGCAGTTTTTCCCATCTGTCCTCCTTGTCCACCACTGCCCTCAATTTGGTATCATCTGCGAATAGACTAACACTGCTCCCCACACTGTGTGCTATATTGGAGATTAAGAGCCCAAATGGCATCTGGACCAGCACTGACCCCTGCAGCACTGACCCCTGCAGCACTCCGCTTGTCACTGTTCTAGGTGCCGAGAGCTCCACCACCACCACCACCACCCTCTGCACCCTCCCCTGTAACCAGGTCTCTATCTATTTACTCAGCTTTTTTCCCCACCCCCACTGCCGTCACCTTCCTCCCAGTCTCCCATGAGGCACTGTATCAAAGGCCTTACTGAAGTCCAAGTACAGGACATGTACCGCATGGACCCTGTCCAACTCCCTTGTCACCCAATCATAAATACAGGTTACTAACCTGTAACAGGAGTTCTAGGAGTGGTATATGTGGTTCATCTACACTGTCTGGCAGGTTCCTTGCCGCTATAAGATGGGCCGGAAAGTCTTCAAGCTGGCTCCTCCCACCCACCCGGGTGGTAAAACCCTAAGCTCTGCCACATGGCTCAGATCTATCCACGGAAGCCAGGTTGCGTGTCGAGCCGGGAGATCGGGTGAGTCGTGTGGATGAACAACATATACCACTTCCTAGAACTCCTGTTACAGTGAGTAACCTGTATTTCTAGGGACGTGGATATGTTGTCTAATCACTGTGTAGCAGACTCTAGCAGTTCTCTGGGAGGAGGGAGGCATAGGCTCGTACGCCCCCCCGATACCTACTTGGGGAATAAGGACTGGAGAACCGAGGTCCCAAAACCAGCATCCCGGCGTGACTCTAGGTCAATGTGGTAATGGGAAATAAAGGTGTGTGCTGACTTCCAGGTAGCAGCCCTGCAGATTTCCTGGATAGGGATGTCCCTAGAAGCAGCCACCAAAGCAGCGGTATGGCGGGTAGAAAGAGCTCTTATCCTTTTGGGTGGCTCTATGCCTGCCAACCTATAGCAGAGATCTATGCAGGAGGTGACCCACCTGTTTGTCTGCTTGGCTGCAGGTCTGCCAGGTGCAGCTTCAGCGTACGTGACAAACAGCTGGCGAACCTCTCCCTGAACTTCAGCAGTCCGCTCCTTATAATAAGCGAGCGCTCTTCTAGGGTCCAAAGTATGGAGCCTATATTCGGCCTCCGAAGTGTGACTGGGGTAGAACACCGGAAGAGTCAACACCTGGTTAAGGTGAAACTCCAATACCACCTTTGGAAGGAATTTCGGGTGGGGGTGAAGGACAACCTTGTCCTGTGGAAGACCAGGTAAGGAGATTCGATAGAAAGCGCCTGGAGCTCTCCCATCCTTCTGGCTGATGTTATAGCCACCAAGAAGGCAGTCTTCCACGACAGGTGGGAGATATCGCACCTGTGCATTGGCTCGAATGGCTTGCCCATGAGCTAAGCCAATACCAGCAGTAGATCCCACGGAGGTGGAGGTTCTCGCACCGGAGGGGATATGTGATCAATGCCTTTGAAAAAGCGCCCGACCACCTTCTCCTGCGCCACCGACTGCTTGCCGGCCCGCACCTGGTAAGCACAGATGGCAGCCAGGTGCACCTTATGGGTCATCGACCGAAGCCCTAGCTGAGACAGGGACCACAGGTAGTCCAAAATGCTAGCTAATGGACAGGCAGAGGGGTCCAACCCCTTGTCCTAACACCAGATGGAGAATCTCTTCCATTTAAAGGCATAGCACTTTCTGGTTGACTCCTTACGGGATGCCTCAACAACGCTGAGGACCTTGTTGGAAAGACCCATGGTCTGAAACTCTAGCCACTCAGGAACCAGGGACTGAAAGTCCAAATGGAGAACCTTCCCTTTGTTGACTGAGATCAAGTCTAGGCAGGCTGGAAGTCGCCGCGAGAGCCTGGAGCTGAGACTGAGGAGATCTGGGTACCAGAACTGGCGAGGCCAATCTGGGGCTACCAGAATCACCTGCGCCTTGTCCCTCTTTGCCTTGAGAAGCATCTTGTGGATCAAGAGAAATGGAAGGAAGGTGCAGAAGAGGCCTGGGGCCCACGGTCTTGAGAAGGCATCCCCCTGCAGCGAGCCCTGCTGAGGGGGCGGGCATGAAACAGCCTCAGCTTCGCATTCTCCCTGGAGGCGAACAGGTTCACCTGAGGGATGCCCCAATGGGAAAACAGGTCTTGAACTACCTCCGGCAGATGAGACCACTCGTGAGATGCAGCGCCTATCCGGCTGAGGGTATCAGCCAGACTGTTCGAGGCTCCTGCCACATGGATGGCTAGGAGATCCGCCTCCAGACTAAACTGATCACGAGAGACCAAATGTGGAGAGCTTCCTTGCACAGAGGCAAGGAGTGCATCCCGCCTTGCCAGTTGAGATAGTACATGGTCGTAATGTTGTCTGTCTGCACCTGAACCACCTGACTTTGTACAAATGGAGCGAAGGCGGTGAGGGGCTAGTCGAACCACTTGAAGCTCCAGCAGGTTGATGTGGCATTGAGACTCCTGAGGGGACCAGAGGCCATGGGCCCAGAGCTCCCCCAGATGGGCACCCCAACCCATCAAAGAGGCGTTGGTCGTCAGAATGACCGTCGGCTCGGGGCAGACAAACGGGATACCCTCCTGCAGATGAGCTGGGATGAGCCACCACTGCAGACTGTCCCACATCTTCTGGGTCACGGTTACTGGCTGGTCCAAAGGACCAGAGCACTGTGACCACAGACAGGCCAGCCCCCATTGCAGGGGAACGCATATGTCAGCAGGCCCAATGGACCATGCTGGTGCAAGCCACCATGAGACCCAGAAGGCGCAGGAAGTCCCGGGCAGGGTGCAACTGCCCAACCAGAAATGACTGGGCAAAGGAGGAAAGGACCTCGACCCTGTCCACTGGGAGCTGGGCTCTGGCTTGAAGAGAGTCGAGCTCTGCCCCGATGAACTGAATCACCTGCGATGGTATGAGTTTCGATTTGGCCTCGTTGATCAGGAAACCAATTTGAGAGCAGACCTGGAGGGCCAGATCTCTGGACCGCTCCACCTCCAACCTGGAGGGGGCTGCTATCAGTCAGTCGTCCAGGTAAGGGTACACTCGGACCCCTCAGCGCCGCAGGAATGTTGTCACCACTGCCATGCTTTTGGTGAAGACCCTGGGAGCTGGAGAAAGGCTGATGGGCATGGCCTGGGAACTCATAAAGGGATCCCTCTGCTCTGAAGTGGAGGAATCGCCGATGTGATGGACGGATTGGGACGTGAAAGAACGCATCCTGGAGATACAGAGAGCAAAACCACATGCCTAGTTCCAAGGATGGTATGATCTGAGCCAGAGTGACCATCCAGAAGGTGCGCGGCCTTAGGAACTTGTTCAGGTCGTGCAGATCGAGAATGGGGCGCCAGCCCCCCCATCCGTTTTGGAACCAGGAAGTACCTGGACACAAACCCTGGGTTTGGAGGAGGATCCACCACCTTGCTGATCACCTCCTTTTGGAGGACCAGAGCTATATCTGCTCGACGAGCTGACAGAGAAGCTGCGGAACCGGTAGCCCCCCCAAGGGGCGATGGCTCAATAGGGAGGGGCGCCCGCTTGAATTCCAGAGCCAGACCCCTGCCGACCACTTTCAGCACCCAATGGTCCATGGTGATAGTGGACCAGGCAGAAAGGAAGTGGCGGAGACGTCCTCCCGCGGGGGGGGGGAGACCCAGGGGAGGAGTGATGAGGTTGGGTGTGGCACCCCTCAACTCATCACTGGGCAGGCTTGGAGGAAGGGCTGGCCAAGGAGCCACCTAGACCTTTCCCTCCAGGCTTCCTGCTGGAGGAAGCAGCAGGCTTGGCCTTGGGATGCCAAGGCCTTTGTCCTTCTGGGCAGACGTGACCGAGTCCAAGGTAGTGTTGGACTTCCCGATCCTCTAGAGATGGTCCTCCACCCCAGGCCCGAACAAGTCGATGACCAAGAAGGGGATGTCTGCCAGCTTGTGCTGGGTATCTGCTGTGAAGGTGGAGATCCGCAGCCAAGCTCTGTGGCGCATGGCTACTATGACTGCTACTGACTGGGCACAAGAGTCTCCAATGTCCAAGGCAGTTTGGAGCTGTTGCTTGGCCACTGCCCTTCCCTGATCCTGCACCTGCTTGACCATCGTTTGAAGGTCAGCCGGGAGATAAGGAAGCACCTCATCCAGGGAACCCATAAGGGCATGTGAAAAGTGTGCCATCAGTAAAGCTGAGCTAGCCTGTCGAAGGCCTAGGGGGGAGGCAGCGTAAACTTTGCGCCTGAAGTAGTCCAGCTTTTAGAACTCCTTGTCCAGGGGCTTTTCTATGTCCCTAGCATTTCCAGTGCGCCGGAAGACGCTATCGGTTACCAGCCCTTCAGCCGAGGGGTGCTCCGAAAAACCGGAGAAGGAACCGGTGGGGACTGCGTACTTGCAAGCCATCCTGGCCAAAGGCACAGGACAGGATGCAGGCCGCTGCCACAACTCCAGGGCCGGACCAACAATGGCCTCGGACACTGGGAAGGCCTCCGTGAGGGAATCCCCTCAGTCCAAAATCTCCATGAGGGGATATCTGGACCATTTCTGCACAGGTTCGAGCTGCATCCCAGTAGACTCTGAGATGAGCCGAAGAATTCCCAGGAACGAGGATGGGCTCTCGTCCACCGACAGACCCCTGGAGGATTCCAGGTCGAGGGGCTTGGAATACAGGGAGGAGTCGTCTGACTCTGAGGAGTCCATAAACAGCTGCCAAGTGCCTGAGCCACCCTCCACTCACCGAGGCCTATCAGGGTGAGGGTGACCGACTACCTGTGGGGCAAGCCCTGACCCGACCGAGAATCCTTGGTCGGAGCCCCAGTCTTCGGTTGTGGGGGCGGTGGTTCCACCACAATGGGTGGAGCAGCCGGTTTCGGCCAAGCCATTGGTGCCGGAGTTGGCTCCTCAACTAAAGAGCAGATGGCAAGAGGTTGCTTAGGTCATTCGGGCGACAGCCACTTAATGGCTGGTGAAGGCGATGGAGTCGGCTTGTTGCCGGCTAATAAGAACTGCTGCCACATCATGTCCTCATAGCACCGATGTAACTGAGGAGCCTATCCTCCGGACGGCGAGAAATGCGGCGGCAGCGCTTTCTGTGATGCTGGGACTGAGCCGCCAATATAGTAGGGACCTACCCGACACAAAGGAAGACCGAGACCGTTGGGGTCACCAATGGTGGGTTGAAGAGGGGGCGGGGGAAACCCGCTCATCCCCTGGTTCAGGGTCCTTGACCGGGAACTTCCCATGGGAGGTTGAGGCAAGCCCTCAGTAACCACCGGGGGTACCGGTGAAGAAGGGTTATCGGCTTCTCCAGTCGACAATCTCGACCGCATCGACGGGTGTCTCATCCGGCTGACCAGACGGAGACACCATGAAGCCAGTGGCCTTAGCTGCAACCTCGACCGAAGTTGAATGCAGACACTCCGGGGAACGACATCTCTCCCACTCCCATGAACGTTGACAGTGGGACTTACCTTTCAGTTCCTTTTTCTTTGACCTACTCTTGTGAGTCCCTGAGGGCCCTCCTCCCTTGGTGGAGAGGGACTGATAAAGCTCCTTAAAAGAAGCTGTGTAGGAGGAACCCAAGGAGAGCGGGATAAATGCAGACGCCGGAGAAGTAGAAAGCGGCCTGGGCTGCCTCCTCCTCGAGGACGATTAACTGCTCCAGCTGCTCCCGGAGCCGCGGCCAAGGACACTGCCAACGGGCCTCCTTCGACTTCACCAGCGGAAACCGTTTCTCGGGGTACCCCAGATGAATTCGGGCAGCGCGGCCTTCCAGAACCGAGGCTGTGAAAGACTTGCAGAGATCGCAGGCCTGCGGATCATGGGCAAGCCCCAGGCAGTAAACGCACGTGGCATGTGGGTCGGTCCGAGACATTTTCTGCCTGCAAGGGCACAGACGGAAGCCGGGAGTAGATTCTGAATCCATCGCAGCCGCGAGGGAAGTAGAAGACTTAAGTCTTGTAAATTTCAAAACATCTTTCGGAAAAAACGAAGGATTAGGATCAAGGCCTAAAAACGCAAGAGCCCTAAGGAGGGAACCTGAGCTTCCAAGCGGTAAGGAAGATCTGGAGTCATGGGGTGGAGCTGAGGGTTTTGCCACCCGAGTGGGTGGGAGAAGCCAGCTTGAAGACTTTCCTGCCCATCTTAAAGTGGCAAGAAACCTGCCAGACAGTGTGGATTAAACAACATATCCATGTCCCTAGAATACTCGATTAGACTGGTTTGACAAGACCTCCCTGAGACGAACCCGTGTTGCCGCCCATCTTGGTGGCCATTATGCTCTAGGAATGCCACCAGCCTCTGCTTCAGTATTGCCCCCATAATCTTACCCACTGGGGACGTGAGACTGACCGTCCAATAATTTCCTGGCTCCTCCCTGGGCCCACTCTTGTGTATGGGCACCACATGGGCCACCCTCCAGTCCTGGAGCACACACCCCAATTCCAGGGAGGTGCTGAACAGATCTGCCAATGGCTCAGCAAACAGCTCCGCCACCTCCCTCAGCACCCTGGGGTTGATGCCATCGGGACCTGGTGCCTTGTCCACCCTTACTGCCCTCAGCCCCTCTAGCACCCTAGTCCCTGTGATCACTTTGTCACCTACTCCCCCCTTTCCCCACCCACCAGCCCATGCTGGTAGTGGACCATCCCTCTCCTTAGTGAAAACGGAGCAGAAGTACTCATTCAGAATTCCGCTTGCTCCTCCCCCTTTTCCATCCAATCCGCTCTCCACTTTATCCTCACAATATGCTCCTTGCACTACCTCTTCTCCTTGACATACCTTAAAGTCCTTTTCCCCTTCCTTTATGCCCTGTGCTAACCTTAATTCCCTGGAGGCCTTAGCTTTTTTTCACCCTCCTGGCCACCTCCCTTGACCAACTCCCGTAAGCCTCCTTATACTCTCCCATCCCTGTTCTCCTGTACTTCCAGGATGCAGCCCTCTATGCCCTCACGCCTTGCACAACTTCCTTCTTCAGTCAGCATGGTTTCTTGGCTCTGCTCTTCTTACTCCTGGCCCCGGTGCAGGCTACTGTGGCGTCTGTTAGCCCAGTCTTTACGACTCCCCACTTTTGTTCTGCATCCATCCTCGGCCTTATATCCTGGAGTCTCCCTCACAGTATTGCTCACATCCTGCCAAAGTCTAGCCTATTAAAGTCCACCACCTTAGTGCCTGTGCCTCTTGTCTCCCTGGCCAGCCCGAGAAATACAGGTTACTCACCTGTAACAGGAGTTCTAGGAATGGTATATGTTGTTCATCCACACTTATTGGCAGGTATCCTTGCCGCTTTAAATCTTGCCGGAAGGTCTTCAAGCTGGCTCCTCCCACCCACCCGGGTGGTATAACTCTCGGCTCCGCCCCATGACGCCAGATCTGGCCCGCTGGAAGCTCAGGTTGTGCGTCGAAGCCGGGGAAGTCGGGTGGGTCGTGTGGATGAACAACATATACCATTCCTAGAACTCCTGTTACAGGTGAGTAACCTGTATTTCTAGGGACATTGATATGTTGTTCATCCACACTTATTGGCAGACTCTAGCAGTTCTCTGGGAGAGGGAGGCAAGACACACACCCAATACTTACTTGGGAAAAGAGACTGGAGAACCGAGGGCCCCGAAGCCAGCATCCGGCGTGACTCAAGGTCGATGTGGTAATGGGTAATGAAGGTGTTTGCTGACTTCAGGTAGCAGCCCTGCAGATTTCCTGGATGGGGCGTCCTGGGAAGCAGCCACCGTTGCAGCAGTATGGCGGGTAGAATGAGCTCTTATCCCTCTGGGAGGCTCCATGCCCGCCAACTTATAGAAGAGATCTATGCAGGAGGTGACTCACCTGCTTATCGTCCGCTGGCTGCAGGTCTGCCAGATCCGGCTTCAGCGTGAGTGACAAACAGCTGGCGAACCTCTCCCAATTTCAGCCGTGCGCTCTTTGTAATAGGCGACGCCCTTCTAGGGTCAAAAGTATGGAGCCTATATTGACCGCCGAGGTGTGATTGGGGTAGAACACCGGCAGAGTCAACACCTGGTTAAGGTGAAACTCCGACACCACCGGAAGGAATTTCGGTGGGCGCAGGACAACCTTGTCCCTGTGGAAGACCAGGTAAGGAGACTCGACGAAAGCAGCCTGGAGCTCTCCCATCCTTCTGGCTCGACGGATAGCCACCAGAAGGCGGTCTTCCACGACAGGTGAGAGAGAGCACACCTGTGCATAGGTTCGAATAGGCTTGCCCATGAGCTTTGCCAGTACCAGCAGTAGATCCCATGGAGGTGGAGGTTCACGCACGGAGGATATGTGATCAAGGCCTTTGAAAGCGCCAGACCACCTTCTCCCTCGCCACCGACTGCTTCCGGCCCAGCGCCCGGTAAGCAGAGATGGCTGCCAGGTGCACCCTTAAGGTCGTCGACCCTAAGCCCTTGATTAGAAAGGGACCATAAATAGTCCAAGATGCTTGCCAAGGAACAGGAGGAAGGGTCCAAGCCCTTGCCCTGACACCAAATGGAAAACCTTTTCCATTTGAAGCATAACATTTTCTGAGTCGACTCTTACGGGCCCTCAACTACATTGGGACCTCGTCGGAAAGACCCAAGGCCTGAAACTCTAGCCGCTCAGGAACCAGGCCGTCAGGTGCAGGGATTGAAGGTCCGGATGGAACACCTTCCCCTGATTGACTGAGAGCAGGTCCGGGCGAGCTGGAAGCTGCTGCGGAATCCTGGAGCTGAGACTGAGGAGATCTGGGTACCAGAACTGGCGAGGCCAGTCTGGGGCTATCAGAATCACCTGCGCCTTGTCCCTCCTCGCCTTGAGAAGCACCTTGTGGATCAAGGGAAATGGGGGAAAGGCGTAGAAGAGGCCCGGGGTCCACTGCCTCGAGAAGGCATCCCCCTGCAGCGAGCCCTGCTGAGGGGGGCGGGCATGGAACAGTCTCAGCTTCGCGTTCTCCCTGGAGGCAAACAGGTCCACCTGAGGTGTGCCCCAATGGGAGAACAGATGCTGTACTACCTCCGGCAGGAGAGACCACTCGTGGGATGCAGCCCCTATCCGGCTCAGGGCATCGGCCAGGGTGTTGGGCTCCTGCCACATGAATAGCTAGAGATCCGCCTCCAGGCTGCACAGAGTGACCAAATGCGGGAGGCTTCCTTGCATAGAAGCATGGAGCCGTCCCGCCCTGGCGGTTTAGATAGTACATAGTCGTGGTGTTGTCCGTCTGGACTCGGACCACTTGACCCCGGAGCGGGCAAAGGCGGTGAGAGCTAGGTGGACCGCTCGGAGCTCCAGCAGGTTGATGTGGCATCGGGACTCCGCGGGACCAGAGGCCGTGAGCCGGTGTTCCCAGATGGGCACCCAACCCATCAGAGAGGCATCGGTCGATAGAGAGACCGTCGGCTAGGCCAGACGAGCAGGATGCCCTCCTGCAAATGACCTGGAGCGATCCACCACTGGAGCGTTCCATATCCCTGTGCACCGACACAAGCTGGTCCAAAGGATCGCGTTGTGACCACTGGCTGGCCAGTCCCCACTGAAGGGGACGCATGTTCCAGCGGGCCCAACGGACCACGCTGGTGCAGGCCGCCATGAGACCCAGGAGGCAGGGAAGTCCCGGGCAGGGCGCAATTGCCCAACCAGAAATGATTGGGCAAAGGAGGAAAGAACCTCGGCCCTGTCCGCCGGGAGCCGCGCTCTGGCTCGAAGAGAGTCGAGCTGCGCCCCGATGAACAGAATCACCTGCTTCGACTCGAGTTCCGACTTGGCCTCGTTGATAAGGAGGCCCAGTTGAGAGCAGACCTGGAGGGCCAGATCTCTGGACCACTCCACCTCCTTCCTGGAGGGAGCTGCTATCAACCAGTCGTCCAGGTAAGGGTACACCCGGACCCCTCGGCGCCGCAGGAATGCTGTCACCACTGCCATGCATTTGGTGAAGACCCTGGGAGCTGGAGACAAGCCGAAGGGCATGGCTTGGAACTCGAAAAGGGATCCTTCCGCTCGGAAGCGAAGGAATCTCTGGTGAGACGGATGGATAGGGACGTGAAAAAACGCGTCCTGCAAGTCCAGAGAGCAGAACCACATGCCGCGTTCCAAGGATGGTATTATCTGAGCCAGAGTGACCATCCTGAAGGTTCGAGACCTTAGGAACTTGTTTAGGTCGTGTAGGTCGAGAATGGGGCGCCAGCACCCCGTCGTTTCCGAACCAGGAAGTACCTGGACACAAACCCTGGGTCTGAAGGAGGGTCCGTACCTCTCTTATCACCTCCTTTTGGAGGAGGAGGCGATGTCGGCTCGACGAGCCGCCAGTGAGGCTGGGGACCCCAAGCCCCACCGAGGGCGGACGGTCTGAAGGGTGGTGCCTGCTCGAATTCTAGAGGCAGGCCTCTTCCCCCACCTCCAAAACCCACCTGTCCGTGGTAACAGCGGACCAGGCGGAGCAGTGTGCGGGCCGTCCCCACGGGGACCCAGGAGTAGGTGACGGGATGGGGCGACACCCTCAGCCCGTCACTGGGCAGGCTTGGAGGAGGGACCGGCCGAGGGACCTCCTGGGCCTTTTCCTCCCTGCCTCCTGTTAGAGGAAGCCGGCGGCTTGGGTTTGGGATGCCAAGGCTGAGCCTGCTGGCCCTGACGTTGCTGGGCCGGACGCCGGGGCCAGAAGGACGAAAAGGGTTTAGGCTGTGGTTTGCGCCTTTGTCCTTCTGAGGGAAGAGACTGAGTCCAAGGTAGCATTGGACTTCTCGATCCACTGCAGGTGACCTAACACCCCAGGGCCGAAGAGGTCAGTCCCCAAAAAGGGAACATCCGCCAACTTGTGCTGGGTATCCGAAGTAAAGGTGGATATCCTCAGCCAAGCCCGCCGACGCATAGCCACTGCGGCCGCCACTGATCTGGCACATGAGTCCCCAATATCCAAAGCAGTCTGGAGCTGCTGTTTGGCCACTGCCTGCCCTGGTCCGCACCTGCTTGACCGTAGTCTGCAGATCCCGGGGAAGCGAGATGACCTCATCCAGGGAGCCCAACAGGGCATGAGAAAATGTGCCATGAGACGGCCGAACTGGCCTGGCAAGGCCGAGAGAGGGCATAGCATGACTTTTCGCCCGACATAATCCAATTTCTTGGATTCCTTGTCGGGAGGTTTGTCCACATCCCTGGCGTTGCCGGCGCGCCAGAAAACGCTGTCGGTAACCAACCCCTCAGCAGAGGGGTGCTCCGAAAAACCAGACAGGGAACCGGTAGGGACCGCATACTTCCTGGCCATCCTGGCCGAAGGCAGGGGCAGGAAGCAGGGCGCTGCCAAAGCTCCAGGGCCGGACCCACTATGGCCTCGGCCAGCGGAAAGGCCTCCGTTGGAGAATCCCCTTGGTCCAGAATCTCCGTGAGGGGATACCTGGCCCATTTGGAAACGGGTTCGAGCTTCATCCCGGTGGATTCCGAGATGAGCCGAAGCAGTCCTAGGAAGGACAACGGGCTATCGTCCATTGACTGACCTCCTGAGGACTCCAAGTCCAGTCGCTTGGAGAAAAAGGAGGAATCATCTTCGGACTCGGACGAGTCCTCGAAGAGCTGCCTCATGGCCTGAGTCACCCTTCACCTGCCGAGGTCGGTCGGGAGTGAGGGTAACCGACAGCCGATGGGTAGACCTTAGCCGACCGAGAATCCTTGGTCGGAGCCCAATTAGTGGCTGTGGAGGGTGGAGGTTCCACCGGAATCGGTGGAGCAGCTGGTTTTGGCCGAACAACCGCCTGGGTACAGGCCTCGGTTAAGTCGAGGGGTTGTGTCGGCCGCCCGGTGACAACCACTTAATGGTCGGGGCAAAGCCGCCGCTTATCCCGGTCAGGAGAACTGTTGCCACATAGATCCCTCGATCGCCGACGTAACTTACGACGGCCTCCTCGTCCGAGGAGGAGGGACGAGACGCAGCGGTGACGCCGCTTACATGAGTGCGAGACCGAGACCGCCTAATGGCGGGATCGGCTGGACAAGAGGTCGAGACTGAGGCCTCGGCTCTTCGAGGTTGGTGCGAGGAAGTGTCGGCCGAACGGTACTCCCTTCGCTCGGAGGGTTCATCCGAGGCTCCCGGAACCGAGGCACAGGCAAGCCCATGGGATCCTCAACTCCCGGGGACAGGAGAGGGAATCTCGGCTTCTATGGCGACAGCCCGTCCAACGGATCGAGAAAATCTACTTAAATCGGCAGGAGTCTCGGTCAACTGACCTGACGGGGACACCGTGAGGCCAGTGGCGGCAAATGATGCGACGAAGTCGGCGGTCGACGACTCGGGGAGAGGGACCTTTCCCGCTCCCAAGAGCGTCGACGGAGGGATTTACCTTTGTCCCTCTTTTTGGACCGAGAAAAAGGTCCAGCAGACGTTGGCCCTTCTCCCTTAGTGGAGAGGGACAGACAAAGCTCCTTAAAGGAAGCTGTGTAGGAAGAACCCAGAGAGAGCGGGATAAATGCCGCGGCCGAGGAAGATACGGCCCGCGCCGCCTCCTCTTCGAGGGCGATCATCTGCTTCGAGCTGATCCGCCGAAACCGGGCCACGCCGACAACGCTGACCGGGCCTCCTAGACTTCACCGAGGGGAAACGCTCGGGACGCCCAGTTGCAATCGGGCAGCACGGTCTTCGAGGACGTAGGCCGAGAAAGAAGAGCGAGTGCATAATCCTGCGGGTGGTGCTCAAGGCCTTAACAGTGAGACACACGTGGAGTGTGGATCCGTCTAGACATTTTCTGCCGCCAGGGCATCTCCGAAAACCGGAGTCGATTTGTCCATCGCAGCCTTGAGGGTCCGAACTAAGTCTTTTCGCCAAAATACTTTTAAATTCAGAAGCGGAGAAATAGGAACCAGTCTCAAGCGCAGGCGTTAAGGAGGGAACCTGAGCTTCCAAGCGGTAAGGAAGATCTGGCGTCATGGGGCGGAGCCGAGAGTTATACCACCCGGGTGAGTGGGAGGAGCCAGCTTGAAGACCTTCCGGCAAGATTTAAAGCGGCAAGGATACCTGCCAATAAGTGTGGATGAACAACATATCCATGTCCCTAGAATGAGCCACACTGTTTGGTGGTTGCTACCACTAGTGGGTTCTCCACCTTACCTCCCTCACTGCCTCCCATTTGTCAGTACTAGGTCCAGAGTGCTACCAAGCCTTGTAGGCCCACTTACCAATTGCATCAGAAGGCCGTCCTGGAATGCATCAACAAGCACCTGCTCCCTGGTACTGCTAGTGGCTGGGGTGCTCCAGTCAACCCCTGGTAGGTTAAAATCCCCCACTATCACCATACTCCCCCTTCTACAGACCCTCCTTATCTGCTCTGCCAACTCCCCATCCAGTTCCCCGGATTGGGCTGGTGGTCTGTACACCACTCCCAGCCTCAGCTTTCTGACCTTGGAGTCCAGGAGTTGCACCCAAAGCGCCTCTGTCCTCTCCTCTCCTCTTCTCCCTTGTCCGTTATGCATTTGATCCCTTCCCTCACATAGAGTGCACCCCCCCTTCCAACCCCCTGGTCCCTGCTGTATATCCTGTATCCCGAGATTGACAAGTCCCAATCATGGTACTCTGTGCCCCAAGTCTCTGTCACTGCAGCAGTGCCCACCTTCCCCTCTGAAAGGAGTGCCTGAAGCTCTCTAATTTTGTTCCCCAGGCTTCCTGTGTTGAGAGAGACCACCTTCCACCCACCTCCTTCTCCTCACTCTTCTCCATGGCCTGTGTCCCTCCTGCCCTTTCTCCTCGTTATTCTTACCAGGTGGTGGTGCCTTCTGTATTACACTCAGACCACTCTGCCCGCCCCCTCCCAGGGTTACTATGCCTCTGCCTTTACCTATATCTACAGGGGTGAGCTCATTAGGCTCCCCCGTCCGGACCTTTCTACCAACCTCAGTGTTTTGGCCACCCCCCCCCACTAGTTTAAATCCACCTTAGTAGAGATATACCCCTCTAATCCCGCCTTTATACTCTCATCCTCTCCCTGCTCAACTGTAGCCTGTCCACCATGTATAAGTCACTATTCTCTAAGACCCTACCCCAGTTGAGTCACTAACCCATAATTTTTGTGTGGCACCAATCCTCAGCCACTCATTGAACTCCTTGATCCTCCCTTCCTCCCGTGCTTGCACATGGACAGGAGTACCTCCGAGAATACCGACTCCCCCACGCTCTCACTGCCTGCCCAACTCCTAGAACCTCCCTCATGACTTCCACAGTCTCCCCTGCCAAGTCATTTGTCCCACATGCAACAGTAAATACAGGTTACTCACCAGTAACAGGAGTTCTAGGAATGGTATATGTTGTTCATCCACACTTATTGGCAGGTTCCTTGCCATAAATCTTGCGGAAGGTCTTCAAGCTGGCTCCTCCCACCCACCGGGTGGTAAAACTCTCGGCTCCGCCCCATGGCGCCAGATCGGCCGCTGGAAGCTCAGGTTGTGCGTCGAAGCCGGGGGAGGTCAGGGTGGGTCATTGGATGAACAACATATACCATTCCTAGAACTCCTGTTACAGGTGAGTAACCTGTATTTCTAGGGACATGGATATGTTGTTCATCCACACTTATTGGCAGACTCTAGCAGTTCTCCGGGAGGAGGGAGCGCGCACACCCCTACTTAGGGAATAAGACTGGAGGAGCAGAGGCCCAAACTAGCATCCGAGGCGTGACTCAAGGTCGATGTGGTAATGGGTAATAAGGTGTGTGCTGACTTCCAGGTAGCAACCCTGCAGATTTCCTGGATAGGGGCGTCCCTGGAAGCAGCCACCGATGCAGCAGTATGAGCGGGTAGAATGAGCTCTTATCCTCTGGGAGGCTCCATGCCCGCCAACTTATAGCAGAGATCTATGCAGGAGGTGACCCACCTGCTTATCGTCCGGCGACGCAGGTCTGCCAGGTGCGGCTTCAGCGTAGGTGACAAACAGCTGGCGAACCTCTCCCCGAATTTCAGCCGTGTGCTCCTTATAATAAGCGAGCGCCCTTCTAGGGTCCAAAGTATGGAGCCTGTATTCGGCCTCCGAGGTGTGATTGTGGTAGAACACCGGCAGAGTCAACACCTGGTTAAGGTGAAACTCCGACACCACCTTCGGAAGGAATTTCGGGTGGGGGCGCAGGACAACTTTGTCCCTGTGGAAGACCAGGTAAGGAGACTCAATGCAGAGCGCCTGGAGTTCTCCCATCCTTCTGGCTGGCGTGATAGCCACCAGAAAGGCGGTCTTCCATGACAGGTGAGAAGTTCACACCTGTGCATTGGTTCGAATAGCTTGCCCATGAGCTTTGCCAGTACCAGCAGTAAATCCCATGGAGGTGGAGGTTCGCACCAGAGGAAATGTGATCAAGGCCTTTGAAAAAGTGCCAGACCACCTCTCCTGCGCCACCAACTGCTCCCGGCCCGCGCAGTGGCGAGATGGCTGCCAGGTGCACCCGAATTAAGTGGTCGACCTAAGCCCTTGACTAGAAATGGACCATAAATAGTCCAAAATGCTTGCCAAGAATAGGAGGAAGGGTCCAAGCCCTTACCCTGACACCAAATGGAAAACCTCTTCCATTTGAAGGCATAGCATTTCCTGGTCGACTCCTTATGGGACGCCTCAACAACATTGAGGACCTCGTCGAAAGACCCAAGGCCTGGAACTCTAGCCCGCTCAGGAACCAGGCAGTCAGGTGCAGGGATTGAAGGTCCGGATGGAACACCTTCCCCTGATTGACTGAGAGCAGGTCAGGCGAGCTGGAGCTGCCTCGGGAGGCCTGTAGCTGAGTGGAGGAGATCTGGGTACCAGAACTGGCGGGGCCAGTCTGGGGCTATCAGAATCACCTGCGCCTTGTCCCTCCTTGTCTTGAGAAGCACCTTGTGAATCAAGGAAATGGGGAAAAGGCGTAAAAAACCTAGGGTCCACAGCCTCGAGAAGGCATCCCCTGCAGCGAGCCCTGCTGAGGCGGGCATGAAACAGCCTCAGCTAGCATTCTCCTGGGCAAACAGGTCCACCTGAGGTGTGCCCCAGTGGGAGAACAGATCTTGTACTACCTCCGGCAGGAAGACCACTCGTGAGATGCAGCCCTATCCGGCTCAGGGCATCGGCCAGGGTGTTGGAGACTCCTGCCACATGAATGGCTGGAGATCCGCCTCTAGGCTCGCCACAGTGACCAAATGCGAGAGCTTCCTTGCATAGAAGCATGGAGCGCGTCCCGCCCTGGCAGTTCAGGTAGTACTTGGTGATGGTATTGTCCGTCTGGACTCGGGACCACTTGACCCGGAGAAAGCGGAGCAAAGGCGGTGAGAGCTAAGCGGACCGTCGGAGCTCCAGCAGGTTGATGGCATCGGGACTCCCGCGGGGACCAGAGGCAGGCACTCGATGTTCCCAGGCGGGCACCCCAACCCATCAGAGAGGCATCGGTCGATAGAGACCGTTGGCTCAGGGCGGACAAGCAGGATGCCCTCCTGCAGATGGGATGGAGCGGTCCACCACTGGAGGCATTCCACATCTCCTGGGTCACTGTCACTAGCTGGTCCAATGGATGCTCGGCGTTGTGACCACCGGCTAGCCAGTCCCCACTGAAGGGGGCGCATGTGCCAGCGTGCTTAGCGGACCACGCATGGTACAGGCCACCATGAGACAGGAGGTGCAGGAAGTCCCAGGCAGGGACGCGTGCCCAACCAGAAATGATTGGGCAAAGGAGAACACCTGGCCCTGTCCGCCAGGAGCCGTGCTCTGGCTCGAGAGAGTTGAGCTCTGCCCGATGAACAGGATCACCTGTTGACTCGAGTTCCGACTTGGCCTCGTTGATGAAGGCCGACTTGAAAGCAAACCTGGAGGCCAGATCTCTGGACCGCTCACCTCCCGTCTGGAGGGCTGCTATCAGCCAATCGTCAGGTAAGGGTACACCGGACCCCCGGCGCGCAGAATGCTGTCACCACTGCCATGCATTTGGTGAAGACCCTGGGAGCTGGAGATAAGCCGAAGGGCATGGCTTGGAACTCGAGAGGATCCTTCCACTCAAAGCGGAGAATCTCCGATGTGAATGACGGATAGGGATGTGAAAAACGCGTCCTGCAGGTCCAGAGAGCAGAACCACCACGCCGTGTTCCAGAGATGGTATTATCTCGCCAGGTGACCATTCTGAAGGTCCGAGGCGTTAGGAACTTGTTCAGAGTCGTGTGAGTCGAGAATGGGCGCCAGCCCCGTCCGATCGGAACCAGGAAATACCTGGACACGAACCCTGGGTCATAAGGGGTCCTCTACCTCCGCATCACCTCCTTTTGGAGGAGGAGGCGATGTCGACTCGGCGAGCACGCCAGTGAACTCTGGGACCCCGAGGCCCCAGTCTGCGGCGGCTCTGAAGGCGGGGCCTGCTCGAATTCTAGAGGTGAGCCTTTTCCCACCTCAGTACCCACCTGTCCGTGGTAACAGCGGATCAGGGGAAAGAAATGTAGCCGTCCCCATGGGGAGACAGGGGTGAGTGACAGGGATGGGCGACACCCTCAGCCCGTCACTGGGCAGGCTTGGAGGAGGGACGGCCGGGGACCTCCTGGGCCTTTACCTCCCTGCTTCCTGTTGGAGGAAGCTGATGGCATGTGAGTTGGGATACCAAGCTCGAGCCTGCTGGCCTGACGTTACGTTGCTGGGCAGGCGGCAGCAGGCGCAGAGACGAAGGGCTTAGGCTGTGGCTGCGGCCTTTGTCTTCTGGCGGAAAGACCGAGTCAAGGTAGCATTGGACTACCGATCCTGCAGGTGACCTTCCACCCCAGGGCGAGAGGTCAGTCCCAAAAAGGAACATCGCCAACATGCTGGGTATCCAAGGTAAGGTGGATATCCTCAGCCAAGCCCGGCGGCGCATGGCCACTGCGGCCGCCACAGACCTGGCACATGAGTCCCCGATGTCGCAGTCCTGGAGCTGCTGTTTAGCCACTGCCCTGCCTGGTCCCACACCTGCCTGACCGTGGTTGCAGATCTGCGGGAAGATGAGGACAATCTCATCAGGGAGCCCAGCAGGGCATGAGAAAAATGTGCCATGAGGGATGGCGAACTGGCCTGTGAAGGCTTGAGAAAGAGCGCAAGCATAGACTTTTACGCCCGGCATAATCAATTTCTTGGATTCCTTGTCGGAGGTTGTCCACATCCTTGGCGTTCCCGGCATGCGGGCAGCTGTCGGTAACCAACCCCTCGGCCAAGGGGTGTTCGAAAAACCGGACAGGGGACGGTAGGGACCGCCATACTTCCTGGCCAGCCTGGCGGAAGGCGCGGGAGCAGGAAGCAGGATGCCACCAAGGTTCAAGGCCGGACCCACTATGGCTCGACCGCGGAAAAGCCTCGTGGAGAAGTCCTCGGTCCAGAATCTCCGTGAGGATACCTGGCCCGTTTAGAAAGCAGTTCGAGCTTCATCGGTGGACTCGAGATGAGTTGAAGCAACCTAAGAAGGACGAAGGGCTATCGTCCATTGACTGCCCTCCTGAGAGACTCCAAGTCCATGCGCTTGGAGAAGAGGAGGAACATCATCGGACTCAGAAGAGTCCTCAAAAGAACTGCCTCGGGCCTGAGCCACCCTCCACCTGCTGAGGTTTGTCGGGAGTGAGGGTGACAGACAGCCCCTAGGGCAAACCCAAGGCGAGCGAAATTTTTGGTGAGACCCCCAACTAATAGCTGTGGAGGCGGAGGTTCCACCAGGAATCGGTGGGGCAGCTGGAATTGGCGAACAACGGCCTGAGAACAGGCTCCTCGACTACCTAGCGAGGGTTGTTTAAACTGCTCGGTGACAACCACTTAATAGCCAGGAAAGGCGACTGGGTGGCTTATTCACGCAGTCAAAAAGGCTGTTGCCCCATGTAAGAATGAGTTCCCTCGTACCTCCGGCGCAACTTGCGCGAAGCCTCCCCTCGTCCGAGGAAGGCGGTGGCGCCACTTACCATGATGCGAGACCGGGCCGCCTATGGCGCGGGATCGGTTGGACCCTGAGGATGTCCGAGACGAGACCGAGTCTCGACTGGGCCGAGGCGAGGAGAAGTGTCGGAAATCGGCACTCTCCTCGGCTGAACGATCCACCCGAAGCTCCGGAACCGGAGGCACAGGCAGGCAGCAGGATCCTCAACTCCCACCGGGGAACCAGGGAGGATTCTCAGCTTCTCCAGCCGACCAACCCGTCTAACGGGTGAGAAAAATCTCGACGCATCAGCGAGATCTCGATCAACTGGCCTGGCGGGGACACCGTGAAGCCAGTGGCGAAGCTGAGGTCGACCGAAGTCGACTGTCGACAAGGGGAGGGGATCTTTCCGCTCCCAACAGCGTCGACAGAGACTTCTTTTGCTCTTTGGACCTGGAAAAGGTCCGAAGAAGTTGGACCCTCACCTTTCGTCGAGAGGGTCAGACAAAGCTCCTTAAAAGAAGCGACAGAGGCACCGAGAGAGACCGGGACAAATGCGCAGCCGAGGAAGAAGCGGCCAGCGCCGCCTCCTCTTGAGGCGATCATCTGCTTTCGAGCTGATCCACGAGCCCACCGCGCGGACACCATGTCCGGGCCTCTTCAGATTTCACGGTGGATTCTTAACTATAAAGGCGCCCCCAGTTGTAATAGAACGCCACGGTCTTCAAGGACATAGGCGAAAGGAAGAGCACAAGTCACAAGCCTGCGGGTGCGTGCTCAAGGCCCAGGCAGTGAGCGCGCGTGGAGTGCGGATCCGTCCTAGACATCTTCTGCCTGCAAGGGCACCTCCGAGAGACGTCGATTTGTCCATCGCAGCCGCGAGGGAGAAAGACCAAGTCTTTTAGCAAAAACTTTTGATTTCGAACTTTGAAGAATTAGGAACCAGTCTTAAGCGCAATGCGTTAGGAGGGAACCTGAGCTTCCAAGTGGTAAGGAAGATCTGGCGTCATGGGGCGGAGCCGAGAGTTTTACCACCCGAGTGGGTGGGAGGAGCCAGCTTGAAGACCTTCCGGCAGGATTTAAAGCGGCAAGGAACCTGCCAATAAGTGTGGATGAACAACATATCCATGTCCCTAGAAATGAGGTTTCTTCCTCCCCTAGCTGCACATTTGAGCAGTGCCTGCCCCTCCTGCAGTCAACCTGGGGATAGCTTCAACCCAAATACATCTGTGCCTTCCCCCCCTTCTGCCCCATCTCAGCCCTTTCAGTATAGAATCCCCCAGCATAAGTACCCCCGTCCCTTACCTCTTTCCCTTCTAATGCCCCTTCCACCACCCCAGTATTCGTTCTTCCCTGCCCTTACCCCGCCAGCTGCACCCTCTGTGACTTCTGTATCTGTACCCCTACTTCTGCCTCCCTCTTTTCTCTGCCTTATTCCTCCCATCCCCTTTGAACCCCTTCCCAGCCTGACTACTTCCTACTGGGCTTCCCATGTTGACCTCCCCTCCTCCCCTGCTAATTTCCAACCCCTCTCCTATTACTGTTGTTGTCGATTTAGGACCCTCATTCCCTTTGACCCCAATAGGGATGCCCTTCCCATCCTTCCCCTTCCCATAGCCTTCTCTCCTCCAGTCACCCCCCTCCTTCTTTAGTAGCCCCCCTGCTACCCTTTCATCCTCGCTATCTCTTCCTCTACCTGTTGCCATCCCTCTCATGCCCCTTCAGTATGTTCCTGCTCCCCCATAGCAGAGGTTCGAATCTATTCCTAGTCGATACCCCTCCTACATCTCTTCCCCCCTTTTGGTTCCCCTTCTACTACTTGTTCCTCTCCGGTCCCACCCTAGTCCCTCCCTACCCGCAGCCATCTGCTCTCTCCCCTGGTACTCCTCATGATCTCTTCCTCCACCAACAGGAGGCCCCCTCTTTTGCCTCGGGCACCCCTTCCCTCTCCTCTCTTCCCTGCTAGTGCCTCTGATACTGGGGTCAGTTTCAGTCCCTAGCTGTTCTTCCCCCATCCCCACTTGCCATCCCCTATCCCCCCCCCAGCCAGGATGCCTACCATACTCATCTGCCCTGCCACTTAGACTCCTCCCTAACCTCCACAGTTCCTCCCTCAAACTAGCTAGTTGTCTACAGAGCATACACATCCCCCATCCTCCAAGCCCAGTCCAGGATCATGGTGGACCACACCCTGTATACCCCATGACCCTTTCAAAGATGCCCACCCTACTGACTCGTGGCACCTGCCCCATTTTGGCCCCCGTCTTATGTTACGGGCTCTTACTCCCATTTTCTGTACCCTACTACAACTGTTAGGGCCCCATTAACACAAATTCCTGTTTCCGCCCACATTAGTCCCCTTACTGCCCCGTTGCCAACCGGGTTAATTCAGTCTTAAATCTCATCCGTTAGATCCTGTATTACTGTAACAATTCTAAAGCCTCCGTGTCTGTTTTTTACCCCTCAGCTACCATACTTTTTGTTCTCAGCCCTCATAGTTTCACTTAGCCCAGTTAGAAATCGTATTGCACTCCAAGTATTACTCAGCTCAGTTAGAGAAATAAACAGAACACATAAATATGTATTATAACAGCAATCCTAACAGTATAGTTCAGTACTTAGCTCAGTTAGAGAAACAAACGGAACTAAATCTGTATTATTACAGCAATTGTAAAAGTATCCAGTCATTGCTTTGTCTCCACCCTAGACAGCCTGTTGTAATATAGGATCACACAGGATCTTGAGCAGGTGGGAGGGCAACCCTAAAGTCCCGACAGAGCCCCGTTGAGCTCACTCACTTCCCCTCTCTCACTCGCTCGTTCTGTTTCTCCCAGCGCTGCAGGCTGCCCTTCTGTACTGAGCTCCTGCCTGTGTTGGCACCTTTTTCTGCCCACAAAGAAATCCGCAGCAGTCCCGACAGAGCTCTGTTGAGCTCGCTCACTCCCCCTCTTTCACTCACTCGCTTTGTTTCTCCCGGCACTGCAGGCTGCCCTTTTGTACTGGGCTCCTGCCTGCGTTGGTGCCTTTTTCTGCCCACAAAGAAATCCGCAGCAGTCCCTACAGAGCTCCATTGAGCTCACTCACTCACTCCCCCCTCTCACTAGCTCGTTCTGTTTCTCCCGGCGCAGCAAGCTGCCCTTTTGTACTGGGCTCCTGCCTGCATTAGCGCCTTTTTCTGCCCACAAAGAAATCTGCAGCAGTCCTGACAGAGTTCCATTGAGTTTGCTCACTCCCCCTCTCTCACTCCCTTGTTGTTAATCTGTCCCAAACACTGATTTCCCACTGCAACCGCACTATTCTGCACTGGAAGTGCGAAAACACATTTCAGCCAGGATGTGAACAATGACAGCTGTACTGTTCGTAAGGAGGTGTGAAAAAATGCCAGTGTTGAAAATCTGGCACGAAAATATTGCAAATTTGCGAACTTATAAGGGTGCATGGAAACTGCGAAACACATGCTTGTAACACAGTCATTTTATGGACTTTCATCACCAAATTTTCAACACAGGCATTTTAGGACGTCTGCTCATGAACAGTGTCACTGTCATTTTCTCAACCTGTCCCTAAAACTGATTTCCCACAGCGACTGTGCTATTCTGTGCCGGAAGTGCGAAAACACAATTTGGCCAGCATGTGTAAAATGACAGCTGTACTGTTCATAAGGAGGTGTGGAAAAATGCCAATGTTGAAAATCTGGAGTGAAAATAGTGCAAATTCTTGAAGGTACAAGCATGCGTGGAAACTGCGCAACGCAGGCTTGTAAAACGGTCATTTTTTGGATTTTTTCACCACATTTACAAGATACGAATTTTGAGAGCCCACCTCATGAACAGTGGCACTGTTGTTTCATTAATCAGTTCCGAAAGGTGATTCCGAGCAGTGACCGCGAAATTACCTTTCGGGAGCAAATAATGCCATGACAGTGACAGAATTCATGAGGAGGGGTCCCAATAACTACATGTTGAAAATTTGGTGCCGAAATTCCCCAAAATGCCTGAGACAAGCACCAAAGTTGAAAAAACCCTATTTATGCCATTATACAGCTTACCGGCATTTCTTCAGTTCGCAGTCAGCTCTGAAGAGTGGAGACGTGTTCCTGGTCACGAAGTCATCACGCTGGGCTGCGAGGTAGTATGGGGTGAGGGGGTCAGGGTGCGCAGAGGTGGGCGCGGAGTTTGGGAGGGCCACGCTCCCAACGAGAGACTGTTTTGTTTTACAGGTTAAAAAAACAAAAACATACGATATTTAAGAGGAAGTGGTTTTTTTTTTTTTTTAGAGGCCATTTGGCACGCTGGGGTAGGCTCCCAGCGTGCCACCTGAGTCTTTTTTGGGGGCTATAGACCAGGGGATTGGGCACCCTGTAGGCACATACCGAGGGGGTGGGGGCAAGAGCCGAGGGAATTGGGCACCCACCTTGGCACACAACAAACTGGGGAGGGACATTATACCAATAGAGTAGGCTCCCCTGTTGGCAAATTGAACTGGGAAGGGGACTGGAAGCTGATAGGGGATTGGGCCCCGTCGGCAAGAAAAGACTGTGAATGGGCGCCACATTGCCAGGGATTAGGCCACCTCCTTGGCACACAACACACAAACTTGGGGTGGGGACTTTATGCCGACAGGACTGGACTCCCTGTCAGCAAATAAAGGGGTTGGGGGCATGCCAACAGGGGGATTGGGCTCCCCCCTCGGCTCTGAGGCGGCCACATAGAGCCGCCATGTTCCTTGTACTGTTACATCAGGTGAGGTACCGCCCTGCAATGATGGGTCGCTCCCTCACTGCAGCGGAACTGCTGATGTTGCAATGACGAGACGGCCCCCTCATTGCAGCAGCCAAATCATTTGAAGTTTGTGGCACTTCTGCAGAATCAGTGTCATCAGGACACTGGGCCTGCATTGGGTGCACACTGCCAAGACCACAAATGCAGTGCTGGCATTGGCCGCCACACTGCTACAACTCCACAACCCGCTTCTCTCCTAAGCTGCCGCATAACGTTTCTTGTGCATGCGAGCAAGCAAATATAAAAAACTAACCGATAATTTTGTTAGGCCAAACTGTCAAAGATTGGCCCCGTTCCCAAACAGAGAGGAAACAATAATAAGCAACATTAAAAACTGCAAAGTGGTTTAATTTTATAGTATTTTTAATGAAATATGGTAGTTTTAAAGTGGTTCCTTAAAAGCGGGAACTGCTCTGAAAATGGTCTTCTCTGGATCTTGGGAACTGGAGAGAAGTTTAAAATATAATTACAACCTAGCTAATGCAGAGTTATCAATAAAGTAACTGAACAGTATACTGATAATACTTGAAAATAATAAATTGATAAACTAGTCTGAAGTTGAAGAGAAGACTTCAGGGTAAAATGCTTTTTTCAGGCGGAGAAATACATATGATGTTATAGTGCAGGGGTGAGAGTGACCACACAGCAAAGTTTGAATTTCATTCTAATTCCAAAATTGCCACAAAATTCTAAAGCTCCAGGGCTGCTCATTCCAGGGGAATGACTGCACTTGTTAAACTTAAGTGAGGGATTCCTGGGTTTTGAAGAAGCATTTTCACATAAATTCAGTGGCAAAAAAGAGTAAAGTTAGGCACTTAGGCAAAGGAGTTCCAAAGGAGTCTTTATCAGTGACAGTCTTAAAACATCTGTACACTACGACAAGGCTTATGACAATGCTAATAGGATGTTTGGATGCATAGGGAGTTCCTTCTTCAGCAGGAGAAAGGAAGCAACCTTTCTACTGTATAGATCATTGGTCAGGCCACACCAGGAGTTTCCATCACGTTTTGGAATCCAAACCTAAAAAAAGGTAGGGACCATCTAGAATCAGTTCAAAGGAAAGTGACCAAAATGATCCATGGTGAACAGGGGGGATCTTATGAGGAAAGAGTAGAGAGCCTAGGAATGTACTCATTGGTGGCCAGACGACAGAGAGGTGATATGACTGAAACCTTTAAGTACATAAAGGGCATAAATAAAACAAAATATAATGGGCTGTTTACCCTCCAAGAAGTTAACATCACTAGGGGGCACAACATGAAGCTGACAGGGGAAAAGTTCAAAAGGGATATTAGAAAGTTGTTCTTTGCAGAATGGTAGTGGATAAGTGAAATTAACCACCACAGGAACTTGTCAATGTTCATACAGTTGATACACTTAAACATGGGTGGGACAAAGTTAGGGGACTATGTGGAGTGACTCAGAATGGGCAATATATATGAGGAGTAACATGGCAGGTGGGTAAGAAAAGTATGGTATTACCATTACTAGACTGTTAACTAGTCCAAGGTAGGGACTGGTCAGACTGGATGAACTGCAGGACTTTTTCTGCCCATAAAACTATATATTTCAATGAACAGCCCAGCTCCAATTTGTCTGGGCATGGCTGATTCTTTTGCTGTGTTCAGTGACCTGGCACCATAGTACTGGGGTGGAGGCAGAACCCAGAACTGAGTCTGAGATCAGCTTCAGCCAATCAGATAAACTCTGCTACAAGGGAAGTGAGGTCACATACCCTCAACTCCAAGCCACCTTGAGAGAGAGAGGAAGCGGGGGGGGGGTTAAAAGGACAGACATAGTAGGTTCCTTCTTCTTTCATTGGGATTTCTGCATGAACCATTCTACAAAAGGGGCCAGGCATTGGGGCTGAAGAAAGGATTGAGGTAACTGAGTGTAGTGTTAATACTGAGGTTCGTAAACATGTAACTATTAGGAAGATAGATAAGCATTTACCTGCTCATGTGTGGAAACTTTATTTTCTAAGTTCTGTTATGTTTACTGTCTGTATGGATGACATCAAAATACTGCATATAGTATAATGAAAAATATACTATGATACATATAACATGTCTGCTTTAATCACCATTCTGTTTTACAAGCACGTGCATTTTCATGTTTATTACTACACTCACCATTTCTTCCTTTAGACTGTGCAAAACCCAGGCCTGTGTTGCCATATTCCTGGGAATGCTCAAAGTACAGGCTTAACCTTACTACTTTCCTTCTATGATTAATTAACCAAGCTAATTAAGTGCTAAGTGCTACAGATTTTACTAGACCACTGTTTAGGTTTTACAAGTAAAACTACATGTAAACACAAAGAGAGAAAATATGGAATAAGAAAAAAGCCACAGACCATGCAATTCACAGCTTCAGTTACATGTTGTTGATGGGTAATAAACCCAAAATGTTGGGAAGCCAACTGCTTGTTCAATACAATTGAAATACAGGTAGGTGAACCATTCTGGCAAGTAGCATGTACAGGTAAAAATGTATGGACTAAGGAAAGCCTTATATGAAAAGGAAATATTTACTCCCCAGAGAGCAGTTCAGCACTGTGTGAAGTTGGCAGTGGGTGGGGTGGGGGTATGTGCGGCGTGTTCCATCAGTTCTAAGTACACTACAATTCACACATAATTGCATCATCAGAATATGTTATCCTTGATCCTGTCAAATACAGAATAGTATCCAATGTAAAAGAAGGTTAGAAATTACCTGTGCTTTTCTGAGTTTAGGATGCTGATGAATACTAACAGTGTTGCTCCGGATCTTGACAACTAAAAATGCTGAAAAACTAAATGCCAGGCAATGGCATTTTTATATTTAATTACTTGCTTTTGGTAACCGGGTAAGTGCGCTAGGCAACATAACCTGCCTATTTTCAGGCACGACCCGGGAGAGTACAATATGTCAATACAGCAGAGTACAAAATCGTATTATTAGAGAGCGTCACATTTTGACCATTTTGAGAAGGTACTTCTATAGATGGCTCTGCTGTAGGATGTTGTGCAGTTCAGTCCAAGACAGTTCAAGATGAATGGAAGGCAAAAAAAAAATAATAATAACCACTTCAAACTTTTCTATTAGCACCTCAGAAAAGCAAGGATTCATATATTATATTTCACAAACAATACCTCATGAAAAGAGGAGTACCCCAAAAATTTTCCCAAGTCTTTCTTGTTAAGAGCATGATAATGTGCAGTCCTGTATAGCTGCCTTCCCCAGCATAGCTGCATTCACTAAAAGGACTCCAAGCAGAACATTACTGTACTTGGGCTTTCAGCCAAGTTACAAACCTGCATTAAAACAAGCAAAATGCCTTGGAATGAGGGGTGGGGCAGCAAGGACGGTGGAATGCATGTTACTCTTACTTCCCTGACTAGGTCTCCTGGTGAGACTCGTTCCAGATGAAAAACAAAACATGAACTGCGAATGTCAAAATGGATTTGAACTAATAAAAATATACTGAAGGAAGCCATGCTAAAGAACTCTTGAATACTGTTGCAGGTCTCTCCTAGCAGAAATGTCAGGAAACATAACACAGTGCAAGTCTACCTGATGCTTTCTGTGGTTTACAACTTAACTCTAAAGCAAAGCGCACTGTAAACACACACAAAATAATTGATGAACACTATAAATTGTTGAAACTAAATGTCAACAGCATACAGTAACTCCAGCTGAAGTTCTAAAAGGTCATTCAGGTTAGTAATCACTATTAACCCTATACTATTCCCTGCCTCACAAAAAGCAAGACTAGCTGTCACACAAATGTTCACATTTATTTTAAAATGCCTTACCAAATTTTTTGCAATGCTCGGTGTCTTCCTAGAGATTTAAGTCCTTTTTTTTTTTATAATATCTGCGCTAGAACGTCCTTGTACCAGCTCGGATAAGAGCTGTGTGCCACCTACTTCACGACGAGATACAGCTGCAGGGTTGACTGTGTTACTCACTACTGCCAGATCTGACTAGGAACTGCTCTGCTCAGAGCAAGAAAATAACCAGAAACAACTGCACTGCTTTTAAAATGCCCAAGGTCAAAGGGTACAGCGTTGCTGCCAGTTACAAGCAGGCATACACGCCTCTCAAATAATCTGCATAGTTTCAGCCACGATTCTTCTAACGAAGTACTAGGGCTAATTAAACTATTTTAAAAGACAAGGCTACTCAAGTTTAACCTGCTGAACACAAATGCAGACATTTGTAATGGATGGTTAATAACACTGAAATGTTTTGTTCCACAGAAGATACACAGCAGTAATGTTCTTATACCAATTGCATGTCCAGATACATATATAACTCCAGTTTTCCATGATGCAACAGAGATTTCCCAGTAGTACTAAAGCATTGTTATTAACATAAAGACACAAATAAAGGATTATTTTTTACTAAACTTGGGTGGTAGCTGTTGATAGTAATTAATACATTTACATTTTTCCTTTTCATTCAAAATGAAATTATTTTAATCACCAAATTACTATGCTACTGTATTTAGTACCTGCTATAAAATCTAAATAAAGGCTAGCTTTGTGTTGCTGAGTGGTGGGGTACTGCGCTGGCACACTGGCTACTCACAGGCTTGAGCCCTCAGCCTTGGATGTCAGGATAGGAAGCCGACAAGGACCCTCTCCTCCCAGGGAGGGGTGGGTTGCAGTGCCACTCACATGGCGACACGTAGGGGTGGCTCAGTGGAGATGTCACTGGCAGTGTGGGTGACCATACGCTGCCTGACACCACCACCACAGCCGCAAGCATCAATGCACAAAAGTTGAGTGGTAGGAGGGAATTAAGTGGGGTTAAGCCATCTCCGACTGGCGCAGCATGACGGGCCAAACGAGTGCCGCCCACGCTCTCAGGCACTCAGAATGCATGGATCCTGATGCTAAAGCACTGCAACAACCTTCCTCCCTCTCTGACTATACCATGGTGAGTTGAAAGGAAGGGAGGAGCCCAGCTGCAGAGAATAAACCACAGATGTCTAAGGCTCTGAGTCGGTCAGGGATGGAAATACTGAAACATAGACAATGTAGGCAGAAGACGACCACTGGTGCATCCAGTCTGCCCTGTTTTATCCTATCCTACCCCGAGACCTAATGTCTCACTGGTGTTATAGCCCTCACCTCCTCTCTTTGCCCCCTACCTTACTGCTTTCCACCGTGTAGCTATTAAAACGGAGGTGGTCCAGAGCTCCTATGAGGTGTGCGGAGCAGGATGTAGGCAGGAGGCCAGTATCAGGGGTAATAAGGAAATTAAGCACAAAAAAGTCTAAATTAAATTCAAAAGACAGTTGGAAGATATTAGCTCACTACAAGTAACCATTGGATATTATGTAGCCAAATGCTTGCGGAGTTGAAGGTACCTACATACTACCTACTTGTATAATGGCAGTTACTTTGTGTTGTTAGTTGTATAACAAGCATTCTATGTACGTACAAAGAAACCTGGTGATCCACATTTAATAAGACTATACAATTATTAACAAAAATATCAATACCTAATGATATAGCAACTTTATTTTCAGAAGCAAATATAAAAATGTGTGTATACGTGTGTGTGTGCGCGCGCATGTGATAATGGGAAGTCCTTTTTCATTTCTTTCCCAGTAATGATCCTGCATGCTATAACATGCTAGTTTTATCCTTCCTTTTCCTGCTAGTTTTTTTTCTATAGATTAAATGCTTTTAGCAGTAATCAGACAGAAATCTATTTCAACATAATTCCACAGCTGCCAGCTGTCCCTCTTGCTTTTCTGGTCTGCTAGGTCTGAGATTGACCTATTTTTTTAAACTGCTTTTTACAACAAAACAAACATCACAACATCACAGCTGAATTGTTAATATATTGGGCCTTGTAATTTTAACACTTGAAAAATGCTAGGCCATATACTAAGTGGAAGAATGAAAAGAACAAAAATAAAAAATTAACGACAGGCAGGCTGACAGGACACTCTTTGGCAAACGATCAGAAAAGAGGTCTTGTAGAAGTATTTATTCATCCAAGTACAACACTGCAAGGCTTGCCAAGTCATTGCAACACTAAGGTCAGCGGTAAGACACAGTTTGGGCTTCTATAGTAATGAAGTCAAATACTCGGGTGAGAAATGCTTTTATAGTTACCTCCAGGAAAGAACTCAAAGGGCAGTCATGCTGCTATAAAAAAAAACGGTAGTTCGACAAGACAATCCTTAGCCAGCTACTATATGTATGCATATTAACGGCATATGTATATGCAGGATTTGAAAACATCCTCGTATGTCCTCTTTGCTGGGCTGCACTGTCTATAATCAGAAGGCAGTGCAGCCCAGTGGTTGGAGTACAGGACTGGAAGACCCAAGACTTCTTTGGGACCACAACGTAAATCAAACAGCAGCCTCACTGATATTAACTAACTAGATCCCCAATCAATCAAGGAAGAACCTCTACACACATTTATGTTGGGTACAAAGTCGACAGCTTTTATTGATACAACCAAAGTATATACAACAATACATACTGTACAGTGGATCTGGCCAGGATGCAACACAAAACTGCAGTATACCGCAGCAGAGCAATTGCAGTAAACAAGGCAATTTCAGTGGCAATTAATCCTTTTTGCCATACAGTGTCACAGGATGTTGAGCTGTATCCTGGCCAGCTCCAGTGTTTACTTCAAAAAACAACTGACATATATATACTTGCCTCTGGGGCTGCAGCAGGTAATGGTGTGCTCTGTTTAGATCTATAGTTACTACTGGCAAACTGCTACTTCTTGAGAGCTAACATCATGGCCAAGAGGGAATAAGAACCCATACTATGCTGCCCATGTCCCACCCACCCCCAACATTTTCCCAAACTAATTCTGGGCTTTGACGGGCTGTAACAGGGTGGGCTTGGCGGCATGGCTCCCATCTGCCTCATCTGGGCCTGCCATCTATCCATTTGTCAAACACTATACTGCTCCGGGACACTCTTAGCCCAAGCATACTGGGTCTTGTCTGAGCCCTGGTTGTCCCAATCCATCATGTCATGTGGCCATATCCAGTTCAGTACATTTTTAAACGTATGACTTTACCTGCAAGATGTGTAACTTTGTTACACTTCTCCAACCAACAATATCCCGGGGCCCCATCCAATAACTTCTCACTTGCATCCTGTATGGCTCTGTTAAAGTTACTGCACCCTATGTCAGACAAATGAACAACATTCAGAGGTAAAAGTCCAGCACAAGAGTGGGTTAACAACTTGTGACAGACAATGCAAATGCCCTGGGCCACAGTGAAATGGAACAGTTTCCAGTTCCCCTCCCTCCGTCTTGGCTTTTCCTATTGCCTTAAAGTTACACAACCCTTTTCATGCCTGACTGGGTATGATCTGAGGCCATATGATCTCTATGCTCGACAACTGATGACATAACTAGGCACAGTGTTAGATTATACCCCTGAAAACATCAACAGATAAATGTCTGGATAGATCATTATTCCCCAGGTGACCAATAATGCCCTTTGAAGGGGAGCTGAACAAACTAAGCTTCCTCATGTTGGTATGAGGGGTTCCTCATTTACAGGGATGTCTCAGACAAGCATAACATTAAAAAATCATAAACACCAGGACAAAGGTCATTATATTTAGCTTTACTGATATCAAAGGAGCTTTTGACAGTTTAGTAGGAATTATTTTATGGTCCAAACTATCAGGCTTAAGACCAGACCAGGAACTTTGACACATAAGAGGCGATCTCTATTCAAATAACTAGTTAAGGGCAAGTATGACATTTCTGGTACTCTTACATCAAAAATTAACATTAACAAAGAGATAAAGCATGGGTGTGTTCTATTGCCATTATTATTTAATATTTATATTAATGGGTGAATACTATATTCCAAAGACTGATGAGCAATGCTGTGGTATTCTTTCATTTGCAGACAACCTAGTCCTTATGTCTTTAATGGCTACTGGTCTTCAAGGACAGCTTAACAGTCTTTTATTAGAACTGGAAAATACAAAACTTGAAGTAAATGTCAATAAAACAAAAATCGTGTTATGCAGTAGACAAAAAAAGAATGCAATTATCCATGGAAGCTGGACATGTTAATTGGATTTATTAAGAACTTATACTCGGGACTTACTTTCTCAGAAAATTTAAAATGGGCAAACCACAATTCATCAGTAAAGATTAAATTAATTCAAACTACTAAAGCTCTTTTAAGATTTACCATCAAATATGGAGGAACTACCATAGTGGCACCTCTTAAAGCATGCAATGTAAAATGAGAAGCTCACACTCTTTATGGAGCCAAAATATGGACAAACAAAAAAATTAAAACTGAGGAAATGGAAAAGTCTATTACAAAACTGTTTGGGATTGGAACTTGTGCAGGAGTGTATTTGCATCTGCAGTGCATATTTTAGCATTTTAAACTGAATGCACTTTTCAGCTGGCAGCATAGCTGTCACAGGCACATAACTAGAAGAGCCCATCTCCCACTACTTGGGCTCAGTGGTTGTTGACAAGGGGATCCTGGGAAGGAGGAGGACCAGGAAATGGTGCAATCTGCCTTACAAGCAGCAGTACAAATGGTGGACAGTATCTAGCACAGCTTGCCAACTAAAAACATCACAGCCTGTCCCAAGTAGCATTTTGAGTGTGGTTTTAACTGCACCACAGTTTGCATACTTGGGAGTGAGAGGGAGAACCGGAAGTTAGACACCTGCTACTTCTGGTCCTACCACTATAAACGATGGCGCCTAGGCGAGCAAAGCGGAGGTGACACCGCAGAGGGACCAGACCTGTCTGCCATGTCAGCCACACAGACTGCCTGGAATTTTACTTTGAGAATGTAATATCTATACAAGAAAACAGGTTATAATTAAAACATTTATAGGTAGGGCTGTTGACTTGGGTTTTTGTGGTACTGTTAAGTAAATTACCTAGGATCCTACATCTATATTAAGTAACTGTCTTAGTCAGAAGGTTAGAGTAATCTTACTATAGGAAGTGTTGTTATACATACATGCATACATATAGCTGTCTGTCTATCTGTCGATCTGTCTATCTAAAAATACTGGCATGGTTGTTCCAGTATAGTTTTAGTCCAGGAGCCAGGTGCATTTATCTATGTGTCTAGGTCTGAAAGGTTTGATGACTATTTCTTATGTAAAAGTGTAGAATCCACATTTACAACTCTTATTCACTCAAGGTTGAACGTTTTCTTGGAAAATGCACTTCTTCAATGAAAAAATTAACTGTCGGTGAAAACTGTGTATTTAAGCAATATACCGTGACAGGGAGTGGGTATATTGGTGGATTTACCACGCCTGGTGTGGTTCGGTCACGAGGCGCAGCTGAGTGATTTAACCACATCAGAAGTGGTAAATCCACCCATATGCCCACTCCCTGTCATGGTATATTGCCATTATACAACGTTCAACTTGTTTTTTTGTTTTTATAGTGGTCTAAAACTTTTACAGTGGGTATACTGGAAGATTTACCACAGTCATGTGATCTGTTTTGACCAATCAGGTTACAGGATTTTCATACCCCATTGTATAATTTTTAATTAATGGTTCCTTCTTTAATTTCAATTCTATAAGCTTTTATTGAAATACTAAAGACATTGTAACAAACAGCAACATATGTATCAAAAGCTTAATATTAACATATTATATTTTATTCTATATTTCACTTGAAACAATCAACTTTTTATGATGTTTTATGAACCTAAGTATAATAATCAGTATTCTTGTTCACTGTCTTCATCATCCGACATGTTAAGCAAATCTCTCATATCAAGGAGGCAGTATAGCGCAGTGGTTTAAGACTCTTAGCTGCAAACCTGGAGACCTGGGTTTGAATCCCACAGCCCCCACCTGTATACTGTGTGACCCTGAAGAAGTCACTTAACTTCCTTGTGCTCCCAGGCTGCACCTGTAAACAAGCTTTCTGCTTAGTGTGTCTCTCCTGGTAAAACAAAAGGTTAAAAAAAAATATATATATATTTATATATATCTCGACATCACAGTCACTGTCGTCATCTTCTTCATTTGGATTGTTGTCGTGTTCATTCAATTGTTCACTTAAGGCTGGTGGTACAACTTCACATGTGAACCATGTTGGCTTGTATTTGCCATCCTCATAGGTCCAGCCACTGTCCTCTGGCTTCAGTAGTGTCATTTCTGGTTTGTCTGTGTTTTTCCATAACAATGAAATGTAATTTGCACGGCAGATGTGTTGTGTAAGAGTTAATTTGCATGGTGGCAGCGAGCTTGCGTCTGCTCCTTTGATCTTTTTTAAGGGTGCAGTTTTGTCACTCAGTCGATACTCGACGTTGAACATACTGTAGTGGGCTGTGTTGACACTCTTGACTTTCTGTCCATACAAGGCACACACAAAGCTCTCAACTGTATCCTCAGTTTCTTTAGACAAGTGTGGACATCCCAGTTTTCCAAATGCCTGTGTGTACTCTGTATTCTTTTCCATAACTGTTAGAGGTCACACCTTCCCCTTGCCTTTGAACGCTGGTGAATAGTCGCACCCTGTCAGTGCATGAAGACCTGGTATAGCTGCACACACAGGTCTGCCTAACTCTGTCTATCCTAAGTGGGATACATCTATGAATCTTCTTGTGTTATTCCCTGAATGGCCAATGTCCATGTGCAGTTTGAGATTATCGTTTAGACTTGCAAGATACAGCAGAATGACCAGTATATCAGTATCATGTGCCCTGATCACTACATGCACATCTTCACCACCATTTTGACTGCAAATGTAGTGTATGTGTTGCATGATTCTTGTGTCTGCTTCTATGTGTTTGCTTTTTAGGGCCTTGCACTCTAGTCTGAGCATATGTCCAGCTTCCACTTTGTATGAGTAACAAGTTTCTCCTTCTGCATACATGAGCTTTTTATCACCTGGAACTTCAGAGTACACATCAGAATTCCATGCTGTAGCTAGAAAACCTAGGAGTGCCGTCTTGAATGAAGATGAAGACAGGGATCCAGCAAAGTCTCTTGGTCGACTTTGGTCAGGACCAGTTATGAGATAGGAGAGTGAAGCGATGCTATATTTCCCTCTCTTCGCTTGTTCAAGACCTTTGATCAGTGGTGACTTGTAACAGTCACTGACAAGGTGGACTTCATTTGTGGAAGTATAGCAAACAAGAGACAGGATGGTTTTTGCCACACCGTGGAATGTTGATGGCAGGTTTGTAAGACTTCTGATCAAGAACATGGCATCGACCACAGTGGCATTTACAGTATTGGGGTGGCTACTGTGGACTCTGGTCTCAAGTTTCATCAGCAGTGGTGATTTAATTGTTGTGTTCATTGATCCATCAATGTTTCCTAAGGAGAGGGGTACCAGGGTTAGCAGATAGACAAACACCATCATAAGTTCAACTGTTGAAGTCGCAGATAGATGTTGCAAGTATCCAAAGAGGTTTCGAGTTCCTTTCAATGCAATTATTTTCTTGTTCTTAATCTTCACCTTCATTACATCATGTGCAAAGTTCTTCAACTTGTGTCTTTTGATGGGTTCCTCAAACCTACTGCCTTTGGTAATGCATTCATGTCTAAACACGATACATCCGGGTACCTATCTCAGTAACCTGTAACACTTCATTTGCTACCTCTTGTGATACTGCTTTTCCACTACCTATTGAATAAAGATTGCTGTCCTTAAACGCATCCCAGAATGGATTCATGGAGGAGTCTACTGTGTTCAACACCTTGTTTAGATCCTTCAAATCTCGTTTAACTCTAAAACTCTTCAGCTCTTGGCTAGCTTCTTCATGGCTGACAAGACCAACTTTTTCCATAAGACTTCCAACAATTCTACTTCGCACTGACTGCAGAATGTTCCATCTCCTCCTTGCGTTGATGTTCTGTGTCAAACAGGAAATCCTGGCTGGCCCGGTGGCGCTGAGGGTTGAGGCGCTGGACGCCACACCTTGCTCCACGCCGGCAACCCGGGTTTGGGAACGGACTCAGGTCACTGGGGTCGACAGGTGGGGGGGGAGAGAAGGATCGAGCACCCAACGGCTTGCTCTCCTTCTCCGGGGTGGGAAGGGATGCTTTCCCTGCTGCAATACCGCCACCCACTGGGGAACTCGCGGGATGTCAGTGCAGCAGGGAAAAGCCACTGTATTGGGTTGACGCTGGCAGAGGACTGGAGCGGCCGCATATTTCGGCGTACGTTCAACTCCTTGTTCCTCATTGCACGCCAGCATCAGGGGAAGTACAAAGAACAGGAGGAAATTTCCCCCAGACGGTCCTGGCGACGATCCTCTGCTCCGCTCCCATGAAGCCTGACAGCAGACTCCGCTGTGTGCGTCTGCCTCCCTGAGGTCTAGGGAAGGTAAGAAGGAGGCCTTCCCTACCTCACCCAGGGGGATACCGGGAACTAATTGAGGTGGCATGCACTCTAGAGGCAGACTCGTGCTGGAGTGGAGTGCCTGCTGGGATAATTATAGCCACTCCACGCCGTCTCCCTGTTCTGCCTGATGAACTATACAAAGTTCCCCTACTAAGTTTGGCGAGCTTAAGATGTTCTTCAGGACTCAGGTGCGTTTCCTGAAGGTATATCAGGTCTGCCTTACTCTTACGGAGGAATGTCAGGACTCGTGACCTCTTGATTGGTGATGTTATCCCATTTATGTTCAGGGATAGCAGCTTGACATGTGTGTTAGCCATGTTTACCTTCTGATGGTCTCGCTAACCGGGGCATCCCCCCATTATTGCCAGGCTGAATGTTGTCCAAATCCTTTTGTGATGTACCTGTCATTTCTATCACATTACAATCAAAACCTTGTTCGTAACAACATGTAAACTGTAATAATACAAACAACAATGAACCAAACCAGTAGTGTGTGGAGTCCAAGTGGTGACTCTGCACAAAAGATAAAAAACTGGTACTTCCAAATTTGGGAATCTGATCCAGTTCCCATCGTAAGGAGTTATCCTTACTGTGAGGCTTCATCACCCAATGTGATGCCTCAAGACACTTATAGTGTCCGTTAAGGTAAAGGGAAAAGGAAAAGGTGCGACAGCTACGTTGTTATGTCAGGTCCACCTTATTTAGAGTTGTCCTCTAATGATAAGTATGGTGTAATTTAATTCATAGATTGTACCTGCCTATTCCACACTGTTAGTTCAATTCAGTACTTGCGATCCCTCCCACTTGACAAGGGAAGGGGGCGAGCTGCTTGTAAGTCCAGGCGTCAGGAAGAGCAGTGGGCCGGTGAGTCTGAGGCAAGTTCTCCCACCCTGACCCCCCCTACTAGGTCCCCCTCATCTATAGAGGGGGTAGCTCTCAATCGCCACCCCTGCCTGGGAGCCACCATCCCTCCAGCTCATTTGTGTTTGAGTGGGGGAAGTGCCGCTAGTTCTCAGGCCCTCCCGTGCTTCAGTTCATTATGTCAGGTGAGTTAACTTTTATCACACTGGAAAAGCATTTGTTACTGTGTTATTGGCTGGTTTCTTCCATGTGCATATCTTCACTTTGGCTTCTCCCACCTGGGAACCTGACACCTCGTGTCCTGGGGCCCAACTCTGCTTCATCCCGGAATTCCCTCCGGTTCCAGGCATCCAAATCGATATAAAAAGAACAAAAGATTAAAAGATCAAAAGCTCTCGGACCCCCCCCCCTTTTTGCTAACCCATCAAGGCTGGAGCGTGTAAGTATTATCCCCCATTCTCCCACCCCCTCTCCCGGCAACGGTTTGGTACAATCCCTGGGACCAATCGCTAATGCCTATGCCCAGAAAGATATTCCTGGCCTGTCTTGGTGATATCCAATGATTTTGTGTGGTGGGCTCCGAGCTGACTCCTCTCAACACGCACCGCTGCATAGTTCAGCCCCGTAAGGTCTAGGACAGTCCCGCCACTCCGTTCAGTGGCCCTGTTGGTCGTCCCTCCGGTTCCAGGAATCAGTTTCGGTACGAAAATTTTTTTGGGAGGATCAGTGAGTCTTGGTCTCCTCCTCCCCAGTTGGTAGTCCATCGAAGCTAAGGCGAGTGAGTAGTATCCCCGCCCCCACGGCTTTTATGCTTTCCTGGAGAGCAGTCACTAAAACTAATGCCTGGGAGATAATCCAGGCTTGTCTCCATGGCGCCATGGATTACATGTTATGGGCACTGCACTAACTCCCCAGCCCCTTCCCCAAATTGTTCAGTTTCACAGTGTCCATGGCAATCCCATCTCTCCACTCGGTGGCCCGTCAGCACAGAGGAGCAAGGGGAAGGGAGAATGAGGCAGGGAGACCGTCCCCCCCCCCCACTCAGCCCTCTGAGCTGCCCAACACTCCTCTCCCACCCCAGGACAAGCCCGTTCCCAGAATTACAGCCAGGGGCCAACCAGCATGGGACCACCCACCCCAAACGGGCTAACAATGCATAGCAACGCCACCACCAACCACCCAATGCTGATGCTCCTTCCTCCTCCTCCCAGCCCTCCACACCCCATCCCCAACCCTCAGCATTTGAATAAACTGTTATGCCGTCATTAGTCCAGACAGACTTGTGATTGCTTGCCAGACCCCCCTTCCCCACGGGCTCCTTTTCCCAGTCTCATACCCCAGACCACATTTCAGTGCTATTCTTGGGAGTTTTTCAGTAGATGACCGCTCCTTTTCCCAGTGCAGAGAAAGACAAGGTGAAGCAGTATTCCTAGAGACCCCCCCACTCCCCTCCCTCTCCCGGTTCCCCCATCCCCCTTCCTAGAGGCAGACTCAAGGGTGGATTGTAAGCGGTAGCCTGGGAATCTGAGAGACAGGAGGACTGGGACAGGTAGGTGGTACAAAATAGAGAAGAAAAAAAGAGGAATCCTGGTTAGTCTTGATGCAGCTTCAGCACTAATTGTCTGTTCCAAGGTCAAGTCTATGTTATTTTGCTAAACCCTCTCTTTGATCTTGCAATGGTTAATGCTCCATTCTCAAATTTTTTCCTTAGTCCAGGGTGGGTCTCATCCATGTTTAGCAAATTCATATGGTACAGGGTCATCCACTTGGAATAGTTGTGGTGCCCAGTTGTGAAGTAAAGAGGCATCATCTTCTCCAAGCTACAGTACATACAACTACTTTTGGTATCAAATATGATACCATCTTTGAAGTCATCCACCACTTTTGACTGCAAACTCTGTGGGTCATAATTTGTTGCATGCCCACTACACTCCATAAGAATGTCCATGTACCTTTTGTGTAGAGATAGCAATGATTCTTCTTGCATTCCATTAACAATGATGCACTGCACATACTTAAGTCAGAAAAAAGCAACCTGATGACTGTCCCTCAACTGACCCTATTCACATTTTGTACCTGTGCCCTTTATTCATTCTGTCTTTTTTACATACTTGTTCTTGTAGCTGTTGTGGTACTTTACTTCTTTGGCTATGAGATCAATACTGCCTACCATCATATCCATTTGTCTGGTATTTTTCTTTTAAACTTAGATTGTAGGCTTGTAGTGACACTATACTTTCTTTCTGTGTTGTCTTTACTTATAATTGTTTTTGGGCTGTTGAAAATTTAAAAAATAGTGGTGGTGTAATTCTGTGCTGTCTTTAATTGCTGCAATTTTCGCTCTCCACCCTTCCCCAACTCTTAATTATATGCCCTGATAAATCTGATTGACAGGAGCTAAACACAGGGTATAGTAAGAGGTGTGAAGTAGGAGGGGCATAAGGGGGAAGAAGACCACCCTCAGCACGACAAGTGTTTTGACTCATTTATTTATTTATTGGTTTCTTTTTCCTTAGAAAAATATATATCTGAGGATCAGTTACAGGATTTTTAGTACTGTAAATAAATAAAAAGAGAACTAAGAGAGCTTCAGTAGCAGATAAGTAGTGGAATTGCAGTATAATGTGGGAGTGGTGCAATGCAGTGGCTGTGGGGCAGCCATATTCAGGCAGACCTTCTGGACACTGAGGTGCTGCCCTATCTGCATGCATCTCTCGGGACTGCGGGATGAGGTAGCCAGACTCAGAGCGGAAGTAAACTGGGTCAGGAGTAGCATCACCCTGTCCAGGAACCACCAGTCCAATGCAGCTGCCTCACAGGATGCGAGGCAAGGGAGCACTTGGATGACAGTGGGCTCAGGGAGGTTAGAGCAGTCAGGCAGAGGCACATCCCAGATCCATTCCTCTCAAGAACTCATATGCCACACTGGCAAATGAGGACAACCAAATAGGGGTACCCAGGGAAGTGGAAGGAAAGGATGTGGAGGTTGAGCAAGGAGGTGACCTCAGTGGGAAAGCAGTGGACCCCAGAGGAGGAGGAGGCGATCCTGGTGGGGACTCCATCATAAGAGGAATCCAGCTAGGAACACAGGAGGGGAGGACAGGGAGGTGAGGTGCTCACCAGGTGCCACGGCATGGAGGGATGGAAGGAGATACTGGGGATCACTGGGAAGGCAAGACAGGAGGGTGAGCTGGATGTCATTATCCACCTAGGTACTAATGACTTGGCAAATGGGGAGCCAAAGAAAGTTCAGGAAGAGTTTAGGAAACTGGGGAGGGTCTCAAGCAAGTAGCTACTCTGTCACTTTCTCAAGTACTACCTGTGAGAGGCAAGGAGAGTAGGAGTGCATGCACCAGGAACTTTAACTCATGGTTGAAGAACTGGTGCTGTGAGGAAGGGTTTGGATTCATTGGTGACTGGGGACCCATCTGGAGGGATGGAGGTTTATCTCAAGCCTGACGGCCTGCATCCATCCTGGAGGGAATCCAAGCACTCAGTAAGTGTAAATGCTACATTGACAAGCATTTAAACTAGCAAGGGGGTGGCAGGCCAGCAAGGACGGTACTACTTGCTCACCCCACAGCTAGTAATGGAACCAGTGAACCAGAGGAGGGCTATCTCTGCAAAGCAGTGTGCAAAAGATGGAGATTAGTGTCCAAAAGGTGGATAAGCAGAAAAGGGCAAAATTCAGCAGAAGGGCAGACAGCAAGGAGAACCAGGATAAATGACAACCAAGGAAGGGGCTGGAGTAGAACAGTGAAGCAGTCTAGGGAGGTCAAATCATGGAAAGCCATGTGTGCAAATGCCAGGAGCCTTAGCAACAAGATGGAAGATCTGAGGCTGTCATGGTACAGTCAGACCTGGACATTGTGGCCATCACTGAAACCTGGTGTAATGATAACCATGACTGGGAGATGGCCATACCTGGCTACAACATATTCAGAAGAGACAGAGCAGGCAGGAAGGGAGGAGGAGTGGCACTGTATGTGAAAATGACATAAGGGCCACACAGATCCAGGAGGAACAAATGGGGAGAGATACTGGGGTTAAGCTGAAAGGAAAATGGGGCCAGCCATCTGACAGGTGTGGTCTATAGACCACCAGCCCAGGAGGAAGAAACAGATAGGGAGTTGATGCTAGCCATCCAAAGGATGGCAGACAAGGGTGAGGTAGTACTGGTTGAGACTTCAATATACCAGACGTGGACTGGAGCATCCCAGCAGCAGCATCAACTAGGAGCAGATTTATCCTGGACTCCTTCAGGGTGCCTTCCTCAAGCAACTGGTCATGGAACCAACTCGGCAGAAGGCAATACTGGACCTTGTGCTCACAAACAGGGACAGTGTGATGGGGGTAACAGTGGGGAGCACCTGGGCAACAGTGACCACCAGTCATTGTGGTTTGAAATCACAGAAAGAGCAGAACCAAACCACACAAAACACGATCCTGGATTTTAGGGGGCAGACTTTGGGAAAATGGGGAGATGCTTGAAAGAGGCATTAAGGGAATGGGACAGGAATCAGGATTGAGGAACAGTGGGCAGTATTTAAAATGGGGATTATAAGAACAACAGAATTATGCATTAAGCAGGTTAGCAAGAGGAAAAGAAAGAGGAGACCATTATGGTTTTCCAAAGAGGTAGCAAAGAAAGTGAAAGCCAAAAAGATTGCATTCAGGCAATACAAAAAGACACAGGCAGAAGGGGATAGGGAGAAGTACCAGGAGAAACAAAGGGAGGCAGGGAAGTCAGTAAGGGAAGCCAAAGCTCAGACAGAAGAACACATTGCAAAATCAGTGGTTAAAGGGGACAAAACCTTTACAGGTACATAAGGAAAAAGAAGGACAAAGGGAGGGATAGTGAGACTGAAGGGGAGGATGGGGCGCGTGGAGGATGACAACAGTAAGCTGACATACTGAACAGGTATTTCTGCTCAGTCTTTACTAAGGAAGAGGGGGTAATGGGTCCGAAGGGAGTACAAGGGTGAGAATGGTGCAGAAATGGACACAAGTCCCTTTACACGAGAAAGGGTCCTGAAGGAACTGGAAGTAATAAGAGCTGATAAAGCAATGGGGCCAGATGGGGTGCACCCAGGGTCCTTAAAGAACTAAGAGAGGTGGTGGCTGAACTCTGGCTATCCTGTTCAGCCAATCACTGGAAACAGGGAGGTACCCAAAGACTGGAGGACAGCAGATGTAGCCCTTATACAAAAGTGGGAACAAAGAGGAAGCAGGGAACTACAGACCAGTCAGCCTCACCCGGTAGTGGGAAAGATCATGGAAGCACTACTGAAGGAGAGATTGGTGGAACATCTGGTTGTCAATGGACTACAGGACCCAAGGCAGCATGGTTTCACCAGGGGAGGCCAGGTCAGACCAACCTCATTGAATTTTGACTGGGTGACTAGGAGGTGGATCAGGGAGGCAGTGGACATGGCCTATCTGGACTTCAGCAAGGCCTTTGACACTGTGCCACATAGAAGACTATTACACAAACTGGGGAATATGGTGTGGGCAGGACAGTAGTGTGGTGTAGGTAACTGGCTGGGTGGCAGGACACAGAGGGTGGTGGTAAATGGCTGTCACTCCACAGAGGGAAGAGTGACCAGTGGGGTACCACAGGGATCAGTGCTGGGACCGGTCCTATTCAACATCTTCATCAGTGACATTGCACAGGATCTAGAAGGCAGAATTTCACTGTTCGCTGATGACACAAAGCTCTGTAACAGAGTAGACACACCAGAGGGTGTAGACAGAATGAGAAGGACCTGCAGAAACTTGAAGAATGGTCAAGGGTTTGGCAGTTGAAATTCAATGCAAAGAAGTGCAAGATAATGCATATAGGGCACAAAACCCTGGCACAATATATCAGTTGGGGGGTGAGGATATAGCATGCACCAAGCAGGAAAGGGATCTTGGGGTTGTCATCCTGATGACCCCAAGGTAGGAAACAGTGTGACAAGGCATCAGGTAAAGCAAATAGGATGCTGGGATGTATAGGCAGAGGCATCACCAGCAGGAAAAGGGAGGTCATAATTCCGCTATACAAGACACTAGTGAGGCCCCACCTGGAGTACAGTGTACAGTTCTGGAGACCATACCTACGTAAGGACATAGACAGGGTAGAGAAGGTTCAAAGGAGGGCAACAAAGATTGCGCATGGGTTGCATCACAAGTCCTATGAAGACAGGTTGAAGGAACTGAACATGTACTCCTGGAGGAGAGGAGGGAGAGAGGGATATGATAGAGACATACAAGTATCTTACAGGGAGGAACAGGGTGCAGGAAAACACTATTTTAAGCGAAAAAGATGTTTCAGGACTAGAGGGCATGGGATGAAGTTGGAGGGAGGACGATTCAGAGGAAACATGAGAAAGAATTTCTTCACAGAACGGTGGTGGACAAGTGGAACACCCTGCCAGAGGAAGTGGTGGGAGCTGAAACAATCACGGGATTTAAGAATGCATGGGATAGACATAAAGGAATTCTAGAGGTCAGGGGTAAGGAGAAATAGACTTCTAGGAAAACAAACTGAACTTACAAGCTCAAATGGGCAGACTAGGTGGGCCATAGGCCCTTATCTGCCGACACTGTCTATGTATCTATGTATCTATGTATCTATGTCTATCATCCATTTCTTTTGCTGTGTTTTTTATGCGGTCTGCTGCCCTATAAGTTACACCTGTTGTAGGATATTCAAAAGTCTCCTTTGACCCCTTAGGATTCCTCTTCTTGTACAATTTGCAAAATATACATTCATTTGGGAATATACCCGATGCAGATGCTGCAGACTCAGATAAAGCACTATGAACTTGAGAGCGAAGCAATTTTGCTGGATAACTCTTTACAATGTCTTTTTTTGAAGTTTCATCAGCTGCAGTTTACCAGAACTCATATACAGTGAAGTTCTTGCAGCAGATATAATGATACCCATGGCTGCAGGAGCAATGTTCAGGCAATTCAAGACACACCATGCTGTACTTTGACAGTGTTTGACTAGAATGCCTTTCCTTTGCATCAACTACTTTCTCGCAGTGAGCATCATCAAAAGGTAGCGGGTCTCCATGGTCTGTGCCAACTCCTGGATCAGTGTGTAGGATGCATCGCCTTTGCGGTTTGTGAGAAGTCTTGCTAGCCATATCTGACACATTAAATAAATTACATTAATAACTAAGTAAACAGAGTCTATTACATAAATGTAAAACTTTTAGTTACTCTTAAGAAAGTGCATTTTCCAAGAAAATGTGCAACTATAGACAAATAAGAGTTGTAGATCTGAATTTTACACTTTTTTACATGAGAAACAGTCATCAAACCTTTTGGACCTAGACACATAGATAAATTCACCTGGCTCCTGCTCTATTAGGGTTGCTCGGCCACTTCTATGTTTAACCCAAAGTGTTATCCTTTAATAACTTTGCAACTGTACAACCGATGTGCCCAAAATATTTCATGTGCTGTCCAGTACCACAGATCTCTGGATCTGGTAGGTTTCGTTTCAGTCAGTGGTACGGTTGCGGAGCTGTGGAGTGCCAAAAACTGTGTCATTTACCATTTAGGTGCAAATTCTTTGCTCATCCGCATCTCTGAAAGGGCCTGGGGGTCTGGTCTGAAATTGTTAAGGTATATGGGGTCTGGGTCACAGATATGCCTTTTGAAGATTTGCTGAAAAAATATTAATGCATTATAAAGCTATAACAGTTTTAAGTTTACAATTATAGCCTATAGAAAAAAATAGATGTCTGATGCAAAAGCACTTTTTAATGCCGCAAATGGGTCCTATAGTGTCATGCCGCCGCCATCTTGTTTTCAGTTAGCGACGGGGAAAAATGCTGTAATTTAAAACATACTGCCCCTTGGTAAACACCAACAGTTGTGTTTACCTAAGCGGGGCCCCGAGGAACACAATTCTGGCATTACTTTTCTGAAATAGTGGCCGGAGATATGTTTTTTGCATTCTGCCGTTGGTAGTGTCGCAAATTTGTGGCACTACTTTTGAGAAACTGCTGTAAATTTGCAGCAGTTTTCATGCAACTGAAGGGCACTGTTGCATGAAAACTGCTACAAATTTGCAGCATTTTACACGAAAACTGACACAAATTTGTGGCACTACACTGGTCCCATCTGAACACTCCAAATCTTTCCTGGCCATTTTAAAAAAAAATACCACCATGATCAGATTCCTTGGCCTCCCGTTTAGGTAAACACCTCTTGGTGTTTTCCTAAAAAAAAATTATTTTCCCCGTTTAGTGAGTTTTAGGGAAAGGGGGCCAAAGAATGTAAATTAATGTAAAAATACATGTTGACAACAGCGTGATGCCCAATCCCGCTGTCAGCACTGTAAGCCCCCTTCCCTGCCACTGTGGAACACTGGGGAGCCCACTCCCAGTGTCCTGAAACACATATTTTTATATATTTGATGACGGGGGTGCCCAATTCCCCTGTCAGCACTGTAATCCCCCCCACCAGTGTGGGACACTGGGTAGCCCACTTCCAGTATCCCCAGATATCCACTACTGCCCCCCCAGCAGTGTGGGACACGGGGGAGCCCACCCCCTGTATCCCCAAACATGTTGAAGTGTAACCCTGTAAAAAAGAAAACAGTTCCCAGTCTTTTTTTCTCCTGAAAAAAAAGAAAACTGTCCCTTGTCTCCCCATCCCCCCTCCCTCCCCAATCCCGACCCTCCCACTGAGCAACCCACCACCCCAACCCCCCTTGCCCTATACTTACCACTGGAGACTGTCATCTGCCATCTTCTGTGGCCTGGGACACGCCTGCACTTTCAAAGCCGAACTGCAAACTGAAGAAGCAAGGTAAGTGCGTAGTAATGGCTGTCAATGCTTTGAACTTATGTTGCTTGCGCAGCCATGTTTAGGTATTTTTGGTACCAATTAATATGGTTTGGGACCTCACCTCATGAACACTGTCACTGTTGTTTCATTAATTGGACCCGTAAGGTGATTTTGCAATCACTGCATGAAATCACCTTTCAGGACTGATTAATGTAACGACAGTGCTAGTCTCCATGAGGTGAGGTCCCAAAAAGTCCAGGAAAAAAATCCTAAAAATGCATAAATTACGTACATGCATTGAATTTTCCCGATGTACACACGTAACTTTGGTAATTTTCAATATTTTGCCAGCAAATTTTCAACATAGCAATTTTTTTCACACCACCTCATGAACAGTACAGCTGTCATTTTTCACATCCTGCCTGAAACGTGTTTTCGCACCTGTGGCATAGAATGGCATTGCAGCTGTGCATAATTACGTTTTGCCTTGCATTTCACAATTTCTGTGTATCAGGGTACATGAGGTGGGGTAATAAGATGGCTATGCTGATAATTTGGTCACTGTTGTTCGACACATGGAAGCACAAGCCCCAGAGGGCCATGCACTTCCACACTTACATACATATGTGCATCTACGGAGGGACTGGAGTGCAGCCCACAGTAAAATAAGGATACTATTACACTATCTCAAAAAGTAAGGAAATTCACTGCAAAAAACTATGTTAATGCATCAGTTAGGGTTCCTATCACAATGACAAAAGTATGGAAATTCAGTGTTAGGGTTACCAACCCTATCACCCCACCCTCCACCAGGCATCAGGATGTGTCTTGATGTCGTTGGGCACAACTCTCACCACATTCTCCTATACTGTACCATCTCAGCTTCCTTACACATGGAATGGAGTAAGAGTTGGACCTGATGACCCCAAGGCACAGCCTGACACCTGCTGGTGTGTGGAGGATGGGGTGGTAGGGTTCGGAACAATAACACCAAATTTCCATACTTTTGTCGCTATAATAGGAACCCTAACTGATGCATTAATGGAGTTTTTTGCAATGAATACACACACACACACACACACACACGCAAGTGGCTATCCAGAATGTTAGTGTTAAAGCGCTCATTTTCACCCTCTCTCTGCAGCGATGATGAGATGGCCCCTAACGCTGGGAATAAAAATGAAACATGTTTGGTGTATGCTTGTCTATTTTAAGGTGTCACATTTAACGATTTACTGGAAAGAAAAAGAAAACGATATTATGAGTTCCAAGGGTTGGCAGGAGAAGGGAGAAGAGCGCGCCCTTGTTCTCCTGTTCGCCTTGCAAACCCAGTGGAACCCTCATGGACTTACTACCTTATTAAAACTATCTTTTGAGATGAAATAAAATGGTAACATAAAACCCCCCCTGACAGAAAACCCCCTTAACCAAGAAAAGAGGAGTTAAGTCTAGGCTAGAAAAGATAACATGTATGAACATGTATGTCTTTACTGTTTGATGGGGAACTCTTGACAATAACAGGTTTATACTGGTTTTAGTAAAAAGGGTGGATCACCTGACAGTGATGTCATCCATGAAAGGTATAAAACCCACTACCTGGAGTAACAAAGATAGATAGGGGAATCAGCTGAATACTGACTACCAAGTAAGGAGAACCTCAGAAGTGTGTGCTTGTTTCCAAACTATTCTATTTGCAAAGGCTGAACTAAGTCTCAGGAATTTTCGAAATTAGAAAATTTGCTGGATACTGGACATTGAATAACCTCTTGCTTTCTGTATGTTTATTATTTTTATTTTTTTATTTTCTGATTTGAATAAAATAACGCACGTTTGCATTTTTATGCACCTGACTTCTGGTTTGTGTCTGTTTTATCCCACACCTTCACAGTGGTGTTAGAAGCATGATTTCTGGTATGTCTAGATTGCCTCAGAGACGTTATCGATGGGTACTGAACCAATACCTAGACAGATGAAAAAAAGATCAGGGTGCTGAGGCAAAAATATATCCATTGACTCATGCCATGGCAGAGAAGACTGGAGGGAAACCTGGACCCAGATTGGATCTTGGAGCCAGAAGAAAGGAGAAGGATGGAGCTGGAGAGTGAAACAGAGGGACAGATGGAGGAGAGAGCCCCAGAGGATCACAGCAACCTCCTATGATGGCTTTGTATGAATCAACTGGAGATTGAACTGGAATAAGCGGAAGATCGAAGACAACAGGAAGAGGATCGATAATGGCAGGTTGAGAAGTGGATGGATACCCTGTGAGCAATCCAAGCCCTTAACCCAAGTCAGCCAGATTGAAATATACCCAGAGACATTAAAGTGACTAAACTGACAGACGCCAATGACATCGAGGCCTAGCTGACGACATTTGGGCAGAAGCTCCACCCTTCCAGGGTTCTGGTGAGGTGACTGCCAACAGTAAGGACTGTTGCCCTCTTGTGCAGGGGTGTGTGTTACAGGGCGAGCCCTATCTAAAGTAGATACCCATGTGTGAGATATCTGAACACTCCCCTCCCCATTTTCACTCTTATTTCTGTTAGACAGGGAGCGGCTGTCCAGAATGTTAATGTTAAAGTGCTCACTTTCACCCTCTCTCTGCAGTGATGGTGAGATGGTCGCTCATGCTGGGAATGAAAATGAAATATGTTTGCTATATGCTTGTCTATTTTAAGGTGTCATATCTAATGATTTAATGTAAATAAAAAGAAAAATATATGATGAGTTCCAAGGGTCGGCAGAAGAAGGGAGAAGAGGAGTGCACCCTCGTTCTCCCATTCCCCTTGCAAACCCAGCAGAACCCTCATGGACTTACTATCTTATTAAAACTATCTTTTGTGATGAAACAAAATGGTAACATAACCCCCCCTTAACAGAAAACCCCCTTAACCAAGTAAAGAGGAGTTGAGTTTAGGCTAGAAAAGATAACATGTAAGAACATGTATGTCTTTACTGTTTGATGGGGATATCCTGAGAATAAGAGGTTTATACTGGCTTTAGTAAAAAGGGGTGGATCACCTGATGGTGATGTCATCCATGAAAGGTATCAAAATCCACTACTTGGAGTAACAAAGATAGATAGTGGAATCAGTTGAATACTGACTACCAAGTGAGGAGGACCTCAGAAGTGTGTGCATGTTTCCATACTATTCTGTTTGCAAAGGCTGAAGCTAAGCCTCAGGAATTTTTGAAATTAGAATGTTTGCTGGATACTGGACATTGAATATCCTTTTGCTTTCTGTATGTTTAGTATTTTTATTTTTTTATTTTCTGACTTGAATAAAATGACAATTCATGTTTGTGTTTTTATGCACCCGACTTCTGGTTTGTGTATGTTTTATCCCAAACCTTCACAAGCTTTACAGAAAAAGTGTAAAAGCATGATTAGAAGGAGAAAACGCTTTGGAGAAATTAGTTTAGCAAAAACAGCATCAAGAACTAATAGTAAAGCTTTCTATGCAGATATAAATTCTCTTAAAAAGGGCTCAACAGCAGTTGGTCCTTTAAAGGTGTTAGATGGAACCATTAGTTCACTAAGTGAAATGGCAGAACTTAGAATTTAATAAGTATTTCATTTCTGTTTTTTTTTTTTCAAAGAGAGCTGGAGGGCGGCTCTCATCCAGAGATAACGATACCATTAGTAATGCAGAGATAACCTGGATTACTAATGAACACATAATTAATAAAATTAAAAATCTTAAATATAGTGTCTCAGACCCTGACAAAATTTCCAGTAAAATGATTAAATCCTGTGGGAACATATTATAGAACTACTAAGATTAATCTACTGTAAATCCATGAATGAATATGCAGTGCTGGAAGACTGGAGAGACGTTTATATGATACCTACTCATAAAAAAGGGTATAAGAGGAGTACCGCTAACTATAGACCAAGTAGCATCACTTCAACCCCCAGCAATATAACGGAATCGATAATTAAAGATGTAATTTTAGATCACTGGGCTCGCATGGATTTCGACAGGTTAGGTCCTGCTTAACTAATTTAGTGAGTTTCTATAAAAATGTTAGCCATGAGCTGGATAATAACAGACTGGTGGATGTGGCGTATCTGGATTTCCAGAGGGCATTTGGTTTGGTTCCACACTGGGCATTGATAAAGAAGTTAGAGGCTAGTGGGCTTAATAATAAAATCATAAAATGAGTTGAAGCCTGGTTGATGGATAGAACCCAAAGCGTGAAAGTACTGTAAATGGATACACATCAACCAGTGGGAGAGTCACCAGTGGGGTCCCACAGGGATCAGTGTTGGGACCAATTTTGTTTGCCATCTTTATCTCTTAGATAGAAATGTCACAAACTGGTGTCAAAAGTACACTGACAACACCAAAACAGGTAGAGTGTGTGAAACAGAACCAAGGGCATCCATACAATCTGATTTAGATACAATTAGTACTTGGGCTATATCCTGGGGTATGACCCCTAATAAAGAGAAGTGTACAGTGTTACACTTTGAGAAGCATAATCCAGACAAAAAATATTAACTCTTGGGTGACATGTTACAGGTACCACACTATTAGCTGACGGTAAGCTTAATGTTGATACTCATTGTAATACTGTAATTACGAAAGCAAATAAATGTTGATGGAACATTAAAATAAGAATAAACAAGCATTTGTCAATGCTGAATGTTGTCTTGCTGGCATTGGCATTGGTAGTGCAGGAGTTAGGGAGATGTATAATAGGAATGGCAGTGAGGTATGGAACTGATGCCAACCCTCCCCACGCTGCAGAGACTGACAGGCATTGAGGTGTGCCTTTGGGTTGTCGGTCATAGTGCTCATGCCATTTCACCTCACCCTACCCTGCATACTCTGACAAGTTGTCGCGTTGTGCCTTGGGGTCGTTGGGCCTTATGCTTACCCCATTCCATAAGGAAATACATTGAGATGGGTGCAATATAGGAGAATGAGGTGAACTTTGGCACCAAAGAGTCCAAGGCACACCTTGATGCTTGTCATTGGCTGCAGGGTGGGGGTGGGGGTGGAACGGCGTGAACATTACAGCCGACAATCCAAAGTCACACCCCTGACGCCTGTCAGTCTCTACAAGATGGGGTGTTATGGTTAGAAACCCTAATGCCCCGAAGTTTGTTGGTATTTGAACGCCAAATTTTCAACATAGGCTTTTTTGTGACCCCACCTCATGAAAGCATTTGGGATCTCTGCTCATGAACAGTATCACTGTGATTTTGTTACTCTGTCCCAGACGTTGATTTCCCGCAGCGACCGCACCATTCTGCACCAGATGTGCAAAAACACATTTCAGGCAGGATGTGAAAAATGACAGCTGTACCGTTCATAAGGAGGTGTGAAAAATGGCAATGTTGAAAATCTGAAGTAGAAAATATTAAAAAGTTCTCCAAGATTCTGAGGCAGGCGGAAACTGGCAGCAACGTGATGCTCTGCATGTTACTTTTAGAATTTTTTCACCAAATTTTCAACATATGCTTTTTTGGGAGCCCACCTCATGAACAGTAACATTGTTGTTCCGTTAATCTGTCCTGAAAGGTGATTCCGTGCAGTGACTGTGAAATCACCTTTTGGGACTTAATAATGACACGACAGTGACTGAGTTCATAAGGTGGGGTCCCAAGAGCCCCATGTTGAAAATTTGGAGCCAAAAGTCGCAAAAATGGCAGAGATATCCACCTTAGTTACTCCCCCCCCCACTGATGCCATTATACAACTTACTGTGATTTTCTTCAATTTGCGGTTGGCTTTTGAAGAGTTCAGACATCTCCGCTCCACTGAAGATGCGTCATGCCCGTGCTCCGGAGGGAAGTATGGGGTGGGAGGAGTGCGGTAAGTGCAGTGCACAGAGGGTGGAGTGCGGGCTGGGGAGGGGTGTCATGACCATGAGGGACCATTTTCTGTGTTACGGGGAAGGATGTGAGGAAGGTTTTTTTTTTTTTTTTTTAAACAGGTTTGCATAGGGCACACTGGGGTGGGCTCCCAGTGTGCCACCTGTGTTTTTTGTGGACAGGGGACTGAAGCCGATGGGGATTGGGCCCCTGTCGGCAAAAAAACTGTGTGTGTTTGCTGTGTTTGGAGGGCATGATGCCAAGGGGGATCGGCAGACAAATAAAACAAGGGAGAACATTATGCCGATGGGGACTGGGCTCCCCCATTGGCAAACGAACCCGGGAGGGGGCATGCCGACAGGGGACTGGGCACCCTGACATCGGCTTTTTAGGGACTGAGAGACGGACTGTTTATTGAAATGTTTCAGCAGGCAAGATATGCCTTGCAGTGACGGGGCACTCCCTCATTGTGGCGGCGAAATTCTTTCAAGTTGGTGGCATGCTTCTGAACTGCTGTTATAGACAGCAGGCTCATTCATTGGTGCCACAGAGACCAGCTCAAAAAAGAAATGGTGCCACTGGCCACAACACTGCTGCACCTCCACAACCTGCTACTCCAGCAAGCTGCCACAAAATGTTGTTTGCGTTGTACACACAAGACAACATAAAAAGAGAGACAGGGATGTGATACTACCTTTATGCAGGGCTTATGTCCATCTGCATTTAGACTATGGGTCACAGCTATGGACTATAAACCCAACAACATAAGAACAAGAAGATATTCATTGCAGCTGAGGGGAAGTAGAGTTAGACGTAAGAGGGGAAAGTTCCTTGGGAAGGGATCGTAATTTTTTCCAAACCACGAGCTAACTGATCCCTTCCACTTCCTAGACTGCCTGCTCTGCCCCTGCGCTCCCCCGTTTTGTGATGTGGTACCAGGAAGAGCGCGGGGACACGCCCCATACAAGTCTAAACTACCTTTTGATAAAAATGAAAGACACCACTCAACTAATAGTGGTGTCTTTCATTTTTATCAAAAGGTAGTTTAGAGTTTTAAAGAAACATTCTGAAAATAAGCCCCATAGACGTGTATGGGGCGTGTCCCCATGCTCTCCCTGGTGCCAAGCCAAAACGGGAGCACGGGCGAGCAGGCAGTCTAGGAAGTGGAAGGGATCATTAGCTCAGTTTGCAAAAATTAATGATCCTTCCCAAACTTTAATCAGGGAATACAACATTTTTATTTTTACACAGCGTGGCTATCGCCGCCCCAGGGCAGTGGGCTATGAAGCCCAAGTGTGGTTTTCAGCACATCACACATTTCCTTTAAATAAATATACTGCAGGTGACTTGGACTCTCTTAACTTTCAACCCCAAATATGTTGTGCTTTCACTAGCATTCCAAAGGGGGACATTGTACAGCATAGTCCCTGTCCTCAAGTTTAGTTCAAACCATGGGACCTGGGAAAAAAGTTTCCAGGATCTTTATGGCAGCTGGGATATAGGAGACTGCAGTTGTTGATCCCCCATTTTACAAAACATTCTTGAAATCTTACAGAGCAAACAGTTTGATAACCTACATCATAGGGAGACTTTAACTGTGCCCCTGAACAGCACCTAGACCAAATGGGGGATGCGGGATATGCTACTTATGGGAGCTATGACAAGTAGAGACAAGGCCTATTAGATATGGAGCTGATCAATGTGTGGCACACAGCTAACTCTGGGTCTACAGAATACACCTTTTTATTTAACACCCCCCCCCAAAAAAAAAAAACACCTGGTTTAGGATAGACTATGCATTTGTACTTTGGTGAGTTGCACTTTCCACAGACACTCTACATCTGGGGTATATCATGTCTCAAATGTCACCATTTTCCCAGGAAGTACACCTTAGACAAATATATACTGCCCCCTTTTAGGGCTGTGGGCGGAGTCTACAGCACTATTGCGATCGCTCAGTAGCTCTAAAAAAACAGCTAATCATGGAACCTTCCACTGGACTTTTGGAAGTATCCTTCCGAAAGCCCAATGGAGCTTGAACCCCTCTGCCATGATCGGCCACTATGGAATAACAGCCGCACTATTTCAGCTGTTACTTCCGCATTCCGGTGCATGAACTGCGCATGCGTGACTCACACACATGCGCAGTTCTGCTGGTGCCACCATGTTGTGAATGGCAAGATGCCATTCATCACAACAGCAGTTGTGCCGCCGGTGCCAGCTCCACGGCATTCTGTGCTCCCCCACCAACTCGAGTGGCACACTGGAAGCCCACCCCAGTGGGCCGAAAGATTTTTCTGTGACACCCCTCCCAACTCATGTGGGACACTGGGAGCCCACCCCAGTGTGCCTAAAGATGTTAATTTTTATCCGCCAATATCGGGGTGCCCAATCCCTGTTTCGGCATTATGTGCACCCCCCACTCATGTGGTGCACTGGGAGCCCCCCCAGTACGCCTAATTTCCACCCCCACCCCTGCCGACATCAGGGTGCCCAATCCCCGTGTCGGCATCCTGTACAACCTCCTCCCCGCCCAGTTATACGGCACACTGGGAGCTCACCCCATTGTGCCCAAATGTACTCTTTTTCTGTAAAAGAGAAAACGGTCCCTCATCATCACTGCAGTCCCCCTTCCCCATCCTCCCACTGAGCATCCACCTCCCCACACCCCCCCCTTACCCCATACTTAACTCCGGAGGTTGGCACAGTCTTCTTCTCTGGACCGGGACACATCTGCACTCTTCAAAACTGAACCGTGGACTGAAGAATCTATGGTACGCGTGCTATAATGCCATTCAATGGGGTTTTCAACTTATGCTGATAAATCAGCCATTTGTTTGAATTTGTGCCCCAAATTTTCAACATGGGGTTCTCGGGACTCCACCTCCTGAAAACTGTCACTGTCATTTTGATACCAGATTGAGAAAGGTGCAGTTTCCACGCACGCTCCTAACTTCGCCAATTTTTTATATTTTCACTCCACATTTTCAACATTGCCATTTTTGCACACCTCCTTCAAAACAGTGCAGCTGTCATTTTCCGCAACTTGCCCAAAACGTGTTTTCGCACCTGTGGCACAGAATAGTGCGCTTGCTCTGCAAAATCACCTTTCAGGACAGGTGAACAAAATGACACTAGCACTCTTTATGAGGAGGGGTCCCAAAAAGGCCATGTTGCAAATTTGGTGCACCACCTCCAAAAAATGGCCAAGTTACACCTGGGTGTTGAATAACTCCTATGCACATGTGTAACTTTGGTCACATGGTAGCTTTTCACAGTCCTATCAGCTCTGGCTAGAGCTTGCTGGGATATGCCAGGACCCTACTCATTAAAAAACAAAGGTTTTCACGTTACAGAATCGCTACCTTCCTTTTGTGTCGGGTATATGATTCAGCACAACACTGGCGGACCCATTTTCATACTAATTCTTGATGCTCTTGGGTGGTTAAGTGCATTTCTTACAATAATGCCACCTCCCTTGTGCTTCAGTAAATTCAGAATCTTTTGGGGCTTTATAGGCAAGGAGAATCATGGACATTCCATGTAACATGTTAGATCTGCTTACCATAACTGCATTGTAAAACGGTTCACAGATAGGAGACATGGAATACAAGTCCCCCTTCCCTGTGAACACTCAACACATCTACATACTGTCCGCTGTACAGCATAACAGTCATGGAGCAGGACCGAAATTGACCTTCTGCTAGTGATAAGACTATTGGTTTTGTTTCAGAATGAAAAAAAAAAACAACACACACACAATTGCATAACCCTTACTCATAACAGACAACAGTGAATGCATAGCCTGAGACCCTGGATTCAGGTATCATCAAACTGGCTGCTGGATTAAGATTGTGAAGTGGCTTGTAGTGGGGATGTATGCAGCTGCACACTCTCCACTGTGACTGTGGATTCCCTGCCCCCCACCATGCACCACACTTAAGGATAGTATGTAACTAGTCCCCCAATTATAATCCTTGTAATTGCAGGCTCCACTGTGTCCACTGCATTAAGTAACAGGGTCCAAGCCTCAGGCTGCCTCACAGTTAGACTGGGGAACTGTCTGCACACTGCAGATACAGACTTTTCCTCAGAACTTGTAAACAGTAAACATGCAAGACATTTTACAGAGTCCCTTCAAAGAAAGTTGTTTGAGCAATGGGTGGAAGACAGTAAGTCCCTCTCTCCAACTGCACCACTGCTCATGACACCCATCTGTATGCTGTGAAAATCCCCACCCCTTATGGTCCACTCAGACACTGCTGGTCAGTTTCCCATCTGCAGAGATCTCCTGTGAGGGCATTAGTAGCTCCTAGATCCTTTATAATGCCACTTATTGTCCCAAAACTGTTGACCCCTTGCATAAGCAATATGGTCAATCACTTTTGAGGTCCCATTGGATCGGTACAGTCCCCTATATACATCTAACTGCAACACCTACATGTCAGGGTTTGTGCTAGTGGAAAAATCGAGGCACTCCAGCTTAGCAGACAGGCTGGTCAGATTTAGTCCCTTCAAATGTAATAGGCCTACTTTCATCTTGCATATTCCCCCACCACCTGAGTGCTAGGCAATGTAAGGCAAGGTGAAGCATTTTATGAAGAGCTCTATCCTGAAAGGCTCAGAAAGCTGCCCAAATAAAAATCACGTTTGGCCGGCCCAGTGGCGTAGAGGGTTGAGGCGCTGGCACCTTACATCGACCCACGCCGGCGACCCGAGTTCGGGAACGGACTCAGGTCACTGAGGGTCAGCAGGGGGAGGATAGGACTGAGCGTCTGATAGACTGCTCTCCTATCCTGGGGTGGGTTTGGGAATGGCCTCGCTCAGTAGTGGCCCCCAGTGCAGACTGGAGGCACTACAACGCACTAGGGAAAAAAAAACAGAAAACAGGAAACCACTCCGAAGGGGACTCGGCTCGCGCTGGCTGTGGGTATGGTAGCTTGAGAGAAAGCTCTCCCACGAATCGTGATCCTTCGGTATATTCGCAGCAGAAAATATTAACCTTAGTGTTTTTATTGAATTAATTCGGTAGATCTAAGGCTGGTCGATAATTGCGCCGTGTTTGGAAGGAACCGGTTAAGTATTTTACAGTTACTTTGTGGTTTTAAATCTCAGCACCTGTGATTTCTCAACGATGCCGTCAGACGTCAAGGCATCACCGGCGTCAGCATCAGGACAGTCTCGGAGCTCCCCCGAAGGTCACCAGAGGTAAATGCAGTGGCTCACAGCAGTAATAAAGAGATAAAAAACGGTAGCACCAACATGTCAGAGATGGCATTTATTAAAGATAAACTGCACAATATGCATTTGGACAGTGGATGTCTAAAACAACAAGCAGAGGCTGAAAAAGAGAGCAGACATATTGGAAGAAAGGTTCAACATAACTGAAGAAATATTAGCGCTAATAGAGGAAACACTGTAAAACTGAAGACAAATCAGAATTTAGTATGGGGAAATTAGAGACATTAGGGGCTAAAGTAGATGATTTGGAAAATCGTAGTAGGAGAAACAACATTTGCATTGTTGGGATCCCCGAGATGTCAGAAGGATCCGACATAGTCAGATTTTTACAGGACTTTTTACCTTCATTGTTAAATTATTCTTGGCCATGGCCCCTGGAGACAGAAAGAGCTCATAGAGCTCTGAGACCCCTTCCCAAACAAGGTCAAAGACCAAGGCCTGTTATTGTGCATTTCTTACGATTCAGTGTCAAGGAAGACATCCTTTCTCTGGCTAGACAGGAAAAAAAAAAAAAAAAAAATTCGCTTTATTGGGGTCAGGACAAAATTCTATTGTTTCAGGATTTCTCCTCGGAAGTTGTTGAGAAACGAAAGGCATACGGGGATATTCATTATGTGCTTCCACAATTAAAAGTTCCTTACTGTATCAAGTATCCAGCTGTATTAGTGATTTCAAAGGGAGGTAGATCACATAACTTTAAATGCCCAGAAGATGCTCGGAGTTTTTCTATCAGAACTTGGCCAGAAGCTAACTCTATACTCAAAAATAGAGGTAACAGTCATTATGTTTTCAAAAATCCATCAACTGACACAATCGGAACGCAGTATGCCAATCATTCCTTCCTAGAACGTCAGCCTCAAGATTCCTCCCTGCGGCACAACACTCGAGCTACTCACGGGGTCATGGAGCAACACTCTGACTCTTCAAGACAAACATTCATTCCAGTTCTTGAACACAGTACAAGACACCCTGCTTCTAAGTCTTCCTTGCTGAAATCCACACCTTGGCTGAATAAAATTAATAGAAAGATACAGCCCTTTCTCAAAAACAAAACAAGCGTGAAGCAAACGGTCATTCCTAAATCTTCAATTCAAAAAACAGCAGATCAAACATAGTCAGCCTCAATCATCCCTGTTGGATGTTCAAGAACTTCTCAAAAGTCCTTTTAGCCCAGTACAAGACATTTTCGAGGAGATGATTCACTCACCAGATCTTTCTGCACCTGAGTTTGGAAAACCTGAGACATGAGGACATTGAAGGGTGGGTGAGGAGTGGCTGAATATTGAGCTTTGCAGAATGCGTGACCCAGATAAAAATAACTTCTGGTGGGCCACTGTTCATGTCAACAGGAAGTTTGTCTTCATATTTGCTTCATCACCTCAAGCTGATCTTTAGGACTTCTTCAATATTTTATTATTGTTGCTAGATTTATGTTTTAGGTGTCTGTTGTTCCATTTAAAAAAAAAAAAAAAGGTATAAAGATGTATTATTTTTTTGGTTCTGAATAGATCTCGAGGATGTCAAAGGGGATTTATGCCAGGAATACAATCGGAAGAAGGCTTAAGGTATTGTGTCGTTTTAAATTCTTGGCATGTAATGGAAAAGAGCGTTGCTAAAAGGAGCAAATGAGTTATTGTAAGTCCAGAATGGTATGAGATCTATTTCAATACATTCACTAAATCACCTAAGCTGTAAGAAAAATATCATATTAGGAGGCATAAAGGGGAAAAAAAAAAAAAAAGAGAGATTTAAGTCGCAAAATTAGAGTTTCATGACGCGTTTTATCATAAGAAAATGGTTGGAGGATATGCTGAAATATTCTTAATTATTGGGTTAGTACAGCACATGGTTTATTAATATATGGGGGCAGGATTGGAGGATTTGCTTATATTGAGGCTCTTTAAGCATTACATGATTCCTGAGGTTACTTCTGATTTGGATCTGTAGACAGCTACTGCAATGGAAATATGTATTATTTCTACTTAAAGCTCCTATCCCTTGGCGTTTTTGTGCTTTAATGACTATAAAAGAGAGCTATTCTTTTAAATATGCATTTGCTGCAGCTATGGAAAGGCTTAATCAGGCAATTGCTGTCAAATGCGCTTATTAGGCCATGGCAGGCAAGGCATCTGAACTCATTATTCCTGAGGTATCTTTATCAAGGTATTGGAAGCCTTTGTTGCATTGTCACGAGAGGGAAGAGTTGAGGCTACTTTTCGTTTTCCATGCTGATGGGTGATAATTGGATGCAATGAAATTAATAACATAAATAGAGACAAGAATGCATTGGGATATATTTTATGATGGCTTCTCCTGGGCTACTTAATATTTTTTTTATTGAATATGGAATGGAGAGGAGTATATCTTCCCCATGCCTTTGTTATTAACAGACCTTGATAGCTGTCTAACTCCCTGATTTGGAATAATGGGAAGAGTAGCTTATAACGTATGGATTTTGATAGCATGTGCTGGAGACTTACACATTGACATTAAGAACACTGGGTGGAATACAGATGTATTATAAATACGGAATTTCTTCGCAGTTCTAACTTAAAAGTGGGTCATTCTCAATAAAGCTACCTAAAGGACGTGTTGTTCCACTTTGGTATACCAGGGGAGAGTACTCACGTCCTCCTTGCAGTGCATGTGTATATGTTGTCTGTGTGTGTGTGCTGATGTGTTTAAGTATTTTAGCTGTGTGATAGAGAATAAAATTATCTTTATCTGTTAGTATTCTAATTATACTTTTAGCTTATTTAGAGTGTTATTCTCATTAGGATTCTTATTGTTTTACAAGTTTATTTGCTAAGATGGGCACTGTAAACACTGTTTCATGGAATGTTCAGGGACTGGGTTCCCCTATCAAAAGGTATTGTGTTTGAAATCATCTAAATAAACATAAAACAGATATCACTATGATACAAGAAACCCCTTTGTTGCCAGCTGAAGCTGACAAATTAGCTCGCAGTTGGCTAAATACAGTAGATCATTGTAGTGTTTCCTCCAAAAAGAAGGGGGTGGCTATCCTCATTAGGAAGGGAGTGAATTTTTACTAAACATAGTCATATTACAGATCCTGAGGGTCAATATCAGGTTCTGTTAGGTTCTCTTTATGGGAAAAAAAGTGGCCCTTTGTAACATTTATGCACCAAACAAACAACCAGAAGGATATCTATCATTATTTGGGTTATGTATTGGCAAAGGTGGGAGATATGAAATTATCTTGGGGGGGGTGACTTTAATGAAGTGATGGATCCATTTTTAGACAGGCCATCAGTTAGAAATTCAGGTAAATTGTCTGCCGCACAAAGAAGTTTACATGGTATGTTAAATGATTTAGGTGTATTAGATATATGGAGAATAGCTCAGCCCACCGGGAGAGATTTCTCTTTTCTGTCAGCTAGACATGGAGTATTTAGTCACTTAGATTATTTGTTCATGTCCATGGCCTTATGCAACAAAGTGACATATGTGAAATATGAAAACCTGTTGATATCTGATCATAGTCTTCTGAAAGGGTCAGTGTTTTTTGATAACAATACTAATAAATCTTCTAGTTGAAAATGTATTTATTTGCTTTTGTTTACCAGGTAAGCACACTAGACAACCAAGTGCCTATTTTCAGGTTTAATACTACTTTACTACAAGAAAATAACTTTAGAAGCTAGTTACAGAAGGAGACATTATCTTACTTTGAAATTAACTGTAATGGTGAAGTATCTCCTAAAATTATATGGGACGCATACAAGGCTTTTATAAGAGGAGAAATTATTAGTTATGCTGCCAGAAAGAAAAAAGAAAGGAATGTGGATCTAAAACAAAAGGAAAAAAACTTAAACAGACTGCTTATTGATTTGAAACAAAGATCCCTTTGTGGAAAAGAGGAACTTTTCAAACTTACTGGCCTAAAATATGAAAGAAACAAAATGCACTCAGCAAAGACAGATTATGCTTTATTTAGGGTTAAACAAAAATATTGGGAGTCAGGGGAAGGCGGGTAAATTTCTCTCATACCACTTAAGGAAGCAGCAAAATCATAATAATATTATAGGAATAAGAGACACAAAAGGGATGGTAACACACAATACCAAGGAAATAAATGCATGTTTCAAAACTTTTTATGAAAATTTATATAAATCGCAAGGTCCTAGCGATGCAGAAGCCGTTCAGGATTTTCTAAACAGGGCCCAGATGTCATCCCTGTCATACAATGATAAGCTTACTCTAGACAGGCCTATAGAGAACCATGAGATAAATGAAGTAATAGCTGGGGCATCCGACGGTAAAACATCAGGCCCAGATGGGCTCCCAGGTGAGTTTTATAAATATTTAAGTACATATGTTACGCCTCATCATTTGCAAGCCTTTCAAAGTGCTTTTTCTGAACAAAGATTGCCAGATTCAATGAATGAGGCCTTTATATGCCTGTTACCAAAAAAAGGAAAAGATGGCTCTGACTGTGGAAATTATACGTCGATATCCCTTCTAAACATTGATTATAAAATACTGGCAAAGATTTTAGCTTACAGAATTTCTAAAGTGCTTAATAAATTAATTGGGAAGGAGCAAGTGGGATTTATGAAAGGCAGACAAGCAACAGATAATTTCTGTACATTATTTTCAACTATATGGGCAGTAAAATCTTCTGAAAAGAGCAACACCCCAACAGTTGCTATTTCTCTTGATATCAGAAAAGCATTTGATTCTTTGGAATGGAGATATCTTTATAAAGTGTTAGAAAATAGGAATTTTAGGCGTAATATTACAAAATGGATTTGCACTTTGTATGCCACACCTAGAGCATCTATAATCACAAATGGGTTTTGCTCTATAGCTTTTCCCCTTCACAGGGGTTCAAGACAAGGTTGCCCGTTATCCCCTCTTATTTGTTCTTGCCATTGAACCTTTAATTAAAAGGATTATGCTCTCCTCCAGAATACATGGGATCCAAACAGGGTCATATACTAATAAAGTATTTGCATTTGCGGATGATATTTTACTAACACTTACTCAACCCTCATTCTCTTTCCATAATGTCCAGAATCTGTTGCAAGAATTTGGAAATGTTTCTGGCCTTTCTGTTAACTGGACTAAGTCAGAAGGTTTGTTGTTAAGCCCCCTCACTAACGAGGTAAGTAAATTGAAAAAAGAATGGGGTATTTCATGGCCAGACAATGGACTGACATATTTAGGCATAAGTATATATGATTCAGTTACCAAAATGCTTCAGCATAATATGTCAAGAATGTTGAATACTATTAAAGCTGAGGTCAACAGATGGGGCCGGGGAAATTATTTTTATCTTTATGGGAGAAAATTAATTCTATTAAGATGATTTTAGCTACAAAAATGTTTTCTTTTATGAATAAATTTCCAGCCAATATACCTATTGATTGGTTTATGAAGATTGAAAAGCTACTCTCTTCTTTTCTTTGGGATGGGAAACTGCCTAGACTTTCTAAAATTAAATTAAGGGCACCAATAAAGGCTGGAGGATTGGCTCTCCCATGGTGGCAAGGATATTTTTGGGCCTATAAGCTTAAACAGGTGTTATATTGGTTCCATCCACAAGAAAGTTATAATGCACCACTATGGTTAACAGTTGAAAAAGTATTGCGGCTCCTTATAGTCTCACAGACTTGTGTGTGTATATACCTCTGCCCAAGTATCTAAAAAAATCATCCAGCTCTCCAAATTTCTATATCTGCATGCAAAAAGTTCAATAAACTTAGGAAAGTTGGACATGTCCCATTGCAATTTATGCCCCTTTGGAATTATAGATGAATATCTCCAGATGGAAAAAGTCTTAAAGATATTGGATGGGCTTCCAAGGGTATTAAAACAATTGGTGATTTAGTAGATAGTCAGAATATAATGTTTTCCTTTGAAGATCTGAGAAAGAAATATAAACTGAATACATTTGAATTCTGTTATTATTTACAGTTAAGGAACCTTCTAGCTAAACATATCTTTAACAAGGAGTATTCTCTTAAAGCATCTAAGGCATGGGATTCTTTATTTAAAGTAGCGCATCTTCCTAAAGGATTCAGGGCCAGATATTCAAAACTTTGCACCAGGCAAAACATGTTTGTGCAGGTTTAGCGCGGGATTAGCGCGGGCCGGCTATATTCAAAAGGCCAAATAGTGCGAGCAAACTGCATTAGCACTGGGCAAAATCATAATGTATGCAAGGAGCAAACTGACATGAATACAGGCACAATGCTATATTCAGCAACTAGCGCTGCATAAAGTGGTTTTGCACAACTCTTAGCACGGTGCACATTACTGCCCAGGAAAAGCACGTCTTAACCCTGGGCAATCAGCTTTGCGCGACACTTTGGCTTTGCGTAGTGTTTGTGTGGCTTTTAGCGACCCTAACAAATAAATATGACACATAGTCAAAGCCAAACATAGAGGAAACATGCTGCTAACTGATGGCATCACAATGATGCCATCATCTGCCACCAGTCTCAGCCATGCCAGGCAGTAAGTGGTGACCCTGCCACCAGTGGACAGTGTGGCCATACATCACACACCTGCAGACCACTCTTCTGTGGACACCAACAGATGCCAACACACACATGCAGCACTGTGGGCATGGAGGATGTTGAGGCGAGAGTGTATGGGTGGCCAGGCTGTGCCACAGACCAGGTGTGGCCACAAGGTTGGGACACATCATGCAGTGCACATGGGCCAGTACACCGCACAGCTGTACAACTGCCGCAGCACACAAAGCCGGACATGTATATGTCACTATGAGCATCCCGTGCCAGAGGTGCAGCATCTGTGGGTCACACAACAGCTTAACAGTAATGTCCACCGTCAGTAAACACCTGCAGATTGGGCCTCTCACTGTGTATAGTGCAGTCACCAGCACTGCCCTACACACCATAGGCATTGCTGTGTCCACACACTACTGGCCCCCTTGCTACTGTAGTGTCTGCTGTGCACTGTAGCATGACCTACCGTGTGACAGTTGCATGCAGCACCACCACCATCTGTGCCTATGCTGTGTTGCCCCAGTACAGCTGCAGGCAGCAGCGCATGTGAAAGTACAGTGTTCAAAACTGTATAATATTCCCCCAACAGTTTGCGCAGCACTAAGACGTCATGGGGTTTAGCATACAGGGCTAATCCATAGCCTTTGTGCAAACTGCATGCAAATCAGGGCATAATGAGATGCTAATCTGGATGTTTGCCCAGAGACTACCTAAGTAGGCTCATTTGCATGTCACTTTTGAATATGGCAAAGTTTAGCACCGGGCAAACGTGTTTGCACCAGACTAATGGTTTAGCCCTGCGTTAAACCCACACAAACGTGTTAGCGCTCCGCAAACAGTTTGGGGAATATTTTACAGTTTTGCACACTGTACTTTAACATACGCTGCTGCCAGCAGCTGTACTGGGTCCACGCATTTGCTGGCACACACATTGGCCACATAGTTCAGCTCTACCTACCTTCACATCGCTGTGCACTGTGTTGCTGTTGTGGTTTGCACTTCCTGGTTGCCATATTCAGAGCTGTCTTATTCCAGGGTTAAGTTTGCCCTGCACTCCCAGCCCCATTTGCCGGGCCTCATTCCCTTGCTATATTCAGAAACTGTTTGCCCTGGGCTATTCCTTTTGAATATGGCTTGCTTTGTGCTCTGGGCTAAGTTTGCCCACCAGGCAGTGCTAATTTAGCCCCGGGGCAAAGTTTTGAATACCTGGCCCTTAGTCTTTTGTATAAGATCTTAAGTGATGATGGATCGCACATATCAGATTCTGCTCGAATCAAATGGCAAAATGACTTAGGGTTGGTAATATCTGAAGAAGTTTGGGGGAAATCTTGGACTAATGTGAGTAAATGCTGCAGAGAAGTGCAAAGAAAATTGATTCAGTTTAAAATTCTCCATTATTATTATTATTATTATTATCCTCCAGAGCAGCTGTTTAAATTAGGGCTTGCTACAAATAGTAACTGTTGGAAGTGTGGGGAAGGAAAAGCAGGGCTGGGGCATATGTTATGGAACTGTAATGGAATACTGGCTGCATGGAGGCAGATACATTCTATATGCCAAAAAATTCTGAACATAGCTCTGCCTTTCTGCCCATTGCTATTTATTCTTGGAGATACATCCAACATCCAGGGGGTAAGATACAGACCAAATATTGGATCTTAGCAGCTGTTCTGGCTTATAAAAGACTTATAATGAAGGGTTGGAAAGAGGTAAAGATCCCTTGATTAAAGCAATGGATAGATGCTTTAGGAGAAACAGCAAATAATGAAAGGATAAGTTGCTCTCTGTTAGATAAAAGTGAACTCTTTAATGCTATATGGAAACCTTTTTTAGATTACTGCTTAAACTAGAAATTGGAATTTAGTGTTAGTATCTTAAGTGCCCAGTACTTTGTGCTTCATTTTACGTATAAGACTTTAAATCTAAGCTATTGTTACATATGTTTTTAAGAGTATGTAAGCTGTTTTTAAGCTAGTATATTTAAATAATCATATATATATATATATATATATATATATATATAGTGTATTTGGTATATTTACTGTATCTTTTTATTAATACTCACTGCACTTGGTTTCTATTGGAAAAATAAACTTTTAATTAAAAAAAAAAAGAAAACCACTCCGAAGACTAGCCAGATGACGGCTGCCGTCCCCAGGCATCTTTGAAGACTCCCCGGAAGCCACAAAATGCCTCAGCAGCACCCGGGACCGAAACGAATAGTGCGCTGGTCTCCTCCCACCAGTGCCTTTCCCCTTGGAGGAGGGAGACTCACCCCGTGAAGGGTTACACCAGGCTACCCCGTGGAAGGCTGCAGATATGAGGTAGGTGGCCGAGGGGGAGATAGTAGGTGAATGTCTATGGACCATGGCGGCCCGAAGGAGAGGCAGCTTTGGAGCATGTAGGAGGCATAAATAAGATAATACAAAAAAAAATCACTTTTCCCAACATAAGCTACATACATTAACAAATAGCATTAAAATAGTACTATACATTGAAACAACAATGTAATACTACAAATGCTAACTGAAAAATATGATATTTCAGTCCCTTTTGAATGCCTCCACTGAGGGGGAACTTGTAAGATGACACGGAAGTGAGTACCAGATAAGTGGGGCCACCACCAAGATCATCATACCACCAGAAAGTTTATGGCTCATGCTCAGGACAGCCAGAAAAAGCTCTTTTGTGGAGCAGAGCAGGCTACTGGGAGTGTACCTGGCTAACAGGTCTTTTGGGTAGCCCCGGCCCAAGCTGTGCAGGTCCTTGTAAGTTAGCAGCATGATCTTAAAAAGCACCTTTTCTGATGCTCAATATAAAACCAATATAGAAGCCTAATCTGCCCCAAAGTCCACTGGTGCAAAAATTACCATTTTTCTGTGACCATAATTTGGGAAGGAAGGGATCTGTGTAATTTGGCTCTCTGGAGCCAAGAGTCTGATCCCTTCCACTTCCCACTTCAGAGGCCCAACCCCACACTCTTAACGTTTTGTGGTGTAATACTATGAAGACTGTAGGGGCATGCTCCATAGACTTCCATAGGAACCTGTTTTTAAGTCCCAATGGCCTTGTTAGTTAAGTGGTGACCGTGATTGGTTAAAATCAGCACTCTAAAATGTTAAAAAAGAACTTGAAAATGGGTCCCGATGCACGCCCCACAATCTCAATAGTATTACATCATAAAGCTATAGCGCATGTCGGCGTGCCTCCAAATTGGGAAATAGAAGGGATCTGCTCAGTGGAGCCAAATTACAATCCTTTCCCTTCCAAATCATGACCATGGAAAAATTGTAATTTTGGTACCAGTGGACTTTGTGGCAGGTAAGGCTCCGAGAGTGTTTCTGAGAGGAATGGAAAGGTACTCCTTAAAGGTGGTGCACCACTAAGTGGAAGCCAGTGCAGCTGCTGCAGCAGAGGTATAATATGTCCAGAGCAGGCTTATCTGGAGATCAGCCTGGCTGTGGCATTCTGCACCAGCCATAGGTGGTGCATTAAACTTCCCCGACAGCCCTAGGTAAAGAGTATTAATGTAGTCAAGTCTTGAGTTCTTAAACGTGTTGGATTGAACAATAATTTAAATTAATAAAAGAGTTCGTGCTTATCTAAAACTACAAGAAAACTGCGCTCTGATTAAAGACTGGAAAATCCAACATATGCATGAACCAGGGTCACCAGGTCCTCTTGTGTCAGATAGAAATATTTTCTAGATTAAAGCCTAAATTCAAAAAATCCACAGCGCACCCTGGCTGACGCATGATGTTTTAGAATCAGCCCAGAGTCCACACAGACTCTCAGATTCTTAACCCTATCCATGGCTGCCAGGATTTAAAGATGGCCATATCATGGCACCTAGTATAGCACCTGACCAACGAGGACATGGTTGTACTAATAAAACCTGCACCATGGTTGGGTTTAAGCACAGCCAGCTAGAGGTCATGATGTCCTGCAGGCATCGCTCCAGTACAGAGACCATTGTCTACCCATCAGATTTAAAAGATAGGTACAGCTGAATGTTAAGGGGTTGGGACAAGGTGGGGGGGGGGTGAGAGTGGGTCAGCTGCAAGTTGAGGGGCTAGCTGCACAATCGAGCAGACTTGATACACCGTAAGGCCTACTTCTGCTGGCATTTTTGCATGTTCGTATGTTCGTAATCCAACAGAAAGGGAATCGCCCCAATTGTTACTTTGTGAGGCTAAAAGTACAAACTAGGCAAATAGCGAAGACTTGCAGAGACCCCCACACTGGCATAGAACAAATATTTTTATAAACAACCCAAAAAAGTGTAAGATGAGTGCAAAAACTTTTGTTGCTCACATGCTCTGCAAATCTGCTGCAGATAAAGTGCCGGATATATATCAGTCTAAGGGAACCATTCCCACAGCCGTACACAAAAACACCCGATGGCGTTTCACTCTATCAACTAAGATTTCTGAAGGGTGATTAGATCCAGTACTAGTGGTACTTCTATATTGCTCTTCAGTGACATCATAATAAGTCACCACCCAAATGGCAAGTTTTTGCATAATATTAACAATAATTGAAACACAGTGAGAATACCTATGGTAATGCAGAGTTCAAAGAGAACTCATCCATTATTGTTATGAACTCATGCCATCTCAAACCACAAGCGATCAATTCATTTAAAACCCTACTCAAGACATAAGTTTTACTAACCACTAATTGCAAAAAAGATACTTAAAATACACACAATAGTAAGATAAAGATAATGTGATCACTGGGTATTTCTTTCAGCCAACCTTTCCTGTTTCTCGAACAGACAGACCCAAACAAGTTCAAGTCCCATCACAGATTGAAATTCATGGAATAAAAATGCAAGTCGTTATCACATCTGGTAAAAAAAATCAAGTGCCTCCGACTCTGTTCTCCCCACATTGCAGCCCAGATTTTTTTATTTTGCATTTAGTGGTTAGTACAACTTATTAGGGTCAGGGTGTAGACTGCTGTGGACTAACCGATTTCTCAGGCTCGTAGCCTTACTAAAAGTAACCCTGGCTTTAACTTCTTTATTTTTTTTGCTGCTCCCTCAGCCCCAGCTCACTACTCCTTCAGGCTTGCATAGCTCCCCTTGTGCCTGCCAGTCTCATCCCTGCTGTCTACCATCCGCTGGTCGCATCCTGCAAACTGCACCAGAGGGGTCCAGCACTAACCTTACTTGAAGCCCCCCCCCCACCAAGGAGGGGGGCTTAAGAGGGAGGAGATTACTGGAGCAGTGCCCCCAAGACAGACATGCGGATGGAGGAGGTGCGCTCTGGGGACTGTAGCATGGAGGGAAAGAGTGGCCGTCATCCAGCGGGCTGGGAGACCATTTTCCAGCCCGCCCATCCACTGAAGGTGCGTGATAGCGTGTGTCCTGGGTGGGGACATTCGGCAGTGTGTGGTCACCCACACTGCCTACGTTGTCATCCCAGAGCCATCACCAGAAGCCGCTAGACAAGCATCAGCGCACCTTCACTCCCCGGGAGGGAAGCATCCAAAGTATGCTCCAAACTCTCCTTCCCTGCTGGCAACTGCTCCTGACATCCCAGGCTCGGGGCACGAACCCGGGTCACCAGCATGCCAAGCGATCACCCATCGCCATGGCGCGAGTAGCTTTAACTTCTAGAGCAGTGGCAAAATCAGAATCTCCCAAAAGGATGGGACAATTCTGGAAAATTACATGGCCTATCTTTTCTGACCAATTATTAAATTCTGGAACAAAAGTAAACTGGTCTAAACTCCTGCAAAGAGACTGCTTAGTCAACAGTAGACTACACCCTGACCCTAACCCCAGAACACGACTGAATTACCCACTAAAGAGTTCCACAGCTTTTTACAAATGCCAAAGGTGCAATGTGTGCAAACTTGCACAGCAAGGTACCAGAGTTTTTCATCCTGGTGACCCAAACAAGATATCTGAGGTTAGAGACCGTATCATTTATGACAACATTTTTTTGGTGAAAAAAGAGAGTAACTGAATATTTAAAATGCAGAATGCCAAACCTTTTGGCTTAAATGACCAGTGGGACCTGGAATCCTTTCTGTGACATATTTCACACTGTACTTTGAATCATGTTATCTATACAGTAAAGCTGATGTATATCTGTATTTGCTTTTTTCTTCTTTTTTCCCTTTATTGCCTGGAAGAACCCCATGTTGATCCCCTTCGAGCATCACATGGAAAGTGGCACATTCAAGGGTGATCACGTGACCTGTACCATACCATTCTGTCTTTTCTAATATAGAATTCTCCGTAGTCCAGCTAGAACCAGCAACAGCAAGTATAAATATGTACTATTTGCAAAGTATGCTTATTGGTATTTATTCCTTATTTTGATATTTATTCCTATGATTGTGTTGGTCTAGTACTCAGTGTTTCTGTGATCTTTTATAGTTCATAATTTTTGTATTTCTTGCTTGTACTGAAAACTAGTTGTTTAGCACTGCACTTCTCATCCTGTAATGCATGCTTCTTTCACGGGTGTCACTATGAATGACTTCACTGGCACTGCCTGCTATATAAGCAATGACTTCTCTCTAGCCACACCCCCTGACAAAGACTCTGTCAGTTGAAGTGAGGAGGCAGCAGCCTGAGCTGCCAGAGTCGTTCTTGCAAGCAGTAGATTTTGTTTTGCTTCTCTGATGTACCTGATGTACTAGAGCACATCAGTGTGTTCACAATAAGGAAAGCTGCTGTTTGACTGAATGTTGTGAATTGACTGTCATTTGGATATTCCATCGAATGTTATTACTTTTGGATTCTGTGGTATGGCTGGGGCTGGCCACCCTCAATAGTAGCACTGGCCCTGCACTGCTGATATCGAGGCCACTTTCCTTTGTAGCAATCAAACAATTTCAAGGCTGTCCTTGTGAGGCCATCGTATCCTAATAGGTGGTCCATCAACACTCCATGATCCATGGTATCAAACACTGACGAGAGGTCATGTAGAATGGAAACAGAGCGTTTCCCTATATCTTGCTAGCAGCAGGTCATTAAACACCTTTACAAGCACAGTCTCCATACTGTGGTGAACTGCTCATAGATTTTGAACCTCCCAAGGTGTGCCTCGACCTGCATTGCTGCAAAAAAAAGAAAGGGAACATTCAAGACAGGTCTGTGGTTTGCTAGCACCTCCAGGTCCAATGATGGCTTCTTCTGCAAGGGTCCCACCAAAGCTCCTTTAAGAGCCACAGAGAAACAACCTCCCAAAAGGTAACACCAGACAATGCCCATGAACACCAGGCCCAGGGCCTCACGATAGTCCACCAGCAGCCATGTGGGCCCTGGATCTGACTCACAGCAAGTGGGATGCAGCAGAGACAACTTTAAGCACATTACTTACAGAAACTGGCTGAAACTACCTCTAGACCCTAGGGGTGTTTCAGTGCCTCTCCTCAGCCACTGCTGGCCCCAAAGAGGCCACCTGGAATTATACCAGCCCTAATGGAGGACAATGTCCAAGAAGGACTGACCAAACCTGTCACATTTCTGTTGGCACAGAACTCCTCGACTATGAACAGGTTGCATGAATAAGTCTGTCTATGGTGTGGAACAGCTGAGCTGGTTTGTTCTTACTGGAGGCAATTACCCCCAATTCTGCCTTTTTCATAGTTATTGCCCTCATATAATCTCTATAGTGACACCTTAGAGCTGTTCTGTCATCCATAGAGCCAGTCCTTTTCCAGGAATGTTCCAGTCTCTGCTCTGTTGCCTTTAACCACCTGAGTTTATTTATTTATTTATTAAATTGTGTTAACCGGGTAGGCCCGCTGGGCCCTGAAGGTCCCTTTTTCAGGGGCGACCAGGGGATTGTTACACAAGGTTTGAACATACAGACAGGTATCACAGTGTCAGACAGATCGTACAGGGTTACTAAGACAGTATACAATTTTCCAATTTTTGTGCAAGAAGGCAGGAGGTACATATTAGCTGGTACAGTCATGGTACACTGCAGTGCGTATGATACAAGATACAGCAATACAGATCAGTACATGTAAGGTCCACTGATGCGTTCAGAGTAGTACAAATAATACGGAGTTATGAATACACCATACAGTTTCTATAGAAGCGGGCAACAAATACATTATAGTATAGAGTACAGCAGTGACGACAGATGGGAGTGAGGTGATAAGTGCTTTTAGTGTCTACGGGAGGTTCCATACGGGGTAGTGAACCAGCTCAAGCAGACATTAGTCGTTACCCTTGTAGGGGAGCAGTGTATAGTCGGTATGGACTGACATTAGGTGTGATTGTCTTAGCTGCTGGGGCAGTGGCAGGGACTAGGTTTGATAAGGTGAGCACGCAGCCCCCTTTGAAAGAGGGCTAATGTCGGAGCCTCCTGAAGATGGCTGGGGAGATTGTTTCATGACTCCGGAGCTAGGTGAGTAAAGGATTTTCTCCCTGCTACCGTGCAGGTCTGGGGAGTCTCCAAGAGTTTTTTGTTCAAGGAGCGGAGCAGTCGTCTGAGCGGCTTTGGGGCAAGTAGTCCATTCAGGCCTGCCAGTGGATGGGCATCCAGGAGCTTGTAGGTCCAGTTTTGTAGGGGGTACTGGAGCCTGTTGTCCAGGGATGGCCAGTTGAGGGTAGTGAGGGCATCACAATTGTGGGTCCTCGGGTAGGATTTAGAAGCAAAGCGAGCTATTTTGTGATATAGGGTCATGAGTCTGCTGTGGTCCATGTTGGTGGTGCCAAGTACGATGGGAGCGGCATAGGTTAAGATCGGGAGAAGGATGGTTTGTGAGATAGCCAGTCTAGTCTCTGGGATCATATTGTGGCTTAGGCGACAGAGAAGGCCCAGTTTTTTATGGATGTTTTTTGTTACAGCATCCACCTGGGGCTTAAGGGTGACGCCCTGGTCTAGTATGAGACCAAGGTATTTGACTGATTGTACCACCTCTATATTGGAGCCGGACAAGGTAGTGAGTGGCAGGAGATGGTCCCTGGAGAGGCCCTGGGATTTTGGCCCGAACAGCATGGCCTTGGTCTTTGTGGGGTTAAGGACAAGGCGGTTCTCAATTAGCCAAGTCTTAGCGTTGGTGAAGTTGTTTTGGAGCCAAGGTCTTAGATCGGATGGGTGATCCCCCGTTCTGTACAGTACTGCATCATCTGTGTACTGCACTATGGAGCTTCCCCCGCAGTGCCCATAGAGGTCATCTGTGAATAGGGAGAACATAAGCGGACCTAAGATTGAGCCCTGAGGGACTCCCTCAGTTAAAGGTAGGGGTTGTGAGGTGACCCCTTTCCACTTGACCTGTTGAGTGCTGTCCGTGAGGTAATTGCAGAACCAGTTGAGGGAGTGTTGATCCAGCCCCAGTTGGCTAAGCTTTGTTAGCAAGAGTGAGTGATCCACCAGGTCAAAGGCCTTAGAGAGGTCCATGAGCACAGCCCCAGTTGGGGTACCCTTGTCCCAGGCTGTCAGAACATCAGAGGTGAATTTGATGAGGGCAGTATCGGTCCCATGCTTTGGTCTAAAGCCATGTTGTGTGGGTGCCAGTAACCTGTTGGCTTCCAGGTAGTCTCTGAGTTGGCTGTAAACTAGCCACTCCTGAATCTTAGTCAAGTGGCAGAGGATGGATATGGGCCTATAGTTTCCTATAGGTTCCCTTGCTCCGCCCTTGTGGATTGGGACTACATGAGCCCTTTTCCATGTTAGGGGGACTGCACCTTCCTGTAGGGATCTGTTTATTAACAGTGTAACAGGCAGTGCGATGGCTGGGGCAGCAGCCCTAAACAGCCTAGGATCCAGCCCGTCAGGTCCCGGAGTTCCACTGGGTTTTAAGGATTGTAGGAGGGTCAGCACGTCTTTGGTACGTACTATCCGTAGATGGAAGTTGGTGATCATAGGGTCCTTAGTTTCAGTGACCGTTGGGCTCTGAGAGCTGCGAGTGGGGTTGGGTCTGAGCGCCCCCAGGTCGGTAAAGAAGCGATTGAAGGCTGTAGCGACCTCCTCTCCATCACTGAGAGTAGTGCCGTTGTATGTTGTATTACCCTGCTGGGGCGGTTTAGTGCCTTTTATCAGGGAGTTGATGCTTGTCCAGAAGGACTTTGGGTCAGTTAGTGTTTGCCTCTGCAGGGATTTTAAGTAGTCCCTTTTGGCATTCTTGGAGCTTCTTTGGCACTGATTCCGCAGGGATCTATAGGCAGAGCAGTCAGCAGGGTAGCTGAACTCCTTGCTCTTTCCAGGCTTTGTCTCGGCTGTCATCAGTGCCGGCCAGTTCATGGATATCCACTTGTGGCAATGGCCCCTTGGCCTGCCTGGTCCTAATTGGGGTGTGCATGTTAGCCACAGCAGAGAACGTTGGCGCTGGAAAACTGTGCTGCATCGTCCGGTGCTCCCTAGGTGTCTCACCAGAGACCAGTCTATGTTTCTTAGGGACCTCAGGAATGCCTCAGCCGAGAATCCAGATAAGTCCCTGGCCACTATGAGCTTGGGCGGGATTCTGGGAGGCCGGTTTTTCCATATGCAGAAGGTGGGTGAGTGATTGCTTAGGGCATCCGACATCACAACAGCCACTTGTATGTTGGTGGGTTTGGAGGTAAGTATCCAGTCCAGAATGGAGTGATTCCCTGTTTTATGGTTATGCCTTGTGACCTCAGTGATGACGTGGGTCAGGTTAGCATCTAAGAGTATGGTCTTATATTTTTGCTCGGTGGTGGGATCCCACTTTAGGCTGAAGTCCCCCAGGACCATCAGCTCCGTGAGTCGTGCCCCTGCTATTGGGCTGATGAGGCTTTGGAGTGCGGCAGTACCCCCCATGGGAGGGTTGTAGATACATCCTATGGTGAGGTGCTTAGCATTGCCCAGGACAAGTTGGATGAATATAGATTCTAGTCCTGTTGTGTTTGGCATTTTCACAGGGGACAAGGAAGCCGCCAAGGAGGAGATCATACAGATAAGAACTCCCCCTCCTTTTTTCCCTTCCCTATCCTTTCGGAAGGAGTTGCAGTGGACTAGTTCCACTTCATGAGGGAGTATGTGAGGCTTCAGCCATGTTTCAGAAATGGCTAGCACATCTGGTTTGTATGTGTCTACCCATGATTGCACCTCTGGCATCTTAGGTCGAAGGCTGCAGATGTTCATGTGGGCCACCCTTAGTCCCCTGGTGTGACACCATGTGGGGTTCCCGGAGGATCCCAGTACGGAGTTAGCGGGCAGGGGCCCAGGGTTAGGGTGGATATCACCAGCCCTCAATATCACTAAAAGTAGGAAGAGGCGGAGGACCCCCTTCCGTGTAGGGGAAGATCGTTTTGGTTGATCACCTGAGACACCAGAGAAAATGAGATAGCAGGCTCCCTTATGAGCAAGTCCGTGCTTGGTAACTAGTGCGAGTGGGATTGAGGGAGAGTGGCAGTGTGTGAGGTGCAGTAGGTGTCGGTCCTGTGCTCCCCAATGCAGGTTAGGGTCAGGACAAACACTTATTTTGGCATCCACCCATTCCAAAGTGGCTACGTATAGGAGTAACACTGCGATTGTTCCAAAGTTAACCAGTGGCAAATTCATCTTCGAGCACCAACACTGCTGGAAGTGCGGTTGAGCTACTTTGCTGCGCATCCTATTGCACGTCAGTTCCAAGACCAGGCAGTGGTGCTAAGGAAGCAGGGTTCCCTACGTTTTAGCTATTCTGACTTCCTTACTAGGTGTGTCCATCTGCTGTATAATATAGTTAGTTATGTGGGGTGATCTTTGGCAGTAGCCTCAGCCGATCCCTCCTGTAATTCCCTATTCTGTTAAGATCAGATTGCTGTGCTGGATGGCAGGAACAAATGCCAGACTAGTAGATCTTTAGATCTGTTATGAGAGTAGCACTGATGGAGTCAGAATAGGGAGCCCCGCTTGAGCGGCCTCTAGTGGCAGCAGCTGAGAAGCTGCAAATGGTAAAGTGAGCCGATAGGCTCACGTGGCCACATGGTGATCAGTATATAACTCAGATCCACCAAGGGTGGTTTGTCATTGAACCACAGACTGGTATGAGGGCATCCAGCACCACTAAGACAGCCAAACTGCAGTTCTTATCGGCTGTCACTGTGTCATGATTGCAAGCTGCTTTCATGCCTGAGATGTCCAGCATACCCATGATCTTCTCAGGCTACAGATTGTGCAGCGGGCAGTACTGGATCATCTCAGTGTAGAGGGGTGTAATTCTTTGAGAAGCCCAAAAAAGAAACAGAACAACGTGATGATCTGACCACCACACTAGAGCCACCCTGACATCCAAGAGGTCAAATCCCAGAGAGAAGACAAGGTCTAAGGAGGCGTTGCAGAATTGCTCCCTGGAAAACCTGAATGGAGCTGGGGACCACCGAATCAAATGTATAGTATGAAGAGGCATACAATCCCCCTTTAAACTCCAGTTCAAATACCAGATCCAGGAACAGTAGTGGGGAGTCCCAGCATTAACCTTGCTCATTGCCAGTACCAAATCAGACTCTATTAGTAGAGTTCATGTTCTGTTGCAGAAATTCCTTTGCTCCTCTTGGGTTGGTGAAATTGTAGGTTAACCACTTCTTAGCTACCATCAGTACTACAGGAAATATAAGAGAGAATGGGACATTCCTGCAGCTCATCCATGATTGAGGCAAATCCTTGTCTCTCTTTCTGGGTTCACTATAAGATGTCTTGAAAGAGAAACAGCTGCCAGTCTTCCATCTGCCATTTTTTCAGCTAATAATAGGCAGTCAAGAGCGTTGTTTATTTCCATAGTTGTGCATGTGGAAGACCAATTGCCATGGCCTGATGTCCACTGAGGGCTTTGACATCAGGGCTTAGTACACCCTATCAGTCTTGACTTGTCTCCCTTACAGGTCAGATTCAACATCTGAGGGAGCACCAGAAACCCTATTTCTGTCTCCAACTCCTCCGCCACAGATATTCCCTCTGAAAAATACTCTTTATTAGGCCTTTTATCACCAACCTCCTTCTGGCACTGCATTTTCCGCTAATGGCTAGGAGGGTCTCTGCTGGCTTGCTTATAATACCAACCTGCATCTGGCGATTTAAATCAAGGTACTCCTTATACTTCTGCACTCTGTCTGCAACTCCCAGATCTATGCTGTTTTTGCAGGTATTGTCATGTTCCTCAGAGGGGGATACTTCAACATTAGTGCAAGAGACCCTGCTAGTTCCCAGACTTGTGCTACTTGCACTGGGGTCTGCTTTCTTTCTGGCATATCTATTGATCTGTAAATTGTTCTGGCTGTTTACATTTCCCTGCTGGTCCACTACCATGTGCAGCTGCTCTTACTTCTTCTCCAGACACCTCAACTTCTCGGGCAAATCCTTCAGCCAGTCCTTTACCACCAAGGCATGTTTCTCAACAACCTGGTACCTGGTGGTGTGGCAGCTGCTTATTTCATCAGAGCACCCAACTTCACAGAGACATCTAGCTTAAGAGTCTGTGCTCCCAACACCTAGGTGGAGATCGTCTGGTCAAGCAGTGCCATCATCTCCTCCGAGACCACTTGGTAAACGTGGGCCTCCAACCCACCGCCTGGTGCCAACTTCTTCTGGTCCTTCTTTCCATGTTTGTGTCTCAATGATGCCCCCAATAGATACTTTTTCATTTTTTGATTTGCCTGCCTTCATCACTATCAGGGTAGTTTAAGCCCACATAAGCAGGTTTCAAACACATTTAATTCCTTAAAAAAGCATGGGAGTACAGAACACAGGAATCCATGTCCTGTCTGTTAGCTGCTCATCCCCCAACCCCATTAATACTCTTGTTGAGCACAATTTAAAGGGCAGTCTGTGGCAGCACTTGAAATGTCTGCCTTGGTGCTCTGCAGTACAAGAGTTCTTGCTGAATCCATTTCACATATATTGTAGTAAGTTTAATTTTGAATTGCCATAATGTATAGCAGCTGCTTCCTTACTCCTGGTCTATTGATCAAAACTTTACTATACTTCATAAGAGTGGACAGTTCTTTAAAAAACTTCTACAGTATATTTGTAGCCGGGAAGAGACACCCAACATTCTGGCAAGGGAGGATGTGGGGGTCATCAGAAGGTGAAGCCCCAAGATGGGAGCAAGAGGCCCTCCACCGAGGAGGAAGCAGCTGCTGGTGGGGGACTTTACAGTGAGGGGGACAGACTTGGGAGCAGTAAGGGGAAGGGAGAGGGAGGTAAAGTGCCTACCTAGCACTTTCGCTTAGAGAGATGGAGAGTGGATCGTGAAGATTGCTAGTGCGGCAGGTCATGGGAAGGACTGGATGTCACTGTCCACCTGGGGACTCATGCCCTGGTGAGGGATGGAGCAGAGGTAGTGCATGGTCAGTTTTGGAGAACTGGGGAGGGGCCCTAAACAGGTAGCACAAATGGTGTTCACTGAGGTGCTGTGTATGGCTGAGGGGAGGATAGGGCAACCCACACCAGAAACTTCAACAGTTGGTTGAAGGCTTGGTGCATAAAGGAGGGTTTCAGCTTCACTGGGGACTGGGAACCAAACTGGAAGGATATGAGCCTCTACAGAGTATATGGGCTGCATCCTTCTGGGAAGGGGACCACAGTCCTTAGTGGGAGGTTTATATGTTGCTTGGATGAGCATTTAAACTAGGCAAGAGAAGAAGCTGCATTACCAAGGGAGGCATAAACTGCCCCCTCTGTGGATTGAAGCAACAAGGAGGGAAGGTGTGAAGGGGGGAAAAAAAACAGTGATGGGAAGCAAGATGAAGGGAGTGTAGACAAGGTGGGGGACAAGGAGGGTAAGAACAAAGAACGCCGAAAGAAAGGTGTAGAGGAGACAAGAAACCAAGAAAGTAACTAGGGACAAGGGGAGATCTGGGGAACAGCACGGTCAGAAATGAGGGAGGAAAGGGGGCTCATAGGCAGGGAAAGAGCAAGGTTTGGAGAGCTAAGTGCACCAATGCAAGGAGTCTAGGAAATAAAATTTCAAACCTTGAGGCCATCATGGTGGAGGTGGACTTGGATCTGGTGGCCATAACTGAGTTGTAGTGCACTGAAAACCATGACTGGGACATGGCCATATTGGCTACTGTCCATTTAGAAGACATTGGGGGGTGTTCTGTATGTGAGGGAAGTATTAGGGCTTTGGAAGTTCAAGGGAACCTAGAGGTAAAGGAAGGGCTGGAAATGCCATGGATCAGCCTGGAGACAGGAGCTGGGGACACTATTTGTACTGGGGTAACAAACAGACCTCCAGTACAGGGGAAGGAGTTGGATGAGGCACTAGTGGAAACCATCAGCAGGATGCCAAGTAAGGGGGAGGTGCTGCTGGTTGGGGACTTCAGTCTGCCAGATGTGGATTGGAGCCTCACAGCTACAGCTTTGGCTAGAAGGAGGGCCATCCTTTTCTCCCTGCAGGGGGAGTTTCTCAGGCACCTAGTCAGCGAACCTACTATGGATGTGGGCAATATTGGCACTGGCGCTTAGTAACAGAGGCAGTATTGCAGACATCACAGTGGGCTGTGTGATCACTGTACAGTGTGGTGCAGCTTTAAATGGGTGCAGAGGCAAATCACACAAAGACAAGGGTCCTGTCCTTTAGGAGGGTGGATTTTTAAAGAAATGGGAGACTGCCTTAGAAGCAGACTATTAGGATAGGATTGCTAGGAAGGGGTAAAGGAACACTGGAGAAAATTAAGGGAAGGCATAATGAAAGCAACCAGCCTCTGTGTGAAGGAAGTAAGCAAAAGCAGGAGGAAAAAAGATCATTATAACACCCCAGGGAAGTGGGCATGAAGGTGAAGGGAAAAAGTGTGATATTTTGGAGGTATAAAGAAACACAGAGGGAGTGGATAGGAAGGTGTACCAGGTAAAAGAAAAGGAAGCAGGTAAGGCAGTGAAGAGAGCAAAGGCGCAAACAGATGACATGACAGCCAAAGGGGTAGCAAAATGGGAAAAGACTTTCTTCAGGTACATAAGCAAGAAAAGAACAGCACGGGGAGGCATAGTGAGGATAAGGATGATGGCAGAGGGAGGCTGCACAGAGGAGGATCAGGAAAAGGAAGATATCCTAAACAGGTACTTCTGTTCAGGCTTCACAATGGAGGGAGGAGGGACAGAATACCAAGAGCACCAGGAACATGGGGGGGTGAGGGGGTGGACGCAAGTTCACTTTCAGGGGAAAGAGTCATGAAGAGACTTGTAAATCTGAAGGGTGCTAAGGGAACTCAGGGAGGTGCTTGATGCACTACTGATGATCATATTTAACAACCTACTGGAAACAGGAATGATTCCATAGGACTGGAAGGGAGCAGACGTAGAGCCGGCCCAGTGGCAGAGAAGGCTGAGGCACCCAGCACCTTACCAAGCTGGCAACCTAGGGTCAGGAGTAAGCTTGGGTCACCCTGGGTTGGCCAGGGGAAGGGGGGGAATTGAGCATCCAGAGGACAGCTCTCCTCTCCCAGGGAGGGGAGGTTTGTCAGCTTGGCCCTTGGCTGCTCCTCGGTGGAGGCCAGGAGGCAGCACCAGCAGTTTGAGTGGCAAGGAAGGGAGGGACCATGGATACGTAGTGCATGCATGCCTCCATGCGTATGTCCTTACATGACGCTGCAGTAAGGGAACCAGGGAGAAAATGGCAGTTGCAGGATGCATGAAATCCTGCCTGCCCACCTTTGTCCCACACTGTTACTGGCTCACCGACCCCGCGAATCTGGACGCTGGCTCTCTGGGTTTGGGGGGGCAGCCCTCTCCTTCCTGGCCCCGCCACGTGGGGCAATCTGTAGGGAGATATGGGGGCTTGGTGGGCTGGCTGGGGCAGCTGCCGAGTGGGGGAGGCAGTGACACGATGGAGCAGCTGCCTGCGGCGCGCTAAAGGGAGAAACATCTATATGGGGAAAAAAAGAGAGAGCATAGTCCCACTCCATAAGTGCAGCAGCAGGGAGGAGGCTAGCAACTATGAACTGGTCAGTCTTGCATCAGTGGTGGGGAAACTGATGGGAACCATGTTAAAAGACAGGCTAGTGGAATGCCTTGAAACCAGTGGGTTATAAGACCAAAGGCAGCATGATTCATGGGGTGGGAAGAGGCAATGCCAGGTGAATCTGATTGAATTATCTGGCTGGGTGACCAGAGAAATAGATCAAGGAAGGGCAGTGGACATGGCCTACTTGCATGTCAGCAAGGCCTTCGACACTGTGCCATATAAGAGACTGATGAAAGAAAATGGACAGTCATGGGGTGGGATCCAAAGTGGTAAACTGGGTAAAAAAGAAATAATCAACAGGCAACACAAGGTGGTGGTAAATGACTCACTCTAATGAGGGGACAGTGGCCAATGAGGTGCAGTACTGGAACCAGTCCTCTTCAGTATCTTCATAAGTGACATACAGAACTGCTGGAAGAGAAGGTGTGCTTTTTTGCAGACACCAAAATCTGTAATAGGATGGATACTCAGGAGGGGGTGGAGAGAATCTGAGGAGTGGTCAAGGGTATGGCAGCTGGGGTTCAATGCCAAAAAGGTGCAAAATCATACAGCTAGGGCACAGAAACCCAGAAGCAGAGTATAAAAATGGGGGAGGGGGGTTACTGATGGTCACTAAGGAGACAGACCTTGGGTTACAATATCTGAGGACCTCAATGTAGAGGGGCAGTGTGGCAAGGCAGTAGGCGCATTGCGAGAGGTATCACCAACAGGAGGAGGGAAGTGGTGTTACCACTGTATAGGTCACTGGTGGCACCCCACCTGGAGTACCATGTTCAGTTCTGGAGGCCACATCTCAGAAAGGACATTGACAGGGTGGAGGCGGGGGATGCTAGAAAGCCATGCACAAGACAGGCCATGTTTTTGAGCCACACCAACAAAGCTCTGTATTTCCAAATTTGATCACTCCAAAGTGACAGTTTTGAATTTCTACCAGCACCAGTTGAGAGCTCTCATTCTCCTGAGCATCCAGATACCAAATCTGGATATGGGGAGGCCAAAAGGAGCAATGGGCAGCCAGCGACCAAAGCAAGCATAGCCACTACATCAGGCCCAGAAATCCATGCCAGACATAGCAGGTTCATCCAGCTTGAGCAGGGTGGGTGAGCCCCCACCCTGGGATTTGTTCTTACAAGCAGTAAGGTCCATGGACCAAAAAAACTGAGAAAATCCTAGAGTGTATGGAAGCACAAGATGCTAAAATCGGGGAGGCGACATCGACAAAAAAGGAAGCTAAAAAGCAATCCATCCACACCCAGGCCGTCTTCAGCAAAATGGTCATTGAAACAGCGTATCTTCGATCCTGATTGGAAAACTCAGAAAATGTACAAAGGGCCATGAATATACATGCGGTGGGCTTACCCGAGGGCTCAGAAGGGGAAATATGTACGCACATGGTTAACATCAGCCTTACGTGAGTTCTCTTCTGACACAGAGAACATCTGGAAGGCTTAAAGAGTTAATTTTCACCAGGTGCAGGGATCTAGAGACACTCTCAAGACTCTCCTTATTGTGACTACTGGGTCTGAGATTCGGGATATGGGGCAAATCCTAGCAGAGAGCTAGACAAGTGGGCAGACTAGGTGGGCCTGGCAGTCCTTTTCTGATATCACATTTCTAGGTATGTATCTTGGCCTGGCCTGGGCACATTTTCCTGTTTCTTTCTTTCTATTTTTCATACTTGTAGACATGATGAGCATGACTGCCTGTTTTCACATGTGACATCTGTGGATTGCCATGATATTAGACTTTCTTGACTGATCCTATGCTACCCAGACCTGCCAAAAGATGTCTGATCCCCTCCGCCAGCAACTGAGAAGCCTCAGAGCCATGCATATCCTGCTCGCTCCAGCACGACTCTGCATTACCTATTGGCAACAAGACACATCAGTTTAATGATCCGGCAGAAGCAAAAAAATGAGAAGATCAGATTGTTGAAGAATTCTGTCAAGAAGTGGCTGCCTGTGAGGAGAGACATGATGGACAGGAGGAAGAGGAGTGAATGACTTCCAATTGCAGTCTGGACTTTAGGCTTATTGTACCGTTTCCCTCAAGTGTAAGTTAATGGCAGGGATCGTACAGCAGGCGATGTCAGGTTTTTTTTTTGTTTTTTTTTTTTACAGGAGGCTATGACTTTACGGTCTTTTGGACTTTCACTGCTTCAAGTTGATCCCTGCTGCCCAGTTTTATGATTAAATTTTCCCTTTACAATGTCTGGGTATTGAGTGCATCAAAACTGCGCTGACTGTATGAGGATGCGAATAACATGTCAGGATGGGGACTCTAACCTGCTGAGGTACATTAATTCCTATATTTTATTGTGAATTACTATTACAGCTTTTTTTTTTTTTTTTTTTTTTAAATTTAAGTTTATTAGTATTCATCGGGTACAATTAAAATGAACCAACCAGACAAAATCAGTTCCGTTTACAAATATACAGTCCATTTAGAGATGTGAACAATGAGAAGTACAGAATAAAGGAAGTGACCTACATCAATCTATTTCAGATGGCAGGATAACATCTGCAGGCTCATTGGGGGACAAGCCCCACTAAGCTCTCACCACAACGAAGTAGGCCATCCCCTGGGCAGCTGTCCCACATTGAGATTGCTTTAGGAGGTGCTTCTATTTAATTTTAACCTTGGCCGGCGTTGGTCCCTGAGCAGAGACCTAGGGGGGAACGGACTGGGGAAACTCTCCCCTCAACCCCCCGCCAGATCTTCCATCTTGTCCATCTCCGAACATAAACCGACAACCTATAGTTTATCTTGTAGGCTATTTCCTCCATACCTGCCACCTCCTGCACCACCCCAATCCAATCACCCAGGCCAGGAGGATCTTTTTTCAGCCACAGCCTAGTGATTGACTTATGGGCTGCCGCCAAGAGGAGGGACCAGAGATACAACGTGTCTGCTCCAGCCAGGTTTTGGGGAGGATCTCCCAGAATGAGATTTGTCCAGTCCAGGGGGAAGTCCAGGGCAAACAGCTACCATGAGTGCCTGAGCCACCACTCCCCAGAAGGGCCCAAGCCGGGACAGGACCACAGGACATGCAGGTAGTCTGCCCGGGCCTCCCACAAATTCTCCAGCAGCTCGGTCTATCAGGGAATCCTTGCTCAGGAACAAAGGGGAGTGGAAGTAACGATCCTCACCTTCCAACTAAATTCCTGCCAGAAGGGTGAACAGGTAGTTCTGGAGGCCAGTTTAAATACTGGCTCCCAGTTAATTCCCCGTGGACCCACCTGCCCCTCCTCTAGCCATTTCTCCCTGACCTTAATCAGAGGATCCTTTCTTAATCCCGTCAGGGCTTTGTACAATATGGAAATGAGACCCGATGATTTCTGTGAAGTCAATATTTTATGGAGAGTCTCTACAAAGGGGGCCGCCCTTTCCCCTAAGAGATCCCCTCTTCGACAATGAAGGGTATAATCCCTCACCTGCAGGTATCTAAAATGGTCTGTATTACGCAGTCCATATTCTCTGCTTAGGGTTCTAAAGTCCGCCACCTCTCCTCCTATCAGTAAACTGCCTGATATAGATTAAACTCTCTCTTCTCCCAGGTCCTGAAGGTGTGGTCAGAAGCGGGATGGTGTAAAGTCTGACGTCCCATGATAGCCTATGCAGTGGCCATAGGGAAGTTTTTAGCTTGTATTTCTGCCAGGCCCTATGGGTGGCTTTCAGAGTGTCCCTGACAGCCATTAGTGAGGGGGTGGGATGAGCTCTATCCGTGCTCAGCTGTATGGTGTGGGATCCTAACATTGGGCCCCGTTCCTCTTCCTTGAGTGTTTCCATCTCCTTCCAATTGGCTGCATATGTAGGGACAGACCACTGTAACGCCCTCTTAACCTGTGTGGCGAGGTAGTAATCTTCAAGATCTGGCAAGGATTTACCCCCTTTTATCTTGGGCAGTTGGAGGATCTGAATGTTTATTCTAGGTTTTTTATTATTCCATATAAACTTTGTGATCATTCTTTGCCAGTCACAGAAATGGATTCTGGGTATAAAGGTCGGAAGACATTGAAACAAATACAAAAACTTGGGTAGGATATTCATGGTGATGGAGTGGATTCTCGAGTAAAAGGGGAGGTTCAGCAGGGACCATCTGTCTAGGTCTCTTTGCATTTGGCTAGAGAGTGGGACGTAATTTGCCTTGAAAAGATGGGAGTTATGTTTAGTCAGGATAGCTCCTAGGTATTTCATCTTTTCCGCCTGCCAGTTAAGTGGCAGGAATTCCCTCAGTCTATGAGAGGGGGAGAAATAGAAGCAAAGCACTTCGGTTTTGGTTTTATTAAGGACATAACCCGAGCATACGCCGAACTCTGATAAAATTGACCATACCTGTGGGATTTCAGCCTCTGGATGCGACAAACAGAGCAGAACATCATCTGCATACAGTGATATTCTCCGCTGCTGTCCCCCCACCTCAATTCCCTGTACTCCGGGGGAAATACGGATTGCCTCCACCAGAGGCTCTATGTATAGGGCGAACAACAATGAGGACAGCCCTGTCGGGTGCCCCTACCAAGTGAAAATCTATCCGAGAGACCATTTACCCTGACGCACGCTTGAGGGCCAGTATATAAGGACTTCAAGCTATTACTAAAAGGTTGTGGGAATCCCATCTGATCTAGAACCGCAAATAGAAATGGCCAGGAGACCTTATCAAGGGCCTTTTCCGCGTCTAAACTCATGAGACATGCGGGGAGGCGTGAGCGGTGGATGATATCAATTATATTGATCGCTGACCTGACCCCATCCGGGGCCTGTCGACTCTGGACAAATCCCGACTGGTCCGGGTTGATAAGTTCTTGGAGGATTGGATTCAATCTCGATGCGAGAATTGAGGTAAAGATCTTACAATCCGAGTTCAAAAGAGAAATTGGCCGGTATGATTCGTAACGAGAAGGGTCTTTGTATTCTTTTGGTATGAGCGAAATTGTGGCATATTGCCATGATGGGGGAATTGGCCGTGCCTCCTGCCATACCTCCGAGAAGACCTCTGCCAGTATGGGAGCCGTTTCTGTGGCAAGGGCCTTATAGAATTCGGCTCCAAAGCCGTCTGGCCCTGGACACTTCCCATTCTTCAGGCCCTTTATAATTTTTAGTATTTCTGCCTGTGCAATTGGCCTGGTTAACACCTGGCCTTTTCCTTGTGAGCTTAGGAAGGGTAGGGTCCCCAGATAGTCCACAATCGCCTGGGTGTATGTTCTGCGCCTGTGGGGTGTAAAGCTTGGAAAATAGGAGACAAAAGCCTCTACAATCTCCTTCACTTATTAGTCATCTGGCCTGTAGTTGGAGATGTAATTTTAGTTATTGTAGCCCCATCTCTATAGTGTCTCAGACGGGCCGCTAATAATCTGGTGCCTCTGGGGCTCCCTCATAGTATTTTTGTTTGAGAAAAGAGATTCCTCTCTATCTCCTCCTTTGTAATCTCTGGTGTTCTGTCCTCAGGGATCTAAGTTCTCGGTCTCTCCGCATGTCCCATTTAATTTTTGTTTAGCTCCAGCTCCTTTATACCCGGCCAGCAGGTTTTGTTGCTTAAGGAGGCTGCCCTTTTTTTCTGGGAGGCTATGCGTATAAGTTGTCCTCTGACAATGGCTTTCACTGTGTCCCAGATAATCTGTGGGGACATCCCCGGGGTAGTATTTTCCTGTAGTGTATCTGCGATCAACTGCTTAATTTTTTCTAGGGTCTCTTTGTCTCTGAGTAAGGAGGTGTTGAGCCTCCAATGAGTTGTTTTCTTGGGTAGGGAAAGGGCCACCTCTAGAAAGATGGGATTATGATCCGACAGGGAGGCAGTACCCACCCACATCGATGGGAAGCCGTCCACTCCATCTCTAAAGGTGAAGAATGTATCAATTCGGGAAAAAACCTTATGGCGAGGGGAATAACAAGTATAATCTCTCCCTATTGGATATCTTTCTCGCCAGATATCCACCAGTCCCACCTGATGCAGAGCGTGTTTGATCTTCCTGACCTTCTGCTGATCATAAGGCTGAGCCCTCGATGTTGTATCTAGTTTTCTGTCCCATATCAAATTCCAGTCTCCCCCCATGATCAACATGCCCTTAGACCTCTCCGCAACCAGTCGGGCAATCGATGTGTAGAATGCTGTGGGGGAGTCCGGAGGGGCATAAACATTGACTAGGGTTACCGGAGTATCCTGTACCCTACCCACCACCAGGACGATCTGGCACCAGGGTCCATCACCGCTCCTCATGCTCGAATGGGAACGTATGGCAAGCATGATGGCTACCCCCCACGGCCCGCATCAAGGGACCTAAAAAACATATGGGGATATGCCTTGGTCTTCAACTTTAATGTTTCAGGTGGTGACAGGTGGGTCTCCTGTAAGAATACCACTCACAGTTTTGTCTGGTGATGTACCTCTGAATTTGCTTTCTCTTAACCGGGCTGGAGCAGCCGTTGATGTTGTAGGAGAGCACTTTCACATTTCCGTTACTCATTTGTATTCATCTTAGCTATCATGCTTAAGCAAAAAAGGACTGATATTACTTTGTCTGAGAAATGCATCATAACCCAACTACATGTGTACCCATTTAACTTTTCTAACCAAAACATATTATAACCAAAGAACAGCAGTGTCAGTAACTCCCAACTGTGGGAACGGAAAACCTGCACAGGGCATTCCTCAGTTGAGGGCCTGTGCAAAAGTGATGGCACGGCAAGTGAGTCCTTTAACACTCTCCTGCTCATGCTAACCAAAACTGATGGTGTACTTCCAAGGGAGGGCTGGCAGTATGTCCCCAGCCGTAGGGTAATTGCGCAATCAATATTCAGAAGGGGGCTCCAGTCTAGGAGGATTTCACCCTTCCTTCCCGGGGGGGAAACCCCTGTGCAGGACACCCTACAGACAGTGACTTGTAGGCTTCGCTAGACTCCCTCCTCAGTCTAGGATCTAAACAGATCAACGTTATGGCATTTAGCATCACTCTATGTAATTTCTAAGTGACCGGCCAGAGTGGTGAAGAGTATACAGTTGCAAGGATAACCAACAGTGGAGGAAAAGTAAGAGTAGTAAAAGAGAGAAAAAAAAAAAAGGCCCATTTCACCCCCCAGTCCATAATGTCCCTATGAGAAAAAAAATGGATTAAACATCCAAAGTCTCGAGGCGTTCAGAACAGCTGTCAGCTTGGCTCCAGGTCACCCCGCAGGTAGCTCCCAATAAGAGACCTCTACCTTTGCAATCGTATTCAGACAGAAGCGATTAGAGCAGGGAACAGCTGACAGTAACCAGCGGGAGGTAATATTGAAACGCGGGTCAAGTTCAAATCCCATTAGCTAGTTTGAGGTACCTTGGGCAGTTGTCCAATCTCCCCCTCTCCCCGCCTCTTCGGCCGAGCGTTGCAATGTCAGATGCACCTTCCAGATTAGGGGAGTTCTCAGTTGGGACCCAGTCAGGATTCCTTATCCTTCAGGATGGTATTTCTAACTACAGCTGCCCAGGAGACAAAGCGCCGTCCCGCCGAGCAGGCATGCAGTATGGCGCCAGAAGCCAGGAACGTCCAGGAGCGCTCTTAAATTGCAGTAAAAAAAGAAGAAGAAGAAAAAAGTACCCTTTGGGAAACCAGAGGTGAAGACAAGAAAGGTAAGGGGGGGGGTTCCATAATCACTGAGTGGCCCCCGGGCATGTAGTTGAAGGAGGTAGCTCAACAGGGTGTTCAGGCACGGGTTAGTTAAGGATGCACCAGGATCTATACCTCTTGGTCCTCTCATCCAAATTCAGGTCTCCGTGTTTTGATCCCGGTCGTTATTTTGGGATGATCCCTCGCTTGCCTCGTGTAGATGTGGGGCCTTCTTATCCAGCTTGGCAGGATCCCCAAATTGCTTCACCAGTGCTGAGATGTCTGCCCGGAGGGTCGTCTGCTGGTTTCCCCAGACAGAGCCACTTCAGGGAGCCCCCTTCTGAGCGATGCTCCAAGCCGATGTGAGTAGGTCTTTTTCTAGTTTCTCCTTCAGCAGGGGTGGGACGGCAATCCCCAGCGACTCCAGGAAGGCCGAGGCAGCAAGGAGGTCTTGAAAGGTTTTCGAGCCGTTATCTGTGGCAATTTTGAGGCGAGCTGGGTATAAGATCTGCGTTTTAATATTTCGGGCCCTCAGTTGCTTCACTACTGGCCACAGAGCTTTTAGCCTCCTGGACACGCTGGTATGGTCATTATCTATGTTTACTGCTGGCCCTTTGTAAAAGCGCTTGCTTCCAGGCCACTCGGATGATCTCCTTTGCCTGGTAGTTGGTCAGCCTTACAATGGAGCGGGTCTCGCCTCCGGATTCTTAGGAAGCGGGACCAGAGATCTGTGTGCTCGGTCCATGGTTAGATCCAAGTCTTGTAGGAGCGGGAGTATTTGTTTAAGGGTTGTTTGAAGAAAGTTCATAACATTTTGGTAGCTGTCTTCCGATCCTTCCGGGATGCCATAAATTCTTATGTTGTGCCTTCAGCTTCTACTTTCTAGGTCGTCCAGCTTATGTGTGAGTTCTCGGTCCCTGGCCATGAGGTACAGTAGGAGTCTGTCGTGGCGATCTGTTTGCTCCACCGTTTGGGTCATGCATAGCTCAAGTTGCTCAGTTTTATGATCTATTTTACTTAGATCCGACTTCAGTTCGTTCAAGGTGTGGTCTATTTTGGCAACTGTATGTGCCGCTTGTATTATTATTTCTTCAGGGTCGCTGAGGTTCGTCTAAGTGATCTCTGATTGTTGTAGGCCCTCCAATACCTCGTCCCCTTGGATACCAGATCTTATTTCCTCCTGTATCATCTCTCGCAATTTCTGCATCGGAGTCGAGGGGGGTTTACCCGCTTTATTTCTTTTGGGTTTGGCCGGTGAAGACATGTTTTCTTCGAGTGATGGAGTTTGATTTTATTCGAGGAAGGGACGGAGCCACCGCTCTATGCTGCCATTAAGTCGCTGACGTCACCGGAAGTCCCACTATTACAGCTTTGATGTTCTGGGAGCACTTTAGAGATATTTCCTCAGAAAATGTGTTTTTTTGAAATGCTACTGCAATTGCCTCGGTAGTTCTACCCCATTAGAGGGATAAGCTTGTCAAATTCTATTTTTGTCATCTTGTTTCGGCAAACAAATGTGTTCTGTGGTGGGAGTGCTCATTGCACTACATTTTCTTGGTAAAAAGTTATGGTAGTTTGTGGGAATAATGACTAGTTTAAGTACTGTCAATACTGTTAAACATGTTAATACATGCTGTTTTACTGCCTTTTTCTGTCAGGTTCTCCCACAGTCATTGCATGGCTAAACTCCTAAGTTATGTGGACAGTTTCACTTGAAACAACTGGACTCTAGTTGGTGGTACCCCCTATGAAGTATCACTCACTGATGACTTGCACAATCCTGATGCTAAAATGCGTGATTAACTATTGCTTCTGTAATGCTGTTTCATCTCTAATGTCATTAATTGTATGAGTTATTGGCTATGTTCAGTTTTATAATTGAATAAAAATAAAGTTTAAAAAGACAGAGCGGAGGCAGTCCAGAGGAGGGCAATTAAAATGGTGCAGGGGTTACACAAAAATCCCTACAAGGAGAGACTGAGGGATCTCGACATGTACATACCAGAGGAGAAGAGGGAGAGCAGAAACATGATAGAGACCTACAAGTGCCTCATGGGGGAGAACAGGGTATAGGAGGGGAGTCTGTTTCAAATGAGGAAGTGCACAAAGACAACAGGGCATGCAATGAAGCTGGAATGGAGGGGGTTTAAGAGCGATGTGAGGAAGCACTTATTCACTGAAAGAGTGGTGGATGCCTGGAACAATCTGCCAGCAGAGGCAGTGAGAGGCCTTCAAGCATGCAAGAGATAGGGGAATACTGGTAAATAGGCAGATGGAGGGAGGTTGCCAGAAAGCAGTCAGGGTGTACGGAGACAGAATAGGTAGGGAACATCTGGGCAGACTGGGAGGGCCAAATGTTTTCTGCTGACAAAGTCTACGTTTCTATGCTTCTCAAAAGTATTTCACTTGTTATGTAGTCACTTATACTTAATTTCAAGTCTGTTTGATTTCACAGCTTCAAATGTACCTCTGAAAATCTTCAGCGTGCCGTAATAACCTCAGAAAAAGTGAATGACTAGATGATCATAAACCATAAGCTACTACAAGGAGGAGGCTATAGGGGCTAGAATACTTGGAGAACATCAATATAAAAAGATGTGAAACAGTAGCAGCATCCTTCATGTAATAGCATTGTATCCCAGAAGCACTGTGGATCTCTTACCCATCCTCCCTGCTGGATGATATCGTCTGCTGCTGCATCTTCAATGTATCTCACACCAAACTGCAGTAGTGTTTTCAGTGGCTGCTGCCCTTGTTTGATTAACTCTTTCAATAACAGCTGCAGTAGTATAAGAGGCACCAACACCTGCCAAACAATCAACAAAAAATATATGCTTATGATACCAATTCAGTTTGCAAGGTATTGTGTTACTGATGTACTTTCAATGAACTCCTTGGAATCCACTGACCACCTTCACGTAATACAAGTTATGCAGTGTGGCTTTGAATACTTATAAAATGGGTAGGAAAAATGTTGAATCCTTATTGACTAAAAAGCATCTCAAATCCATGTCCTTACATGGAGCCAACCACTGGTTAGGAACTTCTTTTCAGAGTTGGAACACAGCACAGCCTGATATCCATGCCTGCCAGAAACTTTGGTAAAAAGCATTTCTGCCAGATATGTTGCTAAAGGGAAAAGTATTATACTATACTTGTCATAACACTTCAAAATCAATATTTTACCACAATTTATTAATTCCCTACCCCATTCCACCTAACAAAAGCGTCTAACATTAAAAACACATTTAAATTCATCAACTAAGCTGTTTGGCCTTTTTTTCTGACTTCACTTTTACAGGCCTGTAATCCTCTAGCCCAATTTATAGCTCTCTACAGTCACAGGATGTGCACTGTTGGTGTTGTGCTCCATCCTAACCCCCAGATCCCGGCCACTGTGCCTCTTGCTCTGGTATTCCCACCCACCTGCCCACCTGCTTTCTTGCTCACTAGGAAATAATCTGTTTCCGTTTTATTTTTTATGACAGCTTAATTTATTGCTGTCTTTTTTTTTTTTTTGTCAACATAATTTTTATTAAGTCATGGGAAAAGCGGTACAAAATATATATTGATACAGGACAACAGAAGTATCAGTACATTATAGTATGAATATGGTGTACCTCAGTGCAACACTAGGTTAGAGTCAGAGCTAGATTACAACATCAGTGGTGGGATACATAGGAATGAATTGAAAAGAAAAAGGAGGGAGCAATAAGACTACAGTTAGTACAGGGGTAGGGGGGTATTATCCTTTATATAAGCATAGTATATGTCATGCATGGGTTAGGGCTGGGTCATCAGAGGGGGAACATGTCAGCTCCAATAGCTGTCACAAGGGGACCCCATAGTTTCAAGAAAGACTCCTGTCTACCCATGGCAGTGAGCTGCGCTCTTTCAATTGACATACACAACTTTAGGTTCTAGGGACATGGATATGTTGTTTATCCACACTATCTGGCAGGTATCCTTGCCGCTTTAAATCTTGCCGGAAGGTCTTCAAGCTGGCTCCTCCCACCCACCCACCCAGGTGGTAAAACTCGGCTCCGCCCATGACGCCAGATCTTCCTTACCGCTTGGAAGCTCAGGTTCCCTCCTTAACGCTCTGCGTATAAGACTGGTTCCTAATTCTTCGATTTTTCGAATTTAAAAGTTTTTTGCTTAAAAGACTTTGGTCTTCTCTCCCTCGCGGCTGCGATGGACAAATCGACTCGGTTTCCGGAGATGCCCTTGGAGCAGAAGATGTCTCAGACGGATCCGCACTCCACGTGCGTCTACTGCTTGGGCCTTGAGCACGACCCGCAGGCCTGCGACCTGTGCTCTTCTTTTTCGGCCTACGTCCTCGAAGACCGTGCTGCCCGTTTACAACTGGGGCGTCCCGAGAAGCGTTTTCCTCCGGTGAAGTCAAAAGAGGCCCGGTCGGCGGTTTCCGCAGCAGCGGGCTCGGCAGATCAGCTCGAGCAGATGATCGCCCTCGAAGAGGAGGCGGCGCGAGGCCGCTTATACCTGACTGCGGCATTTGTCCCGCTCTCTCTCGGTGCCTCTTATTCAGCTTCTTTTAAGGAGCTTTGTCTGACCCTCTCTACCAAAGGTGAGGGACCAACTTCTGCTGGACCGTTTTCTCGGTCAAAAAAGAGCAAGGGTAAGTCCCACCGTCGACGCTCTTGGGAGCGGGAAAGATCCCTCTCCTCGAGTTGTCGGCCATCTACTTCGGTCGACCGTTCGGCTTCGGCCACTGGTCTCACGGTGTCCCCATCAGGCCAGTTGACCGAGACTCCAGTCGACGCAGTCCAGATTTTTCTCGACCTGTTGGACGGGTTGTCGGCAGGAGAAGCCAAAAATCCCCTCTCCCCGGTTCCCCCGGTGGGAGTTGAGGACCCCGTTGGCTTGTCTGTGCCTCCAGTTCTGGAGCCTTCGGTTGAACCCTCCGAACCAAGGGGAGTGCTGGTTCCCCATGACACCTCCCCGCACCGTCCTTGGGAAAGCCAAGGTTCTCGGTCTCGGACTTCTTCGCGGTCCAGCCGATCCCGCCGTCATGGGCGGTCTCGGTCTCGGCACCACGGCAAGCGGCACCGCCGCTCGTCCTCTTCCTCCTCCTCGGACGAGGGAGGCCGCGTAAGTTGCGTCGACGATATAGGGACCTCATGTGGCAACAGCTCCTTCTGACCGGGAACAAGCCGACGCCGTCGCCTTCCCCGGCCATTAAGTGGCTGTCACCGAGCAACAACCCCTTGTTTTATCCGAGGAGCCTGTTCCCAGGCCGGTTGTTCGGCCAAAACCAGCTGCCCCACTGATTCCAGTGGAACCTCCGCCTCCACAGCCGTTATTTGGGGCTCCGACCAAGAATTCTCGGTCGGCTCAGGGACTGCCCCATAGGCTGTCTGTCACCCTCACTCCTGATCGACCTCGGCAGGTGGAGGGTGGCTCAGGCCCGAGGCAGCTCTTTGAGGACTCTTCCGAGTCCGAAGACGATTCCTTCCTTTTCTCCAACCGAATGGACTTGGAGTCCTCAGGGGGACAGTCGGTGGACGATAGCCCTTCGTCCTTCCTGGGATTGCTTCGGCTCATCTCGGAGTCCACTGGGATGAAGCTCGAACCCGTTTCTAAGCGGGCCAGGTATCCCCTCACGGAGATTCTGGACCGGGGGGATTCCCCTACGGAGGCCTTTCCGGTGGCCGAGGCCATAGTGGGCCCGGCCTTGGAGCTCTGGCAGCATCCTGCTTCCTGCCCCTTCGGCCAGGATAGCCAGGAAGTATGCGGTCCCTACCAGTTCCTTGTCCGGTTTTTCGGAACACCCCTCAGCCGAGGGGTTAGTTACCGACAGCATTTTCCGGCGTGCCGGGAATGCTAGGGATGTGGACAAACCTCCTGACAAGGAGTCCAAGAAATTGGACTATGCTGGGTGAAAAGTCTACGCTACATCCTCCCTCAGCCTTCGCCAGGCCAGTTCGGCCGTCCTTATGGCACATTTCTCTCATGCCCTGTTAGGCTCCCTGGACGAGGTCGTTCCTCATCTTCCCGCGGATCTGCAGACCACGGTTAGGCAGGTGCGGGACCAGGGCAGGGCAGTGGCCAAACAGCAGCTTCAGACTGCTTTGGACATTGGGGACTCATGTGCCAGGTCTGTGGCGGCCGCAGTGGCTATGCGTCGTCGGGCTTGGCCGAGGATATCCACCTTCACTTCGGATACCCAGCACAAGTTGGCAGATGTCCCCTTCTTGGGGACCGACCTCTTCGGCCCTGGGGTGGAAGGTCACCTGCAGAGGATCGAGAAGTCCAATGCTACCTTGGACTCGGTCTCATCCGCTCAGAAGGACAAAGGCCGCAAGCCACAGCCTAAGCCCTTTCGTCCCCCTGCGCCTGCGGCACGTCCGGCCCAGCAACGTCAGGGCCAGCAGGCACTGAGCTTGGCATCCCAAGCCCAGCCGTCGGCTTCCTCCAACAGGAAGCAGGGAGGTAAAGGCCAGGAGGTTCCTCGGCCGGTCCTCCTCCAAGCCTGCCCAGTGACGGGTTGAGGTGTACGCCCAACCCCGCACACTCACCCCAGGTTCCCCCCGTGGGGGGACGGCTCTGTCACTTCCTTTCCACCTGGTCCATTATTACCACGGACAGGTGGGTGTTGGAGGTGGTGGGAAAAGGCCTGCCCTTCGAATTCAAGCAGGCCCCGGCCTTGAGAGCCGTCGCATCTCGGGGGGCATCGGGATCCGCAGCCTCACTGTCGGCTCACCGAGCCAACATCGCTCTCCTCCTCCAAAAGGAGGTGATCAGGGAGGTGGCGGACCCTCCCTCAGACCCGGGGTTTGTGTCCAGGTACTTCCTGGTTCCGAAACGGACGGGGGGGCTGGCGCCCCATTCTCGACCTACATGACCTAAACAAGTTCCTAATGTCTCTAACCTTCAGGATGGTCACTCTGGCTCAGATAATACCATCCCTGGAACCCGCGTGGTGGTTCTGCTCTCTGGACCTGCAGGACGCTGCTTTTTCACGTCCCTATCCGTCCGTCATCAGAGGTTCCTTCGCTGAGCGGAGGGATCCCTTTCGAGTTCCGGCCATGCCCCTTCGGCCTGTCTCCAGCTCTCAGGGTCTTCACCAAATGCATAGCAGTGGTGACAGCTTTTCCTGGCGGCCGGGGGTCCGGGTGTACCCTTACCTGGATGATTGGCTGATAGCAGCCCCTCCAGACAGGAGGTGGAGCGGTCCAGAGATGGGGCCCCAGGTTTGTTTCAAATCGGCCTTCTTATCAACGAGGCAAGTCGAACTCGAGCCAAGCAGGTGATTCTGTTCATGCGGGCAGAGCTCGACTCTCCGAGCCAGAGCATGGCTCCCGCGGACAGGGCCGAGGTTCTTTCTCTTTGCCCAATCATTTCTGGTTGGGCACTGCATCTCCCGGGACTTCTCGCCTCCTGTCTCATGGCGGCCTGCACCAGCGTGGTCCGTTGGGCACGCCAAGCACATGCGCCTCTTTCAGTGGGACTGGCTAGCCAGTGGTCACAACGCTGTGATCCATTGGACCCAAAGCTAGTGACGGTGACCCAGGGTATGGAACGCCCGGTGGTGGACCGCTCCAATTCATCTGCAGGAGGGCATCCTGCTTGTCCGCCCCTGAGCCGACGGTCTCTATCGACCGATGCCTCTCTCTGATGGGTTGGGGTGCCCATCTGGGGAACACTGGTGCATGGCCTCGTCCCGCGGGAGTCCCTTCGCTATCAACCTGCTTGAGCTCCGAGCGGTCCGCCTAGCTCTCGCCTCTTCTGCCATTTCTCCGGGGTCAGTGGTCCGGTCAGATGGGCAATACCCATTACCATGTACTATCTAAACCGCTTAGGCGGGGCGTGCTCCATGCTTCTATGTAAGGAAGCTCTCAGCATTTGGTCCTTTCGTGCGCGCCCTGAAGTGGATCTCTAGCCATTCATGTGGCAGGGCTTTCCAGCACCCTGGCCGATGCCTCAGCCGGATAAGGGCTGCATCCCAGAGTGGTCCTCCTGCTGAGTGTAGTATGAAGATCTGTTCTCCCATTGGGGCACACCTCAGGTGGACCTGTTTGCCTCCAGGGAGAACGCAAAGCTGAGGCTGTTCCATGCCCGCCCCCCTCAGCAGGGCTCACTGCAGGGGGATGCCTTCTCGATGCCGTGGACCCCGGGCCTCTTCTATGCCTTCCCCCCATTTCCCTTGATTCACAAGGTGCTTCTCAAAGCAAGGAGGGACAAGGCGCAGGTGATTCTGATAGCCCCAGACTGGCCTCGCCAGTTCTGGTACCCAGATCTCCTCAGCCTCAGCTCCAGGCTCCCGAGGCAGCTTCCAGCTCGCCCGACCTGCTCTCAGTCAGTCAGGGAAGGTGTTCCATCCGGACCTTCAATCCTCTGCACCTGACGGCCTGGTTCCTGAGTGGCTAGAGTTCCAGGCCTTGGGTCTTTCTGGACGAGGTCCTCAATGTAGTTGAGGTGTCCATGAAGTGAGTCGATCAGGAAAGCTATGCCTTCAAATGGAAGAGGTTTTCCATTTGTGGGGCAGAGAGCTTGACCCTTCCTCCTGTTCCTTGGCTAGCATCTTGGACTATTTATGGTCCCTTTCTACGTCAAGGGCTTAGGTCGACGACCCTAAAGGTGCACCTGGCAGCCATCTCTGCTTACCGGGCGCGGGCCGGGGCAGTCGGTGGCGCAGGAGAAGGTGGTCTGGTGCTTTTTCAAAGGCCTTGATCACATTTCCCCTCTAGTGCGAGAACCTCCACCTCCGTGGGATCTACTGCTGGTACTGGCAAAGCTCATGGGCAAGCCATTCGAACCAATGCACAGGTGTGAACTCTCTCACCTGTCGTGGAAGACCGCCTTCTTGGTGGCTATCACGTCAGCCAGAAGGATAGGAGAGCTCCAGGCGCTCTGCATCGAGTCTCCTTACCTGGTCTTCCACAGGGACAAGGTTGTCCTGCGCCCCCACCCGAAATTCCTTCCGAAGGTGGTGTCGGAGTTTCACCTTAACCAGGTGTTGACTCTGCTGGTGTTCTACCCCAATCACACCTCGGAGGCCGAATACAGGCTCCATACTTTGGACCCTAGAAGGCGCTGCATTATAAGGAGCTACAGCTGAAATTCGGGAGTGGTTCGCCAGCTGCCTGTCACTCCACGCTGAAGCCGCGACCTGGCAGACCTGCAGCCAAGCGGACAATAAGCAGGTGGGTCACCTCCTGCATGGATCTCTGCTATAAGTTGGCGGGCATGGAGCCTCCCAGAGGGATAAGAGCTCATTCTACCCGTCATAATGCTGCATCGGTGGCTGCTTCCAGGGACGTCCCTATCCAGGAAATCTGCAGGGCTGCTACCTGGAAGTCAGCACACACCTTCATTACCCATTACCACATCAACCTTGAGTCACGCCGGGATGCTGGTTTTGGGGCCTCGGTTCTCCAGTCTTTATTCCCTAAGTAGGGGGTGTGCGCCTTGCCTCCCTCCTCCCGGAGAACTGCTAGGAGCTGCCAGACAGTGTGGATGAACAACATATCCATGTCCCTAGAAATACAGGTTACTCACCTGTAACACGAGTTCTGGAATGGTATATTGTTCATCCTCACGACCTCCACCCGACCTCCAGCCGGCGCACAACCCTGAGTTTGCCAGGGGCCAGATCTGGCGGCCATGGGGCGGAGCCAGAGTTTTACCACCCGGGTGGGTGGGAGGAGCCAGCTTGAAGACCTTCCGGCAAGATTTAAAGCGGCAAGGATACCTGCCAGACAGTGTGGATGAACAACATATACCATTCCTAGAACTCCTGTTACAGGTGAGTAACCTGTATTTCTCAGCCCAATGTTGAGTAATAGGGGAGGAGGCCACCATCCAGAACTGTGCAGTTGTCTTTCTGGCATTTACTAATGTCAAAGACCAGAGTGCCCCAGGACCCGTCCCCCCAGGATGATCAGAGTAAGCCCCCAAAAGAAATTCAGCAGGGGTAGCAGGGGGAAGGAAGCCCAGGACTCGAGCCATAATAGCATGTATTCCACACCAGAAGGGAGCAACCCTAGGGCATAATAGGGCTAAATGCAGGAAATCCACCTGGGCAGCATTACATTTTGGACAAATATCAGATTTTAAAGGGTCCATTTGATGCAATTTAACAGGGGTGAAATAGGTATGGTGTAAAAAGTTAAATTGCACTTGCCATAGCTTATTACTCCTAGAGCAGACTGCTAAATGTTTACATGCACGATTCCAAAAGTGTACATCAACTATGCACCCAAGGTCCGCTCCCCATTTTGAAGCTATTTTTGAAAGGGCTGCCCACTCCTCCCCTCCCCTCCTCTAAGAGAGCGGTAAAAAGTTGACATCGGCCTGACTCCAGGCTGGGGGGTAGTAGAGACCTTCCTCAAAAGGTGTAAGTGGGGCCCAGCCATCCTCCAGGCCCAAGGTAGTGCTGAGTAAATTCCTCAATCTGAGAAAAAATGAAAAAGTCTCCTTTGGGTATGCTCCATTTTATATTAAGGTAGGCAAAACTTACTAGCTGTTCCCCCGCATACAACTGACTCACCCATCTGAGACCCCTACATTCCCGGTCTTTCAATCTCTGTATCATAGCTACAGTGGGGGACGACTTAAGCTTGATCGCGTCCAGTATGAGGGTCAATTTGGTAGAGACAGACAATTTCCCAGTAAAGTGGTGAACATTATACCATGCATTAATAGTCGATGCCATAAAAGGGTTGGGATGTCTGGGCACTACTCCTGACCATAGCACTTCAGCAAGCAGTCCCCCCTTAACTCTCCGAACACAGCTCAATTCCTCAATTTTTTTTTTTTAGCTACTAATTTCTACTTTTTTCTGGCTGCCTCAGTCTGCTCCACTCTTGTCCCCGCATCTGGTCTGGGGATTCTGGCTGCTGTCCGCCTCTACACGGTCGGTCCCAGGCACCCATATGCCCCTGTGGTTGTACCCTTCGCAGCAAGGCCACAGGGAGCCCTCCAGACTCCCTACGGAACATGGATCCAGCATGGGTGCCTGCACCGTCGAAGCTCGTGGACGGCATCACTGCCGCCAACTGGGTGCCCATCTGCGCCCGGAGCTGATGGTGTGAATGACATCACTGGGGCGCGTGACGCGTCCGCACGCACTCCCTCCAGACGTCTGCCCTCTGCTCCACCCCTGTGTGCAACGAGAGTGTAGTCTCCCAGCCTCCGCCAAGAGGCAACTATGCACCGACTGCCGTGAGCCCCACTCCCCGGAGAAGGAGAGCAGTCCTTCAGATGCTCAATCCTTCTCCTCCCCAGCCGACTCCCCGTGATCCGTGCTCGTTCCTGAACACCGGTCGCCAGCGTGGAGCGAGGTGTGGCGACCAGCGCCTCAGCACCACTGAGCCTAGATTCCTCAATTTCAAACCACCCCATACCCTCATTTTGTAACCCGGTGGGGAGAGCAGCAAGCTGAGCCACAAGATAACAGGACATGAAATTTGGGAGACCCAAACCGTCCCACTTCTGAGGCATCTGAAGAATTGCTTTTTGGACCCTGGCTGATTTACCTCACCAGATGAATCTATGTATAATAGTGTCAATCTTTTTAAAGTGATTTTTTGGAAGTCTAATCAGAAGGGACTGATATAAATATAGAAGTTTAGGCAAGACCATCATGTTAACTACCCCCACTCTTCCCATTAACAACAACGGCAGAGCTGTCCATATGTCATAATCAGCTGATACTGCTCCCAATAGGGGTCTGAAATTCAGACCATAAATGGCATGAGTCTTACCAGAAAAATAAATACCAAGGTATTTAATTTTGGGGACCAACTGCAGGCTGTTCAGATGGTGAATTAAGGGCTGCCTGTTCAGTGTGCCAATTGATAAGACCTCGCTTTTAAACCAATTAATCTTATGGCCTGATATAGAGCCATATTCTTGCAGGACCTCATCTACCCTAGGAAGGTCTTCAGCTGGATTCTGAAGATACAGAAGGAGGTCATAAGCATACACAGCTAATTTGTGCTCATACTCATTCATTCGAAATCCCCTAATATCTGCACTCTCTCGGATGACTCCTGCTAGTGGTTCTAAAGATAAGATATACAGGAAAGGGGACAGCCCTGTCTCGTGCCTCGACCTAGAGCAAACTTGGGAGATAAACAACCATTCACTATTACCTGAGCTGTGGGTTCTGTGTAAAGGATCCTGATCCAGGAGATGAAATGTGGGCCAAACCCCAATCTCTCCAGGGTAATAAAAAAAATACCCCCACTCCACCCATTCAAATGCCTTCTCTGCGTCTAGTACTAAAACAGCTGCCCCATGTTTATTTTTAGATTTCTCCCTGTGGTAGGCAATATTCAGGGTTCTCCGAATATTATATTTCCCCTGCTGGTCCTTCCAAATCCAGACTGGTTGTGATGTATTATCTCAGGCAGCAGAGGGTCCAATCTGGAAGCCAGAGTCTTGGCCAACACCTTGTAGTCTGCTGTTAGACGTGGGATAGGCCTGTAAGAGGCACACCAGGACAGATCCTTGCGGGTTTTGGGAGGACTGTTACAGTAGATCGGGTGGGGGGCAGCACTCTCAGAGGCTAAGCTCTCGAGCAACATATCACTCAGAGGCTCTAACAGTAGGTCATGACAGCATTTGAGAAGGTCAACCGGAATACCATTGGGTCCGGGTGCTCTCCCACCCCTCAGGGTTTTAATAGCCAGGCTAATTTCTGCCTTAGATAATGGGGATTCTAGAGCAACAACCTGTTGCTCTGAAAGTGAGCTCATGGTGGCCCTATCCAGAAAAGCAGACAGCATGGCTTCACGAAGGGAAAGTCATGTCAGACGTACCTGACTGAGTTCTCTGATTGGGTGACTCAGGTGGTCGACCAGGGAGGGGTGGTGGATGTGGCCTATCTGGACTTCAGTAAGGCCTTCGACACCATCCTTCACAGAAGGTTGGTAAACAAACTGGAAAGTCTAGCGGTGGGTGGGAAAATAAGGTGGGTAGAGGCCTGCTTGGCAGGAAGAACCCAGAGGGTGGTGCTAAACGGGGTGTACTCCAGGATTGGGGGGGGTGAAGAGTAGAGTACCCCAGGGGTCAGTACTGGGACCGCTCCTTTTTAACACTTGCATCAAAGTAACAGAACAGGAGAGGGATCCAGGGATTATAGTTTCATCCAGTTTTAAGGTAGAGAACCAATGTAGCAGGGCGGTGGGAAAGGCCAATGGAATGTTGGCATGCATCGGCAGTGGCATTGCTAGTAGAAAGAGGGAGGTAATTATGCCACTATACAAAGCCACAGTGAGGCCGCATTTGGAGTACGGGGTCCAGTTCTGGAGACTACACCTCTGCAAGGACATATCTGGGATGGATAGGGTTCAGAGAATGGCAACCAAGATGATGCAGGGTATGCAAGGGAAGACATACAAGCAGAGGTGTAAGGAGCTGGATCTGTACACACTGAAGACTAGAAGGGAAAGGGGAGACATGACTGAAACTTTGAACTATGTGAAGGGACTCAACAATGTAAGGGAAGGACGTTTAGAAACATAGAAACATAGAAGTTGACGGCAGATAAGGACCGCAAGGCCCATCCAGTCTGCCCATTTCTTTTTCTACCTTATAAATGTGCCATCGGCCTTTGCTCTGTCAGTGACCTATCTATTCATAGTCATTTGTATTGCTCCCTTATGCCTATCCCATGCCTGTTTGAAGCCCTGCACTGTATTCATAGCCACCACTTCTTGTGGTAAGCTATTCCATGCATCTACCACCCTTTCTGTGAAAAAGAATTTCCCTCCATTCCCCTTAATCGGCCTCCCTCTAATCTCATGCTGTGTCCCTCTTGTCCTGCAATTTTTCTTATATTTAAACATGTTAGACTCTTTTCACCTTGTTTATGCCCTTAAGGTGTTTAAATGTCTCGATCATATCACCCTCTCCCTCCTTTGCTCAAGGGTATACATATTGAGCTCTGCTAATCTGTCCTCATATGTCTTCTGGATGCAGTCCCTGCACCATTTAGTTGCCCTTCTCTGGACTGCCTCAATTTGGTTAATGTCCTTGTGAAGTGTGGCCTCCAATACTGCACGCAGTACTCCAGATGGGGCTAACCAATTCTTGTACAGAGGGATTATTACCTCCCCTCGACTTGTGATACCCCTACTAATACACCCTAACACCCCCTAGCCTTACCTACTGCTTTAGAGGTCTGCTTGATGATTTTAGGTCATCAGTGATGATGATGCCCAAGTCTCTTTCTTCCTTTGTGACTGCTAGCAACTCCCTCCAGCCTATAAGTGGCTTCAGGGTTTCTCTTCCCTATGTGCATGATTTTGCACTTCTTTGCATTAAATCCCAGTTGCCACTCTTCTGACCATTTTGCTAGTTTATCCAGATCTCTTCTCATTCTGCCCACCCCATCTGGATCATCTACTCTGTTGCAGATCTTGGTGTCATCTGCAAACAGACAAGCTCTTACCTCTAGTCCATCTCACAGGTCACTAATGAAGATGTTGAATAGGACTGGCCCCAGGACTGATCCCTGAGGTACCCCACTTGTGACTTGCATCTCTTCTGACTGTATACCATTTACCACCACTCTCTGTTTTCTGCCAGTCAACCAGTTTGCCACCCAGTTGACCAACTTCTGACCCACCCGAGCCTACCTAGCTTATTTATCAATCTTCTATGTGGAACAGTGTCAAAAGCTTTGCTGAAGTCAAGGTAAGCGACATCAACTGCTCCCCTTGGTCCACCACTCTGGTTACCCAGTCAAAGAAATCTATGAGATTAGTTTGACAGGACCTTCCTTTGTAAACCCATGCTGTCTTGGATCCTGTGCCCCTATGGATTCCAGGTGTTGCACTATCCTTTCCTTAAGGAGTGCCTCCATAATCTTGCCCACTACTGAGGTAAGACTGACTGGTCTGTAGTTCCCCTTCCTCCCTGCTACCACTCTTGTGGGCGGGATCACATGAGCCCTTCTCCAGTCTTCTGGGACCTCTCCTGTGCTCAGAGACTCACTAAACAATTCTGCTAATGGCTCTGCTAGTTCCTTCTTTAGCTCCTTAAGTACCCTGGGATGTATGCCATCAGGTCCCATTGCCTTATCCACCCTGAGCTTAGCAAGCTCTTGTAGGACCCTTTCTTTTGTGAAGGGAGTAGTGCTCACCTCCCTCCCCCCTGTGTCCATGATGCTGAGCTGTGGGCCCTGCCCTACCTTCTCTTCAGTAAATACTGAGCAAAAGTATCTATTTAGGATAGATGCCTCTACAGGGTCCTCCTCCTCACATGCTCCCTTTTCTCCATTAAGCTTAGCAATACCCCCTCTGGACTTTCTCTTTTCACTAATGTATCTATAGAAAGTCTTGTCACCTTCTTTTACTGTTCGTGCTAGTGTTTCCTCAGTTTACTTAAGAAGAAGGAGGGGGGGCCAGAACTAGAGAGCATAGCCTCCGCCTGCAGGGAGGAAGATACAGACGCAATGTGAGAGGGCGATTCTTCACAGAGAAGGTGGTGGAGGCCTGGAACAGACTACCAGAAGAGGTGGGGGGGGGCTGAATTGGTGGAGGGATTCAAGGGGGCATGGGAGAGACATCTGGTGCTGAGTAGCGGAGAGAGGGTGGGGGCCCACAGAAGTGGGGGAGAAACAGGGCAGACTAGATGGGCCGGTGTGGTCCTTTTCTGCCGTCAAGCTTCTATGATTCTATGACCTCTAAGGTACCCTTATGCCTGTCCCATGCAGGTCTGAAACCCTTGACAAAGTATCAGTAGGACCATGAAACGCATGGCTGCATGTGTTTGGGGGTGCCACTGTGTTTTCAATTTTGTAATAAACTTTCGTTTTTATCGTGACCTAGCTTAAAGGTTTTATTTCTCATAAGTACTGTGCTGCCAGACTTTTTTGCCTTCCATGTTTGAAACCCTCCACTGTACTCACCCCCATCACCTCCTGTGGCAGAGTATTCCACATGTCCACCACTCTCTCTGCGAAGAAAAACTTCCTCACATTTCCCCTCAGCCTGCCACCCTCCAATTTCATATCATGCCCCCTCGTTCTTGTACATCTCTTATTTATTTATTTAAAAGTTTCACCAGGAAAGGCACACTGAACAATATAACATTTCTTGTCTCATGAACATCCGGGGAGACAGGAGTACATAGTCTTAAGCAATACATGCATCAATAAATTACATGAGATATTGATGATATGCTCAACAGGCCTAGTTAAATACATCAACATCTTGGCTTGTCTGACTGCCCTGTAGTTGGGTGAGGGGTGCTAATTGTCTAGCCTCTGACCTCAGCTACGTGATAACTGTAGGTGGGGCTTAGTCAGAGTTGAGGTAGCAAGTGAGCTTTATTTTCTCAGAAGAAGCCAGAAGGGGAAGGAAGGAAACATATTCAATTCAGTGCTTCAGAGTAACTGGTAATTGCTATTTTTCTTTTAAACTTAGATTGTGGGCTTTTAGTGACACTGTACTTTCTTTGTGGTCTTTACTTAGAAGTGTTTTTGGGCTGTTGAAAATTTAAAACGTGGTGGTGTAATTCTGTGCTGTCTTTAATTGCTGCAAATTGTCGCCTCCCCTTCCTCCCCTTCCCCCAACTCTTAATTATATGCCCTGTTAAATCTGATTGACAGGAGCTAAACACAGGGTATAGTAAGGGGTGTGAAGTAGGAGGGGCATGAGGGGGAAGAAGCCCACCCTCAGCACGACAAGTATTTTGACTCATTTATTTATTTATTGGTTTCTTTTCTCTTTTTTTTTCCTAAAGAAAATTATCTGAGAATCAGTGGCAGGATTTTTAGGACAGTAAATTAATAAAACGGGAACTAGGAGAGCTTCAGCAGCAGACAAGTAGTGGAATAGCAGTATAATGTGGGGAGTGGTGCAATGCAGTGGCTGTGGGGCAGCCATATTCAGGCAGACCTTCTGGACACTGAGGTGCTGCCCTATCTGCATGCATCTCTCTGGACTGCAGGATGAGGTAGCCAGACTCAGAGTGGAAGTAAACTGGGTCAGGAGTACCATCACCCCTATCCAGAGACCACCCAGTCCAATGCAACTGCCTCAAAGGATGCCGAGAGCGAGGAGCACTTGATGACAGGGCTCAGGGAGGGGTTAGAGGAGTCAGGCAGAGGCACATCCCAGATCCTATTCCACTCAAGAACTCATATGCCACACTGGCAAACGAGGACAACCAAATAGAGGTACCTAGAGAAGTGGAAGAAAAGGATGTGGAGGTTAGCCAAGGAGGTGACCTCAGCGGGAAAGCAGTGGACCCCAGAGGAGGAGGAAGGAATCCTGGTGGGGACTCCATCATAAGAGGATCCAGCTAGGAACACAGGAGGGGAGGATAGGGAGGTGAGGTGCCTACAGGTGCCACGGCATGGAGGAATGGAAGGAAGATCCTGGGAATCACTGGGAAGGCAAGGCGGGAGGTGAGCTGGATGTCATTATCCACCTAGGTACTAATGACCTGGCAAATGGGGAGCCAAAGGAAGTTCAGGAAGAGTTTAGGAAATTGGGGAGGGGTCTCAAGCAAGTAGCTACTTCTGTCACTTTCTCAGAGTACTTCTCTGAGAGGCAAGGAGAGCATAGGATGCACACCAGGAACTTTAACTCATGGTTGAAGAACTGGTGCTGTGGAGGAAGGGTTTGGATTCATTGGTGACTGGGGACCCACCTGGAGGATGGAGGTCTGTTCAAGCCTGAGCCTGCTTCCATCCTGGAGGAATCAAGCACTCAATGATAAGTTACATCTACATTGACAAGCATTTAAACTAGCAAGGGGGTGTCAAATGCCAGCAGGAGGGTACCACTTGCTCACCCCCCACAGCTAGCAGTGGAACCAGTGAACCAGAGGAGTGGCTATTCTGCAAGCAGTGTGCAAAGATGGAGATTAGTGCCCAAGAGGTGGATAGGCAGAAAAGGGCAAAATCCAGCAGAAGGGCAGACAAAAGGAGAACCAGGGATAAAGGAAAACCAAGGAAGGGGCTGGAGTAGAACAGCGAAACAGTCTAGGGAGGTCAAATCATGGAAAGCCATGTGTGCAAATGCCAGGAGCCTTAGCAACAAGATGGAAGATCTGGAGGCTGTCATGGTGCAGTCAGACCTGGACATTGTGGCCATCACTGAAACCTGGTGTAATGATAACCACGACTGGGAGATGGCCATACCTGGCTACAACATATTCAGAAGAGACAGAGCAGGCAGGAAGGGAGGAGGAGTGGCACTGTATGTGAAAAATGACATAAGGGCCACAGAGATCCAGGAGGAACAAAATGGGGAGAGATACTGTGCTAAGCTGGAAAGGAAAATGGGACAGCCATCCAGTACAGGTGTGGTCTATAGACCACCAGCCAAGGAGGAAGAAACAGATAGGAGTTGATGCTAGCCATCCAAAGGACGGCAGACAAGGGTGAGGTAGTACTGGTTGGAGACTTCAATATTCCAGACGTGGACTGGAGCATCCCAGCAGCAGCATCAACTAGGAGCAGATTTATCCTGGACTCCCTTCAGGGTGCCTTCCTCAAGCAACTGGTCATGGAACCAACTCTCAGAAGGCAATACTGGACCTTGTGCTCACAAACAGGGACAGTGTGATAGGGGTAACAGTGGGGGAGCACCTGGGGAACAGGGACCACCAGTCATTGTGGTTTGAAATCACAGAAAGAGCAGAACCAAACCACACAAAACACGATCCTGGATTTTAGGGGGCAGACTTTGGGAAAATGGGGAGATACTTGAAAGAGGCATTAAGGGGAATGGGACAGGAATCAGAGGTTGAGGAACAGTGGGCAGTATTTAAATGGGGATTACAAGAACAACAGAATTATGCATTAAGTAGGTTAGCAAGAGGAAAAGGAAGAGGAGACCATTATGGTTTTCCAAAGAGGTAGCAAAGAAAGTGAAAGCCAAAAAGACTGCATTCAGGCAATACAAAAAGACACAGGCAGAAGAGGACAGGGAGAAGTACCAGGAGAAGCAAAGGGAGGCAGGGAGGTCAGTAAGGGAAGCCAAAACTCAGACAGAAGAGCACATTGCAAAATCAGTGGGTAGAGGGGACAAAACCTTTACAGGTACATAAGTGAAAAAAAGAAAGACAAAGGAAGGATAGTGAGACTGAAGGGGAGGATGGGGCCGTGTGGAGGATGACAACAGTAAAGCTGACATATTGAACAGGTATTTCTGCTCAGTCTTTACTGAGGAAGAGAGGAGGGTAATGGGTCTGAAGGGGTACAAGGGGTGAGAATGGTGCAGAAATGGACACAACCCCTTTACACGAGAAAGGGTCCTGAAGAAACTGGAGCAGAGTTGATAAAGCAATGGGGCTAGATGGTGCACCCTCAGGGTCCTTAAAGAACTAAGAGAGGTGGTGGCTGAACCTCTGGTTATCCTGTTTAGTCAATCACTGGAAACAGGGAGGTACCCAAAGACTGGAGGACAGCAGATGTAGTCCCTAATACAAAGTGGGAACAAGAGGAAGCAGGGAACTACAGACCAGTCAGCCTCACCTCGGTAGTGGGGAAGATCATGGAAGCACTACTGAAGGGGAGATTGGTGGAACATCTGGTTGTCAATGGACTACAGGACCCAAGGCAGCATGGTTTCACCAGGGGAAGTCATGTCAGACCAACCTCATTGAATTTTTGACTGGGTGACTAGGGAGGTGGATCAGGGGAGGGCAGTGGACATGGCCTATCTGGACTTCAGCAAGGCCTTTGACACTGTGCCACATAGAAGACTATTACACAAACTGGGGAATATGGGTGTGGGCAAGAGAGCAGTGTGGTGGGTGGTAACTGGCTGGGTGGCAGGACACAGAGGGGTGGTGGTAAATGGCTGTCACTCCACAGAGGGAAGAGTGACCAGTGGGTACCACAGGGATCAGTGCTGGGACCGGTCCTATTCAACATCTTCATCAGTGACATTGCGAGGACCTAGAAGGCAAAATTTCACTGTTCGCTGATGACACAAAGCTCTGTAACAGAGTAGACACACCAGAGGGTGTAGACAGAATGAGAAGGACCTGCAGAAACTTGAAGAATGGTCAGGGGTTTGGCAGTTGAAATTCAATGCAAGGAAGTGCAAGATAATGCATATGGGGCACAAAAACCCTGGCACAATATATCAGTTGGGGGGTGAGGATATAGCATGCACCAAGCAGGAAAGGGATCTTGGGGTTATCATCTCTGATGACCTCAAGGTAGGGAAACAGTGTGACAAGGCAGCAGGTAAAGCAAATAGGATGCTGGGATGTATAGGCAGGGGCATCACCAGCAGGAAAAGGGAGGTCATAATTCCACTATACAAGACACTAGTGAGGCCCCACCTGGAGTACAGTGTACAGTTCTGGAGATCATACCTACATAAGGACATAGACAGCGAGAGAAGGTTCAGAGGAGGGCAACAAAGATGGTGCATGGATTGCATCACAAGTCCTATGAAGACAGGTTGAAGGAACTGAACATGTACTCCCTGGAGGAGAGGAGGGAGAGAGGATATGATAGAGACATACAAGTATCTTACAGGGAGGAACAGGGTGCAGGAATACACTATTTTTAAGCGAAAAAGATGTTCCAGGACTAGAGGGCATGGGATGAAGTTGGAGGGAGGATGATTCAGAGGAAACATAAGGAAGAATTTCTTCACAGAACGGGTGGTGGACAAGTGGAACACCCTGCCAGAGGAAGTGGTGGGGGCTGAAACAATCATGGGATTTAAGAATGCATGGGATAGACATAAAGGAATTCTGGAGGTCAGGGGTAAGGGGCAACAGACTTCTAGGAAAACATAAACTGAACTTACAAGCTCAAATGGGCAGACTGGGTGGGCCATAGGCCCTTATCTGCCGACACTGTCTATGTATCTATGTATCTATGTAACATACAGGTAAAGCTTTTTGCAAAATAAACGAGTACATGCAGAACAATTTGAGTTTATCCATTGACTGGACTGACATGGAACAATGACTAGGTAGCACTTAAGAATAAGTAAATATACTGTCACCATAACATACGAACATACGAAACTTCCAGCAGATACAGGCCAAATGGTCTATCGCAGTTGCTCGATTGTGCAGTACAGAGGTTAGACTCCTGCTTCTCCCCCCACCCTTTGCCCCACTCTCATCCCCCCTGATCTTCCCACTGACTAGTATCTTGCCCTTAACTCTATCTCACCCCCTTATAAAGCTCTCCACTGTTTTAAGAGATACCACTTCTCCAGGAAGTGCATTCCATCCCCCTACCACCCTCTCCATGAAGAAATGCTTCCTCGCCTCCCTCCTGTCTCTACTCCCCACCAACTTCAGGCTGTGCCCCCTAGTAATCCATTCTCCTTTTAATCGAAACATGCCCTCTGTACTAACCCTGTTGATGCCCTTTGAGTACCTGAAGGTTTCATTCATATCGCCCCTTTCCCTTCTCTCTTCCAATGAGTACATGTTGAGGTCCCTCAACCTATCCTCGTAAGACTTCCCCTCCATACCTCTGATCATTTCAGGTGCCCTCCGCTGTACCCCCTCCAGTACTCTGATGTCCTCCTTTAAGTATGGGTTCCAGAACCGCACATAGTACTCCCAAATGCGGCCTCACCAGTGACCCGTACAGTGGCAGAATGACTTCCTCTCTCCTAGAGGTGCTTCCTCTAGCAATGCACCCCAGCATCTACTGGCTTTTGCCACTGCTTTCCTACATTGAGACGAGTGGTTCATATTCTTTGTGACCATTACCCCCAAATCCTTTTCCTCCTCAGAGACAGACAGTTGAACTCCTCCCAGATGGTAACTGTATCCAGGCTTCCTCACTCTGAAGTGCATGACCTTGTACTTCTTAGCATTGAAACCCAGCTGCCAAGTATCTGAACACTGCTCAAGCCTTCCCAAATCCTTTTGGAGGTCTTTTCCTCCCTCTACCCCATCCACAACTGCCCCAATCTTGGTGTCATCCACGAATAGACTGATTCTGCTCTTAACTCCAACTGCTATATTGGCTATGAAGATGTCAAACAGCACCAGCCCCAGCACTAAACCCTGTGAGACCCGACTGGTGATTGCCCTATGAGTTGAGAGTCCCCCCCACCACAACCACCCTCTGATGTCTGTCCCCCAACCAGTTACCAACCCACAACCAGTTTTTCCCTGTTCCCAGGTTCCTCAATTTACTAGTTAATCTGCCATGTAGTACAGAGTCAAAGACCTCCTGAAATCCGGATACAGGACATCTACGGCCTGACCGGTGTCCAGTTCTTTTATCACCCAATCAAAAAAGTGAACCAGGTTTGTATGACATGATCTCCTGGAGATGAACCCATGCTGTTTGTTGTCCATAAGACCGTTCACCTCCAAGAAGGTCACCAACCTTTCCTTTAGGATCATTTCCATGAGCTTACCGCACAATGGGTGTCAGACAGACAGGTCTATAGTTACAGTACCAGGCTCATCCTTGGGACCACTCTTGTGCACAGCTACCACATGTGCCATCCTCCAGTCCTGAGACATGCACCCCGTCTGCATGGAGGTATTGAACAAGTCTGCCAGTAGTGCCACCAGGATCTCAGCCAACTCCCTCAGGACTCATGGGCATAGCCCATCCGGCCCTGGAGCCTTGTCCATGTTCAGTGACTTAAGGCCCTCAAGTACTCTGCTCACAGGGATCTCCCCATCCATTACCCTATCTCCTCCCATGTCAGTGATGCCCCTGAGGTATTGGTCCATCTCTCTCCCTGGTAAAAACTGAGAAGTACTCATTGAGCACCTCTGCCTGTTCAACCCCCTTCTCTACCCAACCTCCATCCTTCTTTATCCTGGTGATTTGCCCCTTGCAGTTCCTCTTCTCCCTTATGTACTTGAAGACGGCCTTGTCCCCCTTTTTAATCCCCTCTGCTAGCCTTTGCTCCTTTGAAGCCTTGGCAGCACTCACATCCCTGCTCACCTCCCAGGTTTTCCTTGTGTACTCCTCTCTATCCTCCTCTCTTTTGGACCCCTCCCATCTTCTGAAGGCCGTCTTTTTCTCCTTCACCCTTATCTGCACCTCCTTTGACCACCAACATGGCTTCTTGGTCCCTGCCTTCTAACTGCATTTCTTTGTGCAGGTGGCTGTGATCGCTAACAGGCCTTCCTTCAGGATGGCCCATTTCTGGATGGTATCCATGTCAGGGGTGATGCTGGCCACATGTCCCCTGAGGATGAAGAAGTCAGCCCCATGTCCTGCAGAAGTCAGCCCTTTTGAAGTCCACAGTCTTGGTTTTTGTAGACATCCCCTCCCTACCCATATCCAGGGAGAATTACATTGTTCAGTGGTTGCTACCTGCTAGGGGGTCCTCAGTCCATACACCCTGCACGTAGTCTCCATTGGTCAGCACAAGATCCAGGATATTCCCCTTCCTTGTCAGTTCCTCCACCTTTTGTGACAGGAATACATCCTGGAAGGCTTCCAGAATTACCTGCTCCCTAGTGCTTGTGCCAGGCATGGTTTTCCAATCCACCGCTGGTAGATTAAAATCCCCGACCACCACAGTGCCACCCCTTCCACAGTGTTTCCATAACTGATCTGCCAGTTCTCTATCAATGCCCTCAGACTGTGACGGTGGTCTGTACACAACCCCCAGTCTGACCCTTTTACCTTGATTGTTCTGCAGTTGAACCTGTATGGCTTCTGGCCTCCCCTCGCCTCCCTCCTCCATACTGCTCACTATCCCTTCCCTCAAAAATAAAGCCACCCCTCCCTCCACCCTTCCCTTTTGTCCTATCCCTGCGATACAGTCTGTATCCCAGTAACATGATGTCCCAGTCATAGTGCTTGTTGGCCCATGTCTTGGTGATAGCTGCTATATCCACCTCCCCTTCTGCCAGCAATGCTTGGAGCGCAGGTATTTTGTTACCCAAGCTCCTTGCATTTAGTGACACCACCCTCCAACCAGATCCCCTGCTTACCCCAATGTACACAAAAGATTACTATATAAGTTAGCCAGCCTGGGAGTGGGTCCCAAGATGACAGCCTGGGTAAAGAATTGGCTGGAGAATAGGACACAGAGAGTAATAGTAAATGGAGTCCACTCAGAAGAAAGGAGGGTTACTAGTGGGGTACCGCAGGGTTCAGTATTAGGACCGGTCCTCTTCAATGTCTTTATAAGCGACATTGCAGAAGGACTGGAAGGAAAAGTATGTCTCTTTGCAGATGACACTAAGATCTGCAACACAGTTGATGCACAGGGTGGGTGGAAAGGATGAGAAGGGACTTGGCAAGGTTAGAGGAATGGTCAAATGTATGGCAGCTTAGATTCAATGCTAAGAAGTGCAAGGTAATGCACCTGGGAAACAAAAACCCAGGGGAAGAGTACACAATGGGAGGTGAGATACTAACAACAACAAAAATGGAAAGGGACCTGGGGGTAGTCATATCAGATGACCTTAAGGTGGGCAAGCAATGTGAGAGGGCAGCAAGGAGGGCTGGGGGATACTGGGATGCATAGGGAGAGGCATCACCAGTAGAAAACAGGAAGTTATTATCCCTCTGTACAGACAGCTGGTGAGACCCCATCTGGAGTACTGTGTGCAGTTCTGGAGACCCAATCTCCACAAAGACATAGACAGGATGGAAGCTGTCCAGATGAGGGCAACTAAAATGGTGCAGGGTCTGCACCGGAAGACATATGGAGAGAGACTTAAGGAGCTTAATATGTATAGCCTCGAGGAAAGGAGGAGAGGGGACATGATAGAAACTTTCAAGTACCTCAAGGGAATCAACAAAGTCCAAGAGGGTAGCATCTTTCAAAAAAGAGGTGTGCAAGAACATGAGGCACAATTTGAAGATGGGGAGGCTCAAGTAATTTAAGAAGTATTTTTCACAGAGAGGGTTGTGGATGCATGGAGCAGCCTTCCGGAGGAAGGTTGTGGAGTCAAAATCAGTGGTGGAATTCAAGCATGCATGGGATAGTCATAAGGCAATTCTGGGGGTGGGGTAGGAAGAAAGTAGCTGCTGGTTAACTAGGATCTGCAGCTTATCCAGTAAGTAGGGAAATGGGCAGACTGGGTGGGTAGCGGTCCCTTATCTGCCGTCAAATTCTATGTTTCTATGTTTCTACCCACTCCCTCTACCTCCTCAAGCTTTTGATTTGTCCCTCCTTGCTAGATAGGAGGGAGAGGTGCACTGCCTCCCTCTCTTTTTGGCTCTGGCTGCTTATATACAGAAGTGCAGCATATAATAAAGCAGCTTAGAGCTCACATTTCATTAAGAGCTAGGATCTAAAGGGGCACTCGAAGAGGAGAGTATGTGGGAGGCTAGGAGCATTTGCAGGAAGGATAGAGGAAGTTGGAAGATGTCTCCCCATGTACCATGTTAATGCCCTTAAGGTACTTGAATGTTTCTATCATGTCCCCCCAATCCCTCCTCTCCTCCAATGAGTACATATTGAGGTCCTTTAGTATCTCCTCATATGTTTTCTGGTGCAAGCCCTGTACCATCCTCATCACCCTTCTCTGGACCGCCTCCACCCTTGTCAATGTCCTTACGAAGGTGCAGTCTCCAGAACTGCACACAGTACTCTAGGTGAGGCCTCACCAGCGTTTTGTACAATTTGGCATCACCACCTCCCACCTTCTGCTAGTGATACCTCTGCCTTGCACCCCAGCATACCACTGGCCCTCCCTGAAGCCTCTGTACTCTGCTTAGAACCTTTAGGTCATCAGAAATGATAACCCCCAGGTCCCTTTCTTCCTTGGTGATAGTCAGCAACTCCCCCCCCCCCATCCTGTAGCTCTCCGCAGGGTTCCCTCTTCCCAGGTGCATTATTTTGCACTTCTTGGAAATTAACCCTAGTTGCCACACTTCAGACCACTTTTCAAGCTTCTCCACTTCCCTCTTCATTCTCTTCACCCCATCCAGAGTATCCACCCTCTTGCAGTTCTTGGTGTCATCCGCAAACAAGCAGACCTTTCCCACCAGTCCTACCGCAATGTCACTAATGAAGATATTAAACAGGACTGGCACAAGGACTGATCCCTGAGGGACTCCATCAGTGACCTCCCTCTCCTCTGATTGGATCCCATTTACCACCATCCTCTGCTTTTTGGCCATTAGCTAGTTCCTAACCCAGTTTAGCACCCTGTGCTCCATACCCAGACTACTCATTTTGTTGACCAGCCTTTTATGTGGGAAGGTGTTAAAGGCTTTGCTGAAATCAAGGTAGGCGACGTCTACTGCCCCCCAACCCGATTTACTTCCCTTGTTACCTAGTCAAAAAAATATATCAGATTCGTCTGACATGACCTCCCTGTCGTGAATCCACATGTTGCCTCAGATCCTGGGTGGCGCTGGATTCCAAGTGTGCCACTATTCTTTCTTTAAGCAGTGCCTCCATGATCTATCTTACTACTGAGGTGAGACTGACCAGCTTATAGTTCCCTGCCTCCTCCCTACTTACCACTTTTGTATAGGGGGACTACATGTGCCCTCTTCCTGTCCTCTGGAACCATTCCTGTGTTGAGTGACTCCATGAACAGTGTTGCCAGAGGGGCTGCTAGCTCTTGCTAGGTACACCAATACAGACAGGAGAATCTTGGGAGGGGACTCCCCAGCACTTTACAGTCTGTGTTCTTCCAGTTAAGTAGTTTTTGAACCAAGTCACAGCATCACTGGAGAGAACCAGGCTGGAAAGCCTGTTGCATAGGAGGGTGTGGTTAACAAGGTTGAATGCCTTTGTTAGGTCAATGAAAATGGAGCCAGCTACTTCCCCTCCATCCAAGGCTCTGTGGATTGTGTCAGTGTATTCAAGTAGGGCAGTCATGGTGCTGTGATATTTTCTGAAGCCATGCTGCTCCCTAGCCAGTAACTCATGGTCAGATAGGTAGCGAGAGTTGGTCACTGACTATTCCCTCAAGGTTTTTGGAGAGTGGGGATAAGATCGATATGGGGCAATAGCTACTTGTAAGGCAGGGGTCTCCTTTTTATGTTGTCTTGCGCGTGCACAAGCAGCATCTTGCGGTAGTTGCACATTCAGAGGTGTGTCAGTGTTGGTGAAAGCAGGGAATGCTTTAGTGGGTGTGTCCTTCAGCCACCAATTAGCGAGCATGCTAGCTATAGCAGCAGTTTCAAAGAGAGCCACGGAGCTGAAAGAAATCTGCTGCTCCAATGAGGTGCAGTTTCCTCATTGGAGTGTCAGATGATAAGGCTCCATTACGTGCCTTTCCTGGTGAAACATTCCAATAAATATGCCATCTCCTGCCGCCCACCACACAATCCCCACAAAGCCAAAATCGGGGATGCCCAATCCCCGTGTCAACATCTCACCACCCCAAAGTTCAATTTGTTTGTTGATGGGGGTATCCAAACCCCATCGGCATCATGTTCCTTCCACCACACACACTTTCTTTGGAGGCAGGGTGCCCGTCCCGTCAGCATCCTGTTCCCTCCCCAAAAAATTTGGCACACAGGAGCCCACCCAGTGTACCCAAATCATTGTGTTTATCTGTAAATACAGAAAATGGTCCCCAAGTCCAGTTTCTTTTTTTTTTACCTGTAAAAAGAAAAACGGTCTCTCGTCGTCCAACCGCACCCCCTTCCCCAACCCGCACCCACCATCTGCGCACCCCACCTCCCTGCACCTCATACTTACCTCTGGAGGGCCAGCACTGTGATCTTCTGTGGAGCGGGAACACGTCTGAACTCTTCAAAAGCCTATTGGGAACTGAACAAAATGCGATAAGCTTTACAATGGCAGGCAATGGGGGGGGGGGTCAACTTAGATGGATATCTCAGCCATTTTTGGGAATTTTGGTATCAGATTTTCAAAATGGGGTTCCTGGGACCCCACCTCACGAACATATGCACTGTCATCTCGTTACTCGGTCCCGAAAGATGATTTCACGGTCACTGCTTGGACTCACCTTACAGGATGGATTCACGAAATGACAGTGCTACTGTTCATGAGGTGGGGTCCCAAAAAGCCCACGTTGCAAATTTGGTGAAAAAATTCCAAAAAAGGACTGCATTACTAGCATGCATTGTGCCGTTTCCACGCATGCTTGTAACTTCGACAATTTTTATTATTTTCACTCCAGATTTTCAACATTGCCATTTTTTACACCTCCTTATGAACAGTACAGCTGTCATTTTTCACATCCTGCCCAAAATGTGTTTTCACACATGTGGCGTCCAATGGCTCGGTTGCTGAGGGAAATCAACTTTTAGGACAGATTAACAAAATCACAGTGCCACTGTTCATGGGGGAGGTCCCAAAATGCCTATGTTGAAAATGTGGTTAAAAAAATCCCAAAAATAATTGCATTACGGGCGTGCGTTGTGCAGTTTCTATACATGCTCACGACTTCACCAATTTTTCATATTTTCACTCCAGATTTTCAACATTGCCATTTTTTTTTAAACCTCCTTGTGAACAGTACAACTGTTACTTTTCACATCCTGCCCAAAATGAGTTTTGTCACCTGTGGTGCCAAATGGCACAAACGTTGTGCAAAATCACCTTTCAGCTAATGAATTGATAGTGCCACTGTTCATGAGGTGGGGTCACAAAAAACCCGTGTTGAAAATTTGGAGTGATAAACGCCCGGAGCGTTAGGTTTTCCAACCATAACGCCCCACCCTGTAGAGACCGACAGGCATCAAGGGTGTGACTTGGGATCATCGGCTGTAATGCTCACGCCATTCCACCCCCACCCTGCAGCCAATGACAGGCATCGAGGTGTGCCTTGGAGTCGTTGGCCCCAAAGTTCACCCCATTCTTCTATACTGCACCCATCACAGCGTATTTCCTTCTGGAATGGGGTGAGCGTAAGGCCGAAGACCCCAAGGCGCACCGCAACACTTGTCAGTGTCTGTAGGGTAGGGTGAGGTGAAATGGCGTGAGCTTTATGGCTGACGACCTAAAGGATTACCCCAACGCCTGTCAGTCTCTGCAGGGTTGGGTTGGGGTTGCTGTCAGTTCAATATTTCACTGCCATTCTTATTATGCGTCTCTCTAACTCCTGCACTACCAATGCCAATGCCAGCAAGACAACATTCGGCATAGATAAATGCTTGTTTTACTACAGGGGTGGGTCACAATGACTTTTTTCCAGATATCAGGCAGTGTACAAGTTGTCAAGGATAAATTAAAAATAGCCTGCATGGGAAAGGCGATTTCCCTTAGAGCAAACTTCAGCAGCTTTAAGTCAATGTTGTCAGGACCCAGCCTCGTTTTGATTTTTGTCTTTTTAAACATCCTTAGACTTCAGCCCAGGTTAGCCTTTTAAAGTAGAAAGGTTGTCTGTTAAGGGGAGCAGGCATGGCTTCAGGCAAGTCATGCTGTGCCTCTGATGCATGTATATGAGCACAGAATGCACTGTTGAAGGTGTCTGCTATATTTTGGTCACCAGTAGCTGGTAAGCCATCCTGCATAATAGAGAAAAGTAGTGTTTGTCTTGGTTGTCCTATGATTTTCTTAATTGTAGACCAGAGTTTTTTAGGGGTCTTTCAGCACGTGCTGTTGCTGGGTTCTGTGGTGTGAGGCCTTGGCTGCTTTAATGTGCGACTTCACAAGATTGCGTAATTCTTTACACTTGATTAGATGTGTGTCAAGTCCATGATTTCTATAATGGACTCAAACTCTATCCCTTTGCCTTGATAACAATTTGGGTTCAGGGTTGTTCCAAGGTTGAGAGTTCCCTTTTATTTGAATTGGTTTCAAGTATTCCACGGCTACATTCACATCTCTAGTTACCAAGAGGAAGGACCAGTCAATCTGTCTAAGCAGGGTTAGTAACAGAGGGAGCTTATGAGGGTGAAAGACACAAGCTTTAGTGGTGAGAGGTTCACTTTTGGCCAGTTTAGTGGACCACTTGCAGGTAACCGCGGCGTGGTCACAGAGAACATCAGGCAGAACAGCACTTGACAGTACCCTATCTGGGTGGCTAACAACAATCCAGTTGAGAAGGGCCGAGGTGCAAGTTTTGTAACTGATTCTAGTAGCCGCGATAATGATCTGTGTAAGAAATATGTCAGATACTTTGTCCGTTAGATCTCGGGTTTTGCTAACCAACCAGTTGATGTTGAAATCCCCTAGCACAATTTTTCATGCTGCGGATTAAGGTTTGCTACTGTTTGGATAAAGTTACTGAAGTTGTCGTCAAGTGGACCAAGCCTCAGGTTGGCAGCCAGGAGGTCACAACCAGCTGCACCCCGGGATAGAGGAAGTCTACTGGGCCTAAGGTATGGTTTTAAGTACAGTAGGCAGTCTCTTACCCTCTGCTTTTGGTCCTCCTGTCCAGTCATAGAGTCATGTACCCATCTATTTGCAAAGCAGAGTTCAGGATCTCGTCAGACAGCCGTGATTCTGTGACAGCCACAGCATCAAATTTGGCGTCCATGACACAAAGTTTAAACTCGTCAAACTTGTGCAGTAGCCCGCCGATATTCACTTGGGCCACTTACAAACAGCCTCTGAAATTAGTAAGTGGGGTGTTTGGGCTAGGATTAGGGTGCATATTTTCTCCTATAAGTAGGAGGAGGAGGAGGAGGAGGAGGAGGATAACCTGCCTTAAGGAAATATGTAACCAGAAGGACTTGTTAACAGTAAGTCTCCTGGAGAAAGATGCTCTGCCTTCGATGAAGTAGGACTGCTGGAAGTGATTTATCAGTATAGCCTCCACAAGCCCATTAAACTTTAATACAGTTGGTAAAGTCTTACACTGCAGAGAGCATTGTGCTAGGTGTTTACAGGTGTCATGAGCTGGATCTGTGGCGATCTACGACGGGTCGTCGACAAAATTTTTGTCGAACGTCCTGACAGCGAAACCGGCAGGTCAACCGTATTTTGCAGTTGGCTGCCGGATTTGAGAACAACGTGTTTTCTTTGGAGGGCTTTGCCCCTGAACCCCCACGCAGGGGGCTGTGCCCCCACACACACTCCCACTTAGGATTCTCAACTCCAAGTCGGAGCTGATTCGGGGGGGGGGTGCATGACCCCCAACAGACAGTGCTGGGTTCCAGCGGGTTCCCTACAGTGACGCAGTGCTGTAGGGGACCCCACGGTCGAAATCTTGCTGTTGGGGGTGCATACCGATCTGTGTAACAGTGTAGCCAAAGGGGCTCAGAGGACCAGGCGAGTGGGTGGTGACTATGTTTGTTTATAAGAGGTCTCTTGGCAAGGTCAGTAGCCGAATGTAGAGTCAGCAAACCTATAAGAAGTGCTAAGGTTAGGTGTACAGTCAACCTGGCCATGGTAAAGCTCAGAGAGGCAGACTGGATAGTTAGGAGAGTAAATGGGTTGGTTAAGAATATAGGCTTACTGGGAACCGAGACCAGGTCAAAAGGGGAGGGTGGCGAGCCCCCAGTGTGAATTCAAGATACTATAGAGACAGAGGAAATTTGAAAGACAAGATAAAGATATAAGTTTTGAGAAAGGGACAAGCAGTGAACTACACACACAAAATAGTGCTCCTAGTGGTAGAAGGAGAGGTTGGTTCAGCTGCTAGCAGGGAAGGTCCAAGTTGCTAGGAGGGGAGGGTGGCAGGAATCCATTTGCACAGGAGAATGGGGGGATGAAAGTGGGCTGATTATTTTCCTTATAACACAAACACTACATTAGGGTGGGGGGTGGGGGTGGCTGGGGATGGTGGGTGGCCAGAAGCTAGTGGTGCCGCGCAAAGCGCGGCTCTGCAACCTAGCCCTTTCTTGTGCTGCTGCATAGCACAGCCTGTGCTATTACCTGTGCAACTGAAAGGGCCTTTCTGCCTTGGGTTCCTGGTGTGAGGAGAGCGGGCATAGCAGTCCTCAGGACCCTCTTTCTGTTGCTGCCGGCTGGTCTGTGGAGAGAAGGATACAGACAAAAGCATTTAGAAGGTGCCTAGAGGAGGGGGGGGGAGCGGGGGTTACAGAGTGGGAGAGAACAAAGGAAGAAACATTGCTACGCACTGGAACAGTCTCTCATATTGCAGGTAAGTGTTGCTTAAAACAGACAAATTTAGAGCTGTGGGACATATTTCTAGCAGTCTAAATACAGACATATTTTCAATCAGCCCTGTTTGTCAACATTAATTACTTTAAGGCAGAATTTAAAACTGTATAAATTGATCAAGTTTTCTTTGGCGCCAAAAACACTAGCCGTTTCTCGTGCTGCTGCGTAGCACAGCCTATGCTGTTACCTGTGCATCTCTGGATCCTGTAAGTGAGGCAAGAGCCACTTCAGCAGTTCAGAAGTTCTTTAAAGTTGAAAATACATACAAATAAGAAATTAGGAGCTTTTTTGCTTACTAATAGCACAAAAATGTCTGCAGTTAGAAACCTAAAACTTTTAGGTTTGTTGGAGTTTCATCCGAGGATGATTCTTTGACAGGTGAGTTTACTGGCAAATCTGAAGATTTTAACAAATAAAGTGCTGTTTTGGAACATGTGCTAAACATTTTTTCATAGCTAAAAATATGACATTTTTTTCCCTGCTTTGTGTATTTGACTTCTTTACAGTAGGACTTTGTGTGCTTTATCCAAAAGTGGTAATTATTTCTTAATTATGCTTTGTCTATCTGTATGAGGGAATCTGTTCTGTTATAATGTAGGGATTTGACAAAATTTTGACATTTTTATGTTTGCTTGCTGTAGGAAAGTAAATCGTGCTACTATCAGAAAAGGAGGATTTGGATGGGAATATTAAAACCATTCACTCCATTTCTCAGTGCATGGAATAATGAAACAGTTCTGCCTGGCACATCTGATCACATGATCAACTGGTTTTACTACGCAAGCAAGCAACAAGCACTTTCATTCAGAAGATGGCATCTGGCCACGGAGGACGGCGGGCTGTGTCAGTCACCTTCTCCCTCTCGCCACATCGGAACTGGGTATAGGGTGTGCGAGGCAGATGAGCAGAGAAGAGTGCTGCTGCCAGGGTTGGGGCACAACCAATACTTCTTGACAATGTGCTACAAAATGCTGAAAAGTGGCAGCTGGCCATGTAGGCGGGCGGGTTGTGCCGATCACCCAACATTGTAGTTAAAATACAAATGATTACCAAAATGTGGGTGTTGGGGGAGGAGGGTATGATTGGGGTTCAAACTGAGGGTGTTGGCATTGGGGGCCTCTATATTTAAAGGATATAGGCTACGGAGGAGGGTAGGGAGCGGTTTCTTTCCTTTTTTTTTGTAAGATAGTATTTCCTGAATAGGGGATGAATAGTACTACTACTCGTTATTCGGAATCTGAATAATGAACAGTGCATTATTCGCAGTATTCAGGAAATAATCTTTATGTGCACAACCCTTACCTCAACTATTCAACCCAGCAATGGAGGAAACAGTTCGACGGGGTCAGAGTAACCTTGTGGAAGCATGCCATTAACCACACCTTCCTTTCTTTTTGGCTCCCTTTTCTGCTTAACAAGCCCCCATCATCCATGTCCTCCCCAGCCCTGTCTCGTGCTGTCTCTGGGACTTCCTTACCTACCATGCATCCTTCCCATTCTGCTGTATCCCAACACCCCCCTTAACACCCCACCCCCACTACCAGTCACAGTTTTCTATTTCCATTTATGCTGGCGTATCTCAAACCCTCCCCCTCCCGCCAGTCCCGGTTTTCCACTCCCATCCCCTTCCATCCTGCTGTACCTCAAACCTTCCTCACTCCTGCAAACTGGTCCCCAACATGATTCCTGGCATCATACTGCCAGTCTGATATTTGACTGCACAACTTGCTAAATAATAGGTAAGCCTCAAAATAGATGGCACACATTTCCTGTATAGTATCTAACTGTTGGTCTGAAAGCAGCATCAGGGCAGTAAGTGTAACCGAGGGGTAGACATGTAATAAAATTAAGCCTGCATACAAATGTCTGCAATTAGTCATAGTTAATATTCACACAAAAGTTATATGCACATCCTCTTCCTCACGGTAGACAAAGGATTGTAGGAGAATGTGCTGTTTTACTCCTCGTGTCTGTCTAGTAAAAAAAAATATTTACACAAACAGGGCAAGTACATGCGCATCAGATATTTGCCTGAGGATGGCTGGAAAAAATGCATCCTTGCACCCATCTAAAACAGGTCTTTAAATGTAAATAATTGATCTTATTAAACTAATAACTGAAGCAGTTGTGCAGTACTGTTGTTTTATTTCTTTGACCAGAATGCTACTGTGTGGAATTACTGGATTCAGGTCAACTGCAGCTGATCTAAATCGGCTTAGGAACATCAGAATAATGTTCCTTTGGAAAGTACAATCTCTATGAGCAAAAATAAAATGGGTCCATGAACAAGCACTAGGGCAATCTGTATGCTGCCAAAATTTAGATTCTGGTAGACATCTATATCTAAGATAAATAAAATGAAAATCTTGTTTGGTCTTGTTATAATAGATTAATAAATTTATGTACAAGAGTTGGATAAATGTTTCTTCTATGGTCAAATGTTGTACCAATGCTTACATCTTTTGTTATTGCATTGTGCATTTGCATGCCATCTTGATGGCCTGGGTTGTGCCTGAAAAAGGTCCACTGGACCAACGTACTTACCCGGTCAACAAATATATAAATACATAAATAAATAAAATATTTATAGTGTGAACCCTATTTTTTTTTTTTTTTTTTACTTACTCTTTATACTCAGCCCTACCCCGCAGCGCTCCCACTCTTCGGGAGACACCTAGGGCCTTGTAGTCTCCACCCTATTACCTGAGGCCTGGTGCAGTCCATCCCCCATGTAGCTGTGGCTGTATCTCCCAGGTGGGTACGGGGTGGGGGCATCCCTAGAAGTAGGGGCACTGGAGATCGGGGCCTGGTGCTCCGTCTACCGGGAGCGCTGCAGGGTCTTTTTCCAATGTTCTAGGGGAGCGGCCTACGCACCGATGTCAAGGCGTCTCCGCCGACGTCCACCACTCCCAACCCTCTCTGTACGCTCAAGTGCCTGCTATGCCTCCGGCTTCTGCCAGAGGCCAGTCAGGCGTCGAGCAGGTACCCCTCTCCATCCCAGGAGAAGAGAGCTGTCCTCAGATGCTCAATCCTCTCCCTCCCCTGCTGACCCTTAATGGCCCAGGCTCGTTTCTGAACCCAGGTCACCGGCATGGAGCGAGGTGTGGCGTCCAGCGCCTCAACCCTCAGCACCACTGGGCTGGCTAACCCTACTATTCTTTTAGTCTAAATCATGCCATTTATATCTACTGCATTATAAGTGACTTTTATATGATTGTCTTTGAATCCTTTGTAACGTTTCACTGCAACAAGGACCTCAAAGGAAATGAGCTTGGCTCAACTGAGATTTCCTTTTCATGTTTACAAAATTACATGAATAAAATGTTACTACTACTACTTACCATCTTAAATTTTAAGATTTATTTTGATGCAGGGGTTGAGATTGGCACTGGCCCACTAGCCAAATTCTGGTAGCTTTTGTATCAGGCTAGTAAGGTTTTCCTTTAACTAGCCCTGCAGGCTTGTAGTGAAGAAGGTAATATTTCAGTAAGTACACCAGCTGGATCCAGTGGGCAAGTCTGTGGGGCTAATGGATTTCCTCAGTCACTAGCCCTACTGGCTAGTGGCTGCAAAACTTAATTTTGACCCCTGTGATGAGGCCAGATGTCAACAAGCCATAAACAGTATTCCCACTGCCAACCTTTACTGGTCCTGGCTATCTTTAAAGTGAAGTACCATGAGCAAGTCATACAGAGGATCGAGTAATCCTAGGTAGGTGCAATAGGGCAATAGGGCAGACAAATGGACCTTTTTTAATCTGTTCCTACGCATCTGTGTACCTTATGCGTTTAACCTCCCTGTACATAACGTGGAAAGGCAAAAAGCAAACATTGTTGACTTCAGCCATCACTTGTTGGCATGTCTGTAAGCAATTTTGCACACTATTAGCAACTCATTTTAGCATGTGGTTTGTGTCAGGTGGTTTAGATTTATATGCATACTTCAGTACGTTTTATGGGTCTGTTAGTTAGCCAACAAAGTGTCTCACTGTGTTGAAATATACAGCCACCTTTGATGTGTAAGGCATAAAGCAAAGCCAAGTGCCATCAACTACCCAAGAAGTCCATATACATTACTGCATGACTGGATTTAAAAATCAGTCATTTTACAAACAGAACAAAACAAAACAAATCAGCTGCGAGAGCTAAGTTTTCCAGTTGTGTTGAAATAACTTGAGAAATGTGACAATTCTCAGTCAATCATATAACCTATTTTGTAAGTTACGTTATCCCCCACCCCATGTGACTAGGTTTACACCACTTAGGAAGCAGGAATTACCAGACTCCATTTTATAAAAAACATGACTAATATGACCTCCAAAAGTGCTGCTCTATCAAGAGACACATCACCACTGTGTGTGTATATCAATATGTTCTCAGCAGCATGTCATCATCACTATTTACTGACAACATAGGCTGATCAGACCACTCCCTGCAACTGTAAAAGAACAGGCTTGTGGCCTTCTTTAATTCCTTGCTCACTACCAACTTATAACAATACAAAAAAAACACACCATACGAACAGAATTTTACGAGCAGATAAAGACCTTGGGTGAATTTAGTCTCCTACCTCTGTCAACTGCCAATGTAATTCGCAGTAGGATACCTCAAGGCTCCATACTGGTGCATCTTCTGTTTTCAATCTTCATCAAAAATTTGCCAACAATCTGCAAACCCGTACATACTCTTCTCTATGCAGATGACACAGTTCTATACACGCATAGCAAAGACATCAACGAAATCAATCACTACTGGGAAACAGCTTCACAAACTTACAGGAATGATTCATTCTAGAAAAAATGGCCCTGAACCTATCGAAAACCCAATCAATGTTGTTTGGTTCTAACTACTATCTGAAAAACGCAGCCCCCAAGTTCTGCATCAATGCAAATAATGGGAATTGCCTGGAAAAAGCCAGCTGCTTTAAATATCTAGGACTACACTTAGACTCTACCCTTACCTTCGATACCCACATTCAAAACACTACCAACCTGCTTTACCAAAGGCTAGGCTTTCTGTACAGAAGAAAAAATTACTCACCTTAGTAATTGTATTTCTTCTAATAGAGTCCTGTTGTATTCTGACATATGCAGTTAGCCCCAGCACTTGAACTGCTCCGGAGAGGAAAGAGTTAAAATTCTAAGCAGAGCATAGAACATTGAGCTTGAGCTTGGCTCAGACCTCTGTCTGCTGCACTTCGAAGTGTAACCGTCAGATTCTTACAAGCTAATACTAACTAACTATCCCCACTATGTGGAAATTGTAAACATTTTTACTAGCCAAAAGGCAATCAAATATTTTGGATCCCCAAAAGACTCAAGTAGAGAAATCCAAAACAAAAACTAGGTCGTGAACAACTATAACTATCAAAACAATAAAACATAACCCACTCCCCCTCTCTTAAAACGGGGAGTGCCCAGTGCACCCCTGAGGTGCAACACTGCGCCTGCCAGCCCACTTCCCAAAATACAGGTTCTGAGAGGGGAGGCAGGGAGGGAGGTCAGAATACAACAAGACTCAATTAGAAGAAACACAATTACTAAGATGAGTAATTTTTTCTTCAAACAACATGAAGTCTTGCTGTATTCTGACATATGCAGACTACCAAGCAGCACCTCCATGGAGGAGGGAATCAAACCTATTTTGGGAATAGGCTCTGCAGTACTGCTGTATCAAACCTAGCATCACTCCTAGCTTGGATATCCAGAGAGTAATGCTTGGTGAATGTATGGACTGTTTTCCAGGGGGCTGCTTTGCATATCTCTAGCAAGGGAATATCCCTGGCAGCAGCCAGAGAAGCAGCTGTACCTCTAGTTGAATGAGCCCTCAGGCCTGAGGGTGGTATTTTGCCTAGCTTTTCATAGCATAATTGTATACAAGAGACAATCCACCTGGCAACAGTTCTTTTAGTGGCAGGCTTGCCCTTCCCCACTTCCCCATAAGTGAGGAACAACTGGAGGGAGTCAAACCTGAGTGCCTTAGTACGCTCAATGTAGTAGCTAAGGGCCCTTTTAATATCTAAACTGTGTAATCTTCTCTCTCCTGAAGAAGACTGATCAGTGAAGAAAACAGGAGAAACATGGATTGGTTCAGATGAAAATCTGAAACCACTTTTGGTAAGAACCTCCTATTGGTTCTAAGGACCACCTTATCCATATGGAATGAGATAAAATCAGGCTCCACTGACAGAGCTTGTAATTCACGGATACATCTGGCAGAGGTAATAGCTACCAGGAACACAGTCTTTCAAGTCAGGTACTTAAGTTCTGCTGAAGACAAAGGCTCAAAAGGGGGTTGCATAAGCTGAGCAATGCAAACATTAAGGTCCCAAGCAGGAGTAGGATCCCTAAAGGGAGGATTGGTATGGAGCAATCCCTTGAAAAATTTACAAAACACAGGATGAGATGCCAGTTAGGGAGGGCTTTCCCACTGACAGAAAAGCAGAAACAGCTGACAAGAGTACTTTGAGGGTAGCTGGTCTGAGGCCTAAGCCATTAAGATGAACCATGTAGTCCAGAACTGTAGACAAATCCACAGTATCAGGAGTTATATACTCCTTGGAACACCAAATGCTGAATCTTTTCCATCTGGAGTTATAAGTTTTTCTGGTGGAGGGTTTTCGAGAGGCTTTGAGAATGTCCAGAACCTCTTGAGTGAGATGCAAACCTGCATTTTTTAACTCTTCAAGAGCCATGCCTTGAGATTGAGAGACCGCAGGTTGGGATACCAGATTCTCCCCCCGAGAGGAGGTTAACAGGTTGTGATTCCTGGGAAGAGACAGGGGAAGATGGACTGCTAGGGACAGCAACAGGGGATATCAAGGCTGCCTGGCCCAGTCTGGAGCAATCAGGATCACTTTGCAAGACTGTGATCCTATCTTGACCAGAACCTTGAACAGTAGAGGAAAAGGAGGGAAGGCATACAGAAATTTCCCTTCCCAATCCAGAACCAGAGCATCCAGAGGGACTGCGCCCAAGACTGGGGGTCTGCAACAGAAAAGAGGAAGTTGGTGATTGTCTGGGGCTGCAAAGAGATCTATCTCTGGAGTGCCCCACCTTGAAAAAAATCACTTTTAACACTAGGGGATCCAGGGACCATTTGTGATGGCCCTGGGAGATCCTGCTCAATGCATCTGCTAACACATTGTCCTTTCCTGGAAGGTGGACTGCTACCAGAGAGGCCTGTAGAGAATAAGCCAAGGACCATAATTTCATGGCTTCTGTGCACAAGGCCACAGACCGAGTGTCTCCCTGCTTGTTGATATACCACATGGTGGTGGTGTTGTCTGTCCTGACCTGAACCACCTTGTTCTGTACCAATTCCAAGAAGGCTTGCAGGGTCAGGTAAACTGCCCTGAGCTCCAGGAGACTGATGTGGAGAAGAGACTTCTGAATGGACCACACTCCCTGGGCTGTGAGAGTCCCCAGGTGAGCTCCCCACCCCAGGAGAGAAGCAGCTGTGGTTAGAACCACTGAATGAGATTGAGTGATGAATGGGACTCCTTTCCTGAGATTTTCCTGATCCTGCCACAATTTAAGAGCCTGGATCAGGGTCTGAGTCACTGGAATAAGCTTGGTTAGAGGGTCTTTTTTCTGAGATCAAAAGGCCCTCAGGTGAAACTGAATGTCCCTCATCTGATATCTGGCCCCTTGGACCACTGCAATGGAAGCTGCCATGTGGCCCAGAAGCTGAAGGAAGTGCCTTGCTGGTCGAGAAACCAGAAGGTGGAAGGAGGAGGAAGCTAGCTCTATGATGGCCCATACCCTTACCAAGGGAAGAAAAGCTCTTGCTTTGACAGTATCCAGCTCTACCCCTCTGAAGGTCAGAAGCTGTATTGGCTTGAGAACTGACTTGGGAAAACTGAGAAGAAATCCTAGAGAAGTGAGCACTTGCTGGGTCACTTGCAGATCTACCTTGACTTGGTCTGGAGACTGACCCACAATGAGCAAGTCATCCAGGTATGGGAATATGGAGATATTTTTTCTCCTTAAGAATGCTACTACTGCTAGGCATTTTGTGAACACCCTTGGAGCTGATGTTAGGCCAAAGGGTATTGCTTTGAACTGGTAATGGCCTGAAGGCAGTTCGAACCTGAGGCACTTTCTGTGGGAGCACCTGATGGAAATGTGAAAGTAGGCATCTTTTAGGTCCAGGGAGGCTAGCCAGTCCCCTGGCCTTAGTGAGGGAAAGATTATTCTAGGATGGGCCACCACTTCCATTTTTTTGGGGGTAAAAAAGTATTTGGAGTACAGACCTTTGCCCCTGTGAATTGTAGGAACTCTCTCTCAATGGCCCTTAAGGCCAGTAGAAATGAAACCTCTGCCTCTAGGGCAATGGTTTCGGAGATGTTTGCAGGTGGAAAAGATCTGGCTCTCAGCTTTGGGAATTTTTTGAAGCGAAGAGCCAGTCCCTGGCTTACTACCTCCAGGACCCACTTGTCTGAGGTAACAGACTTCCAGTCCTGGAAGTAATAAGCTAGCCTGCCTCCTACAGGAATGGGTGAGTTGACCCGGGCTGACACATCAGGGTGTCTGCTTGGCAGAAGCCTTAGGCTGAGAGGTGGATGCAGCCCTGCTCATCCTTCTGCCTCTCCCTCTGAAGAACCCCCTCTGGGAAAAAGGAGAGGAGGCCTGTGCTTGGTAGAAAGGCCTATGAAAAGGTCTGCCCCTGCCCCAGCTTGCTGCCTTTGAGAAGTTGCCTGCCTTTCCTTGGCCTGTGCACTCCTATAGGTCCTGTATTCATCCATATTTTTCATATAATTCTCTGTCTGCTCCCCAAACAGAGAATTATTAACTACAGGGAAATCCATGGCCTTAGCCTGCAGCCATGACTCTTGATGACACATCATTGGAGTCCACAGCAGCATGAAACTGGATTTTTGATGCCTCAATCCCATCAGCAGCCACCTCCCCCAGCTCCCTGGCAAGCTGAGGGGAGGCCTGTTTAGCCAGTTCCAGTACAGTGTCCCATCTGGACTTCTGGTACCTGGCTGTGTAGGCCATATAATTTGCCTGCCTGAGTCCCAAGGAAGATGCCATGTACTGTTTCTTTGTCATGGCATCCAGCTTCCTGGAGTCTTTATCTGGGGGGTGTGAAGCCAAGGGTATGCTAGCCTTATCACAGGCTGCAGCCTGCACAACCCCAACATGGCTGCATTGCTGATATAAGTACTCCGTACCTGTGCCTGACAACATATACCTCTTGTCCATTCGTCTGTCCATAGGAGGTAAAGAATTTGGAGTTTTTAACAATTTTTGTGTCCGTTTCCCAAAAGATTTATGAAGGGGAATAGACAACCTCTTGGACTCTGGGATGTTCATCATCTCCACGTAATCGGGCTCCTCTTGTTCCTCAACAGCTTCTTCTAAAGGGAGCTGGAGGGTTTCTGCCACTTTCCTGTAAAACATAAAGTGGGAAGGGGACTCAGAAAGCCTAGGAGGGGAAACACCAGAAGGCCTGTCTGGGGAGATGTCCGATTCTATGGGCTTATCCAGACCTTCTACTCCATCATCATCATCATCATCATCATCATCATCACCACCACCACCACCACCACCACCATAATAATCATCATCCCCCTCCAAATCTGGTTCATAAAAATCTTCAGGGGCATAATCCTGAACCGGAGGAACCGACCGAACCAAACGCCTGCCAGAAGGCGCCAGATCCGTCGGAACCGGGCAAAGTGATTCAACAATGTTAATCGGTCGGGCAGTCTCCTCGGCAGTCGGATGATGCGGTTCTGGATCCGAACCAGCCGATTTTTCTTTTCTTTTCTTTTCCTTTTAGATGGCACTGACCCCTAGGAATCGGCTCTCCTTTTGCCTGAAGGAGTACCGCCCTGGTCAGAGGGCACTCCTTCTGGTTCAGTCAGAACCGAACTGGGCTGGCCATCCAGGTCAGCTGACTTTCTCGGCCTCCTTAACCCTAAGCCTGCCCAATCTTTTATCCAGGGTGGATTTAGGGAAATTCTTACAGATTTGGCAGTCTGAATCGAGGTGGTCAAATCCCAGACAATAAACACAAGTGGTGTGGGGATCAGCCTTAGTGAAGACCTCCCCATACACACTGCAGTGTTGAAACCCAGTGGGCCTGGTTTTTCTTTTGGGCTTCTCAGACATAGCCATATTAAATACCAAACTTACCCTTTACTCGGCAAAAGCCAGGCAAGACCCCCTTATCTGTTTCTAACCGTGTCACAGGTATTTGAAAAAAATTAATACTTTTTTTTTTTTTTAAACCGATAAGGACCGGTACCACACACTAAATTCAAGGAGAAAAACAATAACATAAATTTAAACAGCAACCGGTTCACCCGAACCGGTTGAAATATCAAGTTTACAATTTCCACAAGTTTTCTCAAATCTAGTCCACTACCTACGTACTTACTGTACCACAGACAGGGATCGGAACCGAAAAAAACAAAGAATTTATCGGTAAAACCGACTACTTTAACTGACCGAGAACCGTGAGCAGAGGAGAAATCTCCAGAGCGATTGTTCAGTTAGGCGGAGTAAAGAATCTGACGGTTACACTTCAAAGTGCAGCAGACAGAGGTTTGAACTGAGCTCGAGCTCAACATTCTATGCCCTGCATAGAATTTTAACTCTTTCCTCTCCGGAGCAGATCAAGTGCTGGGGCTAACTGCATATGTCAGAATACAGTAGGACTTCATGTTGTTCCAATCCGTAAGTACCTAATGCCTGAATCCAGACATAGAATAGCACAGACAAATTTGCTCCCTATACTGGACTACAGCTCCTTGGTCACCGATACTGTTAACAAAACTATGCTACAGAAGAAGCACACACTCTATCACAAGACTGCTAGATTTGCAACAGGTAGCGATAGCAAGACGCATCACTGCCTTTCTCTGAACACTTTAAACTGGCTCTCACCAGAGCTCAACTCTAGCCTAACACTCGCGAGATTTATAAAAAGAACTATGATTAAAAACTCCCCCATCTATTTAGCTGAAAAACTCAAGTTTGTCAACTTGCCCTCCTCTCGATCCACCTTGAAAAATAACTTAAAATTCCCTTGTTTTGAACAAACGCCGGACAATGCTCCTTCAGCTACCGTGCCTCCTCATTATGGAATACAATCCCTCCCTCCATTACAGAATCACCAACTGTCTCTGCTTTCTCAAACAATCTGAAAGAATTTTATCTATCACTTAGTGTCTCTCACTGCTTTGTGTAAATACCCCTTGTCCATACCCCTGTGCATCTGCACTCAATGCAGTATCTGCACTAATCAGCTGCACTTTCTATGTGTTGCAAGTATGTAATTTTCAATCGATGTATGTATGTTTCATTTTCTGCAACAAGCACCCAAACATCTGTACGTATGTCCTCAAATGTCTATCCAATTGCACCTGGGTCGTGACTGAAAAAGGCACTTGGTGCCAGTGCACTTACCCGGTTACCAAAGTGAAAATAAATAAATAAAAGTCTAATACTACTCAGACCCTAAGCTATCTAAACAATACCTGCTTCCTCAGGGGCTAGCCTCTGTATTCCCCTGACCCCCACCTCCTTTGCTAAAGCCATCCCTAATCCCACAAAACTGTCCCACCCATGCTTAAAAGCATCCACCCTCTTAACATTAATAAGCCCGTGGTAGACGGTTTCTTTTGTCCACCTTCCTCTCCATTAAGAAATACTTCCTCATGTCCCTCTTGAATTTGCCTCCCATTAGCTTAAGGTTGTACAGTAATCGTTTAAATAGTTAAGGTATTGGCTATATCAGTTAGGCTCAGGGAATATTCATGCAGATATTTAGCTGTCCAGGTGGGGAAAAGAGTGGGTTGCTTATTCAGAAAACAAAAATGTTTAGATTCTGAAACTATGAAATATATAATCCAGGTACAAATGTTGCCTTTATTTGATTATGGTGATTTTTATATGGTGGTGCTTCACATGACAGATTGCATAGGTTGGATGTTCTCTATAATAAATCGGTTAATTTTAACCTGTCCTATAACTACTCATCACTGTGATCTTTATAATGCCCTGGGCTGGGTTCCATTGGCTACTAGGAGGAATATACATATGAGTTTATTTGTGTATAAATGTGGTTTGGGTCTTAGTACCCAAAATATTTGAGTGATAGGTTAACATTTCGGGATATTATTCCATCTTTAAGAAACTCTGTTTTCTGCATTAATTGTTCCTAAGACCTATACAAAAAGGTATATGCACTGCTTCAGTCAACTGGTACCTAAATTTTGTAATAGGTTACCATACCATTTCAGGACTCCAACTATCAAACCTTTATCTGTGTCCTCACTGAAGAAGTACTTGTATTCATGTGTTCAGGCTTGCAATTGTTTTAATTAGTGATGTATATTTTTATGTACATTTGTTTACTCTATACTGTATGGTTTGATGCTGAATGCATGTATTTATGTGATTATTAGGTTACCATTGTGAATGAGCTTATGTTCAGTGGTTATTCCTAATAAACAACCACCACCACCATTGTGTGATGTTGCCCTCACTGAGCCTTGGCTGTCCATCCCACTGATACTGTACCTTTCGGATACATGAAGGTTCCAGTCATGTGCCCCCTTCCCTTTCTAGTACCCAGTGAGTACATGTCAAGGTCCTCTAGCCTTTCCTTATAGAACCTTCCCTGCGGGCTCTGGACCATTTTGGTCACCCTTCTCTAAACTGACTCCAGGTGGTCTTTACCCATTTTCAGCTGTAGGCAAACTCACATTTAAAACTATGAAGGCAGGCTGCAAATTGTTCACATGCTTGGAAGAATGTAAATATCCAGTTGTGTTTTCTAGTTTTAGAACAGTTTGTACAGTCAAACACCCATTTAAGTTGGTGGAGTCCCAGGCTGCACGCTGCACAATATATATATATAGGATATACAACGGTGAGCTGTCAGATAAATGATTTATCTACACAAGTGCTGTTTGACCTTGGGTAACCTCATGAGTGGCATAAGCCACGAGTGAGATGTCCGAGGTCAAACAGCACAAGTGCAGATAACTCATTTATCTGACAGCTCACCATTGTATATTTCATTTATACAATAGGTATGCTTTCTGTCAGTGCAGGGACATTTGCTTTCGATTGTTTATCTTTTTTTGCATATGTTTGTCAAAAAAGTGAACAAAAAATTGCATTTTCTGCTCTTTTTTCCAATTATAAAAAATCTGTAAGGTATCTATAAATGAAATGCCACTCATTTTGTAGATAATTTTGTGCTGCACGACTTTTATGCTCACAGCATTATGCTATCTTTTTCATTTAAAGTTATTTGTATTTGAATATAGTTAGTACTGGTACTGAGGATAAACATTCTAAATGAGTTCCGGAGTGATTGTGACATATCTACTATGTATATAAATCTGTGATGATGCGTCTACTATGTGTATAAATGTACAATTTTGAATTTATCTCATAGTAGCTCAGATTTATCAAATAGGATTTATGTCCATGCCTACTGCATATATCACACACACACACACACACACTGTATAGTAGGCCCTGATCAACACCCTGTGGAGGTCGGCGGAACAACTTCTTGTAGTTAATATACAAAATGTTCAACAAAAAAATTGAAGGCTCTACTTCCAACTGTGTACTGCAATGATATCATTAATAATTCCACAACAATGGACACCAATATTTAATGGCCCCCTCTACTTCGGCAGGGAGACTGCAGTACACAAATGCTGAGACAGATACATTTAAAGAAGAAACAATAAAATCCATCAACATCTGCAAACCGTACAAGTTCACAAACTAAAATACAAAGCTTTGTTACCAGTAAATATAAAAATAAAATAACTCCATAGTTCTTTCTGTGAAGAAAATTACAAAATGTAAGCGAGCTATACGGACACTTGATGTCCTTAAATTTAGGTACAAATGTGCTGCACAAGAAGCTCCTATGCATTTTACAAAACTTTTACAGATTTGAAATACCATGATCATCATGACTGACCAGTGGGCCTTCTTTCATCACTTGCAGGGGTCAAAATTGGCACCCACCTACTAGCCAAAACTGGTAGATTTTGTATCAGGCTAGTATGAGTTTCCTATAACTAGGCTTGGGGGTTTGTACTGGAGAAGGTACCATTTCAATGAGCTCACCTGCTAGACCAGTGGAAAAGTCTGTGGGGCTAGTGGATTTTCCCAGTCACTATCCCTGCTGGCTAGTGGCTGGAAAACTTAATTTTGACCCCTGCACTTGTCACTTTAGCAGTATGACATATTTGCTCTGATTTAAGACCTTCATGTGGACTTGAATCTGAAGTCTATAGATCTAAGTCCTCAGCTGGACATTAGGATTTCTCTTTTATTGGGCCATCATTCTGGAATTCTACTCCCTCTCTGTGGCATACTACAGTATGTGTGGTAAGTTACAACGCAATTTTCCTCACTATGAAGTAAACATCAGATCCCATGGGACGTCTTTCTTCTTGTACAAATCTTCTTCCATTGTTATATTGCTATTGTTGTGGAATTGTTCTTTTCATGTTCAGTGCTGTCATCTGCTTGCTGTCTGTTTTTCGGTGATGTATTTCTCCAGGCCGCTGACTGTTTCAGCATTTCAGGTGCTAGACCTCCATTTTCTAACCTGGCTGCCTGTGTGATCCCACATGGGGGTTTCTGCCTTTGTTCAGTTACCAGAGTCAGGTTCTGGATGCAGCGAGTTTCTTTGGATGCTGCAGTGGCTTTTGGCACTCATTCCTCTCGTTACAGTTCACATGAGTTCCAAGAAGGATCATGTCTGTTCTACTGCCTCTGGGATGGGCCATATTCTGCTTCTCTGGATCAGTGACTTTTTCCAAATGCAGCCAGTACAGCCAGAGTGGGGCATGTTCTGGTTTTCTCTGCCTTTTCTGACTGACCACCATTCTTGTGGCATGAACGATGAATTGTGTTGAGGGCCTGATGCCATTACTGCTCTGGCTGGTGGTTCACCTTCGGAAACTGGAAGAGAACATTTGCAGTTATAATGTCATAGGAAACCATTTTTACACATCTAGAAGCCTTCTAGTTGTTCTTTTATTGGCTACCCAGTTTTCTGATATGTTTTTAATCTTTTTTTGTTAAATTAATAATCTAATTTTGTTGCCTTTTTAAGGACCCTGAATCCCTCTCTCCTCAGCAGTTGCTGCTCTCTCTTTTCATACTGCCTGAACATTCTATGACATCACAAACTCCCATTCCAGGCCATTCAGATGAATAGCATGGAACAGGAGTTACTGATGTCATAGAATGTCTTAGAAATATGAAAATCAAGAGCAGTAGCTGGTGAGGAGAGTGGAACTCTAAGTAGATCTGAGGGCACCCCACAACTACATTATTTATTTAATAAAAAAAATCATCAAAGCACAACCGAATACATAACTGGCACAGAAAGGATGAAGGAAGGGCAGTTAACTATGTAAAAAACAATTCCTACCTCCTTTACTTCAGGCTTTACTGACTGCTTACTTGGCACAGCATCATTCTCCATCTCCGAGACAGGCTTGTTTATATTACAGGTTCTTTTTCAGCCTTGCAGGTCCACTGCAATGTTTCGTCATTTCTGCCCTTGGTCTCCATAACAAAGGCAGGTAGTGGACAATGACCTTCTGAATCTAAGTACATTGTGGTTGACCTCATGGGGGTTGGTATACCAAGCCATTCCTGGCAGCTGGTAGCAGCAGTCACACCTGCTGAACAGCATTCTATACTACACTAAGCCCTTGTGACTAATTATCAGATCTATCTGGTTAAATGCCTCTGTGGGAATCTGTATCAGCTGCTATAGCATGACAGCACTTAGAAAACTAAGGCTAAGAAGGGCTTAGAGGCAGGGAAGCACCTGATTTCTTTTGCCTAAAATGCCTCTGATGTTTCAGCATGGGTGGCAGTGGCTAGTGTATTTACACACAGACATGGCTCAGGGTGACAGGATTGGTGCCTGAAGTGCAACAATCTTTGCTGATCTCAGCATCTTAGGGTGACAAACTGTTAGGGCCCAAAGTAGGAGCGTGCTGTCACAGCTGCAAAAGTGGCAGCAGAGCTTGCCAACATTTTCAGCAGGGTGGGCAAACCTAAAGAGATTATTACTGATCAGGGTAGTCATTTTGGTGCTACATTGCTGAAGGAGCTGTACCAATTACTAAGTATCACTGCCATAAGACCCTGACAGATGGTCTTGTTGAGCATTTTATTCAAACCCTAAAACACATGTTAAAAAGGTTTGTGAAAGGGGAAGGGAAAGATTGGGATCAATACTTACCTTACCTGTTTTTTGTTTACAGAGAAGTGCCACAAGCATCAACAGGTTTTTCACCCTTTGAAATGTTGTATGGTAGACAACCTAGAGGGACACTAGATGTAATAAAAGAAACATGGGAAGATAACCCCACTCAGAAAGAATCTATTACATCTTATATGTGTGCACTGAGAAAAACTGGCAAAATGTGTTGAAACTGCCTACAGTAAACAAGAAGAGGCCCCAAAACAGCAGCAAGTGTACTATGACCATGGGGTAAAAGAAAATGTTATTGAGACAGGCTACTAGGTCTTGTTACTCATTACAGAAAACAAATGGTTAATGAAGTGGCAAGGGCCTTATAAAGTGGTTAGATGCACTGGTACAGTTAACTATGAGACTGAGAACCATGATAGGAAAAATTCTACCAAGATATACCATGCTAACCTCCAGAAAAAGTGGCTTGAAAAAACACCACACTTCGTTTTGTTTGTACACAGACACATAGACACTGTCAGCAGATAAGGGCCTACGGCCCACCCAGTCTGCCCAGTTGAGCTTGTGAGTTCACTTTATGTTTTCCTAGAAGTCTGTTGCCCCTTACCCCTGACCTCCAGAATTCCCTTATGTCTATCCCATGCATTCCTTAAATCCAGTGATTGTTTCAGCCCCCACTACTTCCTCTGGCAGGGTGTTCCACTTGTCTACCATCCGTTTTGTGAAGAAATGTTTCCTCACATTTCCTCTGAATCACCCTCCCTCCAACTTCATCTCATGCCCTCTAGTCCTGGAACATCTTTTTTTTTTTTCCCGTCAGCTTTCTTTCCCTCCGGTCACCACTGACTGGGGCTTCTTCGGTCGACCTGCCTTATCCCCTCTGGCCTGAGATCCTCCCATCTGCGTCTGTATTCACTACTCACCCGTGACACACCAATGGAGCCATTCCCCGGGGTTGGGCTGCCTTTTGCTTCTTGGTGCTTTCTTCCGGCGCTCCATGGGCTGAGACGATGTCAGGACCAGGTCGCAGTGGGTAGGATCCAGCAGTGGGGGCAGGCGAGGTCTACCCCACACCCAGTGTGTGTTTTCCCTGTTCTGGAGCTCCCCCCTAGGAGCCCGGACGTGCAGTGCAATTCAGTGCTGCCGGGCATGCTCCCGCACTCAGCCCGCGAATGGCTGCTGAGGCGCCTCCCCATGCCTCTAGCATGATCCCTGGACTGTGGCACTCCCAGCCTCCGCTAGGAGCCACTCACGCTGGGGAATCATCCACTCACCCTCCCCAGGAGAGGAGAGCTGTCCTCCGGACACTCAATCCTCTCCTCCCATGACGACCCCAAGCTTGCTCCGAACCTGGTCACCAGCGTGGGCGCGAGGTGCATGCCCAGCCCTCAACCCTCAGTGCCACCAGGCCAGCTCATCCTGAAACATCTTTTTCACTGAAAAATAGTGTATTCCTGCACTCTGTTCCTCCCTGTAAGATACTTGTATGTCTCTATCATATCCCCTTTCTCCCTCCTCTCCTCCAGAGAGTACAAATTCAAGTCCTTCAACCTATCCTCATAGGACTTGTGATGCAATCCGTGCAACATTTTTGTTGCCCTCCTCTGAACCTTCTCTACCCTGTCTATGTCCTTACATAGCTAAGGTCTCCAGAACTGTACACTGTACTCCAGGTGGGGCCTCACTAGTGTCTTGTATGGTGGAATTATGATCTCCCTTTTCCTGCCGGTGATGCCCCTGCCTATGCATCCCAGCATCCTATTTGCTTTACCTGCTGCCTTGTCGCACTGTTTCCCTGCCTTGAGGTCATCAGAGATGATAACTCCAAGATCCCTTTCCTGCTTGGTGCATGCTATATCTTCACCCCCCCCAAATGATATGTTGTTCCAGGGGTTTTGTGCCCCATATACATTAGCTTGCACATCTTTGCATTGAATTTCAACTGCCAAACCCCTGGCCATTCTTCAAGTTTCTGCAGATCCCTCCTCATTCTGTCTAAATCCTCTGGCATGTCCACTCTGTTACAGAGCTTTGTGTCATCAGCTAACAGGGAAATTCTGCCTTCTAGGTCCTGCGCAATGTCACTGATGAAGACGTTGAATAGGACCGGTCCCACCACTGATCCCTGTGCTACCCTACTGGTCACTTTTCCCTCTGTGAAGTGATAGCCATTTACCACCACCCTCTGTGTCTTGTCGCCCAGCCAGTTACCTACCCACTGCACTACTGTCCTGCCCACTCCCATATTCCCTTGTTTGTTTAATAGCCTTCTATGTGGCACAGTGTCAAAGGCTTTGCTGAAGTCCAGATAGGCCACGTCCACTGTCTTCCCCCTGATCCACCTCCCTTGTCACCCAGTCAAACAATTCAATGAGGTTGGTCTGACATGACCTTCCCCTGGTGAAACCATGCTGCCTTTAGTCCTGTAGTCCACTGGCAACCAGATGTTCCACCAATCTCTCCTTCAGTAATGCTTCCATGATCTTCCCCACTACCGAGGTGAGGCTGACTGGCCTGTAGTTCCCGCCTCCTCTTTGTTCCCACTTTTGCATAAGGGGACTACATCTGCTGTCCTCCAGTCTTTGGGTACCTCCCCTGTTTCCAGTGATTGGCTAAACAGGATTGCCAGAGGTTCAGCCACCACCTCTCTTAATTATTTTAGGACCCTGGAGTGCATCCCATCTGGCCCCATTGCTTTATTAACTCTTATTCCTTCCAGTTCTTTCAGGACCCTTTCTCGTGTAAAGGGACTTGTGTCCATTTCTGCACTGTTCCCACCCCTTGTACTCCCCTCAGGCCCATTACCCTCCTCTTCCTCAGGAATGACTGAGCAGAAATACCTGATCAATATGTCAGCTTCACTGTTGTCATCCTCCACGCAGCCCTCATCCTCCCTCTTCAGTCTCACTAACCCTCCCTTTGCCTTTCTTTTTTCACTTATGTACCTGTAAAAGGTTTTGTCCCCTCTACCCACTGATTTTGTAATGCGCTCTTCTGTCTGAGCTTTGGCTTCCCATACTGACTTCCCTGCCTCCCTTTGCTTCTCCTGGTACTTCTCCCTATCCCCTTCTGCCTGCGTCTTTTTGTATTGCCTGAATGCAATCTTTTTGGCTTTCACTTTCTCCACTACCTCCTTGAAAAACCATAATGGCCTCCTCTTCCTTTTCCCTTTGCAAACCTGCTTAATGCATAATTCTGTTGCTCTTGTAATCCCAGTTTTAAATATTGCCCACTATTCCTCAACCCGATTCCTGCCCCATTCCCATTAATGTCTCTTTCAAGCATCTCCCTATTTTCCCAAAGCCTGCCCTCCTAAAATCCAGGATACGTGTTTTTGTGCGGTTTGGTTCTGCTCCTTCTGTGATGTCAAACCACAATGACTGGTGGTCACTGTTCCCCAGGTGCTCCCCCCACTGTTACCCCATCACACTGTCCCCGTTTGAGAGCACAAGGTCCAGTACTGCCTTCTGTCAAGTTGGTTCCATGACCAGTTGCTTGAGGAAGGCACCTTGAAGGAAGTCCAGGATAAATCTGCTCCTGGTTGATGTTGCTGCTGGGAGGCTCCAGTCCATGTATGGAATATTGAGGTCTCCAACCAGCACCACCTCACCCTTGTCTGTCATCCTTTGGATGGCTAGCATCAGCTCCCTATCTGTTTCTTCCTCCTGCGCTGGTGGTCTATAGAACACCCCTGTGCAGATGGCTGGCCCCATTTTCCTTTCTAGCTTAACCCACAGTATCTCTCCCCCATTTTGTTCCTCCTGGATCTCTGTGGCCTTTATGCCATCTTTTACATGAAGTGCCACTCCTCCTCCCTTCCTACCTGCCTTGTCTCTTCGGAATATGTTGTAGCCAGGTATGGCCATCTCCCAGTTGTGGTTATCATTACACCAGGTCTCTGTGATGGCCACAATGCCCAGGTCTGACTGCACAATGACAGCCTCCAGATCCTCCATCTTGTTGCTAAGGCTCCTGGCATTGGCACACACGGCTTTCCATGATTTGAACTCCCTGGACTGTTTAGCTGTTCTACTCCAGCCCCCTCCCTGGTTGTCCTTTATCCCTGGTTCTCCCTGCTGTCTGCCCTTCTGTTGAATTTTGCCCCCTTTCTGCCTATCCACCTCGTGGGTGCTTATCTTGTATTGCCAGAAACCGCTAAAGAAGATATTGATATAGCTTATGACAGACTGGGACAAAGTGCAACATTTGATGCTGCAAAGGTGAATGTTTCCTTAACCACAGAACAAACCACAGAAATTCGTAACTTGGTAAAGATATTTAAAGGTATCTTTACCACACTACCAGGCTGAACAAAAGGGGTTGAGCGCGTAAAAGTGACAGAGAATGCTTGCCCTACCAGACAAAAGGCATACAGATTATCAGAGCAGTTAAGAGCAGACTTGGTTAAGGAAATACGAAAAATGAAAGTTGTGCATCACTGAAGAATCAAGAAGTGCTTGGTCATCACCAATGGTGATTGTAAATAACAAAGATGGGGCTGTAAGAATCTGCCTTGATTTTAGGAAACATAATCAAGTATCCGTATTTGACAGCTATCCTATGCCCAGGACAGATGATTTGGTGGACAGACTGGGAAGTGCCAAGTACATTAGTACCCTCGATCTCACCAAGTGTTACTGGAAAATTCCCCTAAAGAATCCGGAGACAAAACTGCATTTTCCACTCCAGTTGGATTCTATCAGTTCACCACCATGCCATTTGGTTTACATGGTGCACCCGCTACATTCCAGCGATACATGGATGTAATTCTAGCCCCTCACACTGGTTACTGTGCTGCTTACCTAGATGATGTTGTGGTGTATAGTCCAGACTGGAAAAGCCACCTGGAACACCTACGAGCAGTTGCCCAATCTATCAGAAATGCATGTCTGACTATTAATCCTACCAAATATGCATTATGCATGCAGGAAACCAGATATTTGGCTTATATTTTGAGAACTGGAGATGTAAAGTCAGAGATTTTCAAGATAGAAGCTGTAACTAACAGTCTTGACCCTAAAACAAAGAAACATGTCAGGTCATTTTTAGGTCTGGCTGGTTGCTACAGGAGATTTGTTCCCAACTTTGCCCAGTTAGCTACTCACCTCACTGAACTCATGAAAAAACAGTACCCAAATGATGTGAAATGGTTCCCAGAGTGTGATGAGGCTTTTCAGGCCATCAAGGGTGCATTATGTTCAGCCCCCGTTTTAAGAAGTCCAGACTTTGAGAAACAATTTCTGTCAGACAAATGCATCTGGTGTAGGCCTAGGTGTAGTCCTGAGTCAGAATATAGATGGGGAGGAACATTCCATTGTGTATATCAGCAGGAAATTGCATGACAGAGAGAAAAAGTACTACAATATTGAAAAAGAATGTCTTGCTGTGAAATGGGCAATGGAGTCCCTGAAGTTTTATTTGCTAGGAGATGACTCTGTACTTATAACAGATCACAATCCTCTCTGCTGGCTTAATCAAATGAAGGATAAAAATCCCAGAATCACAAGGTGGTCCCTGGCACTACAGCCATTTAAAAGTAAACTGAGGCACAAGTCTGGAAAAGAGAATGTCAATGCTGATTTGGGAATAGAGGATTCAGAAAACTTGAAAAAAAGTGTATGCTTAACTGAAATGTTTGCTGTAACAGGTGTCATGAAAAAGTGATACCACATATGCAAATGATTATAAATGTTATACAGTAATGTTAAAAGAGAAATAAAAACAAGAACAAGTTCTCTTTTAAAGAGGGGTGTGTGTGACAGGATTAATAAGACCCTGTCCCATTTGTTATGCAGAGACAGATAAAAGCAAGGATCTGTTCTGTAATCCCCTATTCTGTCACTTGTTTATCTCTTGCCTGTCTGATTGCACAATCAACTTTTCCTGGTGGCACCTAGGAATTGGCCACTCCGATGGTCCCACAATTTCTCCCTGCCGTTTCCCTTCCTTCACTTGCTGTTTCTATTCTTCCTTTTTTTTCCCTTGCTTCTCTGGTTAAAAAACATATGTGAATCTTTATGTGAAACTGAGGTCCCTTGGTTTGCAAATGTATACAGTTATATTGTTGAAATAATTACAGACAAATAGTGTGGGGTTTTCTTGAACACAGGGGGTTAACCTTGAGGTGCATTTTGCCCTCCACAAACTTGTTTGTCGAATTATCAGCAGGAAATCAGCCCTGGGACAGGATGTCTTAATTGGTTGCACCTGTTAAAGCAGCAGTACTAGTTAACAATAATTTAAATAACTTGGTGGGCAGTTAGGACAAACCAGAACATCAATGTATCTGATTTTCTTTTTGCTTTATTTCATTCCTGAGGCAAGATAAAGGATTCTGAAGTTCTTAAAAGTCACTGGGCTTTTGCCATGTCAGCAATCAGGGATGCAAGCAAATCAGGATGGTGCTGTGCTGCTGGCCATCAGAAACATGTGCTGGCAAAACCCTGGCATATTTTCATTATATATATATAGTGGGTGCAGTTAGTGTGTGCTCTCTGGGGAAAAGAGTTTTGAAAGTTGCTGAGGGCTGCCATCTTTATTGTAGATCCATGAAAAATACAAAAGTTGTATTTAAACACAGTCTGAAAAATAGCTGACTGAATTTAAAATACCCCAAATGAAGAATCTAAGATTATCAAAAATATATTACTGCTAAAAAAGGTAGGATGACATTTGTTTGTTGAATAAATAGTACTGCTGCTTTAAGCCGGTCTCAGGAAAGAAATTGACAAAATCTTAATATATTTGTGGAACACATGTTGTGTACTTTACAAGAACAAGATGCAGAATTTAATTGCCAGGGAAAGAAAATCTTATAAAAAGAGAGCAGTGTTTTGTTTAGAGATAGAGCTGGAGATTTTAAGGAGATTCTCGGGTGAAGGACTTCTGTTTGCTTGAACTGCATGTATAAAGAGCTATCCTGCACAATTTTTATTTTTTATTTTATTGTTGTTAATAATAAAACTCTACTTGTGAATTGTATAACTTTTCCTGGTTTGCATATGCTTCCTGACCTATGCCTCAATGACAACCATCTCCAGCATCTTCACTATCACTGTTGCCAGACTGATTTTGTCATACTTCTTTATGTATCAGCAATACCACTGCCTCCCCCCAGTCAGTTGGCACCACATCCATATTCCATAAGGCATTAAAGATATCTATCAGCTTTCATGCAGTTTCAATCTCTGTAAGTAACCTTTATGCAAAATGATCAGGTCCACTTTCCTTGGTCACAGCTAATCTATTTAGTTTATTTTTATTTATTTTATTTATTTAGTTTTTGTTAACCGGCTAGGTGCACTAGCCATAAAATGACTCTTTTCAGGCACGACCCGGGAGAGTACAACAAAAGGAGAACAGTTGAACAACAGCAACATGGGTACAATAGTACAAATAGAGGAACAGTACAGCAGTGCTACAAAAATACAATGGGTAGAAACAACAAAAATAATGGCAAGCATTATACAGATAATGGCAGTAAGATATATATTAAGCAGAAACCATGGACCCGACCTGTAGAGTGAAAGGGTTAATAAGATAGTAAGGTTATATAGAGAGAGAATGTGAGGAATGTTCAAATATAACAAGAAAGACTGACAGAAGGAAGGTCAGGGTGGTAACTGGCAAAACAACAGTGGATGGTCAGCAATGTTCAAGAAGGAAAGAGAGCTAGTAGTCAAGAAGTTATTTACAAAGAGAAGGAAAAATATGGGGAGCAGAAGAGGAGACAGTCTTGGAGCTGGATTAGAGCAGGGTGACATTACTGGTAAGTCTCAGGAGCTTAGGTCGGGTCAAAGCATGTACAAGCATCAGCTAAGGATAGATAACGATGATATTCACTTTTAAATCCAAAGTGAGACTGAGACAGCCGGAGGTTGGGTGGAAGACCATTCCATAGCCTGGGAGCAGAGAATTGGAAGGCCCCTGTGCCTTTAGTCATCCGACATCTCAGAACATAGAGCAAGGATCTGTCAGCTGATTGCAGGCCATGGGAGGATGGCTGCGGGACCAGCAACGCCGCCAGCTGGGACGGGTTTTTTCCCGGATGATCGAGTCCATTAGTGATCCAAGGTAGTATTGTCTACTGGCAGAGGGTGAGAGCCAATTCAGATCCTTATAAAGAAGGCAGTGATGTTTGAGTCGAGGTGACTAAGAGGCAAATCGGCATAAATTGTTATAAGTTACGTCCATTTAGTAGGGAGGTTTTCTGGGCAGAAAGTAAGAATAAAAGGCACCATAGGTAAGGGTTGGGAGCAGAATACCTCGAGCAATTATAGCTTGGCCGAGGTGTAAGCATGTAGTCTATTTTGTAAGCTATTCCTAGTTTCGAGTTTACAGCTTTGCACGAGGACTGAATGTGAAGATTAAAACTAGGACTGGTCCAGGAGGATCCCAAGGTACTTGAAGGAAGTAACATTTTCAAGTGGAAATCCTCCTGGGTGAAGAACCTCCAGCAAACTAGAACAGGTCTTAATCTTCAGTGCAGAACCTAGGAGCATGGTTCTGCTTTTCATTTAGTACAAGCTTACAGTCTGGTAGCCAGTCTAAGACCTTATTGAAGTCTGAAGTAAGTGATGTGTTTATGCAGGCAATACTAGAAGAACTAGTGTAGATGATCAGGTCATCAGCGTAGAGAATAGCTGAGCAGGATTCCAGGACCTCAGCTGCATTGTTGATAAAAATTGAGAACAGAAGGGGCCCAAGGATAGAGCCCTGGGGGACCCCAAGGTTGATAGTAGACGTGTTGGACAGGGAGGAGTTAAATTTGACAGCTTACGACCTGTTTGACAGGTAGCTACAGAACCAGTCCACAACAGGGGTAGAGAAATGGAATTTATGAAGAGTGGAGAGAAGCAGGGGATGGTCAACAAGGTCAAAAGCCTTAGTGAGGTCAATGAAGATGGCACCTGTGAGTTTTCCAGAGTCCATGTTGGACAGAATATCAGTAGTTAGTTGAAGAAGAGCCATGGTGGTGCTATGGCCTTTTCTGGAAACCATGCGAGTGTCTGAGAGGAGATTGTAATGTTGTAAGGTAGTCAATGGTCTGTGATGCAACTATTTTCTAGGATCTTGTTAAGGACAGAGAGAATTGCTATAGGTCTGTAATTGGCCATGTCCTTTGGGTCACCTTTTAAAGACAGGCGCATTTTGCAGATTTCATAGGTCTGGTACAGTGCTATGGATAAGGGATAAAGTGTAGATTCTGGCAATCGGAGAGGCAATGAGTGGAGCAGCCAGCTTAAGAAGACGAGGTTCCAGTGAGTCAGAACCAGAGCTGGTATTGGCAGATATGGATCTCAGTAATTTTAGAACTTCCGCTCTTGATATAGCCTTGAAATAGAATGGTGGCGCTGGAGGAGCATCATACGATAGGGCAGTATGGTTGTCTGATGGTAGTGTGGTAGGTAGATTGGAGTGCGATCCACTAGGTTGTAAAGCCAAGGTATAGTATGAAAGATCAGAGAAAGATTGTTAAAACTGTTTGAGATGGTCCTAGGGTCATTACAATGTGCCCCATTTATGATCATTTCATCAGGAGGACCGATCTGCAGGTACCGAAAATGTTTTGACATGGGCCCAAATTTCTCGCTGGTCGCAGGCTGAGTTTTTAGAAGGTCTCTGCAGTATTTGCTTTTAGCAACTCTAACTTGTCTCTTACATCTGTTCCTTAGTTCATTTATAGACAATAAGATCTGACTGCAGGCCAGTTTGTTTGTAGCGAATCCAAAGCTTGTCCCTCTGGCGCAGATTAGCAAGGAGGTCTTTATGCAGCCACCTCGTCTGTTTTCCTCTGACCCTCCTAGTAGTCTTTGGGGCATGTTTATATTGAATGGTAAGAAATTCATTTATGAATATCTGTAGAGCAACCTCCACATCCTTTTTTGATAGATACCTGCCCAGTCGATATTGGAGACATCATAGAGAAATGCATCCTGGTCAATATGAGCTAGATTTGTAAACGTGATTAGTCTTGATGGAGGAGATGAGGCGAACTATAGATAGGATACAAAAAGTGAGTGAGTGGTCTGTTAGTGCATCTGCAAGGATTCCTGCTTTTGACATATGTTCTATACGGTTAACCATCACCCAGTCTAGGAGTGTACCGCTTGATGGGATGACGGGCTCTAGTTGCTTCAGAGATCAACTGGTGAAAATTATAACTAAGCGTGAGTGATTGCAAGGATATTTGAGCTGACCCTAACCAATTGAGGTTAAGATCACCTAGGATGACAGCCTCATTATGATTTACAGTCTGGGAGGTGATGTCAAGGAGTTCTTGAAGACCTACTATTCCCCAGCAGGTGGATTATAGGCACAGATAATATGAAGCTTCTTTCCCCAATACAATAGTTGCCTGTATGAATTGCACACTGCGGAGAGGCAGATGCTGGGACAATAGAGATGTTGAGGTGGTTTTGAAGAATAGGCAACTCCACCTCCACGCTTGGATGAGAATCTATCCTGCCGGAACAGAGAGTAGTTAGGCAAGGAGCATACTTCATCAGGTATTCCAGGTTTTAGCCAAGTTTCTGTGAGACAGAGTACATCAGGATTGTAGAGTTTCACCCAGGCCTCGAGTTCCGCATGGTGACAGGTAAGACTTCTGATATTGATATAGGCAATTAATAATCCTTTCTTGGACATGCCAGATAACTCATAACTGATTATACTGATCCCTAGCTGGCAACAGCCCTGATAATGCAAGCAAGTCTAGTGGCCAGAAGAGAGCTGGTAACAGTCAGGGCAATTCTTTACCTGCCAACTTCAGATTGGGTGCTATTTTGAGTCCTTTCAAACTCAGGGTGTCTACAGCAGGATGGTGAGGGGCCTATACATCAGTGCTGTAGAAGTAAGGACATTGTTGTATAGGTTTTCAGCATTCACTCCACACTTCCAAAACAACCCCCTGCTAATTCAGACAGACAATCAATGTGTTGTGTTCTATCTGCACGAATGTGGTGGGCACACTTTTACCCCTTGTTAGGGAAGCAGTAAGAGTTTGGAAGTGGGCTATGGCACACAACATACAGCTGTCAGCAACATGTCTGCAGGACTTGCTTGCTGACAATGTACAGTATGTCACACTGTGGCACAGATTCACAAGTGTAAGCTTCAAGATGTTGTAGTGTAACTTCTGCTCCAGGAAACGGGTCAACTGGTAAGAACCTTTTTAGTACTCTCATATACCTACATAATGCAAGACTGACACTTTTTTGCTTGCTCGCTCCAGAGCTTGGATTTCTGGTGAGATGCAATGTCCTTCTGTTGGAAGCAAAAGGTCCTGTATGCATTCCCTCAAATTCCACTGCTTCAACAGATTCTAGACAAGCAATGGCTTCAGCAGATGCTTGTCTAGCATGGGAATAAGTTGACCACCATGGTTTTGGTAGCCACTCTTTGGCTGAAGCAAATCTGGATTCCTCTATTTTGAGAATGGGATTGCCTCACAGCCTGGGTCCATTGTCCCATGTTTCAGGGCAGACTGCTGCACTAGGACCTTCTGTCAGTGCAGCTCCATGCATGGTTCCTCAGGAAGTGGAGGCCAGTTTTGGCATCTTTCAGGAGGTGCCAGTCATTCGTCTGATGGAGTACTGTTTAATGTGTCTGGTTCTATGGAGATGGCTTAATTAAATCTTTAGGGCTGCTGCTTTGCTGCTCTCACCGCTGTTCATTGTCCTTGTTCTGTTGATGATTTGTATACTGCCTAATGGGTAAACAAAGTAGGTGATTTGATACCTCTTATTGGACCAACAAGAAATTGTCATCATACATGAGATTTGGCTACACAGAGTCCTTCTCCTAGAGCACATGTTTAATCCTGTACTGCCTCAAACTGCTGCAGTCTGAAGTTGCCTTGCATGACACGCTTGTTTGCAATAACCCAGTTAATTCAGTGATAACTACTGGTCAATGTCAAATTTTTTTTTTTCTTTTTTTTACTGTTAATTTCTTTATCCGCCTGGTCCCTGGCGGCAATGCATCCTGTCGGATTCCCCCAGCCCCATCCCCCGCTCGCAGCCTATCCCTCCAGCTGCCCCATGGCTTTGCCCCCCCCCATGGTGGGGCAGCTGGGATCCCCCTCAACCCGCCTAACTCTGGATTAGGTGCTGGAGGCGTTACTGCAAATCGCAGGGGTAGTGCCTGCAGGGACAGACCCTCATTCTGCCACGCCAGTACCTTTTTTCCTCCTGTACTTTGGTTCCCTTGATGAGGTGTGCAATGACACTCAAGGAGCGAGCACGCACGCTCCCGTATGCTCTCCTCCGAATGTCTGCCTCGTCTACCCCTTCTCTGTAGCTTTCGGTGCACCGGCCCTTGCCTCTGCCAGGAGACGGTTGTGCACTGAACACTGGTGTCCCCTTCCCGAAGGAGAACAGTCTTAGACACTCGGATTCCTCTCCTACCCTGCTGACCCCTCGCGGCCCGTGCTCGTTCCTGAACACAGGTTGCTGGCGCAGCACGAGATAAGGTGACCAGCGCCTCAGCACCACCAGGCCGGCAAAGTCTATGTGAAATGTAGTATTTTCTATCAATTATTTTTCTGCCTGCTTTCATTAGTTGCTGTCTTTATTTAGATCTCATTGCACTGATAGTGAATATTACTATCTCTGCCTATTAGCAGCTTATTTGCCTGTTACAGTCAATGTCGTGCGACGTACGTCTGCCTCACCCTGCTTCTCCCTACTCTCCCATTCCCCAATTAATTTCTCCCTAAGTCTCCTCCCCTCCCATTTGCTCCAGAAGTTCTCCCATACTTTCTCCTCGCTCTTGCTCACCGCTCCCCCAGTCCATGCCTCTGCTATGGCATACTTGACCCTCTGTTTCCCCTTCTCCCCTTTTTTACTCCTCCATCCTCTCACCACCTTTTTTTCCTCTCCTCTGTCCTACTCTTTTCAGACCCCTCTTTTTTTCTGGCTTCTTCTATCCTTCTTCCCAGTTTCCCTTTTAACCCCACTCTTGCTATGCTAAGCTTAGCTATTCTTCTCCTCCTCTTCCCCTTGATACTACGTCCAACTCCCTGTCCAGGGTGTAAATCCTATTGCCTGGGTTCAAAAGTATATTTCCTTGAAGAGCAAGTACTCATTTCATTCTAATGAATTGGGGCAAGTGAAAATTCTGCTTCAGTCATGACTGGGTAAGTCCTAAAAGTTTTGGATTTTAACACCCCTGCTCTTGTCCTTCCTTCCTACCCATGACTCCCCTCCTCTCCAACCTCCCTCTTCCTCCTCCTCCTTCCCATCTCTGCCCCATAAACAGCAGCCTCCTATGTAGCTCCCAATCTCTTTAGTACTTTCTCTCCCTCTCCTCTTCCTCCCCGCTTGAGGAAATACCACTCTTTTAGATTTAACATACTAACATACTAAAAGCCAGCAGAATAGGCCAAATGGTCTGTCTTGGCTGCTCGAAAGCCAGCAACCTAATGGCTGCCCGCCTCACCATCCCCCCAGCCCCCAAGAATGTCTTCTCTAGATTCAGTTTCCCCTTGAACCTGTCCTAACCCTTCTTGAAGCCCTCCACTATGCCCTCCTCCACCAGCCTCCCAGGAAGTGCATTCCACGGCTCCACCACCCTCTCAGTGAATAAAATGCCTCCTACATTCCCCAATGTAATTTCCCCCTCCAACTTCCACCCATGGCCCCTGGTCACTCCCCCTTCTTCAGCCTAAACAACTCCCTGGTTCCACTCCTAATTATTCCCTTTACATACTTGAAAAACTCTATCATGTCTCCCCTATCCCTCCTCTCCTCCAGTGAGTAAAGCCCAAGATCTTCCAGTCTTTCCTCATAAGTCCTCCCCCTCCCATGCTCTGAATCATCCTGGCCGCTCTCCTCTGGACCCTCTCCAGCAGCGCTATGTCCTTCTTCAGATGAGGTCTCCAGAACTGTACACAGTACTCAAGCTGCGGCCTGACCAAGACATTATATAGAGGGAGGATCACTTCCCTGCTTCTGGATGTAACTCCCCTGGCTATGCAACCCAATATCCTGTTTACCTTGGCTGCAATTTTTCTACAATTTTCAGAGTTATTCATTTTAACGTCTACCACCACCCCTAAATCCCTTTCTCTCAATGTGGCTTTCAGTGTGACCCCTTCCCCCAGGGTGTATACATGGCCTGGGTTTTTGACCCCCAAATGAAGTACCTTACATTTCCCTGCATTAAATTTCAGCCCCCACCTCCTTGACCACCCCTCTAGCATTTAGCATTACCCTTTTTGCTCCTGAGGGATGTTGAGCTTAATCCTGCCCACCTCACCAACAGTCTTAGCATATTCCATATCAAGGCTTGCAGCCTATTCCCTAAATTAGATCTATTTAGGCTATGGGCCCAGCAACACCAACCTGATGTACTAATCCTCTCCAAGTCCTGGCTTTTGGTCAAAGTCAATGATGCGGACATGTACTGTACCTTGTTAGTTACGCTGTTCATATATAGGACCGATTTAAGTAGAGGGTGGTGTAGCCATGTATGTCAGTTTCACTCTCAACTGCACGATTATACTTTGGTCCTCCACTCCTTCTTCACACAAACTATCCTGTGTAAATTCCATTTCTTTTCCTCCCTCACTGTACTTACTGGTGGCATTTACTGCCAGACTGGTTCCAAACCCGATTCACTTCTCGACCTGGCATCTTCCCTTTTCACCCTGATCCCTGGTGACCTTAAAACCAATTGACTCTCTCCTCCTCATAAAAAAAAAAAACCAAAAACAAACTTGGATATAGGAAATAGCACTGGCAGCACACAGAACTAATGAGCGCTAATCTTCTGGTTGTTCACAGTATAAAATGTACTAATTTATCAGGGTGCAGTGGGCAATGTACAAAGAATAAGCATTTTACTCACAGGCCCACAACATAGCAGCGAGACATGTCCTTATGACGCAGCACATCTCACCTGCTGCAGCATACGAACTAGGGCTGTGCGAACCTCTCGAATTTCAACCACACAAACTCTGACCATCGAACCACGTAAAGTTCACCAAAGTTCTCTTAATGGCAAACTACTTTGCACTGGTTTGACCACTAAAAACCAATAGAAAGTGGGATAAAATTAAAACATAATGCACTGGGCTAATGAAACACCCAAAACAGCAGGATGATGCAGTGGGCCACATTGTGGGGTACTGGTTCCAAAAACTGTGTCCATTTAGTCACTGCCAAACATGGACAATGCTAGTAGCAATAAACAAAAGTATGTGGCTAAGTAACGATGCTCAAATAAAAAAATAGAATGGTTTGTAATTGTAAGGCCTATGTATGCCCACAAAATATCAGTACAGAATCCCACAGTTTAAGCTACTTGTTCCAAAAATTGTGTGCCCATTGGGACAGTGCCAAACATTAATCTGAAGAAGACTGAGTGAAGACAACAGTGCAGCATCCCACAGTGTGGACTACTGGTTCCAAGAACTATGTGCCCATTGGGACAGTACAACACATGGACAAGGCTTCCCGTTCTGCCATGGATAAGTGTTGTGTACACTGGTTTCATGGGCAGCACTGCCCCCAAAATTATTTATTCTGCTTGTGTAGTCCTGCCAAAAATTGATCAAACATTAATCTGAAGAAGACTGAGAGAAGACAACAGTGCAGCATCCCATAATGTGGGCTACTGGTTCCAGAAATTGTGTGCCTATTGGGACAGTGCCACATATGGACATGGCTTACCTTTGTTTTACCAGGAGAGACACACTTCCGGTTATGCCATGGATAAGTGTTGTACACACTGGTTTCATGGGCAAAATGGCACCAAATACTATTAATCTGGTCTGTGTAAGCTCACACAGCTGCGTAAGCTGACCTCACCCTAATTCGACTATATACCCTTTCAACTATAAACCAGCTAGCAGTTAAGCAGGCTAGCAACACCAAACAAACTACCATGGGGTGCAACCACCTACTACTACTCCTCACTACCTCTTTTGTCATTGCTGGTACCATACACGTCCTTTTGTTCTGCAAATTTTAGACTCCCCGCTGTTCTGTCTGACCCTTTGTGTGAATCCCCTTTATTAATCCTCGCTCTCCTTCTCTCCCTCAGCCGAGGAACTGCCACCCAGGCTCCCAGCTCCTAAGCTGCGGGATTCCCGGCTACCGGGCAGTCGGCGCCTCTAGCCGACACTGAGACTGCAGACACGACTCCAAGGCTCCTACAAGGTACGCTGCAACTGTCAGAATCCAACCGATTGCGAGCTCTCTCAGACCACGCCTGATTGGTCCCTGGCGAAAACCGACTTCTACTCTTTGATTTTAAACCCTAAAAATGTTTATGTTGGGACAAATGTTAAAAAGCTGAAGTGTTAACCCAGTCTGTAATTGAAAGGACTTGAATTGTGGTTTGGGAAAGAAAATCTAGTGTTTACAGCCCTTTCTCTGCATACGTGCACTGGCCCTAGACACTTTTGGGCACCAAAGTAATACACGTCCTTTTGTTCTGCAAATTTTGGACTCCCCGCTGTTCTGTCTATCCCTTTATGTGAATCCCCATTATTAATCCTCACTCTCCTTCTCTCCCTCAGCCGAGGAACTGCCACCCAGGCTCCCAGCTCCTAAGCCGCGGGATTCCCGGCTACCGGGCAGTCAGCGCCCCTCTAGCCGACACTCGAGACCGCAGACACGGACCCAGGGGCCTACAAGGTATGGTAACTGCCGCAACTTTTTCGACAGTCCCCCCCTTCCCCACCTCCGCTGATTATTAAATACAGTAGCTCCCGCCAAAATATTAGTCCACGTCCCCTGGCGCAGTGCCCCACCAATAGAGACTTAGCTCGTGACCCTCCTCTTCTCTGTCCAGCCTATGGGATCCAATTCTCAGGGCCTCACCTTACTAAAACGCATAGGCTCTCCTTCGCTGTGCCTTCACCACTAAATATTTTTAATGCTATCAAACTCGGGTCGACCTGGATTGGAAAGCTACTGATAAGCTGCATTAATCCAGCAACCCCACTGGCCCCTGGGCTAATTGAGTGGCTCCTTTTTTGAGGTACCATCATGTCGGGCCCTATATGGCTCCTTATACTGCCCCTTCTTCTGCTGATACCAGCTGCCCAGCATTGGACACCTGAACTACCATCATGTTTGGTCTACAACGGCACCTTGTGCTGTATACCACATGGCAACTTATCCTTTAATTGCCTCCGTGATTCCAAGTACCAATACCTTGAACCCTGCTCTTGGACCACACATACCAGTAGTACTTATAACATTCCCCCACCACAAGGCCCACCTCCCACCACGCAGACTTCTATCTCCTCCCCACCTATTGCGGTAGGGGTACTAGCTCTTGCTACAACAGATCAGCTCTTCTATGGTGCTACTTTCCAGTCCCTAAAAACATCAGATCTACTAGACGGGTGAAAAGCAGGAATTACAAGCTTATAATTAGCGCTCTTAGAAAAATCCTACTTATCCTCCTGCTATGCTTAGGCAACGGAGAACTCAACCCTTGCCCCCCTAGAAGCTATTGCTTCTCCAGCAGAACTAGCAAATTTAAAAGGAATAAGCTTCTTGCATATTAACGTATGTAGCCTCCTTAAAAAGATAACCTTAATACAAACCTGGGCAAATCATACCTCTCCTGACATATTTGTGATTTCCGAAACTTGGCTTAGACCCAGCACCACTGATAGAGAAGTAAACATCCCCAACTATGCCTTGTTCAGGGCTGATAGGCATGCCCGAGGAGGAGGGATAGCTATCTACATTAAAGACAAATTTTCTGCCTTCTGCTTATCCCCGGCATCTGTCGCCAGCGAATTCCAATGCCTAATTCTTAAAGTGGAAATTACACAGACTACTGCACTCTGTGTAGTAGGATGCTACAGACCACTGTCTGCTGGCCTACAGCTTGTGTCATATCTAAGTGACAAGTTGGGACAGGGGCTGCCAGAAACTATTATTTCAGAAGACCTCAACTTTGACTGGCTCTCTAACACAGCTGCCCCCCCTTGCATCCTTCTGTGATGAACATGGGCTGACGCAACTTATTACTGAACCAACACACCCAAACGTGAAGAACCCCACTAAAAGTACACTTTTGGATGTGCTAATGGTGAGCAAACCTCATCTCTTCTCCCACGCTGATGTCTTCTTCTCAGACGCCAGCGACCATTGTTTTATTGCAGGAGTAAGATCCACCAACAACCCAGCACCCATCAGCAAGTTCTCTATGAAGAGATCCAGGCGCAACTTCAATGAACAAGCCTACCTAAACGAGCTTAAGTACTCCCCTCAGTGGCAAGATTTCTACCTGGCAAAAACGATTATGTCAGCTTACAATATCTTCCACGACATTCTATCAAGGGCCCTTAATAAGTATGCTCCCCTGATTAAAGTTCGAACTAGGACCAAAACCTGTAAATGGTTCACCCCTTAGATCAAGTCCTTGCTTCTAGAAAGAGATAAGCTCTGGAAAAAAGCACGCAGACTGAACACTGCAGAGGACTGGAACCAGTTCAGGAGACTATGAAATTTATGTACCAAAACAATCAGAGAATCGAAGGCCACCTTCTTCAAATCCGAACTCGACTCTGCCACAAAGAGCCCAATCAAGCTCTGGAACAGAATCAATGATCTGCTAGGCCACTCCCCAGGAAATTCACTCCCGACCAAGATTACCTCTGGCAGCTCGACTATAACCGAAAAGATGGATATACTTTACGCATTCAATAACCACTTTGCTATTGCAGGCATGGCATCTGATAACTCCCCTGCAAACATACTTGGCTCTCAGACTGCCAGCCAACTGCCTGAAACTCCGAGCAGCACGCACTTCTACGCTCAACCTGCCTCACTGAAAGAGGTAGAGGACCTCTTGCTTCAGTTGGATACTAGAAAAAGTGCTGGGGCCGACACCCTTGACCCTTACTTCCTAAAAATTGCCTACCACGTACTAGCAATACCTGTCACCCACCTTTTTAACTTATCCCTGTCTCAGGGCACCTTACCACCTATATGGAAGACAGCACATGTCACACCACTGTTCAAATCAGGTGACCCTGGCGATCTCAATAACTACAGGCCAATTTCTTTCCTTCTGGTCCTGTCCAAGCTCCTACAGAAAACTGTAAATGCACAGCTGAGGACTCACCTTGAGTCTAGGGAACTGCTAAACCCTATGCAGTCCGGATTCAGAGCTAAACATAGCACTATCTCAGCCCTCGCCAAAGTTACTAACGAAGTTACTAACGACTGGCAGCGTAATCTTGAGAGCAAAAACTTTATTGGTGCTGTTTTCCTTGATCTAAGCAAGGCTTTCGACACCGTCGACCATTGTCTGCTCCTCTCCTCCCTTCAAACCATAGGTGTGGAACCCTCCTCTCTGCGCTGGTTTACTGACCATCTTACAGGGCGCCTTCAACAAGTTAAAGCCGAAGGAGGCCTGTCCCCTTTAAAAACTCTGCAAAGAGAGGTACCTCAAGGTTCTATATTAGGGCCCTTACTTTTTGCAATCTACATTAATAACATCGACCACTGTATAAAAGAAGCCAACATCCATCTGTTTGCAGATGATACAGTTCTCTGAGTGAGTCGCCCAACACCTGAAGCTGCCTGCAATGACCTACAGTCAGAATTCAACCTTTTGCAAAGCCAACTCCTCCAAAAAAAGCTACTCCTTAACGCCAAAAAAACTAAAGTGATGGTCCTCTCCCCTTTCAGCTAACCCTGTGTCCAGTGGGACAGTTCCCCAAATTACCATAGTTCTAGGTGAAAAACTAGAATTTGTTACAAAAGTCAAGTATCTGGGAGTTTGGATAGACCAAAGACTCTCCTTCATTGAACATATCGAGGACTTGCTAAAACGACTTTGGCAAAGGCTTGGCCTGTTTTTAAGAATCAACCAATTTCTCCCCAGAGATGCCAAGAAACAACTGGTCCAATCCATTTTCCTATAATTAGCTGATTACGCTGATTTCCTCTACAGCCAATGCTGATGCACAAGCTTAGTATCGATACATATGACGAGAGCCATATACAGAGCCAATATAAAACATTTAAACACAGTGCCCATAGGTTTCAACAGAAGAAGCGGAGCAGAGTCGCTACGATGATATCTTTGGCGTATGCAGCGTCCATGCCATTTTTGTGATGACGTATGCCGAATCGGAGACGATCGCCGCTTTTTGTTTACATTCGGGAACTTTTCATTAGTGACGAAACCATGAAAAATTGCTGATTTTCAGGTAAATTCTGGCATCATGTAAATCAGTAGCCCTTATTCTACACATCCACAGGAGCGTTTCCAGTTTCATTCACCCCCCTAATTCCTTGTTTATTTGTCCTTTAATCTGGAGAAGACCGAGTGAAAATAACAGTGCAGCATCCCAAAGGGAAGGCTACTGGTTCCAAAAACTGTGTGCCCATTGGAACAGTGCCACACATGGACAAGTCTTCCTGTTCTGCCCAACGATGAGCACGCAAGTGAGCTTTCCAGCTTGCTTATGTGACTGAGAGAAGTCTAGCTTCAAAATGAGGCTGAAGTCTGCGACTCATACTGTGCCCTGTTAACTGTTTCAGGTGTGAACTGCGGTTCTTGGTTCAACTGGTCTGCACCATTCAGACCAGGTCGAACCAGCTGAACCAAAAGTCCACCTGTTTCACCTAAAAGTGCACCACCGTTTGAAAGAATCGAACACCTATGGTTCACAGTGTTCATTCTTTGGTAGAACCAAACCTGCAGCCGTAATAAGGATGTATCTCGCAGCTATCTGCACATTGCCCAATGCACTTTGATAAATTAATACATTTTATACTGTAAGCATAAGATTGATGCTCATTTGTTCTGTGTGCTGCCAGTGCAGTTTCCATATCCAAGTTCTGTAGTTGCTATTGTCTCTACAAAGCAGCAGTTCTGGATGTGGCATTCAATTTTTGCTTTTCCTAAAAAAAAAAAAAATACTCAGCAAAATTAAAAAAATTCCTCAGTGTTATACAACTAATTTCCGAGTCCAGGTAGAAAAAACAGAAACACAGAATTTGTCTTCAGAAAAGGACAGCTTGGTTCACTCAGTCTACCCAGATGGTCCCTGACTAGATTATCTCTGCAGACCCTAACTGGTCACTGGCGAACCTCCCTCCTCCCTCCCTGCCTGTTTACTAATATTCCGCTTGGTCTATCCCATGCATACTTGAAGCCCCCCTCCTGTTTATGCCGCCACCATATCTGCTGGCAGTTTGTTCCAGGCGTCTACAATTCTTTCAATGATGTAATACTTCTTGGCATCCCTCTAAACCCCCTTCCCCTAGTTTCACTACATGTCCTCTGGTCCTTGTGCACTTTCACTTTTGAAAGAGACTCCCCCCAGGCCTGCACCTGGTTTACTCCTGTGAGGTACTTTAAGGTATCTATCATGTCCCCTCTTGTTCTCCTCTCTTCCAGGGTGTACATGCTGAGATCCCTCAGTTTCTCCTCACAGGACTTTTGCTGCAATCCTTGCACTATTTAGCTGCCCTCCTCTGGACTGCCTCCACACTGTCTATGTCCTTTCTGAGGTGGAGCCTCCAGATCTGGACACAATGCTCTAAGTGGGGTCTCACCAGGGAGTGATACAGTGGCAACACCACCTCCCTCCTCCTGCTGGAGATACCTCTCCCTATGCATTCCAGCATCTCACTGGCCATACCAACTGGTTTGTCACACTGCCCTTCCACATGAGGTCATCAGATATAACTCCAAGGTCCCTTTCCTGCTTAGTGACTGTCAGTACCTCACCCATTCAATACTCAGTTCTCGGGTTCATATGCCTTAGGTGTATGATTTTACACTTTTTGGCATTGAACCCCAACTGCTGTAGTCTTCACCACTCCTCACGTTTCCCAAGATCCCTATGCATTTTCTCCACCCCCTCTTAAGTACCCACCCTATTATAGATTTTGGTGTCATCTGCAAAAAGACATACCTTCCTTGCCAGGTCTCCTGCAATGTCGCTTATGGGGAGGGGATTGTTTAACGAGGAAAGGCACACTAAGCTGGAACTTGTTTCCAGGTGTGACCTGGGAGCACAAGGAAGCTAAGTGAATTGCTCAGGGTCACACAGTATGCAAGTGGGGCCTGATGGGATTCAAACCCAGGTCTCTAGGTCTGCAGTCCAGTGCCCTTAACCATTATGCTATACTGCCTCCTGAATAAAGACATTAAAGACAACTGGTCCCAGTACTGTGTCCTGTGGCATCCCGCTGGTCACTCTACCATCATCAGAGTGCATGCCGTTAACCCTCACCCTCTGTCTCCTATGAGTTAAGCAGTTTTGACCTAATTCATCACTTTGGATCCTAGCCCAAGGCTGCTCAATTTCTTTATCAGTTTCCTGTGTGGCCTTGCTAAAGTCCAGATAGGCCACATCCACAGCCCTCCCCTCACTATTTCACTGGTCACCCAGTCGAATAACTCAATTAGATTTGTCTGGCATGACCCCCTCCCCCCGTAAATCACATGCCTCAACCCTAACTCCTCTAACCACTCCTTCATTCCCTGGGTTCTGTCATTCCATCCCCATTATACTGTGAAAACTTTCATACTCCCCGAGACACACAGTGGCCACAGGATAGTCTACTGCATTTGTACCCCCCCCCAACCCCAACGTAGAACCGGTGCAGGTCATTCAGGACTTTTGACCCTGCCTCTCTGCTTGGCAATCTTCACCTCACTGATTTGCTCCCCATCTCTGTGTCCAGAGATACAGATGCTGCCCTTTCTCTTTTAGTTCACATACATGTGGGTCTGGGACAAAGGCTCTGCCCCCAAGAGGTTACATGTATAGGGTTCTTCTCCCAGATCTCCACAGGCCTAGTTGTTAGCCTAAAACCTGAGACTCTTCTTGGCATTAGCATAAGGTCTATGACTCCCAGGAGGACTTACTGAGGTGCAAACAGCTTCACAATGCCAGCATTAAGGCCATCAAGGAAGTCAAATTACCAATAACTTTTTCACTAACCTCCAGAATAACCTTAAGTCTTCATCTAAATTCTGGTTGGAGATCCACTGTTTTTGACTCCCTCCTCCCTCCCCAGTTCACCACACATTTATTCAAGCACATGGACTCCCCAATTTCTTTCCTTCAAAAATATTTTACTTGAATTTATGTTCCACATGTAGAATCTTCTTGGATGCAATACACCCAAAGGAACAAAAATCATTCAGTGTCATTAAAATTTACAACCATGTACTGTGTGTTATTTGTAACAAATTTCACGTATTGTAAGATAACATATGTATAAAAATTGCTAAAAAACAGTAATTCCAGCAGGGAATTACAACTATACTCTATGGAAACACTACTTGATTCACCGAACATCACTTGATAGTTCACAGTTACAAAAAGAAATTAAGCATTAGGTTAAAAGGAACTAACTGTGCTTGATTGATATGGGTTATGAAACACCGCACTGACATTATCCCTTAATCTATCTTAGGGGGACATCTTGGGTCAAAGGAGGTAAATAATTTTTTTTTTATACTGGAAGAGGAGGTAAGCTCAGGATGGGAAGCTCCTCTGGCTGATCAAGGGAAGAGGCAGACCACAGACTAGGAATGCAACGCTAATAATTTGATATCATACACTACAGGCTGTAATGTATTACTGGATGTCTGTAGCTGTGCCCAGTAATTGTCCTGTACGAACGTTCCTGCAAAAATGTTTAATACACTTTAAATAAAATAAAAAGGAACCCTGTGATGTTAAATGGCCCGGTGAGCTGCCCCCTTCCCTTAGTCAGTAGTAGCGTCCTCCCTGGCCTGAACGGTCAGGTTTCTATGATTCAGGAATTCCTCCAATGCCAGCTACCTTTTGTTATAGGTAGCCATGTTTCCCTTGTCCTGTACACCATTTTTTCCATGACAGCACAATCTCCCAGTTGTTTTAAACATACTTGGCTAAGTGGAGGATCTTCACTTATCCACTGGGTAAGGATGCCAAGCTTAGCACATATAATTCTCATATATATTCTTTGCAAAACAACTTCATTTATGCATCAGTTAGGGTTCAAGTTAAGGCCAGTTGTGGGGTCTTCCTTGGGGTTATCCCTTTCTTGGGGATGTAAACCCTAATGCTCACCATCCCCCCTAGTCTGTAGCCTCCTGTCCAAAGCATAAGGTACTGTTCCAAGCCACTGCCTCTTAGTGATATACCCAGTACAAAGAAACACTGCCTCAAAGGATTGTAGGGGGTGCAGAAAAGGGCAGCCAGCCCATACGTTCAACAGAAGTCACACAAAAAGTCCCCTTGTAGGCCCTGCAGTTCCATGCAGCGACGAATGCCAAAAATTCATGGGCCTGTCTGGTAGGCTGCAGAAGCGCAGGGCCCTCTGGTCCCTACACTTCTATGTGGTTGGAAATAGAGACACACTGGGCAAACTGTTAATCTGTCAGCCAATGCACAAGGCCCTGTACGACCCATGGTGGCCGAGGTGCAGGGCACTTTGCCAAGAGAAGAGCTGTCTTCACTATATGGTACCTGGGCCTGTGCGGGCAAACCTGCGGCTTTCATTCCCTGGCTGGGGGGTTGTCACATAACAGTGCCATCCTAGCATCCTTACTCCATGTAGCTGAGTTACTGAGCTTACCTCCAAGCATGGAATCACAAAGTATGCCTATTGGGAAGAAGACTGGCACTACAGACAACATTTCTTAATAATTATAATTGCCTTTTTTTTTTATTTTGACTCCAAATTTCAAGATAGTTGTTGCATGACTTCCCATATGAACATGACATGTGGCATTTATAGTAGAGTCTGAAATGTCATTTCGTACCGTAAGTGCAAAAATATGTCACGCCCAGAATTTAAAATATGACACCTGTTACATTTATGAGTTGGCGTAGAAAAATGGTTATGTTGAAAGTCTGGAGTCAAAATATTAAAATTAGCAAAATTATGAGTGAACACTGAAATACTGCAATGTTCACTGATAACCTGGGCATTTTACCATATATGTACACCAAATCTTCAGCACAGCTTTCTTATCAGTCCGCCTCACAAACCCAGTACGTGAACATTTTCAAATCCCGTCACAATGTCATTCCACGCCACATTTTGGCCAGGATTTGAAAAATGAAAGCAGTCACGTTCATGAGGTGATGGGGAAAACCGGCTATGTTGAAAATTTGAGGTCAAAGTATTGAAAATGACCAAAGTTCTGAGTGTAGAAAAATGTCAACGTGGATTCATAACTTTGTTGTTTTTACATATTTTGACCCCAAATTTTCAACACAGCCTTGTTATGATCCCGCCTCAAGAGCAAGGGCCTTGAAATTTTTTAAATCCCACCCAAAAAGTGATTTCACAAAGTGAACGCGAAATCACTTTTCGGGCCAGATTTGCATAAATCCACCACCATTGCTCATGAGATGGGGATCCAAAAAGGCCATGTTGAAAATTTTAAGTAAAAATATTAAAAAATGACAAAGTTATGAATAAAAGTTCAAATCCCACTGAAATACATTATACCATATTTACCTTATTTTTTCATAACGCAGTTGCCAGTTCCAGCACCAAGATGCGTCTACAATTGGAGAGTGGATCTATGCTGTGGGACATGTTCACATGAGTGAGGGTGTGGGTTCTGAGTGGAAGGTCGGGGTGGTCATGGGTGAGTGGGTGGCCAGATTGGCGAGGGACCATTTTCTTTTTTACAGGTTTAAAAAAAATAATAATAATCAAGGGATAGTGTTCTTCATTTCAGTTGAGTTGACATTCCAGCACTGGGAAATGGGCACTCCAGTGTTAGGCTACTCTTCAGGGAACTGGAGAGTACGACCTGGAGGGTTGGGGGTTAAGAGAAGCAGTACGGGGGGGTGGGCACTCCGATCCGCTTACATTTCAGATAAGAAGACAGAAATACTGGGAAGGGCAGGCTCATGTGAAGCCGGCAGCATGACTCTAGCTGCAGCTTCAGCATTCAAGAAAGTGCTGCTGTTCTACACGGAGGAGGTGGCTGAATGACTCTTCTCACTAAGCTGGCCACCCTGGATTTTGGGGTGCCCAGAAAATACAGGTTACTCACCTGTAACAGGAGTTCTAGGAATGGTATATGTTGTTCATCCACACTGTCTGGCAGGTTCCTTGCCGCTTTAAATCTTGCTGGAAGGTCTTCAAGCTGGCTCCTCCCACCCACCCGGGTGGTAAAACTCTCAGTTCCGCCCCATGATGCCAGATCTAGCCCGCTGGAAGCCAGGTTGTGTGTCGAAGCCGGGGAGGTCGGGTGGGTCGTGTGGATGAACAACATATACCATTCCTAGAACTCCTGTTACACTTGAGTAACCTGTATTTCTAGGGACATGGATATGTTGTTCATCCACACTGTCTGGCAGACTCCTAGCAGTTCTCTGGGAGGAGGGAGGCAAGGCGCACACCCCCTACTTAGGGAATAAAGACTGGAGAACCGAGGCCCCAAAACCAGCATCCCGGCGTGACCCAAGGTCGATGTGGTAGTGGGTAATTAAGGTATGTGCCGACTTCCAGGTAGCAGCCCTGCAGATATCCTGGATAGGGACATCCCTGGAAGCAGCCACCGATGCAGCGGTATGGCAGGTAAAATGAGCTCTTATCCCTCTGGGAGGCTCCATGCCCGCCAACCTATAGCAGAGATCTATGCAGGAGGTGACCCACCTGCTAATCGTCCGCTTGGCTGCAGGTCTGCCAGGTGCGGCTTCAGCGTAGGTGACAAACAGCTGGCGAACCTCTCCCCGAACTTCAGCTGTACACTCCTTAAGAAAGCGAGCACTCAACTAGAGTCCAATACGGAGCCTATATTCGGCCTCCGAGGTGTGATTGGGGTAGAAAACCGGCAGAGTCAACACCTGGTTAAGGTGAAGCTCCAACACCACCTTCGGAAGGAACTTCGGGTGAGGCGCAGAACAACCTTGTCCCTGTGGAAGACCAGATAGGGAGACTCAAAGGAAGCGCCTGGAGCTCTCCCGTCCTTCTGGTTGACGTGATAGCCACCAAGAAGGCGGTCTTCCACAACAGGTGGGAGATATCACACCTGTGCATTGGTTCAAATGGCTTGCCCGTGAGCTTGGCCAATACCAGCAGTAGATCCCACGGAGGTGGAGGTTCTCGCACCAGAGGGGAAATGTGATCAAGACCTTAGAAAAGCGCCAGACCACCACCTCCTGCGCCACCAACTGCTTTCCGGCCTGTGCCCGGAGGGCAGAGATGGCTGCCAGGTGCACCTTAAGGGTCGTTGACCAAAGCCCTTGCTGAAAAACGGACCACAGGTAGTCCGGAATGCTTGCCGAGGAACAGGAGGAAGGGTCCAGGCCCTTTCCCTGACACCAAATGGAAGATCTCTTCCATTTGAAGGCATAGCATTATCTGGTCGACTCCTTACAGGACGCCTCAACAACGTTGAGGACCTCATCGGAAGACCCAAGGCCTGGAAATCTAGCTGCTCAGGAACCAGGCCATCAGGTGCAGGGATTGAAGGTCCGGATGGAATACCTTCCCCTCATGACAGAGATCAGGTCCAGGCGGGCTGGAAGCTGCCTCGGGAGCCTGGAGCTGAGACTGAGGAGAACTGGATACCAGAGCTGGCGGAGCCAGTCTGGGGCTACAAGAATCACCTGTGCCTTGTTCCTCCTCGCCTTGAGAAGCACCTTGTGGATCAAGGGAATGGGGGAAAGGCGTAGAAGAGGCCCAGGGTCCATGGCCTCGAAAAGGCATCCCCCTGCAGCGAGCCCTGCTGAGGGGGGTGGGCATGAAACAGTCTCAGCTTCGCATTCTCCCTAGAGGCAAAAAGGTCTACCTGAGGCGTGACCCAGTGGGAGAACAGATCTTGTGCTACCTCCGGCAGGAGAGAACCGCTCGTGAGACGCAGCCCCTATCCGGCTTAGGGCATCAGCCAGGGTGATGGAGGCTCCTGCCACCTGAATGGCTAGGAGATCCGCCTCCAGGCTGCGCATGAGACCATATGAGGACAGCCTCCTTGCACAATGGCAAGGAGCATGTCCGGCCCTGGCAGTTTAGGTAGCACATGGTCGTGGTATTGTCCATCTGGACCTGAACCACTTGACCCTGCAGAAATGGAGCAAAGGCGGTGAGAGCTAGGTGGACCGCACGGAGCTCCAGCAGGTTGATACAGCATCGGGACTCCAGAGGAGACCAGAGGCTGTGCGCTCTGTGCTCCCCCGATGGGCACCCCAACCCACCAGAGATGTGTCGGTCGGTAAAGAGACCGTCGGCCCGGGGCAGACGAATGGGATGCCCTCTTGCAAATGTGCCAGAATGGTCCACCACTGGAGAGCGTTCCACATTTCCTGGGTCACCGTCACCAACTGATCCAATGGATCGAGCATGACCGCTGACTGACCTGTCCCCGATGAAGGGACGCATGTACCAATAGGCCCAATGGACCACGCTGGTGCAGGCCGTGGGGACCCAGGAGATGCAGGAGTTCCGGGCAAGGCGCAATTGCCCAACCAGGAATGATTGGGCAGGGAGGAAAATTTCCAGCCCTGTCCGCCGGGAGCCGAGCTCTGGCTCTGAAGAGAGTCAAGCTCTGCCCCGATGAGGGGTATCACCTGCTTCGGCACGAGTTCCGGCTCAGCCTCATTGATGAGGAGGCCAATCTGACAGCAAGCCTGGAGGGCCAGATCTCTGGACCACTCCACCTCCTCTCTGGAGGGAGCTGCCAACAGCCAGTCATCTGGGTAGGGGTACACCCAGACCCTTCGGTGCCGAAGGAATGTCGACACCACTGCCATGCATTGGTGAAGACCCTGGGAGCTAGAGAGGCCGAAGGGCATGGCCTGGAACTCGTAAGAGATCCCTCCGCTCTGAAGCGGAGAAATTCTGATGAAACGGACGGATCGGGACGAGAAGAACGCATCCTGGAGGTCTAGGGAACAGAACCACACACCCTAATTCCAGGGATGGGAATATCTGAACCAGAGTGACCATCCTGAAGGTCCGAGACCTTGGGGACCTGCTCAAGTCGTGCAGGTCAAGAATGGGGCGCCAGCCCCCCGTCCATTTTGGGGCCAGGATTTCCTGGACACAGACCCCGGGTCTGGAGGAGGATCTGCCACCTTCCTGATCACCTCTATCTTGAGGCGCAGGGCAATATCTGCTCAGCGGGCCGACAGCGAGGCTTCAGACCCCGTGGCCCCCCCGGAGGGCGATGGCTCGAGGAAGGGCCTACTGAGACCAGAGCAGGCCCTTACCTCCACACCCAGCGGTCCGTGATAATAGCGGACCAGGCGGAAGGAAGTGGCGGAGCCGTCCCCATGGGGGGACCCAGGGAAGGTGGCGAGGTTGGGGGCGATGCCCCTCAACCCGTCACTGGGCAGGCTTGGAGGAGGGACCGGCCGAGGGAGCTCCTGGGCCTTTACCTCCTTGCTTCCCATTAGAGGAAGCTGCTGGCTTGGGTTTGGGATGCCAAGCACAAGCCTGCTGGCCCTCATGCTGGTGCTGATGGGCCGGTCGTGCCGCAGGGCCGAAGGACGAAAGGACTTACGCTGATGTTGCCGGCGGCCCTTGTTCCTCTGGGCGGAGGTGACCGAGACCAGAGTGGCGTTGGACTTTTCGACTCACTGGAGGTGTCCCTCCACTCCAGGGCCGAAGAGGTCAGTCCCCAGGAAGGAGATGTCCGCCAACTTGTGCTGGGTATCCGCTGAGAAGGTGGATATCCTCAGCCACGCCCTGCGGCGCATGGCCACCACGGCCGCTACTGACCTGGCACAGGAATCACCTACAGTATGTCCAGAGCAGTCTGAAGCTGCTGCTTAGCCACTGCCCTTCCCTGGTCCCACACCTGCCAGGCCGTGGTCTGCAGGTCGGCCGGGAGATGAGAGATCACCTCATCCAGGGAGCCCATGAGGGCGTGGGAGAAGTGTGCCATCAGCGCAGCTGAGCTGGCCTGCTGGAGTCCGAGGGAGGACGCAGTGTATACTTTGAGCCCGACATAGTCCAGCCTTTTCGACTCCTTGTTGGGGGGCCTATCCACGTCTCGAGCGTTTCCGGAACGCTGGAAGACGTTATCGGTGACTAACCCCTCAGCAGAGGGGTGCTCCAAGAAACCGGCCAAAGAGCTGGTAGGGACCGCATACTTCCTGGCCATCCTGGCTGAGGGCGCAGGACAGGAAGCAGGCTGCTGCCAAAGCTCCAAGGCTGGGCCGACAATGGCCTCAGCCACAGGGAAGGCCTCCGTGGGTGAATCCCCTCGGTCTAGAATCTCCGTCAGGGGATAATAGGTCCGTTTGGACATGGGTCGAGCTGCATCCTGGTAAACTCCGAGATGAGCCTAAGCAGACCCAAGAAGGATGATGGGCTATCTTCCAGAGACTGGCCCCAGGAGGACTCCAGGCCAACCCGCCTGGGGAACGCGGAGGAGTCGTTATCAGACTCCGAAGAGTCTGCAAAGAGCTGCCTCAGGCCTGAGTCACCCTTCACCTGCCGAGGGCGGCCGGGAGTGAGGGTGACCGACAACCTGCAGGCCAGGCCATGACCCGACCGAGGTTCCACCACAATTGGGGGGGCAGCTAGATTTGGTCGAACAACCGGGCCAGAAATGGGCATCTCGACTGCGGCGAGCGGTTGCTTGCCGTTCGTAGCAGCCACTTAATAGCCGGGGAATGAATCGAGTCGATTGATCTCGGACAACAGCAACTGCTGCCACATAAGCTCCTCATAACGCGACGGCAATCTGGCTCAAAGCCTCTCCTCATCAGAGGAGGATGGCCGAGGAGAGCAGTGTACGCCACTTGGTCGGTGCCCTGACCGAGACTGCCGAAGTCGGCGGGAGCAACTTGACCGAGATGAAGTCCGAGACAGAGACCGAGATCCTCGGTGAAACCGAGGGTGGGACTGGGAAGGGGCCGGGGACACCCGCTCTTCCCTCGGCTCGGATGCTTTGACTGGGGACTGCCGCCCCGAAGGCATGGGCAGATCCTCGGTCTCCACCGGGGGAACCGGCAGAGAGGGGTTGACGGCTCTACCAGTCAAACACCCGGCTGACGGGTCAAGAGATAATTCGACTATGTCGATGGGAGTCTCGGCAGGCTGGCCTGATGGGGACACCATGAAGCCAGCGGCCTTAGCCGCAACCTCGACAGAAGTCGACGGTCGGCTGTCTGGGGAAGGAGACCTCTCCTGCTCCCACAAACGCCAACGACGGGACTTACCCTTCGACTCCCTCATCTTGGGCCGAGAGGAATGTCCCGATGGCCCCTCTCCCTTCGTGGAAAAGGACTGGCGAAGCTCCTTGAACGAAGCCGAATGAGAGGAACTCAGAGAGAGCAGGATAAACGCCGCGACCGAAGAGGAGGGAGATGCGGCCTGGGCCGACTCCTCCTCGAGGGCGATCGAGTGCTCGAGCTGCTCAGCTGAGCCAGGCGCCGCAGACACCGCCCAACAAGCCTCTTTGGGTTTTACCAGCGGGGAAAACTCCTCGGGCGCCCGAGCCTCAATCGGGCAGCACGATCCTCCAGGACGTTGGCCGAAAAAGCGCGGCACAACTCGCAGACCTGCGGGTCATGGTCTAAGTCAAGGCAGTATATGCACGTGGAGTGCGGATCAGTCCTGGATAATTTCTGCCTGCCAGGGTGCCTCCGAGAGCCTGGAAACGAATTGTCCATCGCAGCCACGAGGGAAAAGAAGACCGAAGTTTAGGAAACTTCAAAACTAAATTCGGACGAACCGAAGAATCAGGAACCAGTCAAAAACGCAGAGCGCTAAGGAGGGAACCTGAGCTTCCAAGCGGTAAGGAAGATCTGGTGTCATGGGGTGGAGCCAAGAGTTTTACCACCCGGGTGAGTGGGAGGAGCCAGCTTGAAGACCTTCCGGCAAGATTTAAAGCGGCAAGGAACCTGCCAGACAGTGTGGATGAACAACATATTTATGTCCCTAGAAATATATTTCTGGCCATTTAAACACAACTAAACAAACACCAGAATGTTGTTTAGCTAGGTTTAGGTGTCTGTTTGTTAAAATTACACATTCTTTTCGTATTTTCCATGTTTTTTATTTTGTGGAGGGACAAGACGGCCGTCATGACATGAAACATTTTATTTCATGGTGTGAGACGCAAATGGTGAGAAAAAACCAAAATGGCATGACATGGAATTGTTTGTGTCATATCAGAATGTTAACTGAAACACCCTACTGAGCATGCTCAGAACAGCGAATAAAAAAAACCAACAAAAAACAAACAAACAGAATTTAAAATAAATCCTTGCAACTCTGGAAGAGTTTAATACTCTTTCAGGAAACCTTCCAAAGGCACTACCTTGGTACAGCACGTTTCTAACCTGAAAGCTTTGGGAAAAAAATCCATTCCGTGTAGGCGGTCAATGAGAGCAAAACCAAAAACCCATGTTAAGTATAGGATAAAAATTAGATGTCTACAGGTAAATAACATAAGCAGATCTCAGAAACCACAGAAGCTGCCATCATAAAACTTTCCATATATTCAGACCCTGCCTACTAGATAATGCATGCACAATTTGAGCTAATTTTGTCAAACGCTGCCAAAGCTAATAAGGTGCAAATTTAGGGTTTAACACAGAATCTGTCAGTCAACCCAAACTATACTGACAAATCCACACCAATATAATACATTTCCAAATTCCAATGCCTTCTATCTTTTCTATAGTTCCCAGGAGAACCATCTGTGGCTCTAGCATAACATCGGTACAAACAATATGTGACAAAATCTCTTCTATTCATTGCAAGTATTTTTGTAATTGTGAGCATGTGAACATCATATGTATCAGGTCTCTCTTTTTAGATGTTTACATTGAGGGCAGGGGCCATCGTATCCAGGTGAAATGCTGGATAATCTCTCTGGAGTGTAACAGGCCTGCTGGGTCATGAGAAACTGGATTAATATTACACTGAACTGGGATTCTCTGTCCATCGTTCTGGATGTCCCTCCAGTCTTCCTCTGGTATCTACAAGTTCAGTGTTCTTTGCCATTTCTCTCCGTTATCTGACCATTTTCCTGGGACCCCTAGTAGTATATCCTCTCTTCAGGCTCTCCCCGCCTGAGCGGTGCCCCTTCTCCGGAGACGGTGCAGGACGGCCATCACGCCGGCCGCTTCCTGCCTGGAAGCCACCAAACTCAGCTGCTCACCTGGTCCCCGAGGTCGGATTCTCAAGCAGGCTCTCCCCGCCTAAGCAGTGCCCCTTCTCCGGAGGTGGTGCAGGAAGGCCATCATGCCAGCCGCTGCCCGCGTGGAAGCCACCAATCTCAGCCGTTCGCCTGGTCCCAGAGGTCAGATTCTAAAGCAGGTTCTCCCCGCCTGAGTGGCGCCCTTTCTCCGGAGGCAGTGCAGGACAGCCGTCATGCTGGCCGCTGCCCACCTGGAAACCGCCAAACTCAGCCATTTGCCTGGTCCCCGAGGTCGGATTCTCAAGCAGGTACTTGCCACTTTCTGATTTCTGCGCTTGCTCTCCAGTGGGGCCATCCAATTGGTGCGGCTCCCTGAGTGCTTATCGCTGACTGGACCGCCGGTGCTGGGCTTCAGTTCTCATTGGAGTGCCTTTTACTGACAGACTACAGCAATTCAGCACCTTTTTTAATCAAACTACAGCGCTTTCAGTGCCTTTTTGTAATCTACTGAATCCCAGCTCTTCTAGCTTGAATTTTGTTTAATTTATCTACATATGCAAAGCCGAAGTATTTGTAGTTTGCTAACCTGCTTTTGCCAGCTGTAAACTATCATGCAAAAGTCTGTAATTGCTTGAATGTACTAGCTAATTCAAATTGTTTCTCTCTGACTTCCTTCTCCTAAATCCTATCAAACCACTTTTTTATCTAACTACCTGACCCTACATCTCTCTAACTTGCAAACAGTCCTGTCTGTGAACCCCTTTTCTGCAAACTTGCACTGAATTTCTAGACCCCCCCCCGCCTCCTTGCTGCATCTCTTCTGTACCTTTCTCCTTTGATTTCTACAACCCGTCCCCTGGCTATCCTTAACTCCTGCTCTTTGTCTAACCCTGTTTTCACCACCTTTGTCCATCTCTGATCACTTACACCTCCACCCCTGCTGACGGTCTGACGCCAGCCCCCCCGTCCCCCGATCCCAGGTCTTTTAATGTCTTTTAATTACAGCTCCTAACTGCTTTTTTTTCTATCTCCTCTCTTCAGGCTCTCCCTGCCTGAGCGGTGCCCCCTCTCTGGAGGCAGTGCAAGACAGCCATCACGACGGCTGCTGTCCGCCTGGAAGCCACCAAACTCAGCCGTTCGCCTGGTCCCAGAGGTCGGATTCTCAAGCAGGTACTTGACGCTTTCTGATTTCTGCGCTCGCTCTCCAGTGGGGCCTGCCGATTGGTGCAGCTCTCCGAGTGCTTATCGCTGATTGGACCGCCGGTGCTGGGCTTCAGTGCTCATTGGAGTGTCTTTTACTGACTGTGACTACAGCGATTCAGTGCCTTTTTTAATCAAACTACAGCGCTTTCAGCGCCTTTTTGTAATCTACTGAATCCTAGCTCTTCTAGCTTGAATTTTCTCCCACCTCCCCAACCCCTCCTAGGCCTCCATTAAATACTCAGTAGCTCCTCCCTCCGACCCCCCCCCCATATCATTGGCTTATCCCCAACCCTGACCTAGCTGTCACCTAAACTGCATAATTTGTATTCCCCTCTTGTTTTTCTTTACATGCTCTTAGCTCACAGCTTCTTACACAGATTAACTGACCTATCAGTTTCCTGTCACAGTTTTCTTCTGTCCCACATTATAATTTCTACTATCCCAGCGAGGCAGCCATCACCTCTCTAAGCTCTCAGGTTTTTGACCCCCACTCCAAGTGGGACGTGTGTAATCTTCACCTGCTTAAGTACCCTACGTATTTCCTATCTACCCTTTCAGGCTTGTATTTTTGAGGACCTTGTCTGACCCATTACAAAGTACCTTCCTGAGACAGTCCTATCCCTTATAAACAGTGCACATCTGTTCTCTGCTTGTTGCTGGTGGCACCTATCCTCTCTGCCGGCTGATAAGGATACAAAAATGACCTTTCAGATGATACTGTATTTTCTTCTGATAACGCTATCCCTTCTCCACTTGTCCCTGCCCATGACACCTCAAACCGAAGCGACCTTCCCTGGCTTTTTGCCACAAGACTTTTACTACTCGAATCTCCTGATACTACCTTCCCCTTTCCGTGACCCAACCCCCATGCTACTAAACAGAATACTGATCCACATGGTTGCCCATGTCCAAAAGAAATGCCACTGGCACCTCCATGCCGATGGTCACTTCTTGCACCGCAAGCTATGGTATTTTCTCCTACTTGCTATACTACTCTCAGGCGATGTTCAACTAAATCCTGGACCAGCTAATGATCTGCCCGATGCTTTTAGCAATGCTAAAGGCCTTATTATAGCACATCACAATATTAGGAGCCTTACACATAATCTGGCTGAGCTTGAATTCTGGACCACCCTATACAAGCCTGACATTCTATGCATAACGGAAACTTGGCTGAAACCCTCCATACCTGATTCTCTATGCTCTCTTCCTCAATATAATCTATTAAGACTTGACAGAGCTACTCCCAAATAGCTGTCTACTATAAAGATCATCTTGATGTCTCTGCCCTAAAATCCTCTGTCTTACACCACTGTGAGGCACTTCATGTCCTGCTCACTCTTGGGTCCAAAAAATTGCAGATTGTATGTGCCTACATTTCCCCAAGCAGCGGGCAAACAGGACTGGATGAACTAGTAGACCAAATATCATGCCTAACTGGAAGAAATTAGGTCCTCATACTTGGGGACCTAAACATAAATTGGCTGAGCAGTAACCACTCCACAATAATGGCCAAATTGCAGAGTTAAAACCTGCACCAACTAATAGGCAAACCCACCAGACACACCCTTCACTCAAACACGAACACGCTACTAGACTGGATAATGAGCAATCGCCCTGAAAATGTAATTACCTCTGGAGTACTACCAGACACCATCACTGATCACTCCCCAATATACTGCATCTGGGGCAAAAATAGACCTTCACTGACCGGACCTCATTTCATTACCTTCCGCAACTATGCTAACTTTAACCCTCAGTCTTTCTTGAGCGACATTACTGCCACAGATTGGTCTCCCATTCTTATGTCTAATGATGCTCAGACTGCCCTTAATCTGTTCTTGAAACACATCCTAGTGCTCCAGGGATAAGCACTGTAAACTTGTGACCCGTCGGGTAAGGAACAAGCAAACCCGCTGGCTGACATCAGACCTGCTAGCTAAACTCAAGTTAATGGATAGAGGCTGGTTCCGCTATAAGAACTCTGGGCTAACCTCTGACCTCAACACCTACAGGGCCCTGCGAAATACCTGCAAAAAGGACATCAAAAAAAGCCAAAAGCTCCTATTGTAAAGACCTACTAACCAACTCCTATGAAGACCCCCAAAAATGTTGGTCACATATTAAATCGTTCCTTGGTTCAAATGTAGCATCCACCCCTAATGACATGTCACTTGATGGAGTGTACTGCAATAATCCTAGAACCATCACCAACTTCTTCAATAACATATTCTCGGACTTAACTAACTACACCTCCTCCTTCCCTGTCCAACCAGTTGTACCCAACTGACAAAATACAAATGGTCCTCATTTCTTCTTCAAATCAGTCACTAAGTGTGAAGTGCTTCGACTGCTAAACAATACCCAGGAATGCACTGCAGCTGGCTCTGACAATCTTGAACCAAAGCTCCTCAAGATTGCAGCACCCTTCATTGCTGATCCCCTAGCCAGGATTTTCACACTCTCCCTTTGCCAGGGCTATATCCCTGAGATATGGAAGTCAGCTAGGATTACCCGTTTTCAAAAAAGGAGACCGCAAAAATCCCTCTAACTATAGGCCCATTGCCATACTGTCTGTCCTAAATAAAATTCTCGAGAAGATTGTAGCCACCCAGACAACTGATTTCCTTCAGAAACATGATCTACTTTCCCCAGCCCAGCATGGTTTCCACAAGGGCCATAGCACCACTACTGCCCTTCTCAAATCCACGTCAGATACACTTGTGGCTATGGACTCCGGGCTACTCACTGGGGCTATTTTCATAGATATGACCAAGGCTTTTGACCTTGTTGATCACTCCATCCTTCTTACCACCCTTGGATCACTAGGCTTCTCAAATAACGTCATAAGGTGTTTTGGGAACTACCTATCCGATAGGACTCAATTTGTGAAATACAACTCTACTCTCTCGGACAAGACCATTATAAACTTTGAGGTTCCGCAAGGCTCCATCCTTCATAAATAGCATCTCCACTGACCTCTGCAGGACAACTTCCTTGCTTTATGCAGATGATATTGTTCTGCATGCCAGCACGAAAAGCATTGAGGACATAAATAATCTTCTCTCTCTTGACTTTCAGTTAATTCAGGGGTGGCTATCTACCCACAAACTTGTTTTGAATGAGTCCAAAACCCAAGCTATGCTCTTTGGGACAAATACTAAACTCAAACATGCTCATCCTAATTTTAAAGTCACCTCATTAAATGACTCAGTAGTTGGGGTGGTAAACTCTTTAAATATCTGGGCCTCACCCTTGATCCGTCTTTAAATTTTGACCTACACATCAACCAGCGCTGCAAACTGCTCAACTCCAAACTTGGAACAGCCTACCGAACCAGCTATGTGCTCACCTCCTTAGCAAGGCTTGCCATAGCCTGTGGCATACTCCTTCCATCACTTACCTATGGTGCTGCAACTTATGCCTCGGCATGCAAATCTATCCTTCGGAAATGGGATATCACATATAACAATATATGTCACTCTGTATCCTCCTCACACCGTCTGAAACACCACTGTCTCCTCTATTCTGACTTGGGCTGGCTTCCTCCAAATGAATTAAGGTTTCACGCATATGGATCTGTCATTGATAACACTGTCCGTCTACAAATACCTACATCCCTTGCAGGACTTTTCCAAAATCTGATGCCTTGCTATGGACTGAGGTCTGTTGACCAGGCCCCCGTCTTTACCCCCAGACACAAAACCACTAAAGGCACCAGCAATTTCTCCTGCCATGCCCCTAAATACTGGAACTCCCTTGCACTAGCTTTACGCCATTCATCATCTCATACAACTTTTAAGAAAAGGCTGAGAAACTATCTTGATTCTTCCCACAAGTGCTCCTGTTTCAAACCTCCATAGCTTCTTTTGCTCCCAGTCTTCTCTTCCATGGCATTTATAATACAATCCTCTATAAGCTATGCACTTCTCCTCCCCTATCTGACCCACCTCCCTCAGTATTTTTCACTCTCATCCCTCTTTTCTTGTTCCCAACTCTATTACTTACTAGTATCATACCCATTGGACTACATTCTTTCCCTTATTTAGCACTAAATGTTCAATCTGTTTCAAGTTTTTCTTCCTTAAATCTCATGGTAATGTAGTTTTCTGGTGTGTACTGTTGCTCTTTTTTATTTATTTTTTACTACCCGCATTTGTATTACATTTACTGAACTGCTCTGTATAGTACTGTCAACTATGTTTGTAATTTCTTTGAAATGTTACCCTGTATTGTTGTACTGTACCCTCCCGGGTCATGCCTGAAAATAGTCATTGCTATGGCTAGTGCACCTACCTGGTTAACAAAAACTAAATAAATAAATATGCCTATACAATTTGGATACCAGCCCTCTAGTATCCTGAGAAATATTGAGAATACTGGCTATACATGAGGGCTCTTGTAACTGATGACAGTGGTCCAAAACTGGCACGATGGTGAAGTTGGGCATCCTTAAAAAGATGCGTTTCCAGAAGACCATATGCCATTGTTAGTTTCTGGAATGATTTTAAGCCCTCATTTTTACACAGATGGCCAAATAAGTGTTATACCCTTTTGATTCCATAGTCTAAAGCCCAGATCCTTAAAGAATTCAGGCTATAACGAGTTCCCCCATAAGGGGGTCAAGTTAGTATGATGAGAGGCTACTCCCTACGGCCTGTGTACTCTATGCCAGGTTTTTAACAAATGTAATATCACTGTACTGTCATTGGTAACAGTACAATCATTTGCATTGGACGAATACAAGCTGGTCAGGTGCTGCTTACCTGTGTGTGCTTTTTCCTTTATTTCCACAATCTAGTTCAAACCAACTTTTCAGTTCCATTAGCTGTGCTGCCCAACAGTACTTTTTCAAAATGTGGTTCTCCCAGACCCCCCCCCCCCAAGTTGGTCATAGCTGACCCTGGGTGTTTTATTAGCCCACAGCCAATCTGGGCAGCTTGTCCTAAGCTGCTTGAAGAATTTGGCTGGCACATGAAGTGCCAGCACCTAAAAAGGTAAAAGAGCCTAGGGAGAAATGTCATTTTTAGCATATTAGCCCTGCCCACCAATGAGAGGGGCAAAGTTTTCCATTTGGCTAACAGCTCTTTGGTGCTTGCTAAAAGTGGTGGGAAGTTGGCGTTGAACAAGCTATTTATTCTCTTAGTAATGTTTACCCACAAATATCTGAATCCCCAGAGTTCCACTGAAACGGGAGTGAGGACTGCAGGTCATGGTGGTCACATTTGCATAGGAGCATCACAATCGACTCGGTCAAGTTAATTTTGTAGACTGTCCTAATGCCACATGTCTCTACTACTTCCATCAGGGCAGGCCGGGATGTATCTGGGTGGGTAACACTGACTATCAGATCATCAGCATACAGAGTTACTGGTGCTGGTGTTGGCTTATCCCTATTCTAGTTATATTTGGATGAGTTTGGATTGTTAGTGACAGGGGTTCCAAGGCCATGTCAAATAATCATGGTGACACAGGGCATCCCTGTCACATGCCCCTGCACAAATGTACTTGTTGGGAAACCCACCAATTTCTTTGTATAGCTGATGTGGGATTCAGGCATATAGTTCGGACAGGAGAGGCCACACTCTCAGGTTGTTAGAAAGCAGTGACAATTCAGGAAACAGGTCCATGCATTCCATAAGTGTTTATTTACACTTAATGTGTAGTGCAATTTCAATATTCAATAGTCAAGTACACTGCAAAAAATACAAAACACAGACACTGCACCGGGTGCCCTGGTGCTTCATCAGATAAAGCTTCGTCAGGGGCCTTATGCCTCATTACACACCAGGGCGTGTGGCGATGCAGCTTAATGCACACCCTGTTGTGTGTTATTGCTGTAATAATAACTGGTGACCCTTGATCAACCTGTAAAAGCATTGTTTCAAATGCCATTTCAACCCACTCAGATGTTCTCCAAGTTAATATGGCATTTGCAGCCTCGTAACCCACTATGCACAAGTCCCTCAGCCTGTAAAACTGTCACACTGCATGAGACGGTCTCCTACATCAGAATTCATAAGGGCAACCAGAAAGTGACCGTTTATGTGCAGCACTCAAAGGCATTCAACGTATGAAAGCTTTTTTTAAATGGCATACTGATTCAATCTTTCATCCAAAGCTGAAAGAGACCAGTTTATAGCAGATCATCAAAACCATAACACAGCTAGAAAAACTATAAGCGATCTCCATCTTTTTCAAAGTTATCTAGCACATAGAGAAGAAATCAGTTCGGTACACACTATTCCTTCTACTAAACTGGATAAATTAATTGCTGATTAGATAGTTTGTGTAAAAAAGGCAGATGGGTCTGAGTATGAACCCAGCAGCATAAGGGGATGACTGCCAGTATTGATCGGCACCTTCAAACAAACACACAAGTACAGTACATCAATTTTCCAAGAGTCAGAGACAGATTTTGTTGAAGCGAAAAACCTAAACGCTAACCAAAAGTTCTTAAAAAACTGGTAGCAGGCCATTAAAAGCCCAACCACTGTCAGATGAGGACTGCTTCTATATAGCAGTGGGACAATTTCATTAAAGAACCCAGTATATCTCTGCTTAACTTCTTGTTTTTCCACATTGGCATGCATTTTGCCCTGCACACAAAAGAACAGTATAATTTGTCCTGGGGTGACATAACTGAAGGCAGAGACAGTGAAGGCAACAGATATCTTGAATACCGAGAGCAGCAAACAAATACCCGTCCCGGGGAAAATCCCCGAGATGTGAGAGCAATTAAACCACGCCTGTATAAAAACATAAGTAGCCCTGAGAAAAACCCACTCCTGGCATACCAGATTTACAAAGACAATTGTCCAGTCAACATGCTCAAAATTGAAGCGCCATTTTACCTAGAACCAAGTACTAATCACAAGCCAGGTACATCCTTGTAGTACAGGAATATGAGAATTGGCATTAACAAACTGAGGCAAATGTTGCATAAAATGAAGCTGTCAGCAGTGTTCCCAGAACAGAAACACCTAACTATAGTACCTGTAAAACAAGTATCCAAAAGCTTACTGATGCAGACGTACCGCCCACTGAAGTGCAGCAAATATCAGGGCACAAGAATTTACAAAGTATTAATAACTATTCAGTGTTGAGCAAAAAAAAAAAAAAAACAGAGGCACATTTCAAATGTTTATTTTAACCAAGTTGCCCAGACTCCGGTAGTTACCTCAACTGTGATTCTAGTAGCCATGAGCCCAACTCCTAGGGTTTCCAGCAGCCAGCAGCAAGATATTGGCAACCTTTCAATGGATGGAAATGCACGCAGCATGCAAAAACTGTATGGTTCAAAATGTGTCTTCCACCAGGAAATATCGATAAACATTCATATACAACCAAACAATGGTAAAGAGGAAGTATGAATGTGTAATGTAAGACTCAGATTCAGAATAAAGGTACTTGTTACTTGTTAGTTAGTAAAATAAAAATATGCAGTGCAAGATTGTTCAGCAATATGACGCAGATGTAAAAAAAAAATTACAATTCCACTGGTAAAATACACTATCTGACCGTGTACTTTTCCCTCGATCCCTTACTGTTTTCCAGCTCTCCTGAACGCTCATCTCCGGTTCACATGGCAACCGAAATGACCCAGAGGTGAACAACCACCAAAAGGAGTACAACGAAACCTGGAGCGAATGCCACAGTGTTTGTGTTTTGTTTTGAAATTATTTTAGTAACATGTCTGCATGAGTTATCATTTCTTTTCTAGTTCTATAGAACTTGCTACGATGAACTGTAACTGCTTGATTTTAAAACTGACCGCTGGATTGCATGGTACTCGGTCTAAGTGTTATAAAGTCCTGCAATGAATTTTGTAATCAGAAACTGTTTGTTATAACTATAACTCTTGTTAGGCAAATAAAAAGTTAAAGGAATGCAAACTGGTCTCTGCAATATGTGTTTTTAACAGTAATTTAACTAGCTCTGCATCAGTTCTGCACCAGTTATTATAAAAAATAAAACATATGCAGGTGTGTGAAATTTATTTTTTTCACACACCCTAGGTGTGTGATAATCTACAAACCTCTCTAGATTTGCTCTCGAGGTTTATAGTTTATCACACACCTTGGGTGTGTGAAAAAAAACTCATATCACATACCTGCATATACATTATTCTCTATTTATCACTGGAAATTCCCTCTAAGCAAAATGGTATTGTACCATTGTTCTGATGTCATCCTGCTGTTGCACCATTGTTTTGACATAACATCAATGGTATAACGTCATTCTGGAAAAATAATCTGGAGTCATACTTTGAAAGTCTCACTTGTTTCCCATATTTCTTTCTCCTTTTTTATATGCATTTTTCTTCCTCCGGTCAGATCCGACGATCAGGGCTATGATCTTGTACCCTATTTGAGTCTGTGTCTCCTGGACTCCCCAGCAGCCCACTAGCTACCTCCACAGCTCTGCCCTCTGTGGCAGAGACCAGAGAGGAGAGCCATTACCCCCGTCGCTGCCCACTATGTGGACAAGGATCCCATGGTGGCAGGCAATAGGACCACGGGCAGCCAGGAGCCCAGGTCGTCATTCAAACGGCCATGAGTTTTTCTCCCTTTTTCTAGTCCCTCCCACCTCCCTAATGTGAGCGAATCCTCCTTTTGGCCTCATGCACATGCAGCACGTCCCCTGCAGTGGGAGGAGCAAGCTGCCTGCGCCAGCTGCTCGCCATCAGCCCTCCCTGGCTTACGCATGCTGACTCACAGCAGCTACCTCAGCATGACCTGCCTCCTGATGTGGCTACCTGGGTTTACTCCAAAACCTGGTTGTCTGCCCGGCAGCTTGACATGCTGCGCTGGGCCATCAGGGTGGCCTCCCTTTTTCTTTCTTTCTGACCACCAGAGTCATTTAACAAAAAAGAGCCTTTTTAAAAAATGTATATCAGCCTTTGCTTTTTTATTTTATTAAAAAAAAAAATAATCAGAAAATCAAATTATGTTTCAGGTAGTAATGTTTGTGGGGTGGGAGCAGTTGTGTAAATGATGGGTGAGGGTCATATACCATAACAAACAACAGATTAGAAACTCCATCCACATCAAGCCTGAGTTCCTCCACGGGATTCTCATGCCATCTTGGATCGCTCAAGCTTCACTGTTGTGGTTCAGATGGCATCAGACTTCCATGATGGGCACACAGGCTTGTTATGCATGGTTCTTGAGCTATTATTTTATTTAATACACTAAAATGAGAAGAGAAATAAAACATTTCAGTTGTTCCCAAATTAGCCGACCATCAGCACACCATACGGTATTTTGGGATTTTCAAAAAGTGTGCACGTCAGAGGAGCAAAGAAAATAAAATGAAGCTGCCATTTCAAACTTACCTTATTCCAGCCACTTATATGGGCAGCAATGTCTTGTACCTTTTTTTTGTAGTCTTCATAGTCCAAGGATCTGTGGTATTTAAAAAAAGGAAAAATCATTTTTTTATGCTTTAACAACAAAAGCCTAAATGTGAAAGCTACTGAACATAAGTCATACAGTTCTTTATGGCTTTAAAATCTTCTAGGAAGAGCATTTAGATTAGAGGTGCCAGTCAAAGCAGAACGATCACCTGCTCTGAAGAACGTTACAAGGTATCCATTCAATGTGCATGCCTCTAAAAACATCAGCTTTTCTTTTCTGTACTAAACCTCAAGATTTAAATAATATTCTGTTAGTCTGTGGGCCTACAACTTCTAAGTACAGCAGGCAAGGAAACATGGAAGTTGGATGACAACTGATGTTGGACTGACCTGTGCGATGGTATGCCGTGAGACAGGCTCCAGTTCAGTGCTGTTACACGTAACTTTGAATACTTTTCTACCCGCCAAGCTAATTCCTCAAGGGGCAGTCCTGAAATAGGAACCAGGAAGTGGGCAGAGTAAATTGTAGTTTGTGGATGCCAGCACAAACTACAGAATCTAGTTAAACAGTTTATTTTAGTAAGCAGTGTGCAATGGTGATAGGCTATGGAGACACACCACATGAGGAGTGTCTTGCTGCATTTTACTAAAACTTTTTAACATTTTAATTGATTGTATAGCAACCGGGGAGGTGACCCAGGGCTAGCTTCCAGGTCATGTCAAAGGATGAAACTCGCCCCGTAGCAAGCGGGGCAAGCGCGTGTCTGTGTGCCGAGACAAGTGGTGTGTGCTGGCGGGTGTCAGCGGGGGTCAGCAGGGGAAGCAGAAGAGTAAGTAACTTCCTCATATATCTGCAGGAGTGAAGGTTAGGAACTCAAGGAAGAATACCTTAAAAGCACTTACTACTCCTGCTGCTACTGTACAGAGAGGATGAGGATACTAGGGGCCATCAGAATGGAGAGTATAATGACATTTACCCAGACAGAAAACAATAAAAATGCACGCATAGCATGTGGGAAAGCATAATTTGAACCAGGTGTAGAACCAGACAGCTTTATTTTTCAGTCAGTGCAAGGAAATAAAGGAGTTAAAATTAAACATATGTTGACTAGAGTTACAAATTAAGATGTTGCAGCAGTTTGTAGATGTTAACGTGGGAGGAGAAAAAAGTACAATTAAAAATGACCAAGTTGAGCAAACAAGTAAATTCATGCAAGAGGGGGATGGGGATGGTGCTATGCTCATAGTAGCAAGGCTTATTAAAAAAAAAAAAAGAGGAAACAGAGAAGGAAAAAGGAAAATCCAGCAGAACTTACTAATAGATATGCACTGCTAATAAGCTTAATGGATAGAACTGAAGACCAAGCAGACGATATCTTAGAATTAGCACAGGGGCAAAACCAAGATCAAAAGTCACAGGGGAACAAATGGAATGTAACGTCGAGGATGTAATAAACGTGGCGGGAACAAGTGGTGGGTAGGAGCAGATAACTGACGTACAAGACGAAATAATGGGCCCACTGACAAACAATGTAACATCAATGAAAATAAATAATTGTAAGGGTAAGCAAATAAGTGGGGCACAAGAACAAACAGGTACACCAATTGCAGTGCTAGAACATAATCACACTCATGGTTTAAGAAATGATGAATCAGTATCCAGTAACAGCAATACAAGTAACATAAATAGAAATATTTTTATACTAGGTAATTCTATGAGTAAATACATAGATCAGTATACAACACAAGGCAACAAGGAATATATTGCCAATCATAGGTTTTCAGGTGCTACTGTAAAAGATATAGGAAACATGGCACAAGATATTTTAAAACCAGCAGGGGACAGTCCCTTAGTTATTTTACATGCAATCAATGGGAGAAATTTTAGAGGCGTATAAAGAATTCAAAAAAATTATGGATGACAGACAAGCCGAACTGGTAATTTCTGAGATATTGCCAGTACGTGACGCAAACTACAAGTGGATAAAGAAAATCAAACATACTGTATACATAATAGCTTAAGACAATGGTGTACGCATGAAAGCATAAAATACATTAAAACCTGGGAATTGTTCGATGGACAACATGATTTATTTGTGTATGATGGTTTACATCTAAGAAAGAAGGACAGCAGATATCTAGGCAGCATGAACAACATATTCCATCTCAGCCTTTAAACTAAATGGCAAGGGGAGAGGGGATGATATGGCATCTGGACAAAAACCTCAAAAATTAAAACCTTCTATTACTGGGGTACAAATAAGTGCTTACTCAAAACAAGCATATGAAACTAAGTAGTAAGTAATAACTTTATTTTTATATAGGAAAAGCATGTCTTTAGGTCTGCAGACCTAGTTTTCAAGACAGTCCCATCACTATAAGTTACCTACACACTTAGGACATAATAACCAACAATATACACACATTACATAAAAATACAAAATACTGATACAATAATTCAATCGAATCCCACTCACTTGACTAACAAAATAGTACTTAATATTACAAGCAAGCATTATAAGTCACTTTGCATCCCATCAACATACTTTTACATATTTCTCTCATACATATCATTTATAACAGATACAGTTACAAGAATTTATTTTCACTAGTTCCAGGTAGAACAGACTATATACTGGAAATGTACGTGCTGTAGGGTGCAAAATGTTACAGTGTTTTGCAGCCTGGTAACACAATATTTTTTCACCATGCTTATTTTTAACAATTGGGATAGAAATTTTATTGATTTGGCTAAGTCTCTAATCTAGGCTCTTCACTGTTACCTGTCTTTCTTTACTATACTTGTAAATTGTTTTTTGCCAGGTCATGGCACACCTTGAATTCAGTGTCAACCAATGTGATGAAATCAGTAGGTCACAATGATGAATCTTTATATTACAATTTAAAACATATCTTGCAATTCTATTGTAAGCCATGTCAAGAATTACTAATAAATGCAAGAAGCCTTATAAACAAAAAGTATGAATTAGAAATGTTACTATATGAGGAGAATATAGACTTATGTGCAGTAATCGAAACTTGGTGGCGGGACGATGACTTGGGGCAACAAATTACTGGTTACAAATTATTTTGCAATAGCAGCATAGAAAAAAGAGGAGGTGGGGTAGCTCTGTATATTAAAAAAAACACAGGAAGTCCATGAAATTAATCCAGACATGATCAAAGAAGGGCGAACAGAACAACTCTGGGTAAATATCATACAACCAAATACCAAATAAACTACCACTGGTGTATGTTATAGGGCCCCCGATTTGTGTGCCGAGGCAAATAAGAACTTTCTACACGCCATTCAGACTATAGAAATTAGTGGCAAAGTACTGATTATGGGGGACTTTAACTTTCCTAATATAAACTGGAAACAACCAATAGGTTATACATTGGCAGAAAAAGATTTTGTAGAGTTCATAGTCTGTCATGACTTAGAACAACATGTCTCAGACAGTACTAGGGGACAAAATATGTTCGATCTGATATTCAGTAACATGAAGCAAGAGATAACTGCCTGTACAGTAAGAGAGCTCTTAGGACTTAGTGGCCATAACATGGCTCAGTTTAAGATTAAGGAAATGAAACCTACTACTAGTGAGGTAACCAAAGTCAAGAAGTGGAACAAGGCTGATTATGACTCCATGCAGAAATATATGAGTGACTGGAACTGGGAGAAAGAAAGTATAGAACTTGCTGTCGAAGAAATACAGATAAAAATTAAACACAAATTAGAATACTGCATTAAACAATATGTTCCAGAAAGAACAAAATATAATAATCGAGGAAAGATTCCATCATGGCTAACCATGAAGTCGATTAGGATTATAAAAAAGGAAAAGAGACTTCATGCAAGGTATAAAAAAAAAAAACAATTAATACAAACTGGCAGAAATTCAAAGAAACTGCCACAAAATGTAAACATGATATAACAAAAGCTAAACAAAAAGAGGAAGTATATACGGCAAATATGACAATGGACAATAAAAAAACCTTCTTCGATTACGTGAACAATTAGCATAATGGTACAGAGGGAGTGGGTCCATTGTCTATAAATGGTAAGTTAACCTCAGATGAATAGACAATGTCTGATACATTTAACAAATATTTCACAAGTATATTTCAAAAAAAAGAACAGCAAAATTGAACTAGGAGTTGTAGCCAGAACTGGATGTACTGAACCAATTGATTTCAACACAACTAGCATAATTAATAAATTAAAGAAATTAAAAGTCAGTCAGTCCCCGGGGCTGGATGGTCTCCATCCATGAGTATTAAAAGAGCTGTCTATCAAACTATCAGGCCCCATACCGCTGCTGTTTAAAGCGTCTACAAGGGAAGGAAAGGTTCCAGATGACTGGTGTACGGCAAATGTTACACCAATATTTAAAAAGGGTAATAAAACCAATCCCAAAAACTATAGACCGATCAGCTTGACTAGTACTGTATAGCAGCTTATTTTAGTGCCCACTTTAGCGTGGAGTGGGTCGCAGTATTATTTAGTGCCCTATTGAATTAGCGCATCAACCTCATGTCCAGTTACAGCACTGTGCTCCCTGCAATATTAGCGATCGGCTTATTTTAGCGCTTTTGTCAGTTAAGCTAATATAGCTAAAATAAACTGAACGCTAATATTTCCTGCTATACAGTGTACTGAGTAAAATCATGGAGGAATACATACAAGAGTACACTGACAACCATATTAAATCCAATGGTTTGACGTATGTCTCACAGCATGGCTTTACTACAGGAAGATCATGTCAGACAAACTTATTGTATTTCTTTGATCATGTAAGTAAGGCCTTGGAGAAGGGTTTGACAGTCGATGTGCTTTATCTGGACTTCGCCAAGGCCTTCGATTTGGTCCCTCATGATGAATTAATTAATAGTTTGTTGGATTTAGAGATAGATATATCGATTATAAGATGGGTGGAATCTTGGTTGAGTAATAGACGGCAATGAGTAAACATCAGAGGCTACGCATCAGAATGGAGAGAGGTGTCCAGTGGGGTTCCCCAGGGCTCCGTGCTGGGACCAATATTGTTCAACTTATTTGTTTCATCATTAAAAATATCAGAAAATTCATGGATTACTAAATTCGCAGACAACACCAAGATTGGAGCTATAATCCAGAATGACGATTATCATAAAGTTCCAGGACGACATTAATCAAATAGGAAAGTGGGCGGAACACATCAAAATGAGATTTAATATAGACAAGTGTGCTGTTATGCACACTGGTAGGCATAACAGGCTAGCAAAGTATACCTTAAATGGTATAACATTATCAACAGTTGAGAACAAGAGAGACCTGGGAATTACAGTAACTAATGACCTAACATCTGGATATCATACAAGGGAAGTGGTTAAAAGGGCAAATAAAATGCTCAGCTATATATTACAGCACATCAAAAGCAGAGAAAGTACAGTGAACTTCCATTGTATAGTGCATTGGTCAGGCCGCAGCTGGAGTACGGGGTGCAGTTTTGGACACCGTATCGCAGGAGAGATGTGAATTTGCTCGAGGGGGTACAGAGGAAAGCAACCAAAAAAATAAGCAATATGTGGGATTTACAGTACTAGGAGTGAATTAGACATTTGAATTTGTACACCTTGAAATATTGGAAACTACGAGGTGATCTTTGCCTAGTATATTCTGCCTTCCACAATCTGTACCTCTGGGAATGCACAGGTTTAGAAAAGAAAGATGTAAATATGTGTACTAGAGCACATAGTTACCAGTTAAAGGGTGAACACTTCAAAACAAATAAAAGGCAATATTGGGTAACCAAAGGCTAGTAACAGCATGGACTGGATTATCATCAGAAATAGTGAACAGTGATTCCATTGATATTTTTAAAAACAAATTAGACAAACATTATGCAACTTTGCAGTTCCAATTTGGGACGTATGTCCTAATTGGCAAGACTTTGTTGGTGTAAGCCATCATCTTGAGCAAATACTTACGATGAATTTTTGTAAGATAAAAAAATGGAATTTTACATAATGCTTTTTACACGCACTGTATTCCAAAGCAATGTACAGTCCAGTAACAACTGACAGTTGCTATTAGGCAGCCATAAACAGGTTAAGTGAGACTGCAGGAGGCTTAGGACAGCTCCAAAGAGGTATGTACAGTATAGCGATACAAAGATTGAGAAACAGAAAGGGCAGAGATAAAGAACAGGAAGGATAAGTAACTTGTTCAAGATCACACCTTCACTATGTTAATTCTTCCTTTTCATTAAGACATTTACTTTTATTGCTTAACTGTTAAAGCCTTGTGATATAATCTTATTTCTAAAACGCTAAAACCCAGGGGCTAAAGGTGGTTTTATCAGCTGCTGCTTTACTACCTTATACATTAGACGGCACTAGTGTAGATGGTGTTTATTAGGGCCATATAAATTTATCACTGAGGGTAAAGACCAAGGCTTGAAAATGTTACCTACAAGTAGGATATCTTCTATTTTTCAGTGGTGGTGATGGTATTTTGCTACCTGTATAATGTAGAATTTGAATCCTGGGACCGATGGACAATTACTGTCTTCTAAGAAGAAATTTACTTGGATTTTACCACAGCCGATGGGCCTGTTACGACCATCAGAATTTGTTCTGCTTACTTCAGAAACCATTCTTTTTTTTTCTTTTCTCTTCAGTTTATCTCAGAGTTTTGGGCTATTCATGACACCCATCGCCCTCTATGATTTTCCTATACCACATTCATTGTACCTCCAAGCTGCCACTCTCCTCCAGGAGCAAGTCCTGGGGCCACATAGTTCATGACTTCAAACTGCTGCAAGTGGACCAAACCTCCAGACTAGGTAGCCTAGACAGCTCTAGCCCCCATAGGAACCAGAGGCGCACATCATCCCGTGGTGATGGAAGCCAACGCTCAGCACTGGGCGGACGCTGGCGTGCAATGCAATGATGCTGATGGAATAAAGATGGGCTTCATGGGCATGTCTGGCCCATCCCCCCGCCATGAGCCACCAGGGAGCAGGCACATACCTGAAGAGCAACATGAACATTCCACAAGGGGGAGGTAATCCCCACAGACTGTGCCTCTGCCATTCACTGGCCTAGCTGAGACTCCAGCATCTGGCATCAATCCTGCGTCTACAGTATGGCAAGCAGGTGTTCAACCACAGGTATGGCCCCAGAAACCATTGCTTATTTTTTTATAATTTTTATTTCTTTTATGATCTTACGGTAGGTACTGTAATACACAAAATAAAAGCAATGAGATTCACAGACCTCCAGACTGAATGTACAGATAAATATTATGCAAGGGCAATTTGAATAGGTCTGCAAGTCCAAGCAGTGAGGCAGGAAGCCAGTAGTGAGTTTGTAGGAGTAAAATTCAAACAAATTATCCTGTAGAGCAATGCCACTCTGACCAGCAACAGTTGAACTAGATCTAGCAAACCAGAATATGAAATCCCATGCAGAACTATAAAGTTATTGTGGAGGGACAGAGTGGCTTAGTAACTGTAGTTAGGGAATTACAACGATAACCCGGGCTCAATTAAGTTATATTGTGACCCATAGTCTAAGGGAAAGCAAGGCAACCTGCCCTATGGGGTTCAGGATACAGCAACATGAACTTGTTCATATTTACAAACTTGAGTGATGTACCTAGACACCTAAATTAACTACTTCTATAGTACTAGCCCAGGACTTTGGTAATAAGTAAAACCTTTTAATTGGAGCAGCAATTTGGCTATCTCATCCAAAGGATATAAGATGACATTATTGTCAAACTATACATATTTAAGTTCAATCAGGTATAAGCTAACAGCCCAACACCAGAACGGTAAACTGAGTTAACTTTGGCTTATAAACAAAGAAATTAATACAGTATTTTACAGAATAGGTGCCAGAATCCCAACAGAACAAAATCCAGCTTCCCTGAACAAATGCACGTGGGAAAATAAAGTCAGAGGGCATCGTACTTCACCCTTTCTCATCGGAAACATCCTCGGGGGGGGGGTACAACTGTCCGATGATCTTTTCCACAAAAGCAACTGCTGAGGCAGTATCCACAAATATATGTATCTTTGAATTATGTCGGATTTGTAGCCATGCTGGGTAGCTGACTCACGCATCTACACCATGTTGAAGGGGTTCCTTCTTAACCACCTGCAGCTGTTTCCTTTTAGCCTGTGTATGGGCCAAAATATCTGGGAAAAGGGCCAGTTGACTTTCCTCCCACACTGCTTCCCCTCTGGACTTGGCCGCTTGAAAAGAGGAATCCTGGCCTCGGGCAGTGACTGGGCAACAATAACTGTACGCAGCCTCTGCATCAGGTCTCCCCTTGATCTAGGCCACTGAGGTACTGAAAAAGCTTTCAGAACTTTTATAGGCGAATCCGATCGTAACAAATGAAGATCAGCTGGGTAACAGCATTTAGTATTTGTCAGTCCTGCAAACCAGGGAGGAAAACCAACAATCCGGATATTAGCTTGCCATTGCGTGTTCTCAAGGCTATTTTGGACTTGAGAAAGGAGAAGTCCTGCACATAGGTGGCATTGCAGTCTGACTGTCGAGCACTGGCTTCTTTTAGTTCTCCAATTGAGGCAGTATTCTCTTGAACATGAGCTTAGTTCTCTGTTAGCTTTGCTTCCACTGCTGCTAGTTGTTTCTTTGTCTCCTCCCTGGTGGCCTGTATTTTAGTAAGCATAACAAGGATTTGCACAGACAGGAGTTCAGGCACCACCATTCCACTCATGGCTGTCGGCCAGACCCTTTAATGGAGCTCAGGGATGAAACAAACATCTAGGCTTTGCGAGGCATGCTTAGAGTCCTTTTTTGGTCCCATAATGTAGTGGAACACTTCCAATGATTATTTATATAACTTTGGTGTTGTTTAGATAGGAAATCAGGTACTTAGTAGTGATTTCAAAATGAAATGATCAGAGCTGCCGAAACCATGCCTGGTGTTCAGACAAACACCTTGACTAGCTTGTTTTATGAGTGTTGGAATATTACATCAAAATGCAAATGCAGCTTTTAGAGCTTCATTGGTAGCTTTGAAATCCCTGTCTCAAACAAATTTAGGAAATGTCAGTGGGAACATTTTAAGCACCTGCTTGAAGAACAGATGTTGTATAAGAACTAGGTTCTTAAGTATGGTGTTATAACATATTTGTGTACTCAATGCAAATTATACAAACATTTACTGACTCTGGGGGCACCTCTTGTCTCATATGGTGGAGGGAAAGTTTATTCCACAATTGCATCTGCCTCAACAGCAAACAGACTTTACAGAGCGGCTGAAATGGTCTCAAACATTCTGGCTGTTGACACTGGTGTTCTCTTGTAGGAATGCCTGCACCACTATGAAGTGTACTAAGACAGGTAACCAGTGGGGTCCTGCAGGGCTCGGTGCTGGGGCCAGTGTGGATCAATGTCTTCATCAATGACATTGCAGATGGCATTAAGGGCAAAATGTGCCTATTCGCGGATGACACCAAACTCTGTAGGAGAGTGGACACAGCTGAAGGGATGCATGACCTACAGGAAGATCTAGAAAGGCCAGGGAGGTGGTCCAGGATATGGCAGCTTGACTTCAATGCCAAGAAATGCAAAGTTATGTATATTGGCGCCAAGAATCCTAGGATAGAGTACTACCTGGATGGAGTCCGAGTATCTGCATCAGAGGAGGAGAAGGACCTGAGAGTGATGATCACTAGTGACCTGAAGCACTCCACATAGTCCAAGAAAGCAGCAGCAAAGGCCAACAAGATGCTGGGATGCATATCTAGGGGGATCAGTAGTACAAGAGAGGAGGCTATACTGCCCTTGTACAGGTCACTGGTAAGGCCACATCTAGAGTATGGAGTTCAGTACTGGTGCCCACACCTCAAAAAGGGCATTAACCTGCTGGAGAAGGTCCAGAGGAGGGCTATAAAGTTGATAACTGGTCAACAGGGTAAGGCATATGAGAAGAGGTTGAGGACACTGAACATGCACTCCCTGAAGGACAGGAGAGAGAGAGAGAGAGAGAGAGAGAGGGACATGATTGGGATCTTCAAGTACTTGAGAGGGATAAATAAGGTTGATAAGGAGAGTCACTTCAAGCTGAGTGACAACCATAACACAAGGGGGCACAGTCTTAAGCTGGAGGGTGAGAGGTTTAGGAAGGAGGTCAGGAAGCACTTCTTCACAGAGAGGGTGGTGGACACTTGGAATGTGCTGCCAGAAGAGGTAATCCCATTGAAGACAGTGGGCAACTTTAAGAGGGTCTGGAACAGGCATAGGGGGAGGGTAAGGGTCATGGGTAGGGAGCATGGGAGGAGTGGGAAGGGAGGGCAGGGACATTAGCTCAAGCTATGGACCTTGCAATACGAGCAGACTTGACAGACCGAATGGCCTTCTACTGCTGGCCTCTTCGTATGTTCATATGTATGTTCGTATGTAAGTGTCAAACACGACACATTGCTGTAAGTAAATTATATTTGTCCTAAAGAGTTTAGCATGTGTTATGCACTGTCTCAAACTACAAAACCAGATGTAAGTGACTTTTGTGTCAATCATTCATCAGACTTTCTGTGAGACTCTTCCACCAGATTTCAAGCGAAATGGTCTGTATGAAACCCAGGCACACATAGTGAAGCCTGCCTCTGGACATTGGTGGAGCCAGGTGATCGGCTACTGCCAGCACTACTATCAAAGGAGGAGAAGGAAGTAGCGAATGTTGGGCATTCACTGTCATGTAATCCATGGTTTGGCCACTGGTTCACGTCTGTAGTCACATGCACTATCTGCTTAACTACGCAAGTCTTCACACCTTCAATTAGAATGTCCCAACATAACTATGAGGATGGGCCTAAGAGCCTTCTCTGCAGCCGGACCCTCACTGTGGAATGACCTCCCCTCTTCCCTATGTTCCCACAACCCACCTCTAAATCTTAATTCTCTGTTAAGAATGCACTTTCTGTCCACCACGACCTGCATCTGCCCACAGGCTGCTAGCATGGCTTCACCTCCCTTGTAGTTCACCCTTACTCCCTCCCCCTCTAGTGCTACGCTCTCCTCTCCCGCCCTGAATACTATTGTTGTTCCTTTTGTTGAATGATGGAGCAATCTTACCCTGTTACCTAAATATTATATACCTTGTTTGCTCAATTGCTGATGTACCTGGTGCCACAAACCCTCTCCTGGGGGTCAGGCACACTGAGCTCACAGTGCCCACCGTTAAGTGCAATCCATGATGGGGAGGGGGGAGAAACAGGGATACCCTCTTCATCCTTTTTGAACGCTCACAGAGGTCATGACTGCACCTCTGCCACAAGGATCCAGGGCGTCCCTCTAACTCTGGATAAGGGCACAATACCAGTCTCGAGTCTTGTGGCCAAATATGAACTCTTTCCTTGGCTATTACACAAAGGAGGAAGACCCAGGCATCATAATCTCTTCAGGGTAGCAGTGTAAGCCTGATTTGACCTTCTCCCTACAGGACATGCAACAGCCTGGTTCAAAATCCCTGCAGATTCGACCCTGAGACTTTGGTATTCTCCCTATCCTTCCAGATCCCTTACAGATCCGTTTCTCAGTTTGGTTGCTATTGGTGAGACCCCTTTGGCAATAACAGTTTTCACAGATTATTAATACTGTTTCCAAATTCACATACAAAGCTATATAAATCTAATACAGTTACAACTAAAAAGCACATACACTAATTTGGGTTACAGTGCAAAAACAAAAATAGAAAAATGTATAGTGAAACGCACTAAAACTATTAGCTAAAAAGTCTATCTTATATTTGCAGTGAACTGAAGTCCAGAAATAGTCGATGAAGGTTTTCAGTTTCCTTTAGTCCTTGGCAACCACACTGGGTTTCAGCAGTTTGGCTTCTGGTGTGTGTCAAGCAGAGTGTCCAGATGAAAATGTGTGTGTGAATGCCCTGAGCTGGGGCTTTTTATATGGATGGCCATCCCAGTCTAATCTACAGGGTCATCAATTTTCCCCATTTCAGAACTACTCCATTTGGCCAGCAGATGTCACTGTTCCGCTGTTTCCAAAAATAAAGACCTGACTCATAATATGACCGTCAGTGTTTTAAGTCCTTTGAAGTCAGTGTTCTCCTAGTTAACACAGTTTTTCAATTAACACACTAGGAGGGAATTTCACATAGTTCTGCTAGAATGGTCATCTGCTGTTCCATTCCTGGCTAAAACATCCTGGGCTTTTGAACTGGCTTAATTTAATTAATTACAAGGAAGATCCTGTAAGCTTTATGATTATACAAGTTGATTTTATTACTTCTGTTTCCCTTGGGTAGTTAACTTAGAGGAATACTTTTTGAGCTATCCACAAGCTTTTTAACAATAACTTGACAGCAAGTTGGCTTTCAGGTCAAACCCTTGGGTAAGACTGCAAGGACCCTCCAGGGCTGCAGCTCAACTTCCGATTGGCTGTAGCCCGGACACCTTCTCTCTGACTGGCCAAAGCCCTTACAGCTCTCACTGCGTTTGGCTGCAGCTATATATTTGGACTATCTCCGGCTTCTGGCTCTTGATGAAGTCGAACAATTCGTCAAAGGGATTTTTCTTCTGCCCCCCCACCTTAATTAAATACACTGTATCCCCTCCTCCTAGCACCTTCAGTACTACACTATTGGCTGCCTCAGGGTCTCAACGTGTGTGCCTTAAAGGAATAGGCAGCTTATTTCCTTCCCATAACCACTTACTCAAAGGGGCCTACTGAGTTAACCGCTTTCACTGTCCTACCCTCCAGTGAAGACACGGTGTAACAGTACATCAACAGTGTCTCCCACTTCCTCTATGTCCTTACAGTGCCTCAAAGTACTCACCCTTGTCACCATGTTTGGCCCTTTCAATGGGCCCATAAAATCAAATCAGACTACACTTGCTGAGGAGGTACTAAATGTGTACAGCACAGTGACCTTACCCTACCGACCTCACCAAACAAGAGCCAATCAGGAATGCTAATCTAGTCTACATAAGTAATGACCCTTCTATGGTATCACTCCTTAATAGTGTTGTAACCTACGTTGGCAACATGAAATCGCAAATGCCCAGGAAAAGGCAGCGGCACCTAATTAAAAAAAAAACTTATACTGGAACAACTACTTCGACTATTCCTAAAGTCAGGTAATGTGCACCCCAAACCTGGCCCACCACATGACCCTAGGGCTCACCAACGAAAATCCTCAGGACTTGTGCTTGCTTCAATAAACATTTGCAGACTCCTCCCCAAGATGGACAGCCTAAAGGTCTGGGTCTCCCGTCATAACCCTGATGTGTTATCAGTCATAGAAACCTGGTTATCTCCAAACATACAAGACACTGCCATTGCACTGCCAGGTTATTCCTTGCTCCGACAGGATCGCTTCTCGAAAAGAAGGCGTGACTGCGTCATCTACACTAAAGACCCTCTACAGGGGCATACCCCCCCCCATGCAGCAATGACCACCTCCAAGCATTAGCTATAAGACTGCTCTTAGGGGCACACAGCCGAGTGCTTACTCTGATCTCAGTGTATATTCCACCTAAAATGACCACGGCCGGCACCAGCAACCTGTTCGATTACATCACTTCTCTGAGCCCAAACACTGAAATCATAATACTAGGAGACTTTAATATAAATTGGCTCATCAACCTCCACCCCTACCAAGGATATCCTATTTGCAATCGACTTCTCCCAACTGGTGGAGTCACCAACTCAAATGAACTGTAAGACCAGCACCAGCACCCTGCTGGATTGGATGTTTACCAACCATCCTTCATATATCACCGATCTCACTGTACTCCCCAACTCCATGAGTGATCATTCCCCTGTCAAATGCAACTGGAATAACTCTTACAGCAAGCCCCCCACCAGAACCATAAAGAACTGCATGCTCCTAAAAGGCCACCTCCTACAGCTAAAGACCGATCTAAAACATCAAGACTGGACGGACCTGTATGACACCAATGAGATGGACACGGCCTTGGACTTCTATTTGTCAAAACTGAATGTCATCTGTGAGAAACACGCACCAGTTACTACAACAAAAGTCAAAGGATCTTTTAACCCGATTATACAAGAACTTTTGGAGCAACTTGCCTCAAGAGATCATTCTCTGGCAAAAAGAGCGAGCTCAGGGCACTGCAGCAAACACTGAACAATACAAGAAGGCATGCAATGTCTGTATGAAAGCTATCCACCATGCTAAAAGCACTTATTACAAAGAGACCCTCACTAACTCATGGAACAGCAGCAGAACTATTGCGTAATTATTGTACCCCAAGTCCTGTATGTTTTGCTTGTAAATTTACTGCCCACTGTCCGTAACTGTTTTTTGGGACGCGAAGCCTTTGCAAAAGCGTCTCTGACTCAAAGGGTTGTAATTCCTAAATTTAAATAAATAAATAAATAAATAAAACTTTCTGGGCCAATCTTTGTGATATCACAGGGAAAGACCCTAAAACTCCCCCTTCCATGCTCACGGTTGATGGTGCACAAACATTGGACACCCTGGTTATTGACAACTTTCTGAACCATGCGTTCACTGACCTAAGCAGTGTGCTCCCAATGGACTTCAATTCCCCTAACCCAAGGGCCACTAAGAGGATGCCTACGCCACCCTCAAACCAGCCACTATTCCGCTTCAAAGAGGTATCTGAAGCAGATGCTAAGAAATACCTAGAAAAGGCACCCGGAAGATCTAGGTTCAGTGGAGACCCCTTGGACCTTAAATTTGTTTGCCTGGCACTAAATGAACTCCTGGGACCACTCGCCAAAATAATTAATCTTTCCCTCTGCCACTCTAGATTCCCCCAATGATAGAAATCTGCAACAGTAACCCCAGTTCACAAGAGTGGGGACCGGACCTTACACAATAACTACAGACCTATTTCCATACTATCACCACTCTCCAAGGCTCTAGAACGGATTGTGGCTGACCAGATGTTTGAATACCTTAACCAACACCAACTCCTATGCCCACAGCAACATGGATTCTGGGGCCGCCATAGTACCAATACATATAGCCTTATTTGAATTCACAGGTTTCAGCCATAATGCCTTAGACCATGGCCACCTGGTAGGGGCAGCCTTCATTGACCTATCAAAGGCATGTGACATGGTGCATCATGTGCTCCTCCTTGAACAGCTATCTGGCACTGGTCTTGCCCCTGAAACCATGAACTGGTTAAACAGCTACTTGAGCCACCAATCCCAGCAAGTCAGGATTGAGGAAGTCCTCTCTGACAGCTGGCCTGTCAGATCTGGAGTACAAGAGTCAATTCTGGGGCCTCTGTTGCTTAGTGTGTTCTTAAACAATCTCCCGGCCTCCTGTCACTGCCATATGCTCCTACATATTGACGATGCAGTCATTTTTACCAGCAACCTATGCCTGGACCTCCTTGAGGAAGATTTGCAAAGAGGCTTCGCTTATGCAGAAATGTGGTTTAAGGAACACAGACTGGTAATGAACTATAAAAAGACGAAGACCATGCTTTACTCCACGGCTCAAAGTAAGTTTAAAAATTACCCCCTGGCAATAAGAAATGACAGTGGCGCCATACTGGAGTTAATCCCTCACTTTAAATACCTGGATGTAATAATAGACTCATCCCTGTCCTTTTCCCATCCTATTGATACCACAGCCAGGGCTATTAATACAAGGACTGGGATACTCTATTGGCATAGATACTGTCTAACTCACGAAGCACTGGAGCTGGCATCAACAGCTCTATCGTCTCCCACAAAGATTATGGACTGGCTGTCTATGGATCTGCAACTGACACAGCCCTCCCAATGCATTGCAGTTGCTCTAAACAAAGCCTGCCGCCTATTCACAGGTGCGCCAACACTCATTCACATCTGTGACTTTTACATTCAGGCTGGCTGGCTTCAACTGAATGACAGAATCCGATACCAAACCTGTCTACTGGACAAAAAAGCCTCATTAGAACTGCTTCCATCAGGGGTTCAGCACCTGCTATCTCTGCCTTTGACAACCAGACATTTCAGAAGTTCCACCACTCAAGTTTTCCATGTACCCAGATGTGCACTACCATGGCACAATGTGCTTTCTCACACTGTGCAGCCCTCTGGGTAAACGTGCTTCCTCTAGGCATCTCTGGTGCACCAACAATTGGATCCTTTAAACAGAGACTGCGCCAGCACCTCTCTGACTCTAGAAACTGTATGTGCACCTGCTAATGCCACTACTCACAGCAGTACACTGCCACCAGCACTTAAATCCTCACCTTGGGTTGTACTGGATTTGCCCAACCACAGCACTTCCAATGCGACCCTACCTCCTCCTGGTATAGCCCCCCCTTGCCCTATTCCTCTCCTGTTTCTCAATCTGTCCTATTTACACTGCCCCCGCATCTCTCCCTCTCTTATGTCCCTACTCTGTTTTTCATCCTGATGCGGGCATATGTTGTACCATGCCTCAGTATATTTTCCCTTTGCCTTATGTCTAGAAACTTGTACCTACTATGTATATTGTCCCGTCTTTGTACCTTGCTCCCCTACGTAACTGACAAGGAACATATTAACAAGCATCTGCTCACAGGTGTCATCCAAGATATAAATAAATAAATATCCAGTCTATGTCCCCTTGAATTAACACTGGCATTTCTTGTGCATGTACATAGACACACAATTATAAAATACATATCTATATATATAGAGATATAGATAGTAAAACTCTGTTTAGCCTAGTTGTAGTTGAAGGCGGGAGGCTGTTAGAGTTGAGTTTTGGACCCTTGCCTGCCCCCAACCAGCATCGGGGTGCGAGTTAGGGTTGCTGGCCATAACTCTGCACCCTATCACATGTGTAAAGAAGCAGAGGTATAGGAGAATGGGTGAGAGTTAGGACCGACGACCCCAATGCGCACTCGATGCGGTTGGGGGTGGGCGGAGGGTCCAAGGGGCTTTCAACCCAACACCGAATTTCCTCGCTTTTGTCGCTGTGGAACAACCTCAACTAATGCATTAAACAGAGTTTTTGCCTCTAATTTCCCTTCTTTTTGAGAATAACGAGAAATAGTGAATGTAATGCGGCGGTGGGAGCACGGGGCCCCTCCTGCCACATGATATCTTGTCACATAGTAACACGGTGCCCGCAAACGCAAATGGTAATGTGCATGGTGACGCAAAGCAAAACAGAAAGAGAAACAGTACTGTAGACACAAATGGCAAAAATAATGCAAATGCAAGCTCAAATGAAAGCATGAGTAATGCGCATATGGTGGTGTAGACGGAACGGTAAGTGAAACGGCTACGGAACCGCAAGCGGAAGTGGTAACGGTAACAGTAATGTAAGCGCACGGGCTGGTTTTCCCCAAAAGCTGCACAGAGAAAGACAGTGAGTACAAAGAATGTATGCATAATAATGGGTCATGGGGCAGAAAATGAGGAGTTGGAATACTAAATTGCTTATATCTCAGGAACCGTACGACATAGAAAAAACATTTTAAAGTCATATTATTTATGACTTTCCTGGCTAGTTTTGTGCCTAGCTCTCACTGGGGGCTAAGAATTTTTCCAACAAAAAGTCCGTATCTCGCACCATTTCCGAGATACGGGCCCTGAAAGGCGTGGTGAACGCCATAATGTTATCCTATGGGGAAAAAAAGAGACGTTCCGAGTGCCATAACTTTGGCTCCCTGTAATATTTTTTCACCAAACCACTGAAAGGCACATCTGTGGGATGTTGGCTTTCTCCCTCTAAATTTCAGCCCAAAAGACCAAACCGTTACTTTGCAGCAGGGCGCCAAAGGATTCCTGTAATGCGGCGGACGCTGTAATGTTATCCTATGGGACAAAGTGTCATCTTTGGAGTGCCGTAACTTTGCCTCCCTGTAATATTTTTTCACCAAAACACTGAAAGGCACATCTGTGAGATGTTGGCTGTGTACCCTCCATATATCAGCCCAAAAGACCAAACCGTTTTTTTGCAGCAGGGTGCCAAAGAATTGCTGTCATTTACCCAAAGCCTGGAAAAATACTGTCGAACTTTGCAAAAGCTGTCGCAAATTCATGAGACACTGTCACAAATGCAAAAGTACTCTACGAAAGTACTTTTCCCAGAAATGTGAAAAACATATTTCTGGGGTGTTTTTATCCCAAAATAAAGACATGCCTAGCATCCTCAGGGTCCGACTAGGTGAATACAAAAAGAATTAGGTTGCTACAGGGTCCCAAATTTAAATGGCAAGCATTTTTCTGATGGGCAACTGAAAACAAAATGGCAGATTTGCAACAGTAAAAGGGCCATTTGCGAAAGTAAAAACTGCATTTGCGACACTGTCAAACTTTTTGTTAACTTTTCCCATCGACTTATAATGGGAACTTGTTTTTTGAATAACTTTTGAACCATTTAATATTTTTTCACAAAATCTTCAAAAGGCACATCGGGGACCCCAGCTGCACGTTCCCTGAAGATTTCGTACTGGTCACGCAAATCGTGCAACCTGTAGAGACGACCCAAAAATTGCAAAAAAGCATAAACGCGTGCGCAGATCACGCTTAATTCCGCAGCCGTATATCCAAACAATACGAAAGCTGGCAGATCCCAAGATGCATGGTTCTTGATCATGTATGCCAAATTTCAGGCAAATCTGTTGAATGGTTGCAAAGTTATTAAGGTACAAAATTGTAGGTTTAACATGTAAATGGCTCCTCAACTCTAACTATGGTAGCACTACCTGTTACCATAATTTATATATATATATATATATATATATATACATACATACATATATATATATATATAAACATACATATATATATATATACACACACACACACACACATATACAAAGGAATTACAGTATATCTACAAATAAGGACTAGCGTTGGGTAGCTCGTCACACCTGGTACTGTTTATCTTATATTTTCTCAGTTAGCTTGACCTACATTGTTATGTTCCCTGTATGATTTACGCTGCTCTCTCACTGTATTTTTACATTGTATGTGCCAGTTTCTGGTCCATGCCATGCCTGAAAAAGGTCTTCGGATCAGTGCACCAACCCAGTTACCAAATGAATGAATAATTAAATAATAAACAAACTGATGTTTTGAAGGCACCAGGCAAACCTCCTACTGACAGCACCCATATGAGTACTCAAATAATTTCTGCAACTGGATAGGAAAGACCTACCAATACTTAACAAGAACATGTACAGAATAACTGACATTGCCATCACCAAAGTAAAGAAAAGTGCCAAGATTGAGCTCTGAAGAGGCCAAATGTCATATCAAAATATTAGTATGGGCATGCCCTCCTGGAGGGCATGGCCCTTAAGCACAACTATAGCATCTCAAAGAAATTATGCAGTTTTATAAAACAGTTTGAAAAGCAGTCATTTTGCTGACTGGACTGTTCAGTAGTAGTGCAGCCCTCCTGCATCTGAATATGCATTTATCACTGCACTTGTGATTTTTTCCTTCTGTTTTCGGAGACACTGAACGCTGCTAAATAAATGATGAAAACCTGCTAAGGGTGAGATATCTGGTTTTATTTCTTTGGTGCCCCAAGTTTCTGCTTGTACCTTTATCACCATGCAGCACGTTTTTCATGGCTAACATGATTGTTTAAATCATTTCTATAACCACCAGGAATCCCCCCCCCCACCACACACACACACAATTGTTGGATACAAGAAAGCAAAACTGGCACGGGCCAAACTAGAAGGCAAAATGACTAGTAAGATTGTTGGAATCACTTCTAAAACGCTCACCTGCCACTAGGCAAAGGGGTGTAAAACTGGCAGTGGCCCCAGCAAAATAAAATGGCTAGTAAAACTGTTTAACTGGTTTCTGCAGCAGGTTGGTAAGGCACCATTAACACTGGGTGTGAGCATGTAAAACAGACTGTGGCCTCCACCAAAATACTGCAAAATGGCTAATAAAATGTTTTTGCAATGGACTACCAAAACCCCACTAACACTGGGTACAAGAATGCAAACCTGGCAGTGGGCATCAACAAAATAATGCAAAATGGGTAGGTTTTTTTTTTTTATTATAATTTTTACTGGTTGTCTCGATATGAGTAACATAACTATACTTACAATATACATATAGAAATTATTCAGATTCTCGGTCCTGCACAGTACTCTCTCCTTTCATGCATGTTTCATACAAATAATTGCCTTATGTACAAAGTACCTAACGTATCCTTCAGAAGTACAGTCATGCACTGTTCCTTCTTTTTACACAATGGCAGTTTTTTTGCAATCTGTGACATGACTTTTTAGTAGTTACAAAGTTGCAGACTATGTAGGGCACGATGCTTTTAGTAAGCAATAGCCCACGACAGGGTGTGCATTTGGTGGGGATTAATCAACACCCCGGGAGCACTGTAAGACACGAGGCCACAGGCCGAGTGTCCTTAAAGCACCTGGGGTGTTGATTAATCCCCAATAATTGCACACCCTGAGTGGGTTACTGCGCTTATAACATGGGCCAAATTTGGGGACAAATGGACAAAAGCTGTTGGTATAACACAGAAAACATGTGGGAACTACTTAGATTTCTTCCACTATTTTGGGCCATGGAACCACAGTTTTCTGTGTTCTGCCACAGTAAAAATACTCCAACAGACAGAAGTTTGTGGTGAACAGGCCACAGATTATTGAATCAAACAGCACATGGAACTTGTTATTGTGCTGTCAAAACTATGCAGGGTGGTGTCTTTCTATATTGCTATTCTGTGCTAACAGTGCATATATTCTTTTTTTCTTACACCGTGCTCTGTGATTTCACACATGCCCCCCCCACAGCAATACTGAAGTCTGAAACTCCCCAGTGCACCCAGATTACGGCATAATTAACACAGACAGGCACTGTTTAGTACGATTTCACAACGGTAGTTCACACATTATGCTACACGATGCAAATTCGGCACTTACATGTGGCTCATCGAACACCTGCGCCCCTCCACGACTACAGTGAAATCTGAAACTCCCCAGTGCACCCACATTATGGCATTACTAACACAGACAGGCATTATTTAGTAAGATTTAACAACGGCACTTCATGCATTATGCTGCACGATGGAAATTCGGCACTTACATGCGACACATCCAGGAGTGCGATCGCTGTCACAGACCGCATCTGAGATGTTGCTTGCAGCACATGACTGCCTCCGTACTGCAATTATGCTGTTATAGTCTTTGTACATCTACTATTGTGGAATTACTGCTGCTGTCCATCTTTCTGCTCACTTCTATGCCACCTACTACGAAGTGTCACTTCCATCTCTCCAAGCAACCGACTGGTATGGGTGCACAGTTTAACAGGCTAGGTGCATGTGGAGAAGCTGCTATGAATCGCATCCCTAGCAAACAACTGTGCTGTCGTGTTTCAACAGTTACGCTTGGGACATAGCAAGGGGCATTTCTCTCTGTCGTGGCGTTAGAATGCCAACATGCTAGGACCTTCGAAGTCCACCGGGTGGATGGGTGGGCACTCTCGCTTAGCTAATGAACTGCATTGTGTGACCGTTATCGAAGGGATCGCCGGGGGACATGAAGTAAGCAATATGCACTTGTAAGGGAAATGGCGCTGGGTTGTGGGTACAAGCTTTTATGTAGATAATGCACTTCTGCGGGCCAACTATGTGGGTTGCTCGCTTAGTGACATAATTTAATGGCTGCCGGTCAGGAATGTAAATCCTAAGAAATAATAAGTGCATCTCTGTGAGTTCATACGCTACAGACTGTTTACCACATCCAGCAACTGACTAACAGAAATTAATCAACGGTCACATGATTAATTTGTGCCAATCAGATCACACAATCATCATTGCCCATGTTATAAGTTTGGTACAGTTCTATACCTCGGAACTCTATGTATTGATCCACATCTCAAGAGATGTGAATTTGTATTCAAGTTCTTTTTTTTTTTTTTTTATACTTACTTTCTTCCCGGTCAGCCGGCCCTCCATCCACCAGTTCCCCCCAAGTTTTAACACTGCTGCCTCTTAAGAATGTTAAGGATTCCTCTCATATTAAAACCAGCAATGAAAACTTTTACTGTCTTATTCCACAATGAAGAGGTGAAAGTGAGATGTGAATGCTTAGGACAAACAGAACCTATTATGGACAGTGAACAAATCTGAACTGGAAGATAGTGTTTTAAGATGAAGCTCAAGATAAACAAGGATGGAGAGATGCAACTTCTAAACGGTTCTTTTTCTTGCCCATAATCAGGGACCCTGTTTCTATGCAGGACAGCCAAAGGCTTGTTAGAAGTGTGGAGCCAGAAATCTGCTACAGGATCTGCTACAGACATTGTGGAGGAGCTGCTTATTCCCCTTCTCCCTACCCACCTCAATGTATATAAGAAAAAATTACTCACCATAGTAATGTTGTTTCTTCTAATGGAGTCTTGCCGTATTCTGACCTAATGTAGTTAGCCCCAGCACTAGAACTGCCCCGGAGAGGAAAGAGTTAACTCTTTGCAGAAGCATAGAACGTTGAGCTCGAGCTCGGTTTTCAAACCTCTGTCTGTGGTACTTCCCAGTGTAACCATCAGATTCTTACGAGCAAACTAAGTACACTAGTATGGAAATTGTTCAAACACATAGCCAAAGGGCAAAACATTTCTGGGTCCAAAAAGACTCAAGTCGAGAACCCAAGAAGGACAGGTAGTGACAATATTTAACCATAAAAACACAAGAAAGAAACAATAACAGCTACCCCACCCTGGAGGGAGGGTACAAGGTACACCCCTGAGGTGCAACACTGTACCTGACAGCCCACTTCCCAAAAACTAGGTTCTGAGAGGGGAGGCAGGGGGGAGGTCAAAACACAGCAAGACTCCATTAGAAGAAACAACATTACTATGGTGAGTAATTTTTGTCTTCAAACAACATGAAGTCTTGCTGTATTCTGACATAATGCAGACTACCAAGCAGTTCCCTATGGAGGAGGGAATGCAGAACCTACTTTGGGAACAGGCTCTGCAGTACTGCTGTGCCAAACCTAGCATCACTCCTAGCTTGGATGTCCAGGGAGTAATGCTTGGTGAATGTATGTACTGTTTTCCAGGTGGCTGCTTTACAGATCTCTAACAGGGGTATATCTCTTGCTGCAGCTAGAGAAGCAGCTGTACCCCTAGTCGAGTGAGCCCTCAGGCCTGAAGGGGGTGTCCTACCCAATTTGTCATAACAGAATTGTATACAAGAAACAATCCACCTGGCAATGGTTCTTTTAGTGGCAGGCTTACCCTTCCCCACTTCACCATAAGTGAGAAACAATTGAAGACAGTCATTTATGTGTGCCTTAGTATGCTCTATGTAGTAGCTAAGAGCCCTTTTAACATTCCAACTATGTAATCTTCTTTCTCCTGAACAAGAATGGTCAGTGAAAAACACAGGGAGAGATATAGACTGGTTCAGATGAAAATCCGATACCACCTTGGGCAAGAACCTCCTATTGGTTCTTAGGACCACTTTATCCCTATGGAAGGATATGAAGTCATGTTCTACTGACAAGGCCTGTAATTCACTAATCCTCCTGGCCGAAGTAATGGCTACCAGGAACACGGTTTTCCAGGTCAAGTATTTCAGCTCAGCCGAAGCCATGGGTTCGAAGGGAGGCTGCATGAGCTGTGCAATGCAGACATTAAGATCCCAAGCAGGGGTCGGTTCTTTAAATGGAGTTACTGTATGAACCAGACCCTTGAAGAACTTTTTAAACACATGATGAGAGGCCAGGGAAGAACCCTTCCCTGCTGAAAGGAAAGCAGAAACTGCTGCTAGGTGAACCTTTAGAGTTGCAGGCCTAAGGTCTAGACTATTGAGGTGAACCAGATAATCTAAGGCCTTAGAGATGCCTGCAGAATCAGGGACAATGCCTTTCTGAGAACACCAAATGGTAAACCTCTTCCATTTGGAATCATAAGTCTTTCTAGTAGATGGTTTCTTGGAAACCTTCAGGATATCCATGACTGCCTGAGAAAGATGCAGGTCTGCATATGCTAGCTCCTCAACAGCCAGGCCTTGAGATTGAGAGACTGGAAATCAGGATACCAAATCCTCCCCTGGGAAGAGGACAGAAGATTGTGTCTCTTGGGAAGGGACAGAGGATGAGGCACTGTCTGCGACAGGAGCAGAGGGTACCAAGGATGTCTGGCCCAGTCTGGAGCCACTAGGATCACTGTGCAAGGTTGAGTTCTGATCTTGATCAGGACTCTCAACAGCAGAGGGAATGGAGGAACCTGCCCTTCCAATCCAAAATCAGGGCATCCTGGGGTACAGTTCCCAGGAGTGGAGGTCTGCAACAGAACAGAGGGAGTTGGTGATTGTCCAGGGCTGCAAAGAGATCTATCTCTGGAGTGCCCCATCTGGAGAAGATGATCTGCAGTATGAGGGGATTCAGGGACCATTCGTGATGTCCCTGGAATATTCTGCTCAGAGCATCTGCCAGTACATTGTCCTTCCCTGGAAGGTAGACTGCTACTAGGGAAGTCTGAAGAGAATAGGCCAGAGACCACAGTTTCATGGCTTCCATGCACAAGGCCAAGGACCGAGTGCCTCCTTGTTTGTTGATATACCACATTGTGGTGGTGTTGTCTGTTCTGACTTGGATCACTTTGCCTCCGACTGAATCTGAAAAGTTCTGAAGGGCTAGGAAGACTGCCCTGAGTTCCAGGAGATTGATATGAAGGAGAGACTCCTGTGAAGACCAGACCCCTTGAGCTGTCAGGGCTCCCAGATGGGCTCCCCAACCTAGGAGGGAGGTATCCGTAGTTAGAACTACTGATGGGACTTGAGGGAGAAATTGAACCCCTTGTCTGAGGTTGTCCTGGTCCAGCCACCACTGGAGAGCTTGGACTAGAGTCTGAGTCACTGGAATTAGTTAGGTAAGTGATTCCTTCTTTTGAGCCCAGAAGGACCTTAGGTGAAACTGAATGTCCCTCATCTGGAACCTTGCTCCCTGCACCACTGCAGTGGAAGCTGCCATATGGCCCAGAAGCTGGAGGAAATGTCTTGCTGGGCGGGAGACCCAAGGTCGAAAGGATGAAGCAAGATCTACCAGGGCCTTCACCCTTGCCAGGGGAAGGAAAGCTTTTGCTTGGACAGTGTCCAACTCTATGCCTATAAAGGTGAGAAGTTGAACTGGTTCAAGGACAAACTTTGGAAGAGTGAGAAGAAACCCCAGGGAACTGAGTAGATCCTGGGTAGTCTGTAGAGCTGACTTGACCTGTAGAGACAACTGCCCCACGATAAGCCAGTCGTCCAGATATGGGAAGATGGTGATACCCTGTCTTCTGAGGTAAGCCACCACTACTGCAAGGCACTTTGTGAACACCCTTGGAGCTGATGTTAGGCCGAATGGCATGGCTTTGAATTGGTAATAACCTGAAGGCAACTCGAACCTGAGGTATTTTCTGTGGGAGCACCTGATAGGAATATGGAAGTAGGCATCTTTGAGGTCCAGAGATGCTAGCCAATCTCCTGGCCTTAGAGAGGGAAGGATTATTCCCAGAGTTATCATTTTGAATTTTTGCTTTAAAATGTGTTTGTTCAAATACCTTAAGTCTAGGATGGGTCGCCACTCTCCCGTTTTCTTTGGGGTAAGGAAGTACCTGGAGTACAGTCCTTTTCCCCTGTGTTGAGCAGGAACCTCCTCTACAGCTCTGAGAGCTAGAAGAGAGGAAACCTCTGCCTCTAGGGCAATGGTTTCTAAGGCTGATATAGGTGGAAAAGACTTGGTCCTCTTTTTTGGAAACTTTTTGAAGCTGAGGGTCAGCCCCTGGTTTACTACTTCCAGGACCCACTTGTCTGAAGTCACAGACTTCCAGGCCTGGAAGTAGTAAGCCAGCCTGCCTCCTACTGGAAATGGGGAGTCGATCCGGGCTGACAAATCAGTGTGTCTGCTTGGCAGGAGCCTTAGACTGAGAGGAGGAGGGAGCAGCCCTGCTCATCCCCCTCCTGCCCCTCCCTCTGAAGAACCCCCTCTGTGGGAAGGGAGAGGAGGCCTGGGCTGGGTAAAAAGGCCTGTGAAAGGGCCTGCCCCACCCCTAGACTGCTGCTTTTGAGGAGTGGCTTGCCTTTCCTTGGCCTGTGCACTCCTGTACGTTGTCCTGTATTCATCCATTTTCTTCATGCCTCTGTTTGCTCCCCAAACAGAGAGTTGCCCACTACAGGAAAAATCCATAGCCTTAGTTTGGGTATCCTGTGAAAGGCTAGTACATCTGAGCCAAGCATGCTCCTGAGAGACACAGATGTAGCCATGACTCTAGATGCCACATCATTGGAGTCCACAGCAGCATGAAATTGCATTTTGATGCCTCAATTCCATCAGCAGCCACCTCCTCCAGCTCCTTGGCTAGCTGGGGAGAGGCCTGTTTAGCCAGTTCCAGAACCATATCCCATCTGGATTTCTGGTATCTGGCTGTGTAGGCCATATAAGTAGCCTGTCTGAATCCCAAAGAGGATGACAAGTATTGTTTTTTGGCCATGGCATCCACTTTCCTGGAGTCCTTATCCGGGGTGTGCGAGGCCAAAGGAATGTTAGCCCTGTCACAGGCTGCAGCCTGCACTATCCCAACATGGCTGCTATGATTATAAAGGAACTTCACAGCTGAGCCTGATAACATATACCTCCTGTTCATTCTCTTGTCCACAGGAGGTATTGAATTAGGAGTTTTTAAAATTTTTTGTGTCTGTTTCCCCAAGGATTTATGAAGAGGGATAGACAGCCTTTTGGACTCTGGGATGTCCATCATTTCCACAAAATCAGGCTCTTCCTCCTTGTCTGCAGCTTCAACCAAGGGAAGCTGCAGGGTTTCTGCCACCTTTCTGTAGAACAAAAAATGTGAAGGGGACTCAGAGAGCCTGGGAGGAGAGACACCTGAGGGCCTGTCTGGGGAGATGTCCATTTCAAAGGGCACATCCATGCCCCCCCCCCGGTCGTCATCATCATCACCATCATTATCACCGGGATAGTCTTCGTCTCCCTCCCACTCCTCATAATAAGCATCTGGATCATAATCCAGAGGAGACGGATCCGACCGAACCGACCGCCTAACCGGCGGTACCAGTTCAGACGGAACCGGTCTAAGCGATTGAACAATGCTAATCACTTTGGCTATTTCGTCTGCGGTTGGAGAGTGCGATACAGGATCCAAACTGGCAGACTTACGCTTCTTTTTTGACGAAATCACCCCTCGGCGCGGCTCTCCTTTTGCCCGAGGAGGTATTACCCAGGCCAGTAGGCATTCTCCACAGGTTCGGCCGCAACCGAACTGGACTGGCCATCCGGATCTACGGATTTCTCGGCCTCCCTTTCCTTCAGCCTACTCAGTCTTTTGTCTAGAGTGGTTTTAGGAAAGTTTTTACAGATCTGGCAGTCTGACGAGGTGGTCAAACCCCAGACAAAAAACACAGATGAGGTGAGGGTCAGCCTTAGCAAAGGCCTCCCCACACTCAGTACAGTGTTGAAGCCCAGTGGGACTGGTTTTCTTCTTGGGTTTCTCAGACATGGCCAACCTAACAAATTACCCTACTGCAGCTTTCAAGCCAGGTAATACAATAACCGATCGGTTACAAACCGTGTCATGGGCTTTTTAAAAGAACCAGCAAAAGGTCCGGTTCTTTTGAAACCGATCGGTACCGGAACACCACTCTAATCCCAGAAATAAAATTAAAACAGAATGTAACGAGGTCGGTTCCAAACCAGACCGACCAGAAAGAAACCGAGGAAAAGAACAATTTCCACTTTTACGGAAAAATAAAACACAGTCACTACCTATCTACACACCACCTGTACAGTAGACAGAGGCTGGAAATCCGAAAATAACAAAAATATATGGTTTAAACTGAACGCTTTTACTTTTACCGAACCGAGCAGAGGAATCTCCAGAGTGACTTCACTGTTAGGCGAAGTAAAGAATCTGACGGTTACACTGGGAAGTACCACAGACAGAGGTCTGAAAACCAAGCTCAAGCTCAACGTTCTATGCTTCTGTATAGAGTTAACTCTTTCCTCTCCGGGGCATTTCAAGTGCTGGGGCTAACTGCATTATGTCAGAATACAGCAAGACTTCATGTTGTTTGAAATAACTCTGTGGTGCTGTCAAGATTAAAGGCTGACTGATTAAGTATGTGGCTTCTTTCTTCACTGCTCAAGGAAGGGGGGAGGACAACAGGTGATATGGCTCCATAGGGGACCAAGAGGTGCATGTAGGGAAGTTGGCAGAATGGTCCTGCAGCCAAAAGTGCAAGCACACACTACTGGCATGAGTTTAAATCCCTGTCCAACCACCCCAGTCACCCAGAATCTGCAGCATTCAGGAATAGAACCATCCTCATCCTCACCCACCCAGCCACCTGAGGAAGGTCCCGGTTTCATAAGCAGTATACTATGTAAAATAAAATATAATGTCACAGAATCACATGGGGGGGGCAGGGAAGGGAAGGAGAGGGTAGGTGAGTAGATCAAACAACAAAGGATATTACTTGCAGCTGCAGGTTGAGGCAGAGTATGGCAGAGTAGTCCAAATTGGCAGGTTAGCACAAGTACAGTTCAGGTTTAAGTCTCTTCAAGTGCTGCCTTTTTCCAGGGACTTGCCACAGGACCAATCTGGAGGCATTAGTTTAGAGTCCCATTTGGACTTATTCTGCTGTGGCAGAGATTCATTGGCAATATCAGCCCAGGAGATCTTGGATTCTTCTCCTTTCTGAGACTGTAAATGGGCATATTTATTAGCAGATTGTGGAATCTCTTGGTGGAGGGCTGCAGTCACATCTTGCCTGTCTCTCTCTTCGGTGCTGGCTCTCTGGTGATATAAGTATGACCCTTGCGATAACGTACGCGAATCTCTGCTCTGGCCCCTAGGGTCTTGGCCCTGTGTGCTAAGGATTCTCTGGTGGTCTCTCCCCCTCATCCCCTTTAAGCAGGTTATCTGTCACTCCATGTGGGGTGGTCATGTGTGGTTCGAGCAGGCTGGGACTTTGCTGGTCTTTGGGTAACAGTTTTGGGCTGCTGAGAATGATTAACTTGGTTATATGGTCCCAACTGAGCCTTTAAGTCTTTAGATTTTTCTGGCCAGTGTCTCTGCAAGCAGCTGGAAGCCTCCTCAGAGGTTTCAAATGTATTTGACATCCTATTTCTCATGATTTTAAGGTCTGTAGGGTGCCACAGCTGATTCTGCACTCCGAGCTCTTAAAAGGCTTTTCTGCTCGGGAATTTCTTGCACCTTGCTGCCAACTCGGCTGAATAACCATTAAAAATGAGGACTCTGTGACTCTCCCAGTTTAGATCATATTCAGGGACCAAGACTAGGATTCGCTCTCTTTTTTGGGGAGACAAAGCAGTTTAGCTAAGATAGGATGCGGGCAACCCCAGGCTTTGAGCAGTGTCCTGTGCACCCTCTCGATCTCTAGGGAGGTCCTCCAGGTGTACTGGAGGATTTTGGGGAGTTCTCTTTGAAGAAACTTAAGTCATGACTGATCTCTCAGCCCCCTCTGGGATTGCCAATGGTCCTGATGTTGTTCCTCCTGCTTCTATTTTCTGCATCCTCAGCATGATGCCACAAAAGCACAACCAGTCTCTCCAGCTCCTGTATCCTGGCTTCTTCTCATCAATGCTTGAAAGGAATCTGGCAGTGACCCTCTGTTTATGCTGGAGAGACTGCACTTTGTCTGGTAAGTCAGCCACTGCTGATTTATAGGATGCCTATCCCCTCCCTCAGCTGTCACTGGGGTTATCTATGCCTCTGCCATCACCAGGCTGCCACCCTGGTCCTGTCAGGCTGAGGAGGGAAACCTTCTTCGATGATATTTCACTGCTAAAATAAGTTAGGTAGTTCCCATTTGCAGAATTTGTTAGCCCTTTTGTTCTTCTAATGAATAGCTGTGTTCTCATGAAGATTTGGCAGGGTTCAATGAGCGGATTACACTGGATCTTTTCCAGGTGGATGAGAGCTGCGATTAAAGCAGCCATTCCCATCGGCAGCTCACACATTTGCCCATCAGCCTGCCTTTATGATGACTAAAACCTGACCCTAATACTCAGCTGTGGCTAAAACATGGCCTATGTCTCCCAAATCAGTTCTCTTACCCAGGAAGGCTTCCTTTTCTTTTATGACCTGAAATGAGGGTTATTCACCTGTAACTGTAGTTCTAGGAGCGGTATATGGAGTACCATCCACACTTAGGCAGCTCTTCCTTTCCCTTTAATTCTTGTCAGAAGATCTTCAAACTAAGCTCCTCCCACCTACCTGGGTGGTATCCTCCTTGGTACTGCCCTGTGACATCAGATCTTGCATGCTGGAAGCAAGGATCCATGTGCCACTTGCCTGGGGAGGTCAGGTGGTTTGTGTGGATGTGCACCATGTACCACTCCTAGAAATATGGTTGCAGGTGACTAACCCCCATTTCTAGGGAACGTGGATATGGTGCACTATCCACACTTAGGCAGACTCCTAGCACTTCTCTGGGAGAAGGGAAAGGTGCACATCCCTACTTTGTAATGAGGGACTGGAGAACTGAGGCCCCAAAACAAGCATCCCGGCATGACTCAAGGTTGATGTGGTAATGGGAGAGGAAGGTGTGTGCTGACTTCCAGGTAGCAGCCCTGCAGATCTCCTGGATAGGGACATCCCTGGAAGCAGCCACTGAGGCAGTAATATGTCTGGTGGAAATGAGCCCTTAGCCCAACGGGAGGCTTCCTACCAGCCAACCTATAGCAGAGGTCGTTGCAGGGGATCATCCACCTGCCAATCATCTATTTAGCTGCTGGTCTACCAAGTGCAGCTTCAGCGTAGGTGACAAACAGCTGGCAAACCTCTCCCTGAACTCCAGCCGTGTGCTCAGTGTAATAAGCGAGCGCTCATCACAGGTCCAACGTGTGAAGCCTGTGCTTGGCCTCCGATGTTGGGCCGGTGAAGTACACTGGGAGGTTAATCCCCTGGTTAAGGTGAAACTCCAAAACAACCTTCAGGAGGAACTTCGGACTGGGGCAGAGGCCAACCTTGTCCTTGTGGAAAACCAAATAAGGAGACTCCACCGAGAGTGTTTGTAGCTCACTGATCCTTCGGTGGAGATGACAGCCACAAAGCAGGCAGTCTTCCACAACAGGTGGGAGATATGACACCTATGCATTGGTTCGAATGGTTTGCCCATGAACACTGCCAGCACTTGCAACAAGTCCCAAGGTGGTGGAGGTTCACGCACTGGCAGGCACAAGTGGTCAAGTCCCCTAAAGAAGCACCCAATCACCTTCTATTGGGCCACCGTCAGCATACTGGCCAGTGCCTGGTATGCACAGATAGCTGCCAGGTGCACCTTGAGGGTAGTCAACCTCAGGCCTGACTGAGATAGGGACCACAAATAGTCCAGCATGCTCACCACAGGGCAATACAGGGGTCCAGCTCCCTGACCTGACACCAAATGGAAAATCTCTTCCACTTGAAGGCATAGCATTGGCAAGTCGACTCCTTCCAAGAGACCTCGACAACATGGAGGACCTCATCAGAGAGACCTAAAGCCTGGAACTCTAGCCACTCAGGAACCAAGCAGTCAGGTGCAGGGACTGAAGGATCAGATGGAGAACCCTCCTCTGAGAGCAACAGAGCAGGTTTGGGTGGTGAGGGAAGCGTCATGGTGGCCTGCTGCTGAGGCTGAGGAGATCAGGGTACCAGAACTGGTGCAGCCAGTCCGAAGCAACCAGGATCATCCATGTCTTCTTGCTCTACAACTTGATCAACACCCTGAGGACTGGGAAAAGGGAGGGAAGGTATACATGAGGCCTGAGGTCTAGGGCCTCGCGAAGGCATCCTCCGTCAGTGATCTGCACGGAGGGGCGCACAAAACAGCCTCAGCTTTGTGTTCTCCCAGGAGACAAAAAGGTCAGCCAGGGAAGTGCCCCACTGAGAGAACAGACAATCAACTACCTCCTGGTGAAGAGACCACTTGTGTATTGCCTTGCCCACTTGACTGAGGGCATCCTCCAGCTGGTTGGAGGTTCCGGTAACATAGATCGCCACGAGATTGGCATCCAGACTGCACATAAGGGTCCAGGTGTGGAGGGATAACCAACACAGTGGGAGGGAATGCATGCCGCCCACCTGTTGAGGTAGTACATGGTCATGGTGTTGTCTGTCTGGACTTGCACGACTTGACCCCAAATGGATGGAGTGAAGGCCATCAGAGCAAGACACATGGACCGGAGGCTCCAGCAGGCTGATGTGACATTGGGACTTGCTGGGATCCAGAGCTCATAGGCATTGTGGTCCCCATAGTGGGCTGCTCATCCCACCAGAGATAAGTCGGTCATGAGAGTGACCGTCGGCTCTGAGCGGATGAATGGGATTCCTTCCTGCAGATGTTCTGGGATGAGCCACCACTGGATGACATCCCACATCGGCTACGTCACTGTGACCGGTTGATCAAGGTGACCAAGGTGCTGAGACCACTGGTAGGCCAGCCCTCACTGCAGGGGGAGCATCCACCAGCGGGCCCACCTGACCATGCTGGTGCAAGAAGCCATGTACTCCAGCAGCTACAGGAAGTCCCGAGCAGGGCATGAGTGCCCAACCTGAAATGACTGGGCAAAGGAGGTACATCCGATGCCCAGTCCGCAGGGACTCGAGCCTTGACTTGCAGGGAGTTGAGCTCTTCCTGATGAAGTGGATGACCTGTGAGGTGTGGAGTTCTGACTTTGATGGGTTGACTAGCAGGCCCAGGACTGAACAAGTCTGGAGGGCTAGGTATCCAGACTACTCCACTTCCTCTCGAGAGGAACTGGCAATCAACCAGTCATCCAGGTAGGGATACACCCGGATCCCTCAGCACTGTCAGAATGCTGCAACTGCTATGCACTTGGTGAAGACCCCGAGAGTCGAGGAGAGGCCGAACAGCATGGCGCGGAACTCGTACAGCACCCCTTCTGAGCAGAACTGAAGGACCCGCCAGTGGGACGGATGGATCGGAATGTAAAAGAAGAAGGCGTCCTGGAGGTCCAGAGAGCAGAACAATATGTCCGGCACTAGGGATGGAATTCGTTGGTTCAGGGGTATCATCTGGAACTTGCACTTCTTCAGGTACTGATTGAGATTGTGAAGATCCAATATGGGCCGCTAGCCCTCCCCTCCATCCATTTTGGAAACAGGAAATACCTGGAGCTGAAGTCCTGACCAGAGTCTGGGATATGGGCCACAGTGGCTTTCTGAAAGAGCTGAGCAATGTCCTCCCAAAGGGCAGGCAGCATGTCTGGGGACACAAAGGCTTCCCCTGGGGCATGGGCTCGGTAGGGTGGGAGAGCCTCAAAGTCCAGAGGCAGACCGCGATCCACCATTTCATGCACCATTTGTCTGATAAGATGACGGACCAGGCATGCGAGAAATGGCAGAGTGGACCCCTCCCCAAGAATGCAAGGCTGGGGCAGGACGAGAGGGAGAGTGACACCCCCCCGATCCATCACTGGACAAGTTTGGCAGAGGTTTGGATGCTGTCTACTTGGGAAGCCCCAGCTCCCCGGCCTCCACACTTCTTCAAGTTAGACAGCAGGCTTAGGTTTGCGCCACCAGGCCTGGGGCTACATCTCTTGGGGCTGCAGCAGTCTGGATCGAGGCACCAGGAAGGGCTGAAACTGAAGGGTCTTTTCTTCTGTTTCTGGCTCTTAGGGTCCTTCTAAGAGGATGTAACAGAATCCACAGTGACACTGGATTTCCTCGATCTGAGTGAGGTGACCGTCCACTCCTGGACCAAACAGGTCGGTACCCAAGAAGGGGACACCCACCAGCTTATGCTGGGTATATGCCATAAAGGTCAAGATCCTTGACCATGCCTGGTACAGCATAGTGACTGCAATGACCACGGATCTGGCATAGGAGTCACCAACAACCAAGGCTGTTTGGAGCTGCTGTTTGGCAACCGAACGTCCCTGATCCTGGACCATCCTGACAGCCAACTGCAGGTCCACAAGGAGGTGGGGAAGAACCTGGTCTAAGACTCCCATGCTCTCATGGAGAAGTTGGCCATCATGATGGCAGAAATAGCCTGCCGAAGGCCCAGGGAAGAGGCGGCATAGACTTTCTTAGCTGCAATGTCCAGTTTCTTGGAATCCTTGTTGGGGGGACTCATTGCCATCCCAGACATTGCCCATCCACCGAAACACCAAATCTGCCAACAGACCTTCAGCAGAAGGATGGTCAGTGAAACTGGGGAGAGACCCAGTAGGTACCCCATCTTTGTAACTCATATGGGCCGAAGGTGCTGGGCAGGAGGCTGGACATTGCCACAGCTTGAGAGCTGGACTGAGAATGGCTTCTGTGACTGGGAAACAAACCCTTGGGGAGTCATCCCTGTTCAGGATTTCAGTCGGGGGTACTTGGACTGTTTCTGCACTGGCTCCAATGGGATCCCCATGGACTTGGAGATCAAATGGAGCAAAGCCCTGAAGAAGACAGTCCATGCTCAGTGGTGAGCTCCTTGAAGGACTCCCGGTCGAGGTCACAGTCTGAAGGGAATGCATGGAGGAGTCTTCTGAATCCGAGGACACCTCGATCACCGCCCTCAACCCAGGCTCCCCACTGACACCGCATGGCTCATCCAAGTGAGTGGTTTTGGTGGAGAGCTGACCAGCGAGGCCAGAAGCTGGGCGGGCAGACTTGGACAGGGCTCCGTGCAAAAGCTGAGGAGGCTGGGGCTCCACCTGAATGTGAGAAGCTGGTATTGGTTCGACCGGAGTAACCAGAGCGAGCTGCAGCAAAGGCAACCATGGAAGCACTGGAGGCTGAGGTGGGACACGGCCATAGCAGATGATCCATTGCTGCACAGCTCTTCATATATGTGCCAAAAGTTGCAGCAACGCCTGTCTTTGTCCAAAGATGAGGAAGGTGAAGAGCAGCGATGGTGTTTCCTGGTCAACAGCCGAGAGGGGGAACACAGCGAGTCCCTTGATCTTGAGTGAGAGCCTGATTGAGACCACGACCAATGGTCAGGTTACTGAGGAGAAACGGGGGAAGGCATCACGTGACCAACTAGAGCTGGACCCCAAGGAACCCCTGAGAGGTTACTCTCCCAAGGGGAGATAGCCAAATTGGCTGGCCTATCCAGCCCCTCCTGAGAGAGGGCCGTAGGGGGCCACAGTCCTTAAAAGTGAGTTGACCCCATCATCCTCTGACAATGGGATGACCGGGTTGAGAAGCTCTCAGCAGACTGGTCAATCCTCATCTCAAAAGACAGACCTGATGAGAACACCAAGGGACCAGTGGCCTGGACTGGGGCAACAAGGCTCAGTGGTCATCGAGCCTAAAGCAGAATTGTGGGAGTGGGAAGAGCACACCCACTCCTGGTGTCACGACCTGCAATGGGACCACTTAGACTTAAAAGGCCTGAGAAGATTTGGACCCCTGGGAAGGGTCCTCCCCAGAAGTAGGAAGGGACTGGCATAAGTCTTGGAACATTCCAGTGACCGAAGTGCCCAAGACCACCGGGAGAAGTGTGGAGTCCAAAGCCATGCCCGCTGCAGCCTGGGCCGCAGCCTCTTCAAAAGTGGCAAGCTGAGCCACCAAACCTGCCACCATGGAAACCATCTTACGGGCATCCTTGGAATAAATATGAATAGGAGGATCCTGTTCATCCAAGTGGCCAAAAAGGAGGCAGGCACAGTTCTTCAATGTGGAGGGCTGAAGGGACCAGCACAGGCTGCAAGTCTGCAGACTGTGCTGGGCCCTGAAGTAGTATACACGAGGCATGAGGGTTGGCACGCGACATCATCTAGTTGCAAGCAGTGTGCTGTCTGAACCCTGGACCAACTTTGTGGTCACTGAGCACCATTAGAAATTCGTACTGTAGATTAGCTACGAAGAAAACAGTCAAAGACCAAAGTGGACCTACACTGCACGCAGGAGCTGCGAAGGAGGAGACCTGATGCTTCCAGTGGAAAGGAAGATCTGACATCATGAGGCAGTGCCGAGAAAGATACCACTCCAGTGGGTGGGAGGAGCTTAGTTCGAAGACTTTTCAGCAAGAATTAAAGGGAAAGGAAGAGCTACCTAAATGTGGCAAGTGCACCATATCCATGTCTCTAGAAGGATCTATTTCTACGTGGTTGCACTAACCATTATATAGATATCTCTCCAGGCTCTATCATATCTACTTTCTCTGCATCTCCAACATACTAGATTGGAGATGGCCCCCTATGCTGCAGCTGTTGGATAATCTTATACTTCATCGACAGCAGGTGTGCACTATTTCTATATGATGACAAACATTAATTCAGTCTGGACCGGACAACCCGCATTTGGCACATGCAAAATGGCCCCAGAGCTAGCACTTCCCATCACTCTAAAGGAAAGCTGACATAAACTGAATCTCCACCCCCAAAGCCTTAACCCCCTAAAATTAGGCTTTTCGCAAGCCAAAACAATATTTTTAGCTGTTTTAACTTACTTTAATTTCTCTTGTAAACTTGGGGATGAGGCAACACGGTGGATGCTCTGTGGTGCTATTTCATGTGACAGTGTAGCACCGCACTGCTCACTCATACTGCTTTTCAATACAAATGAAGGGTGTGGTGCCGCACTGTCACATGAAATGGCACCATGCAGCACTCGCCATGTTGCTCTCAGGCAACATCCACCCTTATCCCAGCCCTCCTCTATTTCAGGGGTTGAGTGCACCGAAACCAGGCACCTTAACCTTTGCATCGCTAAACATCCGCAGCCTGACAGCAAAGTTTGACAACCTTCAAGTCTGGGTAGCCCTACATAATCCAGACGTATTGTTTGTGGTAGAGACTTGGCTCACTCCCAAGATCCCTGATGGAGCCATCAGTCTACCGGGCTATTCGATCTTTAGACAAGATCGTAAATCTAAAAGAGATGGAGGCTGTGCAACCTACCTTAAGAACAGCCTTCAGGGCATAGTCCTGAATTTACCCAGCCTAGGGTCGTTCGACCAGGCCCTTGCTATTAAGGTTCTTCTTGGGGCCCACAATAAAACTGTCACAATTCTATCTATTCACATCCCCCCAAAGAACTCAGCCCAAGGTCTCCATGCTGTCATAGACTGTCTTGGAAGCCTAACCCTAAGCTCTGAGGTTATATTCTTTAGTGATTTCAAAATTAATTGGCTTGCCCCTGAAGCTAACCAATTCAAGGATGCAATTCAGGCTATCCACTTTATCCTGCTCATTGAAACTCCCAGTAAGACTAACTACAGGACGTGCACTAGTACTTTGATTCACTGGGTGCTCACCAACTGACCTGAGCATGCCTCTAATGCCTCTGTCCTCCCGGACGACATCAGTGACCACTCCCCTGTCATGTTCAGTTGGGCTAATAATTTCTCCAAACCACCTCCTAGAACAATCACCAGCAGGGTTCTCAAACCTGGTCACACTGACTGCTTCAAAATGGATCTCCTCAATGCTGACTGGTCCTCGGTTTTTGAGGCTTCCGACGCTGACGACGCACTCGACCATTTCATCCTCCTCTTCAATAAAATCTGTGGGAAGATCAAAGGCTACTTTAACCCCTGGATGAGCCCTGATACCCTTGAGCTAATGAAAAACAGAGACCACCTCTGGCATATAGCTAGGGCCACTGGCAAGCAGTCTGATATTCTGAACTACAAACGTGCGAGGAACACCTGTACCAGGACCATCCAATTAGCCAAAAACATAAACTATAAAGATGCCCTAACTAAGAACTGGAATGACGGGCGCAAATTCTGGGCTAACCTAAATGAGGTCACTGGGCAAGAGCCCAAAACGGCCCATACCATGCTCTGCGTTGATGGCTCCCCCATCCTTGACCCTAAATCTATCACCAACACCTTTAACAATGCCTTCACCGGCTTGCAGCATGTTCTCCCTGCCGAATTCTTCTCCCTCACCATCCCTGTTGCAACCACGCAATCCCCATCGCATCCCCCCTTTCGCTTCAAGACTATTACTTTCAGAGAAACCAGGAAATATCTGCGCAAAGTGCTTGGGAAGGGGAGATTCAGTGGGGATAACCTTGACCTGAAACTAATCTCATTCTCACTTGAAGAAATCCTGTCCCCTCTCACCCATATCCTTAACCTCTCACTCCATCTCGCAGTATTCCCCCCAAAATGGAAGGCTGTAGCGGTCACCCCTGTGCATAAGAGTGGGAATCGTGCCCTCCCTGGGAATTATAGACCCATCTCTATACTACCACCACTCTCGAAGGCCCTTGAACGAATCGTTGCCGACCAACTTGTCGATTATCTGGACAAGCACATGCTCCTATGCACAGAGCAACATGGCTTTAGGGCTGGGCATAGCACCACTACAGCCCTCCTGGAATTCACAGGCTTCATCCACAAATCCCTCGATCTTGGCCAGCTAGTCGGGGCTATCTATATTAACCTAACAAAGGCCTTTGACACGGTCAACCATGCCCTCCTAGTTGACCAATTCACTGCCATAGGCCTTGCCCCTGAGGCGGCTGCATGGTTCCACAACTACCTACACTGCCAAACACAGCAAGTCAGGATAAATGCCTTTCTCTCTGACACCAAGCTTGTGTGCTCAGGTGTTCCTCAGGGGGTCAATACTGGGCCCCCTCCTCTTTAGCCTATTTCTGAATTACCTCCCCCTAGCCAGTCAGTGCCGTATCCTCCTCTACGCGGATGATGCGGTTATCTTTTCTAATGGCTCTGACCCCACCACTCTTGAGCAACAGTTACAATGTGACTTCACCAGCATTGAGTCGTGGTTCAAAAATCATAAATTGATAATGAACTACAAAAAAACCAAAACCATGTTGTTCACCAGCCTTAAGAACAAGCACAAAAACTACCTGCTATCAATATGTGATGGGGTGGTGTTCCTCTTGAACGCGTTCATCACTTCAAATGTCTTGGAATTACTCTTGACAGCTCATTCTCCTACGTCCTCCACATAGACATCACAGCTAAAGCAATCAACAAACGCTTAGGGCTACTTTATCGCCATAGGCAGAGCCTGACCCCTGAAGCCCTCAGCATAGCGGTCCATAGTTCAGTGGGTTCCCTAGTGGACTATGGACTGCCAATATATGGCTCTGCCACAGACACTGCCCTCCGACATATAAAAACTGCCCTTAATAATGCCTGCAGGTTCACCTTAGGGGCACACCGACTAACCCACACCTGCGATCTCTATGCAAAGGCTCACTGGCTAATGCTCTTTGGTCACTTAAAAAATCAATCCTGCCTCATGGCCAAAAAGATCTGCCTTGGTCAGCTCCCGACTGGGGTCCAACAACTCCTAGTTCCCAGCACTAATCCCAGGCCCACCCGAAATTTGGAACTGCAGTCCTTCCTGACTCCAAAATGTTGGACATCCCAAGGACAAAGGTCCTTTGCCTATCAGGCACCGTTGAGGTTCAACTACCCCCATGAGAACACTATTAGCCTTCCCGCTCTGTGGACCTTCAAAAAGAACCTAAAGAACCATTTAATACAGGAATCTCAATGTGTCTGCCATCACTAGCACCTAGCAACGGCATCTCCTACCATCTGCCCTTCTGCCAAACAGACCTCTCTCTCTCGGACACCCTGCACTTGGGGCTCAACCCTCCACCCCGTGTCTCCAGCACTTCTATGCACTAACCCCCTCTTGTTGCTGACAACTAACAGGCTCCCTGTTGGGCACAGTTATTTAGTCTGTTACTGTATGTATCTGACTGTGTTTACCTATTCCAGCCTTAGTTTTCACTGTATTTTTTGCATCCCTCTGTTTAAAGACCAAATGTACCTAAATGTGCTCATTCTAATTCTATTGCCTTGTTTGTCTCAATCCTCTGTATAATCACCTACTTGTTCTAAATACACTAACGTGGAACCTATGTAAAGAGCTCTGAGCTCAAATGGTTAATCCGAGATCAGAAATATATAAAAAAAAAAAAAAAGTTGCCTCGTCCCAGAGTTTACAACTAGAAATTAACATAAATTAAACCAGCTAAATATTTGTTTTTGGCTTGCAAAAAACCTAATGGGGGGGGTGGAGATTCACTTTATGACAGCTTTCCTTAACACACTGGCACCAACACGGTCTCAGCAGATAAGGTAACTGCCTCCTCAGAGAGTACATGATATGCACTGAAGCACTGCCTTAGATTTTTTTTATCTCCCCAGTGATGCAGATACATAGGGGTATGGCTTCCACCCTGGCCTGCTGGTGCAACTGTGGGGAACAACAGGATACACATTCTCATATCCTATGGGTCTGCCCAGTTTTGCACCCATTTTTGAAGGCATTAGATATAGAACTAATGGAGATTTTACAGTTAGCTACTTGCTGGGACTACTACTCACAGCTACCAAAAAATGTATTACTAGACACTGGCTCTTCCCACACTTCCTACCATTGCTGAATGGAGAAAACAGGTCCATGAGACCTATACAATGGAACTAATTTTGTCTGCTTAACAAAACAGATTGCAGCAATGAAAAGAAAGATGGACATGGTGGTTATTATATAGTGCATGAGTGGACAATTCATTAAATCCCTAAATTTCCTCCCCATCCTGGTCTTAGCAGCCCTTGACGCCCCTTCTAGGATGTTTACTTTCTACCTTATACCATCCCAGTTTAAAAAATAGCACCTTCTGTGGATTTTATTTTTACTCCCTCATTCACTTGACACCCCAGGGAACCTCTCTGCTCCTGAAAAGATTGTTCACCTTTTACTGGTTGACTGTACATACTGTAGTTCAGCTTGCTGACATCCAATATTTGTACAAGTCTGTCAAATGATATGTACCCTATTTATTTATTAATTTATTTAAAGATGGTAACCAGCAAAGGCACACTGAGCCAATGATTGTTTCCAGGTGCGAACGGGGGGAAAGGAAAACATCAAGCAAACACAATGATAGTCTCCCCCCATAGCAGTCGAGAAATCACCCAAGCCACTCAAATTGCGGAGGCTTTCGTGGCCTACTACACCAAGTTATACTTACCCTAGGACGAAAACCCGCCCTGGGAGAAAGAAATATTTAGAGTCCCTGCCTCTGCCCTCTCTATCCCAGGATGCCGCGAGGTTCTTAACTAGACCCATCACACAACAAGAGATCAAACATACAATAAAGAACTTAAAAACTGCAAAATGCCCAGGACCAGACGGCTTTGGTGCAAAATTCTAAAAAACCTTTAAACCAGAGACCTCTCCTGTCCTTCTGGAGGAATTCACAAGCATTTGGGATGAGGCCAATCCTATCCCTCCTTCATAGCAATATGCCACTATTTCTATCATACATAAGGAGGGGAAAGACCCTACACTCTATGAATCCTATCACCCCATATCCTTGCTTAATATAGATTATAAAATATTCACTGCCATAATAGCCTCCAGGTTAAACCCTGTTTTACCCGATTTAATACACATAGACCAGACTGGCTTTATCACTGGCCGCCAGGCTCCCGACAGTGTCAGGTCTACTGTAAACTTAGTAGATATTATTCAGAGATCTGGCACCCCGGCATGTCTGATAAGCTTGGATGCCGAAAAGGCTTTTGATAAGGTTTCTTGGAGTTTCCTGTTTGCTGTCCTAGAACATAGGGGTTTCCCCCCTATCCTTCATAAATGTCATTCAGACACTCTACACTAGACCCCAGGCCTACGTCGCTGCATGGAATATCGAGAGCTTTAACTGGGCAGGGTAATTACCAGGGTTGTCCCTCTCGCTCTTTCTTTGTTTGCCTCTACATCAAACCACTGGCTGAAGCTGTAAGGAGAGCAGAAGGGGTGAAGGGAGTGACAGTGAGAGAATTGCATAAACAAATCTTATTATATGCAGATGACGTGCTGTTAAGCCTCACCCACCCTCACCAATCTATAAAACAAGTCTGAGCAATCTTGGAGGAGTTCGGGAGACACGCAGGATACTCCCTAAACAAAAATAAGACTGAGGTACTTATCTTCTTTTATAAACCCTCTGAGGAGATGTGCTCCCTTCTTCCCCTGAACTGGAAAGCACATAAGATGAAATAACTAGGGGACTACATCACAAAGCAATATTCTCAACTCTTCACGGCGAATTACAGTATATATCTCTAATAAACAACCTGAAAAAAGATTTTGAAAGATGGGCTTTGATAAACTTACCCACACACTCCAAGATACACACATTGAGAATGAATGTGCTCCCCAGGTTTCTCTACCTGTTCCAATGTCTACCATCTTATATTCATAAATCGGTTTTTCAAACATGGAATAAACTGTTTACCAAATTTATTTGGAACTCCAGGAGACCTCGAATAAGCCTAAAAATTTTGCAAACCCACCATGACGAAGAAGGACAGTCCCTCCCGGATTTGGAGGACTATTTTCTTGCGGCACAACTGTCGTCCAATCCTAATACCTGCTCGGGATGGCAGATCATGGAAAGAGAAGAAGAGAGAGGAGAGGGGTTATTCCCCCTCGAAACTAGACTGCTGACCACCAACACACATAGATTCCCACACCCAGGTCTCACCTCAGTCAGAGACACAACCCGATCGGTTCATAGAATATGGCAGAAGTATAAACTAAAAACCTCCGTATGGCCTCTAAAAAGATTGGCGTAGGATCCAGACTTTCAACCGGGACTCCTGGACTGCTCCTTCTGTTCATGGAAGAAGACGGGCCTGAGATACCTGTCCCAGTTCTGGCAAGGCGATACACTACTAGATTTTGGCTCTCTTAGAAATAGATATGGCCTACAAAATTCAGATCATTTTAGGTACCTACAGGCTAGGGATTATATTTCCAGACTACAAAAAAAGGACACTGAATCAGTGATGGCCCAGCCCATCCTCTTGGCCATTCAGGAAACTAAGAAAGCTAGTAACCAAAGAGGAATGATTTCTCACCTATATAAAGCGCTGTCTACATTAAGAGGGGACCCACTTGCTAAAATAAAAACAAAATGGAGGGAGGAGGTACCCCATGACCCTGTGGAACTCAACTGGGACCGCATCTTCTGTACTGCTAAAAGAACAACTCAATCCCCTCATTGGCAGGAGTTCACTTGGCGGATCAGGGTCCACTTTTTCCTCACCCCTCAAATAATTGGTAAAAGAAACCCAAACAACTCATCGGAATGCTGGAAGGGCTGTGGAACACTAGAAGAGGGTCACCTACATATTTTCTGGTCCTGCAGTGGCCTCCAGGCCTTCTGGGGGGAGATTACTGGGGTGCTTGAAGTCATATTTTCTCTGCAGCCATCGTTAGGGTGGCCCTCAATGATCTTGGGACACCCCCCTATAGAGCTAAGAGATGCCGACTCATTGTATCTCTGGTCCATTCTGATAACAGTGGCACATAAGGCCATCACGAAAATATGGCTAAACCCTAACCCTCCTACTAAACAAGACTGGATAAAAGTAGTGGCTAGAATATCTGAATTGGAGGAACTCACCTACAAAATTAACAACAGAACTGTTGTTTACTTAAGAAGGTGGACTAGATGGGAGATCTGGTGAACCTCCAACAGTGAAATTAATGAATAACCCCTAAATTGTCTGTAATAGGATCAGAGACCTCACCTTCTATAAGGGTTATCCCTGATTGGGTGGGGAAGGTGGAGAGGGAAGAGAGGGCTGCGAACTGATGTAATTCTAAAGAGGTGGATATAAACTGACTAGACTCGTAATAATGAGAGAATTTTGGCTGCTAAAGATAAAATAATGTCTCCTGATGAATTAAAATTAATGTGACAGAATGTATAAACTAAAATAACAGCTGTTTCCTAATATGCTTTATAAATGGATTTAAACTGAATGTACCACTATGATGTACCTGATTGTTGTTAATAAACTTGAATTTAAAAAAAAAAAGCAAACACAATGGAATAGAGGTTTACATACAAATAAAGTGCAAACAAAAGTAGTGCAACACGGCAAGAGTGCGAAATTCCAGGAAACAAGTGTCCGGAATACGGTACCCTCTAACAACTGGTAGAAACATTACAGTGTGGAGAAGTGAGAGGCACAACACCAGCCCAAGGAAGGGGGCAAGAACTTGGGCGGTGGAAGGAAAAGGCAGGTCAAGTAGGGAGCAGAAGATGCATAGGGGAAGGAATTTAAGCTGACCGTATGCACTGTACGACTTGCATCTAATTCTAGACTTCAGTAAGGCTTCTGACACCATTCCACATAGGAGATTGGTAAGCAAGCTGGGTAGCTTAGGGTGGGCAAAAAGGTGGTAAACTGGGTAAGAAATTGGTTAGGGAATAAGAGATGGAAGGTAGTGGTAAACAGAGTTCACGCCAAAGAAGGGAGAGTGACCAGCGGGGTACCTCAGGGTTCAGTGCTGGGACCAGTCCTCTTTAATGTCTCTATAAGTGAGATACCAGAGGAGTTGGAAGGTAAGGTCTGCCTGTTTGCGGATGACACTAAGATCTGCAATAGAATGGACACTCCAGGGCAGGTGGACAGGATGAGCAGAGATCTGAGAAAACTGGAGGAGTGATCAAAGGTATGCCAGCTGGGTTTTAATGCAAACAAAAGTACAAAATAATGCACTTAGGGCCCAGAAACCAAGGGGCAGAGTACAAAATGGGCGAACTGTTACTGACAACAACCAATTCCTTTTCCCTCCGGTCACCAATCCAGTGCAACTCTCTTGGATGTCACAGCTGGCATCTCTCACCTGGCTTGAGGCCCCCCCCACCGAGTCCCCTCTCAGAGCTCCAATACCACACACCTACCTGCTGAAACCCCTTGGCTTGTACCCCCCATGGTGGGGCCACCTCCACTCTGTGGTACTCCTTGAAATCCAATTTCTGCAGGCTTGGTTTGTGAAATGGAGGATCAGGACCCAGTTGGGCCTGGTCTGACAGTGGGCATAGGGCCACGGTGCATCTTTGCTGTCCAGGGATCACAGTTTTCCTTCTGTGGTGACTTTTCGCCTCCCCCCAAGAAGAAGCAGACATGCAATGATGTCCAGTGCAGGACAGGTGCACTCCTGCACACATCTCGTGGGATGTCCACCAACTCGTCCGTCCCAGGTTTCTACAGGGCCTGGCTATAGCACACTATGCCTCTGCATGTTGTTGCTGATGCCAGGGAGCCATGACCCATCCTACCTGAGAGAGGAGAGCTGTCACTGGATGCTCGATCCTCTCTCCCCCGGTCGACCCCCAGCAACCCGAGCTAGCTTCCGACCCAGGTCACCTGCATGGTAAGAGGTATGGTGCTGGCACCTCAGCCCTCTACACCACCGGGCCAGTTAAGAAAGTACTTCTTCACACAAAGAGTGGTGGATTCTTGGAACAGCCTCCCAGAAGAGGTGGTAGAGGCAAAAACAGGGGGAGAGGCTGTTCAAAAATTAATGGGACAGCTGACCTGGTGGCGCTGAGAGTGAGCTGCTGGATGCCACACCTCACACCACGCCAGCAACCCAGGTTTGGGAACGAGCCTGGGTTGCTGGGGGGATCGATTGAGGGGGAGGGCAGGAGTTGGATCGAGCAGCCACTAGGCAGCTCTCCCAGGGATGGACCTTGTCAATCCTGCCATACGGCTGCCCTAGGTGGAGGTCCGAGGGCAGCATAGGATGGTGAGCGCCATGAAGGAGGGCATTGCGGGGAATGCAGCATGTGCATGCCTCCACACACAAACATGCGGCTGCAACAGGGAGGGGAGAGAAATGGAGCTGGCAGGCTCCATGACATCCTAGTGGCATTCCCAGTGATGGGGATGTCAGCCACAAATGGATACGAGTCGGGGAGGAGGGGTTTGGAGCTCACCTGCCGGCTCCTGAAAAATCGGGAGATAAACACAATAATAATAAAAAATAATGCATGGGATTGGTACAAGGGAATCACAGAGGTAAGGAAGGGGACAGAGAAAGAGCTGTAGCTCAAGCAGGGTTTGCGGCAAGAATGAATGCAGAAAACACTGGTGGGCCAAGCGGCCCGTATAAGCAGTCAAATTCTGTTTCTCTGTTTCTTAATTTGGATTTTGTGCCTATCCCAGCAGGATGCATTGTTTTTATTTAGCAGAAAAAATAACTTTCAAATATAAAAAAGGACTCCATCAGACCTAATTTTGAAACCTGAAACACGGTTTGCACTTAATTCTGGTAATCTGTTCTATAACCCCATTACTCTCTGGATGAGCAATGTTTCCTTAAGACCATACCAACTACAGTACCTGCTTACTTAATTTGTACTTGTGCCTCCTGGTTCTGCTATCCTAGATTCTGCTTAGCTGTCTACCCTGGTCTATGTTTGTTTAACGCTTCATTGTTCTGAATACCTTAATCTTTTTTTCCCCAGGAGAACACCAGTTGCCCCAGTCTCATCTCTCATGCCCTAATCTCCACCCCAAAATAATTTTTGTAGCTCTGTGCTGTACTTTTCCCAGCTCCCTTATGTTCTTCTATAATGAGGTGCATAGAACTGTAAACAGTAGTCCAAATGGCATGGAACTAGTGCCTTGTACAAAGACAATACGACTTCCTTTTGCCTAATATTTATCCTCTTTTTAATTTAACCAAGTATTCTGTTGGCTCTATTGTACTCTGCCAGTTACTGACTGGATAGCTTCAAAGTTGCATTTATAATAACTACCCCAAATCCCCCTCTTGCTCCGTCAAATACACCACTTGCCTTAGAATAACTGCCTCAAATCCCCCACTTGCTCTGTCAAATCCACCATTTGCCATTTAGAGTACAAGTCCATTTTCTGTACATTACCTTCCACTTCCCCACACTGAACCGTACCTGCCATCTGTTTAACCTAGTTTCTCAGGTCCTGCTGTAATTTCTCTGTCTCTTTGTTAATAATCCTTCTAGCTTTCTAATACCTGTGAATTTCACAAATTAACTTCTAATCCCACTTTCTAGATCATTTATATACAGTACAACCCTGTTTATCCAAAAGTTGGGGGGGGCACAAAAATATTTCAGATAAACGGGGTTTCGGTTAATCAGGGTGCTGTTTCTGTGACGTGTGGCATGCTCTCAGACGCACTGAAACAAAAGTGCAGACAATCAATAAGGGTACTAGCAGAACCTTAGTAATTAAAAATGTCATTTCAAGTTGTACTGTGGTCGTTAAAAAGGAACACAAAGCTCCACAACGCAAAAACAAATTGAAACTAGAAACTGCCACTTAGCTTCCGTTAGCTGTACTTGCGGCTGTTTCCTTCGGTGCAATTACCCTGAAATAATCCCGGATCCCCTTCTGGTTTTTTTTTTTGTTTTTTTTGGTGTTCGATGTTTTGATGGCTTTTCCCAGAAGCTGACACAGCAAAAGTGGTGCAGTGGATCAGTCTCAGGTTGGCTCTCCATCCATCTCAAGCACCTTTCAAGTGATTCTATGGCTTTGGCGTCTGTAGGGATGGACCGCCTCTTTTCTTCCTCATCTTCGCTGCTGCTGTTGCTGCTGTCCTCCGGTGCTTGCCCAGTTGACCCCTCACACACAGATGTTATAATTTCCACGTCTGACAGTTCCTCATGGCCAGGATGCCAATCAGTGTCTGTACTGTTTGACAGCAGTAACGCTAATGTGCCTGAGGCTGCTTAATTGATATTCAGTTCGCAGTGAGTTCATGGCCAGTTTGTGGTCAGTCGGCAGTGTTGTAAGTATTTACTGTATACATCAACTACGATCGGTGGACATGTCCGAATTTCGGATAACTGAGGGTTTTGGTTATCTGGGGTTTGGATAAATGGGGCTGTACTGTATGTTGAAAAGGAGTTGTGCAAGCTGGCTCTATTGTGTTGAGCAGTGAGGTGCCTGCTCAGCAGGCTGGCAACCTAGGTTACTGCCCCATAATCTGGGTCGACTGGAGCAGAGACTGTTGAGGATGCAGAGGAGCACTCAGGCCCCGATCCTCACCACCACACTCCACCAAGGATTCCACCCATCACCCCAGGAGGTGAGCGCTGCTGCCAGGTCAGGCCTACCATCAGGCCCCGATCCTCACCACCACACTCCACCAAGGATTCCACCCATCACCCCAGGAGGTGAGCGCTGCTGCTGGGTCAGGCCTACCATCAGGCCCCGATCCTCACCACCACACTCCACCAAGGATTCCACCCATCACCCCAGGAGGTGAGCACTGCTGCCAGGTCAGGCCTACCATCAGGCCCCGATCCTCACCACCACACTCCACCAAGGATTCCACCCATCACCCCAGGAGGTAAGCGCTGCTGCCGGGTCAGGCCTACCATCAGGCCCCGATCCTCACCACCACACTCCACCAAGGATTCCACCCATCACCCCAGGAGGTGAGCGCTGCTGCCGGGTCAGGCCTACCAAGGGTGCAAGTCATGGGGCCGAGTAGTGGAGATGAGTGTTAGGGATGTGGGGGACAGGACTGGGCCTGCCAGGTGGAAAGGGGGCAGCACCAGACAGGGCAGAAAGATAACTTCTAAAGAATAAAGAAAAAAACAGCAAGTGCTGCAAGAACCAATAACTACTTTCCAGTCTGTCACATGACCTCCAAACCATCACCAACCAGACTGGTGCACCTTTTCTAGAAATGCCTGCTAAAATAATATCCCACATGCTTGTTAGTTTGTTTAATAGAAGTCTAATGGAAGGAAGATTTCCAGAATACTGGAAGCATTCTAAAGTGGTCCCAGTTTTTAATGTGGGAGATCATAATGATCCATCAAATTACAGAACTATCACACTGCTGTCTGGTGGGGAGGGGGGATAAGGAACAACCAGGGAACTACAGGTCTGTCAGTCTAACCTCTGTTGTAGAGAAGCTGATGGTGTTACTGATTAAAGAGGACCTCACAGACTACCTGGAAAGCAAAAGTCTCCAGGATAGTAAACAGTACGGTTTCACTGCAGGAAGATCTTGTCAGACTAACCTGACAGTTTTCTCTGACTGGGTGACAAAGGAATTAGACAAGGGCCATGCTGTGGATCTGCTGTACTTTGCCTTCAGCAAGGCTTTTGACTCAATACCTCACAAACGACTGCTCAAGAAGATGGAAGACCTGGGTGCAGCTAAACCCATAGTGAACTGGGTGGGTAACTGGCTGGAGGGGAGGCAGCAGAGGGTGGTGGTCAATGGGATTAAATCAGAAGAGAGGGAGGTTATGAGTGAGGTTCCACAGGGATCAGTCCTGGGTCTGGTCCTCTTCAACAAGTTCATTAGCGACACTGGAGAAGGAATCCAGGGCAGATTGTGTCTCTTCACAAATGACACAAAACTATGTGGGAGGGTGGATAGTGATGAAGGAATAAGGGAAATGCAGAGAGACCTACAAAATCTAGAGGGGTGGTTGAAGGTCTGGCAGTTAAAATGCAGTGCCAGAGAGCAAGGTGACAGCAGGGCAGATCCTATGAGGGGCATCTCAAGGCACTAAATATGTGCTCACTGGAGACCAGAAGGGAAAGGGCAGATATGATAGACACCTTCAAGTTCCTTAAAGGAATTAACAGAGTGAACTGCAGGGGAACTATTCAGCCTGAATACCAATTTGTGGTCACGTGGACATGAATGGAAATTAACAGGAGGTAGGTTCAAGAGAAATGTGAGGAAGTACTACCGTACAGAAAGGGTGGTGGAACCTTGGAACAGTCTGTCAGCTGGGGTGGTGCAAGCGAAAACAGTCAGTGGATTCAAGCAAGGCTGGGACAAAATGAAGGGAATAGTCGTTACCGGGGGCAACAGGACCAAGCAGGAGAAGAGAGAACAGGGAGGGTTAGCACCCTGGAGGAACAGTAGGTTCCAAGGATTATAGGGAACTTGGGCAGAGTGGATGGACCTCTGGTCTTTTTCTGCCATTACTGTCCATGTTTCAATGTAACAGTCAGGAATCGGATTGAGAGCTGTGAGGTCGACTGATGTTGCGCTTATAGAATTTGTAAGCATGGTGGCTGGTATTCTGGATGAGAGGAAAGTTGTGGGCATGATATCAGTTGACCTTTCAAAAGCTTTTGATCTAGTTGACCACAAAATTTTGTGTAAAAGAATGATTAATATTGGAATAGCATCTGAGACCTTAAATTGTTTCTGGAGCTATCTTAATGGAAGATCACAGTTGGTTATGGTTAATAATGTTTAGTCTAGGATGGGGTAGCTAGTTAAAGGAATCCTCCAGGAATTTATTTTAGGCCCATTAATATTTCTGACAGATATATATGATTTAACAAAAGCAATAAACACCTCAGACATAAAGTTATACATGGATGACATGATTCTGATTAGCTCATCACAAGATAAAGTAGAAATGGAAATCAAACTTCAGGAAGACTTCAACAGATTAGAAACATGGTTCCAAAATTCTAAGCTACTTTTAAGCCAAAAGCAGACTCATATCCTATGTTGTGTTAACTTTAATTGTCCACTCACAAATTCTACTAGATATCAGTTTAGAGATATTAGTAATGAGGATTATTTAGTTCCAAAAATAAGCACAAGGTTTGGATTACTTCCTGCTAACTACTGGGTATCAAAGACGTGGAATCAGCTGGCACCTGAAGTGTGATCTCTGGATAAACTAAAGCTTTTTCAAAAACATTTTTTTTCTGAAACTCTAGTGAAGAATTTTGATAAACATTTATGAAAAACATCAACAATACAAAACAGTATCAGCAGAACAAGGTCAGTAATGGACGACACATCAGGCAGTCCATATTAATCAAAAAAATTACTACAGACCAACATATGCAAATGCATATGCACTATCTATCGCTCATACAATACCAGATACATGCAACATACGTACATAAGACACACTGATAGTCACTAGCTACCTAGACAGAGTAATTAATTCAACAGTACTGTAAAACAACAGTTCTATCCAAAATGCTACCTAGTGACAATCCCCATGCCCCCAACAGAAGTGGAGAGGCCCTGATTAAGGGGACCAGAGACACCCACTACCCTCCTTATAGCCTTAGCGGGCAAGGTCGGGAGGCCAGCCTCAACCCATGCTAATCACCACTTCTTCTAGTGAGGAAAGTGAATCCATGCACTGCCCCATCACCATTCAAATTTATCCAGCCAGCCCTTAAGGTCATATGTGAGATATTCCATCTGCAGCATGCTAAGGAGCAGATCCTTCCACATCTGAAGCATAGGGTGCTTATGAAAAACAAATTTTTAAGCTAATTTGTCATATTCATAAATGTTTTTGATCAGTGTTTTTATCTGTTATGATTTAATCCTGACTTTTAGAAGTCACTATGTCTACAAAGAGATTTTATGGTGCATTACCAGGGCCACTGGAAAATTACACCCACAATTTGTTTGCGGAATCCGCAATTTTTACCATTCTCCGCAAAAAACTGACGTTCCGCAATTTCTTGCAATTTTTGAGTTTTTACATGGAATTGTGTAAAAAGTATTAATATTTTTAATAAAATACTCTCAAATATATTGACAATTTTGCATGCAGACTTGCCTTTGGCCAAAATAATGCAGTACAAGGTAGGGCAAGGGTTTTATGTGACACTGCTTTCTTCTGAACCCTTGTCATTTGGTTTCAAAAACGACTGGCCATGCATAAGTACACTTAAACACTTAATATTTGTTTTATGTTGAAACAGTCTATCAGAAAACATTTTGTTGCCACAGAGACTGAAATAAAAGATCAGAGAAAAGGTGCAAATTATCCCATTCACCTAAATGGGGTGCTAACTACAATATGAAGCCTTTTTGCAAGTGGTAGGACAGTTTTTTCCTTGCGAGTATACTTTCATTCAGACTAGTTTTGATTCAAACAGCTGAAGATATTTGGACGGCCCTGCTGATTTTAAACTTGAATAAGTTACTTGCAAACAGTGATCTTGCTCTTAACAATCTACCACCTAGACGCTCACATGCAAAGGCTGCAATAAAAAATCTGACTAAAGTCTAAAAACAAGCTTATAAAACACATAAAATTTATCTGAACATGTATCTTTAACTAAACAAAATCATTGTAGCCAGAGTACAACAAAGGTAAATTACAGGATACCCTGACTACTATATGATGCAGCAAAAATATATTGGCTTTTTTTTTTTTTTTGGTAACCGGGTGAGGCCCACTAGGCACAAGTGCCTGTTTTCAGGGACAACCCAGGAGCACTGAGGAGGTAAAGTAACTTGCTTAGAGTCACACAGTATGCAAGTAGAGGTTGTGGGAATCAAACCCAGGTCTGCTAGATGTCCCCAGCTCATTCACAGTTTGTTACTCTAACCTCTGGTCTATACTGCCAGCCCCAATAACCCCCAGATTTAATGTTTAAATATGTGATTTCAAAAATAGTGTACAGTACCTACAGTGCAAATTATAAACATTAAACACTTTAACAGTATTTTACTAAAACTCAGTTATTCACCACTGTATCTGCTTATTTATTTTCTTGTACGAAAGTGCGTGAATAGTTGACAGAGTATTGTAAACAGCTGTTGATTAGGCTTCATTATTCTACATCCAGAAACAGAAACATTGATTTCTTCTGGATTTATCTAATGTTGATTTGCTGTGGCTCACTTTATTGAACCTATTTAGTACTGTATGAGGCAGAGGTCTTTAAATTTTAGAAGACAGGCAATGCTTACGATAGCTTATCAGTTTAATATTCATTTTAGGTACATACACTTTTCTTTAATGTTTTAAACATATTCAAGTGGCAGTGTATTCATTTAGTAGTTTATACTGACTAATACATGCTGCAGAAAACATTAAAAGATTTATTGTGAAGCACTCAAGGTCTATAGTAGAATTCCTGCAATTTTCCTGCAATTTTTGCAAAAAGCTCTGCAATTTTGAGTAACTTTTTCCACAATTTTCCAGAGGCCCTGTGCATCACTTACCAAAACTGATGTTTTATCTATTCTGCTTGGCTATTATGATTATTTATGGCTTCAAAAATGCTTATGTATTTTGTTTGTTACGTATTGCCTGCACTGTAACTGATGATGCAGCTACAGGGCAACTTTGTAAATAGGGCCTCCCAGTCCTAAGAGTTTTATCCTGTATAAAAATAACTCAACTTACTACTCCTCCTCCTCCTCCCAAACTTCTGTTGCTTACTTGATAAATCAGTTTCTAATCCATAGCGAGTTTCCCCCAACCCCCTGCTTACTGCTGATTAACCTAAAAACATACAATTTTAAGAAACAAAAGAAAATCATTGGCCTATTGAGTTCTTCTTCCCTCACCAGTTTAGTGGGAATACAGTCACCCCATTTTCATCAATGTACCTGTCAAGTCTGATTTTAAAGATAGATATAGTAGCAGCTGACACCATCTGCTCTGCGAGTCTGTTTCACACATTCATTACTCGCCGCCCTGTTGAAAGCATATTAAAACCAAAGTATACTAAGTCTATGCCCATTTATCCTTCTGGTGACCTCATCAAAAAGCGTAATTATATATCCATGACAAGACCTCATCACTAGAATAACATATACACAACCTGGGTGCGTAGTTAGGCACAAGGCACAGCTGAGAGCCACCAACCTCCTGGCAAGTGCGGCATATCTTAATGCACACAATGGCGTATGTTATTTTGTTTATAATAACTAGAGAACACGTACTGTTGCAGCACTTAACACAGTAAGATAATTTGTGAAATTTCTGTGATATCTAGGAGAAATTCCTTTCCTGACTGCAGTACCTCTGTAGGGCCATCAGAGAGAATCTTTTTAGAAACACTGCAAAATATCTGGAAATATTTGACCATGTCTCTTGCTGCAACTGTATTATAGTCTGCCTGTAGAACTTGTCAAACTTGGTTATATACAAGACTGTCAAACCAGGTGCGTATAACAGAGTTTGATTAAGCACCTTTTGAAAATCAACCTAAGCAGGAATCCCCCCGTCTCGAGTGCTGCGGAAAAGTATAAACAAAATTCCGAAAACAGACTTTCAGCACTTTCCATTTTAATAAGAAATCACCTAAAAGAAGATAAAGACAAGTCATCCAATAACAGGAAAATCTCCTGTCTTCTGCCGAGAAACTGTATGTAAACTAAACGCTGTACTAAGGGGATGACCGTTTCCAGAAAACCTGTTACATCTCTGCTCCTAAAAAGACAAAAAAAAAAATACAAACAAGTGTAAAATTTAAATGTTAATGTTGGCAGATGTTGTGCCTCTCTTATTTGATGTTGTTTGTTATGTTAAACAAAAAAACAGGATCGTTGTTTTTGGGGTGGAGAGCAGGAGGGGGACTGTGGAATTCCATACACAGGGGATGGGAGTTGGGTAAATCACAGGGAGAAGTTGTTACTGGCTGTGAATAGACTGGTTTACTATTTTTAACTCTCTTAGATATTGTGGGATGTTAATAAATTAACTGCAGTTCATAGCACATACAATAGGTCATCCTAGGTTTTTCCAGTTATTATAAAAAATATAACATGAAGAGGTGTGGTAACTTGGTTTTTATGCAGACCCTCTATGTGTGATGCCTTAATAAATCCCTCGAGCTTCACCCATGGGGTTTATGAGGCATCACATACCTTGTATGTGCATAAAAACCCCTTTACGCTCACTGCCCCATGCATTAGTCTTTATATAATATGGTCATGTCCATATAATTTAAGAAAAAAGCAACATATTTTTAAAAATTAGTTAAAAAAGTGAACTGACATTTCTTCACATTTCTATGGTATTGTTTCTATGGCTTGGTTGTTTTATCTGTTTAGAATGTGTATGCACTGTTACTGAAGAGTTCCATATAACCTTTTACTATTTTTTACATTAATAAAATACAAAAGTTTCTGTACACAGCCATGTTGTGGGCTTAACGGCCATACAATCATGTGATTGAATTCCACCAATCAGAGTGCAGGATTTCTCTGTCCTGCTTTATAAATTATTTTAAAGAAAAGCTGGACAGATTTTTAGAAAAGGATGGGATATAAGAGGGAACAGGTGCTAGCTATTTTAACACGAGTTAGAAAAATAATCACAGGACATAAATTAACAGAAGGGATGGGTCTTACTTAACAGTTTATTAAATATTCTTCCTTACACTAATGTTATCGTATTCTTAAGAGGTCCTTAAAAAAATTCCTCCTTAAATATAATATGTATTGAGCTAGAAATAATCATCATACTTTATTCTCTGTACTTTAATATTGACCCTTCAAAATGTCACTTTTAGAAGTAAAAAAAAGAAGCTTAAGAGCTCTAGTAAGCTACAGTAACAATAATAAGCCCATTGTGAGCATTTAGAGGCATGGGCCAATATTTTAGTGACAACCACAAACCAGATGCTGGCACCACTACACGTATGCAAATGCATATGTGCATACACACACACACACAACCCAAGCACACACTACATAATGATAAACTATTATTTCTGACACAACTTAGTTCATAATGCAGACTCATGATTTTAGGAAACACAGAACATAGAATCTGACGGCAGAGAAGGACCGCTTGGCCCACCTAGTCTGCCCATTTCCCTACCTGAGATAAGCTGCAGATTCTAGTTACTCACAGCTTACTTCCTCCTAACCCCCACTAGAATTGCCCTATGTCTGTCCCATGCATTCCTGAATTCTCCCACTGTTCCTGACTCCACAACCTCATCAGGAAGGCTGTTCCATGCATCCACAACCCTCTCTGTGAAAAAAATACTTTCTAACATTACCTCTGAGCCGCCCCCCCTCTATCTTCAAATTGTGCCCCCTTGTTCTTGCACATTTCTTCTTCTGAAAGATACTACCCTCCTGTACTTTGTTAATTTCCCTTGAGATACCTGAAATTTTCTATCATGTCCCCCCCTCTCCCTCCTTTCCTCAAGCGTATACATATTAAGCAGCTTTAGTCTCTCCTCGTATGTCTTCTGGTGCAGACGCTGCACCATTTTGGTTGCCCTCCTCTGAACAGCCACCACTCTGTCTATGTCTTTGCGGAGATGAGGTCTCCAGAATTGCATGCAGTACTCCAGATGGGGTCTCACTAACTGTCTGTACAGAGGGATAACAACTTCCTGTTTTCTACTGTTTATGCTTTTCCCTTTGCATCCCAGTATCCCCCCAGCCCTCCTTACTGCCTTCTCACATTGCTTGCCCACCTTTAGGTCATCTGATATAATTACTCCTAGGTCTCTTTCAATTTTTGTTGTTGATATTAACTCACCCCCTCATTGTGTACTCTTCCCCTGGGTTTTTGTTTCCCAGATGCATTACCTTGCACTTCTTTGCATTGAATCTGAGCTGCCACATATTTGACCATTCCTCCAACCTTGACAAGTCCCTTTTCATTCTTTCCACCCCACCTTGTGTATCAACCCTGTTGCAGATCTTTGTGTCATCTGCAAAGAGACATACCTTTCCTTCCAGGTGCTCTCCAATGTCACTTATAAAGACATTAAAGAGGACCGGTCCCAGTACAAACCCTGCGGTAGCCCGCTAGTTACCATCCTCTCTTCAATGTGGACTCTGTTTACTATTACCCTTTGCATCCTGTTGTCCAGCCAGTTTTTTATCCAGGCTACCACCTTGGGACCTACTCCAAGGCTGGCTAACTTGTATATTAATCTTTTGTGTGAGACTGTGTCGAATGCCTTGCTAAAATCTAGGTAGGCCATATCCACAGCCCCTCCCTGGTCTACTACTTTGGTCACCCAGTCAAAGAAATCTATTAGGTTCGTCTGACATGACCTTCCTGCTGTGAAACCATGCTGCCTTGGGTCCTGTGCCCCACTGGCCTCTAGGTACTCAACAATTCTTTCCTTCAGAAGTGATTCCATCATTTTCCCTACCACTGAAGTCAAACTAACTGGTCTGTAGTTTCCTGCCTCTGCCCTGCTCCCACTTTTGTGAATTGGAATCACATTTGCCCTCCTCCAGTCCTCAGGTACCACCCCATCCTCCCATGATTTGTTAAAAAGAGTAGTCAGTGGTGTTACTAGTTCTACCCTTAGTTCTTTTAAAATTCTTGGGTGAATCCCATCAGGCCCCATTGCTTTGTCCACCCTCAGTTTCAGGATTTCTTTCAAAACCCTTTGTTCTGCGAATGGACTGGTATCGACCCCCCTATTCAGTGTTTCTCCCTTGTTTGGTTTAGGTACCTCCCCCTCCTCTTCCGCTGTGAATACTGAGCAGAAATATTCGTTCAGTATCCCTACTTTTTCATTGTCACCCTCTGCCCACATTCCCTTCCCTTTATTAAGTCTCTGTATCCCTCCCTTGGTCTTTCTTCACTCCCTAATGTACCTATAAAAGGTTTTATCCCCTTTCTTAACAGAGTTGGCTATCTTTTCCTCAGTTTGTGCATTTGCGTTTCTGACTGCCTTCCCTGCATCCTTCTGCTTTAACTGATAAAGTTCTCTGTCCTGCTCCGTCTGTGTTTCCTTATATTTCCTGAATGCTACCCTTTGCTCCTTAACCATCCCTGCCACCTCTTTTGAGAACTATAGTGTTTTTTTCCTTCGTTTTGTTTTGTTGATTAGCGTCACACAAAGGCTTGTTGCCTCTGCGATGGCTGTTTTGATTAGTCCCCATCGTTCCTCCACCCCTCCTTCTTGCCTGTTTGCTAGTGCTTTTCTAGGGCACTCTCTCATTTTCCCAAAGTCAGCCTTCCTAAAGTCCAATACTCTTGTTTTTGTATGGCTTGACTCTATGGCTGTGTTTATTGTAAACCACACTGTTTGGTGGTCACTTGTTCCCAGTTGGCTACCCACTTCTACAGTAAATCTGAGTTCCTTTCTCCTTCCCCATTTGAGAGTACCAAGTCTAAGACTGCTCCCTCCCAAGTGGGTTCCAACACTAGCTGTCTGAGGCATGCCCCTGTAAGGCATCATGAAAGACCCTGCTCTTGGATGTGCCTGCAGCAAAGGTACTCCAGTTAACATCTGGCATATTCAGGTCCCCATTAACAATATCTCCCCTTTTTCTGCCATTTTAAGGATGCCTTCTATCATTTCCTTGTCCATTTACTCCCCCTGAGATGGGGGCCTGTACACAACCCACATGCGGATTGTGGTGTCATTTCCTGCCTCCAGCGTGACCCATAGTGACTCATCAACTTCCTGTTTACTCTTTAGTTCTGTTGCTTTAATCCCTTCCCTTATATAGAGAGCTATTCCTCCTCCTCCTCTTTTACCCACCCTGTCCCTCCTGTAGACTGTGCATCCTGGTATGTTGACATCCCAGTCATGGTTCTCTCTGTACCATGTTTCAGTGACTGCCACAATATCCAGGCATCCCTTTTTCATCAAGGCCACTAGTTCAGGGAGCTTGTTGAACAGACTGCGGGCATTGGTACTCATCACCTTCCATTTATTTGTTACGGCCTTACCCCTTTTAGCCCCATCCCTGTCCTTACTGCCTTTTTCTGCATTTATCCCAGTCCTGCTCCCTACTGACTTTTCGACCTTGTTGTTTACCTCTCTAACTACTGTGTTTTGTGGGGGGAGGCTGGGATTTCCCTGCTCCTTTTCAGTGCCTCCTCCCTTGGCTAGTTTAAATGCTTGCCAATGAAGCATTTAAACCTGTCATGTAGGATCCTGGTTCCCTCCCTGGACAGATGCAGACCATCGCGCCAGTATAAGCCTGCATCCCTCCAGGTGGCTCCCCAGTCCTCAATAAAGCCAAAACCCTGAGCTCCACACCAGTTTTTCAACCATTCATTGAATCCCATGGTGCGGAATACCCTAGCATCATCCTTGCCATAGACAGGCAGCACCTCCGAGAAGGTTACCGTACATGTTACTTGTCTAAGGCCCCTCCCCAACTCCACAAACTCCTCTTGCACTGCTCTGATCCCATTCACAGCCAGGCCATTTGTCCCTAGGTGGACAATGACAACCAGCTCCCTCCCTCATGCAGCTGCTCCCACATTCCTGAGGATTCGCTTCCTGTCCCTCCAAGCCGTGGTGCCAGGCAGGCACATTACCTCCCTATCTCCTTCATCCCCCACTTCTATCCCCCTAATGATTGAGTCTCCCACCAGGAGTCGTTTCCTTCCCCTGTGGGGTCACATGCCACCCTCCTGTGGGTCTCCTTTGTGGAGGTTTCCAGCATTCTCCTTGGTCTCCACTGCAGGTGCCTCCATAGAGGAATCACTCTTTGCCAGAATAGCATAAGAACTGTGGAGAGGTACAACTGGAGGGATGCACCTCTGTTCCACCACCCTCTCCCTCCCTGAGCCCACCTTGGTCCAACCACTCCTCTTTCTTGGCAACCTCTCAGGTAATGGTGGTGGCCTTGGTGGTCCCTGGGTGGGGGAAGAGGTTTCATGAATCCTAGCCAGGTCAGCCTGGAGACAGGCAACCTCTTCCCTCAGACCAGAGAGGTGCCTGCAAACAGGGCAGCATCGCAGCCTCCAGAATGTCTCCTGGAACACTGCTGCCCCACAGCCATTGCACTGCACCACTCCCATCTTGACTTATTTTGTGTCCCCTCTCCTGTTGCTTTGTATGCTTACAGTCTCCTCCCTCTACGTATTTTTACACTTACTTTCCTACTGCCTATGTGCCCTACAACCTCAATTCTCCTGTTCTGGGACAGGAACTTCCTGTAGTCTTCAGTAGTCTCCTCTTCCGTGCTTGGATTCAGACCTCCAGCAGCCGGAGGGGAGAAAGAGATATTTTTTTAGGTTCCTTCAAGGTTGATGAAGCTAATGTGTCTCAGTGATCCTTCCCTTCCTACTGCCAAACAGGAAGTTCCTGTTGTCAGTCAAATCCAGTGGCTATAAAAGTAGAACTGGCTGTGGGGGGGGAGGAGGGAAATTAGTAAAAAAAAAAAAATCTGTAGTTCTAGACTGCTGTATCTTGCTTTGAAACCAAGGCTCTCTTCTGTCAAAAACAGCAGCATTATGGATTTAATTTACTTGACTAAACTAGAATGTTAGGTATACTACAATAAAATGCAGAACTAGTGTAACACAGATGATTAGTAGTGGATCATCTTCAATACAGTTGAAGTAAAAGATGCATCTGGGGCTGCCTGATGGCTTCTGACTCAGGTTCAGGAGTGGACCCGGGACACTGGCGATTGGGCAGCTAGCTTGCTAGGAGGAGTGCCACCCACAGCAGTGCACCCAGCACGGGGAGGGTTAGAGGCATGTACTACAGTGATCAAACAATGGGCCAAGGAACTCGCTTCTCTGTCGGAGATGCTGGGTGCGCATGCGTCCTTTGCAGAGTTGTCAGCGCATTGCCTACATGGGAGGAAGGTTCAAGGGTCACAATGGGAGAAAACCCAATTGCTGTGGCCGAACAGTTTAGCTCTAGCACCATGGTCTGTGACTTTAGAAAAAAGGACTACACTAGAATAGGAGAATTAATTAGTGCTAAACAGAAGGATATAGATGATATAAAGTGAGCGGACCACGCATGGGCAGTTACAAATGGGGCGATGCAAGGGGCCACTCAGGAGTGCATTAGGTTCGTCATTAAAGAGCTACTGACGCCTCAAAGAAAACTTTAAAAAACATAATAATTTGGTACAATTCTGTTTGCATTCCATTTATATTTTATATATGTCTCCTCCCAATAATTTATTACTAAAGAAATGTGTATGACTATATGATTGTTGTCCCTTAGGAATTCATTTTGAGTTCATCTGCCTCTATAGCTTACTCCCTACTTCAAGTCATAATCCTCTATTGTGACATCACAATCTATTTCTATGGGAGTAACTGTGAAGTCACAAGCAGTGCTCTATGATTTCAGGTAAGGAGAAACCAGCAGGAATAGATGAACTCTTCAGGAGCAAAGATCCTGTTTTCATGCAACTGACCTCACTACTAAATAATGGAGAGGAGGAATACAGAATTAATGGGAAATACAAGCTGGACAGTGCCTAAATATTATGTTTTGTTAAAATTCTCCTGAACATGTCACCAGCTCTTGAAGGAAACCACTTAAGTTTTGTGGTCAGATGAAGGAAGCAGTCAAGGAAAAAAAGAGGGCTTTTAAGATCCACAAGGGGGATTAATCAGAGGCCAACAGGGAACTATATATATGAAAAGCAAAAGATAAGCAAAAACTCATTAGGGTAAAAATAGATGCTGAACTAAGGATAGTGGAGGGGTTAAAGAAAATTATAAGACCATCCATTATGTCAGAGAAAAAATGGATAAAATAGAAAGGATGACAGAATGGGGTGAGAGTGGGAGATGACATGGGGAAAGCAATTGTTCTTAAGGAGTACTTTGGTTCAGTTTTCAATGTGGAAGCTTTGGGCACAAAACTTGACAGCACGATTAAATTTGGCAGTCTTGAGGAACAGAAACTGGAGAAAGGCAAGATCCCGAGGAACAGGGTACTCAAAGGACTGCAGAAGTTCACGGTTACAAAATGTTACAGAGGGGGGTAGTGCTGAAGGACTGGAGGGTTCTGGATGTAGTGCCACTGCACTGGGGGGACAAGGAATACATGAGGAGCTAAAGACCTTTTAATCTTACTCTGTAGTCGGGAAGCTGATGGAGTCACTGGTCAAAGAGGACCTTGAGGACTACCTGGAGAGCAGTGGTCTCCAGGATAGCAAACAGCACAGGTTTGTAGCAGGGAGGTCATGTCAGAATAACCTGATAGTTTTCTGTGACTGGATGACATGGGTATTGGATAGGGAACACACCATGTATTTACTCTACTTAGACTTCAACAAGGCTTTCGACTCAGTGCCACACAGATGGTTGCTGAAGAAGACGGAGGATCTGGGAGCAGCTAGGGACACAGCAAGATGGGTAGGTAACTGGCTAAAGGGTAGGCAGCAGGGGGTTGTGGTTAACAGAGTCAAATCCGAAGAGAGGGCGGTCATGAGTGAGGTACCATAGGGATCTGTCCTGGGCCCAGTCCTCCTCATTATGTTCATCAGAGACACTGGAGAAGAAATCCAGGGCAAGTTGTGTCACTTTGGGGGTGACACTAAGTTCTCTGGAAGGCTGGATAGCGATGATGGAATCAGGGAAATATAGAGTGACCTACAAAACCTAAAGAGACAGTCTAAGGCTTGGCAGCTGAAATTCAACAACACAAAGTGCAAAGTGATGCACCTAAGGAACAGGAACCACAGGCAAGAGTACAGGATGGGTGGGGTAAGACATAGCACTACAGCTAAGGAATGGGACCTCTGAGTTATCATTAGTGACACCTTCAAACAATCAAGCCAGAGCAACAAGGCCTACAGTAAAGCAAATAGGATGCTGGGATGTATTCGGAGGGGTACTGTCAGCAGAAGAAAAAGAGGTAATACTGCCTCTTCATAGATCTTTGGTGAGGCCACACCTGCTGAACTGTGCTCAGTTCTGGATTCCCCACCTCAGGAAAGATAAGGACTGGCAGGAGATGGTGTAGCAAAGGGCGACAAAGATGATTCAAGACCAACAGGGCATGTGTTGCGAGGATCGCCTCAATGCACTGAACATGTGCTCGCTACAGACCCGACAAGACAGAGAAGATATGATGACCTTCAAGTTCTTGAAAAGAATAAGCAAAGTGACCTGTGGGAATTCAGCATGAGTAATGGTTTGAGATCACGAGGGTACGAGTGAAAACTAACAGGAGGGAGGTTCAACAGGGATATGAGAAAGTAATTATTTTAGAGAAAGGGTGGTGGAACCGTGGAACAGTTTACCAGTCAAGGTGACAGGCACCAAAACCATAAATGGTTTCAAGCATGGTTGGGACAGAGTGAAGGGTATAGTGCTTACTTAGGGAGACAGTAACAGGGAAAGGAATAGAAGGGTGGACAGAGAGGGCTAGAACCCTGGACAACAGGTCCCTGGGTTAGATAGAGAGTCATGAGCAGACTGGATGGACCATCTGTCTTTTTCTGTCGTCACTGCCTACATTTCTAAATCCCTGAGTCAAGATGGGATGAATTTTAGGGTGCTCAGGGAGGCTGGAAATGCACTAGCAGCACCCCTGACAGCCCTCTTCAATGACCCTCTGGCAAAAGAAGTGGTGCTGAAGGAGTAGGTGGTAGCAAATGTAGCACCCCTGCACAAAAGTGGGGACAAAGAGGATCTTGGGAATTATAGACCGGGTGAGTCTGGTATCCACTGTGGGTAAATCCTAGAGACAACACTGTAATAAAGGAACAGACTGTTGATTTCATGGAAAACAATGGGCCAATGGACATAAAACAGGATGAGTTTAGATTCAAGATGCAAATTGTTGAAATTGTTAGACTTTTTCAACTCAGTGACACTATCTGTTGATGGGTCAGGCAGTAGAAATCCTACATCTGGACTTCAGTACAGCCTTTGAATTGGTGCCACAAGGGAGGCTGGTAAGGAAGGTGGGTGACCTGGTATTAAGGGGAAGACTCAGTAGATGGACAGGGAACTGGCTTTCGGAAAGGACATAGAGGGGTGGTTCTCCATGACAAATTCTATGGAGTAAAGGAAGTGACCAGTGGAAAATCCCAAGGGTCCTTCTTGGAGCCAGTTCTTTTCAAAATGTACACAAGTGACACTGGGTTGGGCTTCAGGGAAAAATGAGTGAGTTTGTCAATGATACCAAGCTCTGTGGGAGGGTGGACAGAAGGAATTAACAGTATCAAGAGGGATGTGAGGCACTAAAAAAGTAGTCTGTCATTTAGCAATTGAGGTTTAATACCAAAAAATGCAGAGTGATGCAGAGTGACGGCAGAAGTCAACAGAAAAAGACTGGATCAACGAGGTAAAGGTAGAACACTCCAGAGAGGAAAGGAACCTGGGGTAATAATTAGTACCAGTCTAAAATCCTCCACTCAATGTACCAGAGCGTATGGGAAAGCAAATATGATGGTGGGTTGCATTAGGCAGGATATCCATAGTTGTAGGAGGGAGGTGATTCTGCCACATTACAGATTGCTAGTTAGACAGCACCTAGAGTACTGTGCACAGATAAACAGGGCAAGACCTACAAGGAAAGAATGGAGGACCACAATGTGTACTTAGTGGTAGCCAGAAGAGAGAGAGCATATTACAGAGACTTATACGTACATTTGGGGGTACAATAGGGTGGATCAGACAGAACAGTTCAAAATGAATACTTCAACCACTTGAGGCTGCAATCTTAGGTTGGTTGGGGGGGGTTAAAAATACATGTAACCCCTAGGTGGCGCTATCCCAAGGAATACTACCCCTGCCTGCGTGACCAAGTGCAGGTTGAGGGGGCCTGGGTACTAGAAACGGGCGCCTCCACCCGGAGGACAGGGTTAGTGGTAGCGTAGCTGACCTGGGTACAGCCCTCCGGGACACTGCAACTCCCCTCTTTTCCCTCTAGTGGCCTAACTGGTTCACAGAATACACAACTGCAATTAGCACCTGACAGCAGTTTTAACCCTACACTTGTTGCACTTACCACCAGGGCTGGTTCAGCTGGCTTGACCCTGGAGACCCCTTGTAAAATAAGATTTAGCAAAACAACCAACAGTATTTCAATGCTGTTTATACAGACGTACACCACAACCAGTTTCAATGCAAAAAGATTTAGATCTGATTTATTTAAGGGGGCAGTAACAAGGAAGGGGAAGAATCTGGTGGTTGATTCAAGATCTGAAAGATTAAGGTTATATGGCATGCACTTTAGAGTCCCACAACACAGTCACACACACTCTGGGTACCCAGTTGTTGGTAAAGGCTAACCTGAAGCATTGCCCGGTGTAGGCCGGCATTACAACTGGTCGGGGCCCTAATGATGGAAAGAAATAATCATGCACAGCAACCCACAATTTGTAATCCAGAGCCAGGTGGCTCAGTTCATGATAATTAGACAAAACAATTAAATCAGATGACACACTTTGATTTGAGCTTTGTTGTAGGGAGCTACCCTGGAGTTTACTCACGCTACCCAGTACAGGACACAGGAGTGACGAAATGGAGACCTCTGGATGAAGATCTGGATGGCCAGGAGAAGCAGGGCCCACATGATTCACCGTGGTGTCATTCCTGTTCGTGATGGGGAGCAGGGGGCTGATCCCCAAGTTGGTCTCTCGCCGCTGGTTTTCTCTGTGGTGCAAGTAGCTGTCTGGGCCAAGGTGGCAGGGCCCAGACTGGGTGAACAATTCGGATAACAGTCCGGTAGTTGCTGGATGCAGCTTCCAGCAAGTGTGACACAATCAAGTAGTGGGGAACCAAATCGCACTTTATACACAAGTAAATCACCCAACTTACTGACTACTACATGTGGAAGATGATGCTACCTGTTGGCGATTTTATGCTTGCCATGCAATCCCAAGTTACATACTAGCACTCAGTCCCCAGGCAACAACTCCTGAGCCTTTACCCGTCGATCATGCCTCTCTCTTAGCAAGGTTTCGTTTGACAGCCATTGTTTGAGCTAGTTGGTACATATGGTTCAACTGAGCTTTCAGCTTCTGTACATATTGTAAATAGTTCTCAGCTCTGACCCCATCTGGAAAGACTCCAAAGCAGATGTCCACAGGCAACCGGGCTTCCCTTCCGAACATGAGGCGATAGGGAGAAAACCCAGTAGCATCACTTTTGGTGCAATTGCAAGCATGTACCAAGGTGCTAATCTGCTGGCTCCATTTAGACTCGTCTTTAGGATGAAGAGTGCCCAACATATCCAGGAGAGTTCTGTTAAAGTGTTCCGGCTGGGGGTGGTAAGGAGTGGTTCTAGACATTCGCATCCCCCGCACAGAGAGAGCATCTCCTTAATCAATCTGCTTTCAAAGTCCCTTTCTTGATCAGAATGGATATGTTGGGGCGCACCACAATGGATAGAGAACTTTTCTATTAGTACCTAGGCCACCGTAGAGTCCTTCTGATCCTTGGTCAGAAAAGCTTGTGCATATCTGGTAAAGTGATCAGTGACTACCAGTACATTGCCAATGTTCTTTTGATCAGGCTCCAAACAGAAAGTCTATGCAAACCAGTTCTATGGGGGTGCTGGTTGAAATGTTAACAAGAGGAGCGGCTTTCTGGGGCAAAGCTTTTCTCTGAAGGCACCGAATGCAGGTTTTGACATGGTTTTCAACATCAGCCCCCATTTTTGGGCAGTAGAATCTAGACCTCACCAAGTCGAGGGTCCAGTCAATATTGAGGTGTCCCGTGTGGTTGTGTAGGGACCTCAGTACTAGCTGCTTGAAAGCTGTGGGGAGTACCAATTTCTGCTTGTCCAACTGACCACACCAATTTACTGTCCCTAGACAGAGTAACTGGTCTCGCAACATTAGTCGGGGGCCTTCCTCGAATAATAAGTCAGCAGAACGTAGTTTAGATGCATCTTTCCCAGCAATAAGGGCATCAAGTGCGGGCTGGATCATGGGGTCTTGGGACTGAGCCCACTGAATACTGTCACTATCAAACTGGGGCAAGGCACTAATGTCCAATGCAGAAAAATGACAATAGGCTGCAGGTATGCAAGTATCAGGGGGCCCCAAACAGTCCACTAGACAGTCCACTGTATCTGCGTATGGCTGCTTGTCTTTGTTACATTTTTGGCACAGTGCTTTAATAGAGTGTTCTGACAGCCTCACCCAGTTGTCTTGGGGGCTTGGCTGCTGTGAAAGAGTGTCAGCATCAATATGGTTCAGTCCAGAGCGGCATTTGACTGCATAACTGTAAGTCGACAGAGAGAAAACCACCGGTGGCCAGTGGTGTCCAACCTTGCTGAGGTCTGCACATATGTTAGGGGGTTGTTATCAGTTTTTACCAGTATTTTGGCCCCATAGAGGTACTCGTGAAATTGGTTGACTATGGCCCACTTTACAGTGAGAAACTCCAACTTGTGAACTGGATCATTTCATTCAGATGGTGTCAAGCTTCTACTGGCGAAGGCCACAGGTCTCAGGCAACCTTCATAATCTTGATACAACATGGCCCAGAGCCCCTTCAGGCTGGCATCCGTATGCAGGACATATGGCTTGGTAGGGTCAGCACAGGTGAGTAATGGGGCATGAGTAAAGATGCTAGATTATCTCAAAGAATGCTGCCTCACACTCAGGGGTCCAACGGGCTCCAAATGGTTCACTTGTTTGTAAATACACCTTTTCTTTTTCCTTGAGGGAACCCCCTTCTTGTACCTGCGGTTGGTGGGGGGGGGGGTAGCCTTCAGTAAGATTGAGAAGTGACTGAATTACCTTTGAATAGTCCTTAATAAACCAGCGATAACAGCTGCAGAACTCCAAGAAACGCTGCAGTTCTTTCAAGTTAGTTGGCTGAGGCAAGGTGGTCAGGGACTCTACTAGAGTCTGTCTATATCCCCTTGGTTGACACTATATGTCCCACATATTTTACAGATGTTTGGAAAAACTGACACTCGGTCTATAGATAGTTTGAGGCGGAATTCTTCCAGGCGGTCAAGAACTTTGAATAATCTGGTCTCATGTTCCTCTAGGGTGCGTCAAAAGGTGATGACATCATCCAAGTATACCAGACATCCTAATAGGTTAATGTCTCCGACTGCACGTTCCATCAATCTCTGGAAAGTAGCAGGGGGCACCTAAAATCCCCCCCCCCCAAGGCATCCTCAGAAATTCGTAGAACCCCAAGGGACAAATGAAGGCTGTTTTCTCACGGTCCTCCGGGGCCACTGGGATTTGATAATAAGCGCTTCATAGATCAAGTACTGAAAGCCACTGACTCCTATTCAGGCAATCCAGAGCATCCTGTATGCGAGACATGGTGCATCGATCTGGTACAGTCCGTCTGTTTAGAGTCCGATAATCCACACACATCCTCACAGACCCATTCTTCTTGTGCACGACTACGATGGTAGAGGCTTCTCGACTCTTGAAAAATGCCAGCAGCTAGCATCTCCTGTAGGTGCCTCCGAACATTGTCTATATCAGCTTGAGCAAGGCGGCGGGACCGCTCTCTAAAAGGTCTGCCATCGTGAAGCCTGACAGTATGCTCAGTACCACAGATGCACCCCACATCCCATTCTTTCAGGGAAAACACTTGGTCCCTCTGGGCAAGTTTCCTACTGACTCGAGTCTTCCATTCAACAGACAATGGGGAATAAACAAAGTCAAATAGGTCTGGGATCACTTCCTCCTTTTCACCAGAATATTTGTTGCTGGGCAGTACTGCACTGTCCGCACAATGCACCGTGGTCAACGTACACCCCCTGTTCACTCGAATCTCTCAATCAGACACATTCCACATTTGGACCATAACTCGCCATGCACAGGCATGGGCACGGACAGGCAGGACACTGGGTTTAACCAATAACCCCTCTGGCAACTTCCCTTGACATGGGGCATCTAGCATTAGTATTTTATTTTTTCACATCCTTTTCTAAGGCAAACTTCTCCATGAATGGTGCACTGAGCATAGGGCAGTAGTACCAGAGAATCACTATCTTTCTTCCCCACTATCCCCACCGGCTCATCTCTGTCCGCTTTGGTAGTTTGTTTCTGCAGGTTATAGGCTCTCTTTATCAAGGCTGGAATTCTCAGGGCCCGCCCAGTCCATTGCCCTCATTTCTCCTAAGAAAACTGCTAGTCTTCCAAACATGTAGGCGTTGGTTCCAGTAAGCAAGGGAACCCCATCATACATTCCCGTAGGAGGGCACAGCAGGGCTAGTGTCTCTACTTGTTCATCTACACCAGTTACAGTCGCAGGAAAAGACAGTCAGAGCCAGACATATCCTAGGTAGGAATAAGACTTGTCACTCAGGCCCCACACATGTAGGCCTTCCAGGGATTGTAATGGCACATCAGATAAGTGTTTGTCATACCAGTCCTTGAATACAATGGTCACTTGCGACCCGCTGTTGAGCACAGCCCAAGCATGGACACCACTGACAGTCACAGTAGTCTCCATCGAAGGACCTACCATTTTGGACCAGTCTGGAGGGACAGTAGCAGTGGCCTGGACAGACGATTTAGCTACAAGGAAGTTTGAGTTAGAATTTCTTGAGCCTTCACTGTGGTCATTTCGCGTACCCCTTGACCGCTGATTTGCTTTCTGAAGCTCCCCTTGAAGCCTATTTACTACTTTCTCCAAGTCCTTCTGAGACCGGCATTCCCTCTTCATATGGCCGTCCTTCCCACAGTTATGACAAAATATACTTTCCAGGGCCTGAAATGGCCGAGACATCACATTAGGAGTTGAGGAGGGGGTGCTACCAACAGAAAATCTTGGTTCAACCTCTGTCTGTGGTGTGGCGAGCATTGGGAGACATCTCAGTAATTCTCTTACTTCCATAGTCAATACATCAATTTTTGAGCTGCTGTCAGCAGGAGATGCCTGGGTGTGCACCCCATAGCAGGCACACTCTAATAAGGATCAGTGACTGTACCTGCAAGAGCAGCCTTCATAAAGAGACTGGCTTTCGTTTCTCTTAACTCCTTCAGCAGTTCGTCCTATGGCGGAGCGTCCTTAGCAGTCCCTCTCTCGCTGGGCTCTCTGGGACTGGCACCAGCATTTAGTTCTCGGATTCTTTCATGTGATTTCTGGACTTCCAAGCCATCAGCGACTAACCCTGTGCCTGGAGCAGGGGTTGCGGCAGCTACGACCGCACAGGGTTCCTGAGAGCCTTCCTCCTCCTCAACTTCCCGTACCTCTTTCATCAACATATGGAGGGGCAAGGGACCAGATTTCCTTTGGTGCAGTTGCAATTTGAGCAACACCCAGCTGGAGTGCTGGGCAGAGCAGAGTATATGATCCAGCCTTATCCAGTCCACCTCGCTAGAGGCCCAGCCTTCTTTCCGAAAAATGGTTTGTAGGATTCCCTCTAACTGATCCATGTAAGCGGATAACAATTTCCCTGGTGGTGGTTTATTTTTATTTATTTATTTCAGTTTGGAATTAATACCCGAGTCAAGGACTCATTTTCAAAGGTTCCACATCAGTGTTGAACATTACAAAAATACAAGGTTTACAGAGAGAAAATAAAAAAAAAAAAAAAAACATTGAAGCATATACACAGGCAGTAATATTTTAACTTATACACATCAAATTAGTAAATATTAACAGACAGACTGATTAGATAAGAGGGGTTGTGGGGGGATCAGCCGAAGGTGGCATCGTTTGAGGTGGGAGAGAGGAGGAACTTTCAACCAAGTGAGGCCATCGTCAGGTAATTGTGGTACAGGAGCGGGTTAAGAAAAAGTGGTATATAGCAGAAAGATATAGAGTAGATAAATGGAAAACTGTGTGCGAGGTACTATCACATTAGCACAGGCAGGTGGCATCGTCTGAGGTGGGAGAGAGGTGGAGCTTTCAATCAAGTTAGGCCATCGTCAGGTAATTGGGGGTAGGGGAGTGGGTTAAGAAAAAAAGTGGTATATAGCAGAAAGATGTAGAGGGGGTAGGTAAATGGAAAACTGGGGGCGTGATACTATCACATTAGTGCAGGCAGGTACAATTCATTTTATAGCCAAGGAGAGATTTGAACCCAGCTTTGAAGGTACTAATCTTGGTAGTATCAGTGAGGACAGCAGGTAGTTCATTGTACCATTTCGGACCTTGATACAGGATGGAGTTCTGGGCAAGTTTCGTCCTTTTGAAGGGAATTGCCATCTTGTCAGCCACTGCACTACGGGTAGATTTCAAAGAGCTTGTTTCAAACATTCAACTTTGAAAAGTGCCCCTTCAACAGATTTCAACAGTGTCCTTACTGATAGTGTTTCTTTAAGTTTCCATTTCAAAGCCTCAACACTACTGGTGCCTCCCAAACACATTGTCAAGGGTGACTAAGCACTCTTGGGCCTTGGTGTCAGGGTTAGAGGACCTCAGGGGGTGAAAAGCACGTAGGGCAGGCCCCTGGAGGCTTTCCCCCAGGCGTGCCCTTTTTTTGGCTTCTGAGCATTGCCAGTCTTGTACCGCAAGAGTAGCAAAGTCTATCCAGGTCTCCAGGTTGATGTCCCCATTAGGAGTAGGAAGGATGCTAGAGAACACCTTAAGCTTGAGGTACTAGTCAGGACTACCTGCTGGCACTGGGACAAGCACGGAAATTGGTAAAGGGACAGGTGCTGTGGCTGGCGTGGACAGCGGGGAAGGGACACTCCCCAGTGGCAGGAATAATTTTTTTCAAATCCTCCACAGTTTTACCTTCCTCCAGTAACAACTTGGCAAACTTCTCCTCAAAAGACTCAGTTAATGGTGGGGGCTCATCCTCTAAGGGATCCTTACTATTTATAGTTATCACCCTCCAGGCGGCTGGGAACCCCTTGGAGGCAATAGTATGGGGCACCTTTGAGCTGTCCATGGGGTCGCTATACTCCACCAAGGCCATGAGAGTTTGGGTAGTTAAAGCGGCCTGTCGACCCAACACTACAGCTTGCTTCAAACATTCAACTTTGGAAAGTGCCCCTTCAACAGTGTCCTTACTAGTGCCCATGGGTACATCCAGTATTAGCAAGGCATTTTGGGGGTCAATCCCCTGCCCCATACACCACCCCACCAACTGGTGCACAGCCACTTCTACTGGGGTAGCTATTAATCTTTAACAATAATTCTCAATTTCGGCCACTAGGGACACTAATCCCAGCTGTGCCTCCAAGATGTAACCCCTAGGTGGCGCTATCCCAAGGTATACTACCCCTGCCTGCGTGACCAAGTGCAGGTTGAGAGGCCTGGGTACTAGAAACCGGTGCATCCACCCAGAGGACAGGGTTAGTGGTAGCATAGCTGACCTGGGTACAGCCCTCCAGGACACTGTTACCCCCCCTCTTTTCCCTCTAGTGGCCTAACTGGTTCACAGAATACACAACTGCAATTAGCACCTGACAGCTGTTTTAACCCCACACTTGTTGCACTTACCACCAGGGCTGGTTCAGTTGGCTTGGCCCTGGAGAACTCCTGTAAAAAAAGATTTAGCAAAACAAGCAATACTGTTTCTACAGAGGTACACCACAACCAGTTTCAATGCAAAAAGATTTAGATCGGATTTATTTAAGGGGGCAGTAACAAGGAAGGGGCAGAATCTGGTGGCTGATTCAAGATCTTAAAGATTAAGGTTATATGGCATGCACTTTAGAGTCCCACAACACAGTCACACACACTCTGGGTACCCAGTTGTTAGTAAAGGCTAGCCTGAAGCGTTACCCAGGGTAGGCCAGTGTTGCAGCTGATCGGGGCCCTAATGATGGAAACAAATAAACATGCACAATAACCCACAGCCAGGTGGCTCAGTTCGTGATAATTAGGCAAAACAATTAAATCAGATGACACACTTTGATTTGAGCTTTGTTGCAGGAAGCTACCCTGGAGTTTACTCACGCTACCCAGTACAGGACACAGATGTGATGAAATGGAGACCTCTGGGTGAAGAACTGGATGGCCTGGAGAAGCAGGGCCCACATGATTCACCGTGGTGTCGTTCCTGTTCGTGATGTGGAGCAGGGGGCTGATCCTTAAGCTGGTTTCTCACCAGTGGTTTTCTCTGCGGTATGAGTAGCTGTCTGGGCCAAGGTGGCAGGGCCCAGACTGGGTGAATAATTCGGATAGCAGTCCAGTAGTTGCTGGATGCAGCTTCCAGCAAGTGTGACACAATCAGGCACTGGGGGACCAAATCACGACCCACTAACAGCATTCAGCACACTTACAGTAAAGATACAGCAATTCCACACTTCGGATAGCAGTCCAGTTGCAATATACGGTGTCTCTGCACAGACAGACGCTCTGCGGTAGTCTGAGGTCCTGACAGGCCAATCGCACCAAGGCAAATCTTCGGCTCACACCAGGCAAAGCTTCCTTGTCACAGTTCAGAATTCCGGTCAGAAACAAAGCAGTTTCGGAGTAAGTCCAGTTTCTTTAGTCAGGCTTCTTCACTAGAGAAGATGGGGCAGAATAGGCCAGACACAGCCTTCCCGCTGATTTCCCGCACTACTACGCAGGAGCAGCTGCTCGAATCTCTCGAGCTGTTCACTCTCTCAACTCCAAACTCAGACTGACTCAGTGCTGCAGGCAGCTTGGGGCTTTCCCAGTCATCCAAATGGTTCGGTTGGCTGATTCATCTGTCTGTCACAACTAGAGCTCCCCCTCCAGGTCCATTTAGGCACTAAAGTGTAAAAACTACAATTTCTACAGAAATTCACTCCCACAAGATCCCTGGGATAGGCTCCATTTTAGGGTCCCCAAAGGTACTGATTGGTCCCATTGGGCAGTCCAGAACCAAGATGGTGGTGAGTAACATAAATGACCATGCTGCAAAAGAAGTCAGGTTAGACAAACTACAGTATCTTTACTATTAAGGCAGATAATCAGCTAACGGTCACAGATCCCTGTAGAGCTCCCTCTGTGCAATTTGCGATGGCAGAATGGAGCAATAACACTGCAGCCCGGGTGGGACTCGAGCCTGAAACTATTCAGCCCCTACCCAGATCAATTAAATACCACAAAATAGGCAGCTCTTAAAGAGACAGGCATGGAGGCTAACAGGGCACTCACATGCAAATACTTTTAATTTGCCAGGACACATAACGCCAGCCTGGCAGTGGATACTGAGGCACACCCAAGGAAGACTTTTTGGGAACCCCCATTCATGGGGGGGTTACATACATCAGGAAACATTTTTCATAGAGAGGGTGGTGTCCAAGTGGAACAGCCTGTCCAGCAACTTGGTTAATGCAATGACCATAAATGATTCAAAGCTCAGTGGGATAACTTCATGGGCGTCAGCAGCAAGGGGGGGGGGGGGGTGTAAACATTGTAGGAAGGTAAGGGGAAGAAGAGAGCAGTAGAGCTGATAATTAGTGCAAGGTATGGCCCCAGTGCAGTCTTGATGGACAAAGTCTTCTATCCTTACTTTCTCTGTTTCTATGATGCTGTGGAAATAATGGCTGTCGGCACTCTTGGGTCCTGTGATCCCACTGACATGACAGCAAAGGTAGCAGCCAACATCTGGGAGGTCACTGGAGATACAGAGGCCTGAAGGACCATATGGCAATGGTGGATAAAATGATGATGTACAAAAAAGGTGCAACTTGGTAAACATTCCCAGTAACTCACTTGCTGAGCAGGCTCTGTAGTGCGTTGTGCAGATTTGTAGTGTGTTCCTGTAATGCTTTGTTTCCAAGATGAGCCAGGCAGTCTTCAATTGAACTTTCAGGGTCAGCAGGACTGAATACTGGGGAAGTGTTGCAGTCAAACCCCGTACTAGTAAAGGCTGGGAAAAATAAAACAGATTAGAACTAATCAGGATTATGCATTAGTGGGTTAGCAATTATCAGAAATATACACAATGATGACAGAAAAATACCAGTGGTCCAGCCAGTCTGCTCATAGTTCCCTTTTAAACCATAGGACCTATTGTCCATACAGGGTACTAGCCCTCACTATCTGCCCACTGTTCCCCTTCCCTACTACTACCACACTGAGTAACCACTATACCCTTTACTCTGTCCAACTCATGCTTGAAGCCATTTATGGTTTTGGTGGCCACCATCTCAGTTGGCAGAGTGTTCCATGGTTCTACCACCTTTTCTATAAAATAAAACTTCCTCATATCTCTCGCAGACCTCCAGTTTGAAATTACCTCCCATCAGTTTCCACTCATGTCCCCGTGTACTTGAACTGTTACTCATACTAAGTAGTTCCTCACAGTTTACCTTGTTTGTTCCTCAGGAACTTGAAGGTCTCCTATCATATCACCCCTCTCTCACCTAGTCTCCAGTGAATACATGTACAGTGCCTTGAGCCAATCCTCCAAAGATCATGAGACTGACTGCACTTACAAAGAGCATTACATTTGGGGGTAAACATACTCTTGATGATATCTGCTTCTCTTAGTGAGAAATGTCTTCAAATTTGCTCTCTAACTGAAAATCCCCCAGTGAAAAGTCAATATAGTGCACTCTAGGGAAATGGATACGTTGTCTCACTAGTTGCAAAGAATATTCAGGTTTCTGCGTGGGCAGATAAATTGTCCAAATAAAATTCACAAGGTGATGTTATGTAAGGTATGAAACTCTAACATTAACTTGGACTCTGTTTTGTAGCCTGATCAACTGAATTCATTTCTTGCCTAACTGCTGTTTTAGTAACTGCGTAAGACTGTATGTGCACCTTAATCTACTTTTACCCAGTCTATTTCAAATTCATTGCCACAGTTACTGCTGCAGAGTAATCTTTGTTGTGAAGTCTATCCAGCTCCTAGCTGCAGCACTTGAGGAAAAAAAAAAAAAAAAAAGGAAAAACACAGGGAGCCTTTTTCTTAACTAGTATATTTTACTGAGGTATTCTAATACCAATTACTGAAACAATGTACCTTAAGTCCTAGCAGGGAGCCTGAATTCCCTCAGATAGATGCAGTGAATCAGGAATGGTTAGGTAGCCTATATGTAAATGCAAATGGATTCGAATTACCTCCACATTGCTTGCTCCACCTTCTCCTCTCCTGTATAAATAATCTCCTCCTCTGCTTCCTTCCATAGCTCACTCGCTGGTCGTGAGGGCCATCTGTGTCCTGCCCTCCCCTTAGCTGCTTGCTGCCCCCCGAACTCACTTCAGGTACAACGATTGCGATTGGAGCGCTCGCCCTTACTTGAGGAGCGTGTGTGTGTGTGGAGTTTTCCCCGCAGCCACTATGTGGCTGTTCTCCGCCCGCCCCCCAATGCTCTCCCACCCTTAGCTGGTCTTAGGTATATAGTTGTGCACTGTCACGTGCTACAGGCGTAGGCGGAACTGTTAGTTTCTTATTTATTTCCATCTACCAGATCTCCCATCTGCAGGCTATACTTCTTCCCCCACTAGATGTCACTATTCCTCTACTCTACTTACTACACCGATCTGAGTTAACTGCACAAATTGTGGTGGTGTCTGACTCTCTTTTGCTTCTTCTTCTCCCTGCCTGTTCCTTGCCCTTAACACTCTTTGGTAACCTTTCTTCTGGCCAGCCTGTGGTTCTCTCTGCCTCACTTCATCTTATTTCCCTCCACCTAGTCCTGTCTTCTTTAATCGGTTTCCTCTACTGCAAGTAGTTTTGTCCTGGTTATCTACTATTGTTCTTGTCCATCCTGCATTATGCTGCCCAGGCAAGCTATAACCTTCCTCCCTGTTGTGCTTCTGGCCCTACATGGCATGGATGCACTGGCACTTCTAGCTGGGACCTCCTCCCTCCACGCTGTGGCCCCTTTGGGGAACTTTACATACTCCAAGTTACTAGCTGATGATTTTTCAACACCATTTCCTCCATTGCTCCTTAGCTACAAGTACACTGGCCTACTAATAAGACACATTCTACGTAGGAAAATCACTGCATCTGGGACTGTTTCTTAAGCCATTATGCTTGCCTTGGTGTGAGTCACAATACTATCCCTCTCCCAGGCTGGTGACATTGAACTGCATCTTACTCTTGCACTGCCCATCTCTTGCCTCGGGCTCAGGACCTAACCTTGGCCCACATAAATATACGCAGCCTCTTGCACAGTCTCCCCGAGCTAGAGGCCTGGGTGCATGCCAATAACCCTGACATCTTAGCTCTATCAGAAATCTGGTTGAAAACCTCTGTTACTGACCTTAGCTGCTCCCTTCCAGGATATAACCTGCTCCGAGCTGACCTACCCTCCTCCAAGAGGGTGGGAAGGCTTGCTTTATACTATAAAATCGCACCTGAATGTCTCTTTGATACCCACCCACCCCCTCAATAACTGTGAGGTTCTTCACTGATCCTACTTCTTGGTGGTGCCAAAAGCGTGCACATCTTCTGCGTATATATTCCATCCAGAAACAGCAAAACTGGCTTAGAGGAGATCACTGAGCTGATTCCTAGGGTATCTAAGAAAAGTGATGTTATCTGCCTGGGTGACTTTGACCTTAATTGGCAGGGTCCGGACTCCTCTGTCCTTACCTCCTCTATCAGCAAGGCTAACCTTCTACAACTAATTGAGTCTCCAACTAGGATCTCTCAGAATGGCTCTAGTTGTACTTTAATTGACTGGATCCTCACTAATCGGAAAGACCTCTACTCCTCTGTTGGTGTTCTTCCTGACTCCATCAGTGATCACTGCCCAGTTTTCTGTGTTAGAAGCATCCCTACTCCTTCAAATCTCCCCAGAGTACTTTCTTTTTCTGACTTCTCGAAGTTTGACCAGGCTATGTTTCTTCATGATCTTAACCATGTTGACTGGTCTCCCATCTTTACTACCTCTGACATCAATCTTGCACTGACTATTTCAACATGACCCTACTAGCCTTGCAGAACAAGCACATCCCGATCTCAACAAGAACAGTCAGTGGGGAAAGTGACTAAGTGGCTAAAGCGGCCACTCCTGAAATTGCTTAAATATCATGACAAGCATTGGTCAAAATGGAAATCCTCTTGCCAAGCTGACCTCGATGCCTACCGCTCCCTGCGCAACATGTGCAAGAAGGAGGTTCATATTGCCAAGAGTAACTACTACTGTGAACTTCTCAAATCCTCGGCCACTAACCCCAAAAGTTATTGGCCCCAAATTAAAGAGATTTTGGGGAACACCAAGTCAGATACTCCCAATGGCTTAATAATTAATGACTCGCTCTGCAACAATCTTAACACCATTGCCAATGCCTTCAATGAGTTTTTTACAATGGTTCCCATCACCACTCCTCTCACATCCCATGGGTCACAATCCCTCCGTCTCCACAGGCTCCACATGATGCACCTCCTACTTTGATTCTCTCCCTGGTCATCCGTCCTGAGGTCCTGAAACTTCTGAGCACCATTCCTAAGCACAGCAGTGCTGGGCTGGATGGGCTAGAACCTAAATCCTTAGGCTAGCTGCCCCTCTTCTTGCCACTCCTGTAACTCGTCTTTTTAACCTTTCCATTTGCTCCTCTATGATGCCTTCAGCATGGAAATCTGCTAAGACTATTCCAGTTTTCAAAAAAGGGGACCCTAAATCACTGTCTAATTACCATCCCATTGCAATTCTGCCTACACTCTGCAAGATACTTGAGAAATTAATACACTGCCAGATAGCTGCTCACTTACTCCAATTCAACCTCCAGTCCCCCGTCCAGCATGGTTTTAGGGCTCGTCATCGCACCACCACTGCTCCTACTCTTTTTACCAGTGAGGTAAAATCCAACATGGACAAAGGTCTCCTTACTGGTGCTGTGTTCATTGACCTCACCAAGGCCTCTGATCTAGTAAATCACACCTTGCTCCTGAATAAACTATATGCCCTTGGTGCCTCTAAATCCACAGTGTCCTGGATTCACAGCTACCTTGACAATAGGTCGCAGTCTGTCCTCTTTGGCAAGGTCCTCTCATCTCCTTCCCCGTCTCCTGTGGAGTCCCTCAGGGCTCCATTTTAGGGCCTCTGCTCTTCTCTGTATTTGCAGGGTTCATTTTTGAGTGGGGGATTGGGACAACTGGCACACAATTTTTTATTCTGACCCACCTTTTCTTCTACCTTGGGGACAACTTGCTCACTGTTTTATTGGTTTTTAGACTGCTGTTTTATGAATCTGGGTTCGGTTGAACAATATGATCCATTACTTTTTTCATTTAATGCTTACTTTTTATACCCAGTGGGTCAATGTCCCGCATAGATAAATATCTGAAATGAACCCGGTATTTGTAAATGATATTCCAACCTCTAATCCGCATTGCCACTCTATTATGTATGCTGATGACTTGGTCCTCTACACTGCCTCAAGTTCAGTCAAGGTCATCAATGATCACCTTTCATCTGCGTTCCGTGAACTCCAATCCTGGTTCTCCTCCAACTCCCTCTTACTCAATTTACCGAAAACCCAGGCCATGATTTTTGGATTCTCTAACAAACTCCCTACTGCGTCGCCAGAGTTTCAAGTGCTTTGCCTTGATGGGTCTACAGTCTCCCCTACTGTCTCCTTTAAATATCCGGGGGTGTTGCTTGATCCTGCACTTAACTTCTCTGCTGATATAAGTGAGGTGTGCAAATCAGTCAGCATCAAGATTGGAGCTTATCATCGTGTGCGTCACTCATCGACTCCGGCAGCTAGGATCTCTGTAGCTCAAGGAGTCCTTCTCCCCACTCTATGCTCTCTCTCTCCTTTCCCATGCAAATGCCATTGGACTTCGCAAATGAGATGCTGCTTATAACAATATTTGCAGATTTGCCCTATCTGCACCTCACCTATTGCACCACTGCTTGCTTTACTCTGCCTTGCATTGGCTGTGACCTAGCTCCAGACATTCCTATTCTCTTGGTTGTTTCATTGACTCCTTAACCAGATATCCTTATCCTGCCTCACTTGGGTCAACGCTCTCCCCCTTGCCTCAGTCCCGTACTCTGAGGTCCTCTGATGCCCAGCTGCTCTCTGTCCCATACTGTTCCACTAAAATGGAGGAACAAGCTTTCTCTCATTTTGCTTCAAAATTTTGGAACTCTTTGTCTTCCCACCTAAAGTGCTCCTTATCTCACTCCTCCTTCAAAACTGCCCTTTTTTCATCACCTATATTCACTTGATACTTGTGACTGTACCTAACCTTAGTTATTCTTCTGTTTCTTCTCTTTTCCTTTAATGCTGCTATCAATTATAATACTTACCGGCATTGTGCTCGCCTATACTTACTCTGCACATCCCTGCGTGGATGGTTTAATGGGCTATTTATGTATGATGTATGGGTGTCTACTGAATGTTTTGCTTACTCTTACTATTGTTGAAAATTGTCCAACTCTGCCTTGTACTGTTCTATGCTACCTATGACTGATTGTATGTTTGTATCATGTAATCTCCCGGGTTGTGCCTGAAAACGGGCAGGGTTATTGCCCAGTGTACTTACCCAGTCATCAAAAGCTAATAAATAAATAAATAAACACAGCAATGACTGTAATTTTGAATCTTTGAGGATATTCTGCATACTCTTTGGTCTTTATGGGGGAGTATTAGGACCCAGTAGAAAACATACAGCAAGCAGGTAGGCCCACATAGAAGTGGTTCTATGTGATAACAGCGACCGCCGAAAGGCAATCGGTATTATCGCGAACTGCATTATCACCAAAAACATTTTCGGCGATGTGCACTAAAAGGCGACCAGAAACTGAGCAGATAAAAACAGATGTGATATTTTTAGTCAACCCATGGCATATATCATTTATACAGTGACAGTGCCTCTCTGGCAAGAGAAGTTCTTTCAGTGAAGATGTTACTCTTTCTGTTTGATTTCACTGCTCTGTTTTTAACGGCAACAGATGTGATTGTGATGTCATCAGACATTGTGCAAGCTGTTCTCCCCTTGGCTAACAGCTCCTTTGTGACCAGCCTAAAGTGGAAATAAATGCTGATGACCCACCAAAGATTGAAATACATGATTTATTTCCAATTCAGGCCTGTCACACATGAAAATAAATATATTTATTTTCAAAATGTTATTCTCACAGTCATTGTATAAATCAACCTTAATGGTTCTATTACTTAATAAACTTTGCAGGGCTGGAATCAGAAAGGGTCAAGAGACCCATAAAGCTTTGGAAAAAATGTTTTGTTAAGCTGTGGAATTATTGTTCTCACTGTGCAATCCCCAAATTTCAGTAACTGAGTGAAAAAAAAGAAAAAGCGAGGAACAGTTTGCCTGCCACAAGAAGTCCCAAGCAGAAAAACTGGTGTGGTTGCACTGAGGGTGAGTATGCCAATGCCATAGATAACACAGAGCAGAAAATCATACCGTATATCTTCAAATAAAAGCCACGACTAATATTACACTTCTCCAGTTTCATCATGTGGCTATTGATCGAGGATGGCTCATCTTCGAAGGCGGCTTATAATGCAGAGTGCCCGATTACAGTCGTAATCAATTATAAACTTAACTCAGCTGGTGGCAAGATAAAAATCACACAGACAACATACCTTTCTTGAGCCATAAGCTAGGAGGTTGAGAGTCAGAGCGTTTAACACAGTCAAAATGCCTAAACGTAAAGCTTTTGATTTAGTTTAAATTAGCTGCTGCCAGGAGAGCAGAAGAGGCCAATCATCCTGTAGCAGCAGCTCTCCACATTAATGGGAAGCAATTGAGAGAGTGGCATAAGAAGTTGAGCAGCCTGTAGGAGAATGTGTCGGTTATGGGATCAATGGGGTCCAATAAAAAAAGAAGGTGCTTAGATGGTAGTGGTCGTAGAGCACGTTACCCAGAGGTTGAATCTGAGCTAGCAACCTAGATTACTATGCAGTGAGATCAGCACTACCATGTCACCAGAAAAGCTGTCTCACTTAAAGCAGCCACACTTGCTCAAAACCCTGTATTTAATGCCAGCACAGGCTGGGTCGACAAATTTCTATGGAGATGGGGTTGTACCATTAGAAAACAAACCACAGTTGGTTAGCGCCTCCCAAAAGAGTTTGTTCCCAAAATTGTAAGTTGCACCTGGTTTTGCGTTCAACAGATAAAAACACATAGCAAATTATCATCAATGATTGGCAATATGGACGAAACCGCAATTTGGGCGGACATGCCTGGCAAAACAACCACTGATTCAGTCAGCTGTAAGACTGTGCCCCTCCTCACTGCAAGCTACGAAAAGCAGCGTATTACTGTGTGCTTTGCAGTGATGGCAGATGGCTGTAAGCTGCTCCCTTTTGTTATTCTGAAGGGAAAGCGTGTGCCTAAAGAGATCGCTGGTGTAACAGGTGTTGTTGCAATGTCAGCAAATGGCTGGATGAATGAAGACCTCATGCTACTGTGGCTGGATAAAGTCTGGGGTTCCATATCATTCAATAAGCGCATGTTGGTGTGGGCACGGATGTCAGCAGGCATATACAGTGTATACTACTGCGTACATTTAATTTTTGCCAGGGGTAGCATTTGCTAAGTCCACGTACACAGGACTTTGCCACTCTGTACAGACCATTCCCTGCATGTTATGCCAGCAAGCACTAATGTGCTACTGTATATATGCTATTTCGGGGCATGATCACCCAGCATTCAGTTTCGGTACTTGGGATCATCCTACTCTGTGCACCAGCAGCAGTAAGCCTCTACGATTCCTGCTGAATTGAGAACCACAAGGTCAGTAGGGATTTTTAAGTTATCAGCGCCAGCGTCACTCGGAGCATGGGGAGGGGTCAGCAGAACTAAGGACAACACCTCCGGAAGTAGTTGAAACATGACACATCACACACCAAGCCAGTATGGGAAATAATTCTGGGAAAGGAACTGGCTTGGCAAACAATGGTGGTGGTACCGTTTTTTTGGCATTTTTAGCCAATTTGGTATTGCAGTAAAATCTCCATACTGAAATCCAGATGATGGTGCTAGGGGACTGGATCACCATGTAAGTGTATGCATAGTTGGGGTGAATGCATGTCTGTGTGTGTGTTGTGTGTACAAGAGTCCTCTTTTATCTCGATTGCTTCCCTGATGGTACTTTCCATTCTCTGAACTACTCTGTAGGTCCTTAATCCGTTCGTTGATCCTACGTAGGTTAGCATAGTCAGTAATGTGGGTATTTATTGTTCTAGAAACACTGGAGAAACGGCATTGTAGCAAATTTAACTTTGTGTGTAGATACTAGGTAGACTTTAGTATGACTAGTAACTTCACATGTTCAAACCTTAGCAAAACTCAACATGCCCGCACACTAATTTTTTTTTTTTTTTAAACTCTTTTTATTGCCCCTTACCTCTGAACTCTCTCCAGCGACCTCCTGATCCCCCGTCTCTACCTCCCAACATGTCTCGGTGTTCCACAGGCTCCTCTCAGACTCTGGGCATCCCCCAGGTCTACCCTCTGGGGAAGGGCCACCCCCACCCAGGGCGCTCTTTCTCTTAGTGTTGTCACCGGGCCGCGGGGGGGGGCAGCCTGAGCTCCGAGACCGTGTATGGGAGTGTGGTCTGTGGAGGGAGGCGACTTCGCCTATTGGCGATGAGAGGGTTTTTTCATTTATGTGAGAGATCTCCTGTGAAGCCCCACTGTCATGGCAACATGCTGCTGCGGCTCCACTCCCAGGCATATGCCACGACGCTGCTTTGGGCTACCTCCGGCCACCACCAGAGGTCACTCTTCAAGTGGTCGTATCCCCATCCCACCCCTAGGAAGAGAGAGCAGTCCTACGGACGCGCTATCTCTTCCCTCCCCGCCAACCCCTAGTTCCCTGGGCTCGTTCCCAAACCCGGGTCGCCGGCGTGGTGCGAAGTGTGGCGTCCAGCACCTCAACCCTCAGCGCCACCGGGCCGGCGCAACCCACACACTGACTTGTCTATTAATTTTATCGTCTTACTTTTGAGGGTCCTATTGCTGGATTATTTACCACTGTACCATTGATTTCCATGGATTTTATCTGATACTTTACTCCCCAGATGTAAAGTCAGAAAAGTGGCGTTTTGTCTACATTTGTTTCACTCACTACTTCATTATGAACTGGTCTTTAATGTAAATGTTGGCCTATGAGCTCTGGGCAGACTAGACATGCTTCTTAAAAATTAACAGGACAGTTCCTTTGTTTAACAGCCTATTGAATTTCAGTCTGTCTGAACAATACAGACTTCAGTAGCTGCAGTAACTTTCCCAGTATTGAGCCCGCTTTCTCCTGGCTGTTACCTAGTTTTCATATGTGTAGTAGCTTTGACCCCATGCTTATGCAATGGCTGACAGCATTCAGAACGCCTTGTTTTCTCCACCAGTGAGCAAGGTTATGTACTGTAGCTCTTTTATTCTTTTTGCTTAACTCTACTAACTTTGCACAGATGTTTCCATATCCACTTATTGTAGCTATGACTCGATGTGCTAGCCTTGCAAACTGTCTGCAAGAAACATCACCCCCAAAATTAAATGTTCTACAGATTTACTCTGAATTTATTCAGAAGTACAAACTGGCAGCAGGGCCAGCATGCCAAAAGACTCTAGGGGGCACATGCTCCCCACATTCTTATCCAAGTAGACAAATACAGGTTACTCACCTGTAACAGGAGTTCTAGGAATGGTATATGTTGTTCATCCACACTTATTGGCAGGTCCCTTGCCGCTTTAAATCTTGCCGGAAGGTCTTCAAGCTGGCTCTTCCCACCCACCCAGGTGGTAGAACTCTCGGCTCCGCCCCATGACGCCAGATCTAGCCCGCTGGAAGCCAGGTTGTGCGTCGAAGCCGGGGAGACCGGGTGGGTCATGTGGATGAACAACATATACCATTCCTAGAACTCCTGTTACAGGTGAGTAACCTGTATTTCTAGGGACATGGATATGTTGTTCAGCCACACTTATTGGCAGACTCCTAGCAGTTCTCCGGGAGGAGGGAGGCAAGGCGCACACCCCTACTTAGGTAGAAAGACTGGAGAACCGAGGCCCGACCAGCACCCCAGCGCAACCCAAGGTCGATGTGGAGGGGGAACGGTAAAGCCTGCTTCCGGGCAGAAGCCCTGCGGATATCCTGGACCGGAGTGTCCTTGGAAGCAGCCACCGATGCAGCGGAAGGATAGGTTAAAAAGAGCGTTATCCCTCAGGGAGGCTCCATGCCCGCCCCGCCTACAGTGGAGACCTTGCAGGGGTGACCCGCCTGCTCGTCTTCCACTGGGCTGCAATCTACCAGATGCGGCTTCAGCGAAGGTGATGAACAGCTGGCGAACCTCTCCCGAATTTAAGCTCTATGCTCTCACGAGGTGAGCGTTAAAAAGGTTCCCACGGAACCTGAATACGGCCTCCGAGGTGTGAATGGGGATAAACCCTGACAGAGGCAAAACCCCCGAAGGGAAGACTCCACCACCGCCTCCTGGAGGAACTTCGGGTGGGGCGCAGGACAACCTAGTCCCTGTGGAAGACCGGATAGGGAGGTTAAAGGAGCGCCTGGAACTCTCCCAGCCTTCTGGATGGCAGAGTGGCCCCAAGAAGGTGTTCTTCCACAACAGGTGGGGGAAAACGCACCTGTGCAAAGGTTGGGATGGCTTTCTCATGAGCTAAGCCCATACCAGCAAGGATCCCACAGAAACAGGTATACTCTCCCAAAGGGGGAGGCGTGGTCGAGGCCTAGAAGTGCCATACCACCTTCTCTGTACCACCAGCTACCCTCCGGCCCGCGCCTGGAAGACAGTGGTGACCACAGAAGCACCCAGAGGGTCATCGACCGAAGCCCTGGTCTAAGGATGGACTGCAAATGGTCCGGAATGCTATGCCCAGGGACGGGGAAGGGCACCGCCTATCCCATCATCGAAGAAGGAAAACTTCTGCCAAAGGATAAGCATCTTGGCCGACTTTTAGCAGAACGCCTCGAAGTGGTCGAGGACCTTGCCGGGAAGACCCAAGGCCTGGCCCCCTAGCCTATTGGTGATGCCCAACAGGTGCAGGGATTGAAGGTCCAGATGGATAACCTTCCCTGAAAAGGAAAGACAGGACGCGGACTAGAGACCGCCGGAGCCTGTGGCTGAGACTGAGAGAGCTGGATACCAGCACTGGCAATCCAGTCTGGGGCTACCAGCATCACCTGCGCCAAATCCTCCCTAGCCTTGCCCGTAGGGTCAAGGGAAATGGGAGAGGCACGGAGGGCCCGGGGTCCGTGGCCCCGATGGCATCCCTTACAGCAAGCCTTGCTGAGGAGCGGGCACAAAAACAGTCTCGGCCTAGTATTCTCCCCGGAGGGAAAAGGGAGAAGATCCTGTGCTACCCCCGGCAGGGGAGACACTCATGAGGCGCAGCCTATGCCCGGCTCAGGGCCGCAGCCAGGGAATTGGGCTCCTACCATGAAATGGCTAGGAAGCCTCGACTGCACAACCACCCAATGCAGAAAACCTCCTTGCACCGAGACAAGGGGATAGACCAAATCTGGCGGAGTAGGTAGCACATGGTCTTGGAGTAATCCAACTTGGACTTAGACCACTAGACCCCGTACAAGTGGAGCGAGCGGTGCCGGCTAATCGGACCGTCTGTCTCCAGCGAGCAGGAAGGACATCGGGACTCACAAGAGGACACAGAGGCGCACTCTGCATTCTCCAAGATGGGCACCCACCCATCCGAGAAGCATCGTCGGAGAAGACCGGCAACTCAGGGCGAACAAGCAGGATAGTCTCCTGCCGAGTTAGAACGGTCCAAGGGAGCATTCTCCTAACTCCTGGGCTGTAAGTCACAGAACTGGTCCACGGGACACAGCGCTAGGACCTCTGGTTGGCCCTCCCACTAAGGGAAGGCCACCCTGAGGCCCAGGAGGAGCAGGAGGTCCCGGCAGGAGTTCTAATCCCCGCCAACCGACCGGCAAAGGAGGAAGAACCTCGCCCTGTTCGCTCGAGCTGAGCTCGACTCAAAGTCGAGCTTAGTCCCCAAGAAGCTTCACCGCTAAGATACGAGCTCACTCGGTTCCGAAACGGGAGACCAGTCTGCCTTCCAGGTGGGTGACATCCGGACCCTTCCATGCCGCAGAGACTGCTAAGCAAGGAGTGTTAGGAACTCGTAAGCAGCTCCCCCGCAAGAAGGGGTGGAGCCTCCCCCAAAAACGGATGGAACGAGGAGTAGGTACATCCTGGAGACCAGGAAACAGCTACACGCCATGTTCTGAGGATGGAATGTCTGCAGAAGAGAGACCATCCAGGCGTGCGGAAGGATGGGCGCAAGCCCCCGTCCGTAAGAGACCAGGAATACCTGGACACGAACCCAGGGTTGAATGGAGGGGGGTCCACGGCCTTCCTGATCATCTCTAACTAGAAAGCCAGGCATGTCGGACGACCGACACAGGGCAGTGAACTCAATTTGCAACGGGTTCAAGGGGATCCGCCACAACTCATGCATAGGATCCACCCTAAATACCTCCAGAATGAGGTGCAGAGCCGCCCCCATGGGAAAAACCTGGCTGGGATGACGGAGCTGAGCAATGCCCCTTGGCCCGGCACTGAGCAGGCTTAGAGGGAGGAGCCGAGGAGCCCCTTGGTTTCCTGCCTCCGCTCCTTTGGAGGAAGACGCTGGTTTGGCAACAGGCCACCCAGCGCATGCCTGCTGGCCCTCATGCTGGGCCAGGGGGTGCCCCAGGGCTCAGGGGGCAAAGGGGCTCACGCAAAGGCTGACGGCTGCCCTTGACCTCGTGGGCGAGAGTGACCGAGTCCGGAGTGGCATCGGACTTCTCAGGCCCATGGATGTATCCCTCCACTCCAGGGCTGAAAAGGTCAGTCCCCAAGAAGGGGATGTCCACCAACTCATGCTGGGTTTCCAAGGAGAAGGATGTTATCCTCAGCCACGCCCTGCGGCGCATGGCCACTGCGGCCGCCACCGATCTGGCACAGGAGTCGCCTAGATCCAGAGCTGTCTGGAGCTGCTGCTTCGCCACCGCCCTACCCTGGTCCCGCACCTGTAGTACTGTGGTCCGCAGGTCACCTGGGAGATGAGGGAGAACCTCGTCCAGGGAGCCCAAAAGGGTGTGGGAGAAATGTGCCATCAGTGCAACCGAGCTGGCCTGACGGAGGCCTAGGGAGGACGAAGTAAACCTCTACGCATCGACATAGTCCCATCCTTCTGACCTCTTTGTTGGGGGTCTGTCTATCCCGGCGCTTCCAAGACATTGGAAAACGCTGTTGGTAATTACCCCTTCAGCCGAGGGGTGCCCGAGAAACCGGCAGAGAACCCACCGATAGGGATACTCTCGAGCTACCCTGGCCAAGGCGAGGGCAAGAAGGGAAGCCAGCTATAGCTCCAAGGCTGGGCCCACAATAGCCTCAGCCACCGGGAAGGCCTCCATGGAGGAACCCCTTCGATCCAGAATCTCCAGAAGGGGGTAAGGAGCCCGATCAGAGACGGGCTTAAGCTGCATTCCAGTAAACTCTGAAATGAGCTGAAGTAGACCCTTAGAAGACGATGGGCTGTCGTCTACTGGATGTTCCTGGGAAGACCCGGGGTCCTCCCCGTCAGGAAACACGGCAGAGCCTGCTCCAGGTTCTGAAGGGTCTGTAAAAAGCTGCCGCAGGCCCGAGGCACTCTTTGTCCGCCGGAGGTGGGCAGGAGTGAGGGAACTGAGTGACCTGAAGGACAGGTCACAGTCCGGCCTGGACTCCACCGAAGGCGGAGGGGCAGCGAGGGTCGAGCGAGCAACCGGTCCTGGAGAAGGCTCCTCGACCGATTCGAACAGCTGCCGACCAAGCAGTGACTGCTTGCTATCTGGAGAATGAATCGGAGTCGACTAAAACCCAGACAGCTGCTGTCGCCACATAAGTTCCTCGAAACACCGACGCCAACGGCATCAAAACCATTCCTCATCCGAGGAGGGGGACGAGGAAGAACGGCCAAGCCACTTAACCCGGTGCTCCGACCAAGAACGCCGAGATCGGCGTGAGCGGCTAGACCAAGAGGTAGACCGAGACCCAAATCCTCGGGGTAACCGAGGGCGGGCCTGGGAAGAAACGGAGAGCACCAGCTCCTCCCTCGGCTCAGAAGAACGGACCGAGGGCTGTCGACCCAAAGTGGAGGACAGAGCCTCGACTTCCACCGAAGGCGGAAGGAAGATGGCCTCAGCAGACCCCACGAAAGACGGGTCGAGAGACCCGACAACGCCAAGGACGCGGGCCGACTGACCTGACAGGGTACCGTGAGGCCAGAGGTCAAGCCAAACCCCGACTGAAGTAGAGCATCGCCAATGAGGGAGGGAAACTTCCTGCTCCCGATTTGGTCAGACCTCGCGCCACGTCTTTAGACACAGGCCGAGAGATAGGCTAGGTCTCTCCCTTGGAGGAGAGGGAATGACGAAGCTCCCTGAACGAAGCTGAATGTAAGGAATCCAAGGAGAGCGGGATAAGCTCCGCAACCGAAGGAGAGGGAAGGGGAACTCCTGTCCCTTCCCCGGCAGGATAAGACTGCAGAGAAACAGTCGAAGCAGGCACCTGCCGGTCCGATGGAGACTCCGGAGCAGAGAAAACTACCAGATGTCCAAGCCCCAAATGGGCCACGCGGTCCTCCGGAGAGCTGACCAAAAGGTCAGAACAAAAATTGCAAGCCTGAGGATCGTGATCCAAGTCCAGGCAAAAAGAGCACGTGGAGTGTGAGTCCTCCTGGAGGAACTAACCGTACGACTCTCGGGGCCGGAAAAAGCCATCGCTGCAGCAAAGAACAAAAGATCGAAGATTCAAGGATACTTTCACAAATTTGAAGACCGAACTTTTCAGGAACCAGTCAAAAACACAGAGCGCTAAGGAGGGAACCTGAGCTTCCTAGCGGTAAGGAAGACCTTGCGCCATGGGGCGGAGCTGAGTTTACCACCGGTGGGTGGAGGAAAGCCAGCTTGAAGACCTTCCGGCAGATTTAAAGCGGCAGGGACCTGCCAATAAGTGTGGATGAACAACATATCCATGTCCCTAGAACGGGGAGCACCCGCTCCTCCCTCGGCTCGGAAGAACGGACCGAGGGCCGTCGACCCGGAGTGGAGGACAGAGCCTCGACTTCCGCCGAAGGCGGCGGGAAGACGGCCTCAGCAGACCCCCTGAAAGACGGGTCGAGAGACTCGACAACATCGAAGGGGATTTTGGCCGACTGACCTGATGGGGGTACCGTGAGGTCAGAGGCCAAAGCCGAAACCTCGACCGAAGTCGAGCATCGGCCAATGAGGGAGGGGAAAACTTCCCGCCCTGACGAAGAGACCCCGCCATGCCCCTTAGACATAGGCGAGAGATGTACACAGGTTCCCTCTCCCTGGAGGAGAGGGAATGACGAAGCTCCCTGAATGAAGCTGAATGTAAGGAATCCAAGGAGAGCGGGATAAGCTCCGCAACCGAAGGAGAGGGAAGGGGAACCCCCGTCCCTTCCCCGGCAGGATAAGACTGCAGAGAAACAGTCGAAGTGGGCACCCGCCGGTCTAATGGAGACTCCGGAGCGGAGAAAACTACTGGATGTCCGAGCCCCGAATGGGCCTCGCGGTCCACCGGAGAGCTGACCGAAAGGTCAGAACAAAGTTTGCAAGCCCGAGGATCGTGATCCAAGTCCAGGCAAAAAGAGCATGTGAAGTGCGAGTCCCTCCTGGAGGAACTAACCGTACATCTCTCGGGGCCGGAAAAAGCCATCGCCGCAGCTTAAGAAGAAAAGATCGAAGATTCAAGGGTACTTTAATAAATGTGAAGACCGAACTTTTCAGGAACCAGTCAAAACGCAGGGCGCTAAGGAGGGAACCTGAGCTTCCAAGTGGTAAGGAAGATCTGGCGTCATGGGGCGGAGCCGAGAGTTTTACCACCCGGATGGGTGGGAGGAGCCAGCTTGAAGACCTTCCAGCAAGATTTAAAGCGGCAAGGGACCTGCCAATAAGTGTGAATGAACAACATATCCATGTCCCTAGAACTAATGCTTTTTTTGGACTAAGAAAGGCTGTAAAAGTGTATCTTAAGGTTCTGCTAAGACCAACTGTTAATTCTGTGCCTACCACAGAAATTCTCTTTGGTCAGCCAACTTGCACAGCAGTAGCACTACTGGTTGTGACTCTGGTGACATGGGTTCGGGAACTAGCTTGGATCACTGGGGGTTGGCTTGCAGGGTAGGGATTGTGCATCCCACAGGACACTTTACCTTTCCAGGGAGAAGGCGTTCCCATCCTCCACTGCAATACTGTCACCTCAGTGACCACAGGTGGCAGTGTGGTAGGAAGACCAAAGGGAGGGTGGGTGGGGCTCCGTGAGATGTTGGAACATTGCCATACTTACCATGAGCACACATCATTAGATGTCAGCACTGAGAGCTTCTGGTGACTACAAAGAAAAAGGAAAATGGCCCTGGTCCTCAGAGATGATAGACCCTGGTCCTCAGAGATGATAGACCCTGGTATATCTGGGGCACTGTTCTGCCGGCCATGCATGCACCTCCTGACACATATAGTGTACACAGGGTTAAAGCCACCACCCTGACCCCGCCTAGAGGTAATGTGAAGCAGCATGGAACAGGCAACGTGCTGGTGCGTTGTGAGTACCTCTCAGATGTGCCTTGGAGATCTAGAAGGAAGTTGAGGACCAGAGATGAGAAGGGGACATAAAGAAAGAAAAAAAAAAAAGAATTTCTCTTGGCATGATGTCCCTGCATGATAACCAGCCTATGCTTGTAGGTTTTTTTTCTTGTAACTTACTATCACCTCTGGGCTCTGGAACGCTCTCAGGCCTCGACTCATCCCACACTCTACCGCCCGCTGTGACCTCCACCCACCTCATAGTCATTGCGCTGTCCCGAGGGGCCCTCCTGGCCAAAGCCCAGACAGGAGTTCATGGGGGGCGGAGGCGGTGGTCCAGCATTGGGCGTGTGGCAGGCGGACACTGCTGGGCCATCGCCTATCTGGACTGGAGGGGTTTTTCCCCCTTGTAGTGATTCTTCACTTCTTCCACCCTCCCCCCCTGCGTGGTACACCCCGACGCCACGGCAACTCTGCCGGTGTCAGCCACACTACTGGACGTGCAGTCCTGGTTCTGCAACACCCCAGATCTCCACCAGAGGCCACTGAATGCCGGACAACCCCCGAGAGAGAGAGACAGCCCAGCTGGTGCTCAATCCTCCCTCCTGCTGACCCCAGCACCCGAACTCGCTCCCAAACTTGGGTCGTCGACGTGGCACGAGGCGTGGTGTCCAGTGCCTCAACCCTCAGCGCTGCTGGGCTGGCTGCTTGTAGGTTTTTGCCTGACAGTCCACAAAATACAGGTTACTCACCTGTAACAGGAGTTCTAGGAATGGTATATGTTGTTCATCCACACTGTCTGGCAGGTTCCTTGCCACTTTAAATCTTGCCGGAAGGTCTTCAAGCTGGCTCCTCCCACCCACCCAGGTGGTAAAACTCTCGGCTCCGCACCATGACACCAGATCTAGCCCGATGGAAGCCAGGTTGTGTGTCGAAGCCGGGGAGGCTGGGTGGGTCGTGAGGATGAACAACATAACCTTTCCTAGAACTCCTGTTACAGGTGAGTAACCTGTATTTCTAGGGACATGGATATGTTGTTCATCCACACTGTCTGGCAGACTCCTAGCAGTTCTCCGGAAGGAGGGAGGCAAGGTGCACACCCCCTACTTAGGGAATAATGACTGGAGAACCGAGGCCCCAAAACTAGCATCCCGGCATGACTCAAGGTCGATGTGGTAGTGGGTGATGAAGGTGTGTGCTGACTTCCAGGTAGCAGCCCTGCAGATTTCCTGGATAAGGACGTCTCTAGAAGCAGCCACTGATGCAGCTGTATGATGGGTAGAATGAGCTCTTATTCCTCTGGGAGGCTCCATGCCCGCCAACCTATAGCAGAGATCTATGCAGGAGGTGACCCACCTGCCTATTATCTGCTTGGCTGCAGGTCTGCCAGGTGCGGCTTCAGCGTAGGTGACAAACAGCTGGCGAACCTCTCCCCGAACTTCAGCCATCCGCTCCTTATAATAAGCGAGCGCTCTTCTAGGGTCCAGAGTATGGAGCCTATACTCAGCCTCCGAAGTGTGATTGGGGTAGAACACCATCAGAGTCAACACCTGGTTAAGGTGAAACTCCGACACCACCTTCGGAAGGAATTTCAGGTGGGGGCACAGGACAACCTTGTCCCTGTGGAAGACCAAATAAGGAGACTCGAAGGAAAGCGCCTGGAGCTCTCCTATCCTTCTGGCTGACGTGATAGGCACCAAGAAGGCGGTCTTCCATGACAGGTGAAAGATGTCACACCTGTGCATCAGTTCGAATGGCTTGCCCATGAGCTTAGCCAATACCAGCAGTAGATCCCACGGAGGTGGAGGTTCTCGCACTGGAGGGGAAATGTGATCAAGGCCTTTGGAAAAGCGCCCGACCATCTTCTCCTGCGCCACCGACTGCTTCCCGGCCCACGCCCGGTAAGCAGAGATGGCTGCCAGGTGCACCTTAAGAGTCGTTGACCGAAGCCCTTGCTGAGAAAGGGACCACAGGTAGTCCAGGATGCTTGCCAGGGAGCAGGAGGAAGGGTCCAGGCCCTTGCCCTGACACCAAATGGAGAATCTCTTCCATTTAAAGGCGTAGCATTTCCTGGTCGACTCCTTACAGGATGCCTCAACAACATTGAGGACCTCGTCGGAAAGACCCAAGGCCTGGAACTCTAGCCACTCAGGAACCAGGTCGTCAGGTGCAGGGATTGAAGGTCCGGATGGAATACCTTCCCCTGATTGACTCATTTCAGGTCCGGGCGGGCTGGAAGCCGCCTCGGGAGCCGAGACTGAGAAGATCTGGATACCAGAACTGGCGGGGCCAGTCTGGGGCTACCAGAATTACCTGTGCCTTGTCCCTCCTCGCCTTGAGAAGCACCTTGTGGATCAAGGGAAATGGGGGAAAGGCGTAGAAGAGGCTCGGGGTCCATGGCCTCAAGAAGGCATCCCCCTGCAGCGAGCCCTGCTGAGGGGAGCGGGCATGAAACAATCTCAGCTTTGCATTCTCCCTGGAGGCAAACAGGTCCACCTGAGGCATGCCCCAGTGGGAGAACAGATCTTGTACTACCTCCAGCAGGAGAGACCACTCGTGGGACGCAGCCCCTATCCGGCTTAGGGCATCGGCCAGAATATTGGAGGCTCCTGCCACATGGATGGCAAGGAGATCCGCCTCCAGGCTGCGCACGAGGGACCAAATGCGGAGAGCTTCCCCGCACAGAGGCATGGAGCGCAGCCCGCCCTGGCGGTTTAGGTAGTACATGGTCATGGTATTGTCCATCTGGACCTAGACCACTTGACCCCGTACAAACGGAGCGAAGGCGGTGAGGGCTAGACAAACCACTCGAAGCTCCAGCAGGTTGACGTGGCATCAGGACTCCCGAGGAGACCAGAGGCCGTGCGCTCTGTGCTCCCTCAGATGGGCACCCCAACCCATCAGAGAGGCATCGGTCGATAGAGAGACCGTCAGCTTGGGGCAGACGAATGGGATGCCCTCCTGCAAATGTGCTGGAATGGTCCACCACTGAAGGGCATTCCACATCCCCTGGGTCACTGTTACTAGCTGATCCAAGGGATCGGAGTGCTGTGATCATTGGCTGGCCAACCCCCATTGTAGGGGACGCATGTACCAATGGGCCCAACGGACCACGCTGGTGCAGGTCGCCATAAGGCCCAGGAGGTGCAGGAAGTCCCGGGCAGGGCACAATTGCCCATCCTGAAATGATTGGGCAAATGAGGAAAGCACCTCTGGCTCGTACAGAGTCAAGCTCTGCCCCGATGAATTGTATCACCTGCTTTGGCACGAATTCTGACTTGGCCTCGCTGATAAGGAGGCCAACCTGAGAGAAAACCTGGAGGGCCAGATTCATGGACCGCTCCACCTCCATTCTGGAGGAGGCTGCAATCAGTCAGTCATCCAGGTAGGGGTACACCCGGACCTTTCGGTGCCGCAGGAATGCTGTCAGCACTGCCATACATTTGGTGAAGACCCTGGGAGCTAGGGAAAGGCTGAAGGGCATGGTCCGGAACTCGTAGAGGGACCCCTCTGCCCTGAAGTGGAGGAATCACTGGTGGGACGGATGGATTGGGACATGAAAGAATGCGTCCTGGAGATCCAGAGAACAGAGCCACATGCCTCGTTCCAAGGATGGAATGATCTGAGCCAGAGTGACCATCCTGAAGGTTCGAGACCTTAGGAACCTGTTCAGGTCGTGCAGGTCTAGAATGGGGCGCCAGCCCCCCGTCCGTTTTGGGACCAGGAAGTACCTGGACACAAACCCTGGGTCTGGTGGGGGATCCGCCACCTTCCTGATCACCTCTTTTTCGAGGAGCAGGGCAATGTCGGCTCGGCGAGCCGACAGAGAGGCTGCGGACACCATAGCACCCCGAGGGACGATGGCTCGGAAGGGCGGGGCCTGCTCAAACTCCAGAGGCAGGCCCTTTCCTACCACCTCCAACACCCAGCGGTCCGTGGTGATAGCGGACCAGGCAGAAAGGAAGTAGCGGAGCCGTCCCACCCCATGGGTGGAACCCAGGAGGGAGTAACAAGGCTGGGGGTGACACCCCTCAACGTGTCACTGGACAGGCTTGGAGGAGGGGCTGGCCGAGGTACCTCCTGGGCCTTTTCCTCCCTGCTTCCTATTAGAGGGAAGCCGCAGGCTTGGCTTTGGGATGCCAAGCGTGAGCCTGCTGGCCCTGATGCTGGGGTTGCTGGGCCGGACGTGCCACAGGCGCAGAAGGGCGAAAGGACTTATGTTGCTGACAATGGCCCTTGTCCTTCTGGGCGGAGGTGACCAAGTCCAGGGTAGTGTTGGGACTTTTCGATCCGCTGGAGGTGGCCTTCCACTCCAGGGCTGAACAGGTCAGTCCCCAAGAAGGGGACGCCGCCAATTTATGCTGGGTATCTGCCATGAAGGTGGATATCCTCAGCCATGCTCTGCGGCGCATGGCCACTGCGGACGCTATTGATCGGGCACAGGAGTCTCCAATGTCTAGAGCCGTTTGGAGCTGCTGTTTCGCCACCGCCCTTTCCTGATCCTGCACCTGCTTGATCGTGGTCTGCAGGTCAGCCGGGAGATGAGGGATCACCTCATCCAGGGAGCCCATGAGGGCGTGGGAGAAGTGTGCCATCAGCACAGCCGAGCTGGCCTGGCAGAGGCCTAGGGAGGATGCAGCGTACGCCTTGTGCCCAGCATAGTCCAGCTTTTTGGACTCCTTGTCGGGGGGGCTTATCTACATCCCTAGCGTTCCCGGAACGCCTGAAAACACTATTGGTGACCAACCCCTCCGCAGAAGGGTGCTCTGAAAAACCAGACAAAGAGCCGGTAGGGACCGCATACTTCCTGGCCATCCTGGCCGAAGGCGCAGGACAGGAAGTCAGCCGCTGCCAAAGCTCCAAGGCTGGGCCAACAATGGCTTCAGCCACCGGAAAAGCCTCCGTGGGCGAATCCCCTCGGTCCAGTATCTCCGTCAGGGGATACTTGGCCCACTTGGATATGGGCTTGAGCTGCATCCCAGTGGACTCCAAGATGAGCCGAAACAGACCCATGAATGATGATGGGCTCTTGTCCATCGACTGCCCCCCCCCCACAGGACTCCAGGTCAAGGGGCCTGGAAAACAGGAAGGAGTCGTCATCAGACTCTGAGGAGTCTGCGAAGAGCTGCTTGGGGCCTGAGCCACCCTCCACCTGCCGAGGACGGTCGGGAGTGAGGGTGACCAACAACCAGTGGGGCAGACCCTGACCCAACCGAGAGTCCTTGGTCGGCGCCCCCGATTTCGGTTGTGGAGGCGGAGGTTCCACTGCAATCAGTGGGGCAGCTGGTTTCAGCCGAACAACTGGCCAAGGCTTGGGCACCTCGACAACCGCGAAGGATTGTTTCGGCCTTTCAGGTGACAGCCACTTAATGGCCAGGGAAGGCGACGGCATTGGCTTATTCCCGGACAAAAGGAGCTGCTGCCACATTAAGTCTTCATAGCATCGATGCAATTTGCGCCAAAGCCTCTCCTCTTCCGAGGAGGGAGACTAGGATGAGCGGCGCCACCGCTTTCCTCGGTGCTGAGACCAAGACCGCCAATGTCAGCGGGATCGGCTGGAACGAGACAAGGTCCGAGACCAAGACCAAGACCCTCGGTGTTTCCGAGGGCAGGTCTGGGAGGGAGTGGGGGACACCTGCTCTTCCCTCGGCTCGGGAGCCTTGACCGGGGACTCCGGCACAGGAGGCGCAGGCAAGTCCTCGGTTTCCACCGAGGGAACTGGTGAAGAAGGGTTGTCTGCTTCACCAGCCGACAGCCCGTCCCACGGGTCGAGAAAAATCTCAACCGCGTCGACGAGTGTCTTGGCCGGCTGACCTGATGGGGACACCATGAAGCCAGCAGCCTTAGCCGCAACCTCAACCGAAGTCCAGTGTCGACTGTCTGGGCAAGGGGACCTCTCCTGCTCCCACGAACATCAACGGTGGGACTTACCCTTCGAGTCCTTCTTTTTTGACCGAGAAGAGTGTCCTGATGGCCCCTCTCCCTTCGTGGAAAGGGAATGGCAAAGCTCCTTAAAAGAAGCTGTGTAGGAGGATCCCAGAGAGAGCAGGATAAATGCTGCGACCGAGGAAGATGAGGATGCAGCCTGGGCCACCCTCCTCCTCGAGAGCGATCATCTGCTCGAGTTGCTCAGCCGAGCTAGCCACCACGGACACCACCCAATGGGCCTACTTGGACTTCACCAGCGGGTAGCGCTTCTCGGGGCACCCAAGCTGTAACCGGCCAGCGTGGTCTTCTGGATGTTATTAAAATGATCGACATAACTCAGAGGCTCGTGGTCGTATCATTTAGGCAGTAGACGCACGTGGAGGCGGGTCTGTCCTGGACATCTTCTGCCCGCATGGACACCGCCGAAATCTGGGAGTCGATTTGTCCATCGCAGCCACGAGGGAGTAATTTGACCGAAGTCTTGAGAACTTTAGAACTATTTTTGGGCGAACTGAAGAATTAGGATCCAGTCTATACGCAGAGCATTAAGGAGGGAACCTGAGCTTCCAAGCGGTAAGGAAGATCTGGCATCATGGGGCGGAGCCGAGAGTTTTACCACCTGGGTGGGTGGGAGGAGCCAACTTGAAGACCTTCCGGTAAGATTTAAAGCGGCAAGGAACCTGCCAGACAGTGTGGATGAACAACATATCCATGTCCCTAGAACCTGTCGATATTAAAATCCTATAAATAAAAAGATAAAAAAAAAAAAGAGAGCATCCACTAGAACTTGACAAGTTCTAAAATTTGGAACTGAATAAAGCCATTAAGTCAGACTCAACTAAAAGATCAGAGTTCCACTGCCTGAAGCTGAACTTCAGAAGTTACAAGTTTAAACAGGGAAATATACAATGCATTATCTCCTATCATGCAAATAAACAAAAGACATATTAATTAAATCATATTATTCATGAGCTAGAAAAACATGGACATACAGTATTAAAAAAAAACATTTAATGTATTGCAGCCCCCCCCCCCCCAAAAATAGCCAACATGTTTCTGTGCCATACTGTACGTGCACTTCATCGTAAACACACAAGCACGAAACACCTTTGTATGCACAGACACATCAGTTACTCCAGACCCTGGGCTGCATTTTTTTCCCTTTTGTCCGCCCCTGCACCCCCTAACCTGCCACTTCTCCTGGCTGTTTGTCATCCATTCTGCCTGCCAGTTTCACCTTTTGCTGCTGCTTCCTGTCACCTAGCTCTACAGACTATTCCCATATCCTAGCAGGGGCCGGCTTATCACTGCCATGAGGCCCCTCCATAGGGGAGTGGAGTAGAATTCCTTGGGGGTCCCAGACATGCAGGCCTGGGGGACAAGAATGGTGAGCTAGGGGGACTGTGGCATTGGGGGGGGGGAGACTAGACGTCTGTCATCCAGATGGCTGAGACGGCCATTGTTTCCATTTTCAGGGACTCTCCCCACACCGTAAGGGCATGTACCACGGCGACATCCTGGAGGTGGAGCCAGCCAATGTATGGTCACCCATGCCGGCAAGGCTCAGCACACCACCGTGTGTCACTCTCAAGTGATGCTGCACAGTACCCTCCCCTGGTATGAGAGCATCTGTGTGTAAACTCAATCACTGCCTCTGCTGGTCTGCACTCCTTACTTCCCAGGATGGAACCGGGGTCGCCAGTGTACCATGCGGGTGGCGCCCTACCACTCAGCACCATGGAGCCACAGTACCATATTTTCAGAAAAGGAAAAATTGTACGTGTAGCAAAAAGGTTTAGCTAGTGAGGGTACCTTTGCACAACCACAGTTTTTTCCACGTGTGCAATTTTCAAAAAGACTGTCTTTTTGCAAACATTTCCACATTTTACACCAGCCTGTGCAGATTTTTTTCTGCGTAGCTGTGCAAAAATGCTATGGTATTTCCAGGTGTAGCATTTTTTGCACACCTGTGCAAAAATGGAAATGAATGCCCAAGTGGAAAAAGTGCTGAAAAAAGCATATTTGCCAGTGCCAGGAATTTTCTTTACTGCACTACTGATATGTGCACAGGGACTTAAGCCCCTGGGCCATGCCAGGCCATTTGATATTCGACCCTGGGTATATGTAATAACTGTTGTCATGGCATGAAGTTTTTAAAAAACATTTAAGAGATCACTATTTTAGACAAATGCAATGTGATCGTTTGTTATGATAGTTATACTGTTGTAATATGTATATGGTAATTGCCTGTTTTACTCGATGTACTGTATTAACAATGTTTTTTTTTTTTTTTTTTTATGTAACATCTTGACTGTTTCAATACAGTCCTGGGACGCATGTGAAAAAGGGCCTTGGCTCGTTATGCTTACCCGGTAAACAAAAGTTAAATAAGTAAATAAATAATGCGTTTGTGTTGCAAGGATGGATGAAGAAGCAGGTATAGCATGGAACACCCCTCCCCACGGGGTTGCTGTTATAGCTGCTTGTTGCTCTCTCCCATGACAAGGGTTAAATTGCCTGAGTAATATTCTTTGCCTGTATGGTAGATACTGGAGCAGCCAGCCCACACCTGCACTTGCACAGTTAAAATGCTTCTGCATGTTTGCAGGGGTGTGTTATTTATAACTTCCTAGAGAATAGGACTGGATGACTTAGTGGATTGGTGCATTGGGTTAAGGAACCTTTTGCCATGAGCCACTGGTTGAAATCTGACCCAGTTTGGTAATGCCTAAAGCTTTCACCGTATGATGGCTGTTAGCCTGTGTGAAATTAGTTGATCTGGTCAAAGTTCCATTTCTAACAGATCAATGTCCACATCATAAAACCAACAGTACAACTGGCACAGTAATTTGCATCCTTGTTCTTAGTCTCACATGTGGGGCCACGGACTGAATGGTTGTGGCATCTGAACTACAGTGAAGCCCACCAGGATGAAGCGCAGCACTGCAGAATTCCATAGTAGAGTTACTGCAGTAAACAATGCAATTTCAATGGGAGTTAATCCCTTTTGTCATGCAATAAACCTATCACACTGTGTTTCATCCTGGTGGGCTTCACTGTACCTTCTTCCCCTTCATGGTGGTCCCACCATGACAGGGTTGAGGCACACTGGTGGATAGTGTCACTTGGATAGTGCCTTTTGGCATCTGAGTGTCCTCCAACAGACAGTCCCTGCTATCAGTCTTGAATCCAGTAACACCGGGAGTAGCGGCATCACTGAGTACATATCAAAATCCTGGCTACACCCCTGGGTGTTGGATGCATTCAGTGCCACCTATCCTGATTGTAAAAAAAGGCAGCAAAGAGTAAAAACACTGTATTTTCTGTTACACAGGGAGGCTGCACTAAGATTTTACAGCCTGCAGATGTAAGCTGGAATGCTCCTTTCAAGGCTTTGTACAGAGAATACTATGATACCTGGCTGACTACTGAGGAGCAGGAGAGAACTGCTGCATTTAACTCAAAAGCACCAAGCAAGGATCGGATCCTTCAATGGAAATCCTTTAAGGTACAGTGAAATCAAGCTGTCAGCCAAAAGAACATGCATTGCAAAAACTGTATTTTTACTTTTGTTTTGTTTTTAGGTGTCTGCCATAACAAGCACAGACCCAGATGTAATAAGCTGTACCAAGGAGGGAGATATCGCGCAAGAAGTTCGTGGGGAGTTAATCAAAAAACTGGCTTCCATAAATTCTGCTTCTAAGGGCTTCGTTGATACTGACAACAGAGAAACTGACATCCCCACAACAGACACACAAGAGCCCGTCAGTTGTTCAGATGGTGATCTCGGGAGCGAGTCTGAGATTGAGTGATCCTATGTCAGCCTGTGTCTTTTAGTTTTCCTGCCATATTCAGCACTTTTTTTTTTTTTTTTAAATCAACTTCTTTTATTTATAGCATGTCTAAATGACAAAATAAAAATTAAAATGTTTAATCAATACCGGTATGTGGTCTCCGTAACTTCAGGTGCACCAGCTACCTTTTCTAGTATGCCAAGTAACTGTACATTCAGCACTCCAAGCTCCAAAGTAACAACAAAAATAATGTTAAGAAAATGTGATTACATGATGTGGGGAGCCGTGTGTAATGTGGTGGAATGTGGAAGGTAGGATATTTTACTTTAGTTAGCTCGCAGGTACCAGTACCTGTAGACTATGTCAGCTTCAGAAGTGCGGTCATTGATCGAGGGTGGCCTCTATTGCAGTTATTTAAAAACAGCTGCGGTTTATGTTCGAGGGTGGCTATTAATAGACAGCTGCTTCAATTCAAAGAAATACAATATTCCTCCTTCAACATAGTCGGCACTTATCCTCAGATGATAACTCTCCTCCCCAGAACCTGCTGTCTCTGGGACTTGACCCTACCTCCACTCACCCCTGTAGTGGGGCTTTTGGAGTTCCCTATGCCCCTCCAGACTTCATGCTTGGTTGGAGGTAGATGCGCGGTAGGTGACGTGGGGCCTGTGGTTGATTGCTGTGTCATCCTGATTGATCTGGGTGGTATTCTCTGTTTTCTGGCTCCCATGAATCTACAAAGCACCTCTAGGTCTGGGAGAGCAGTGGTGCAAGCACACAAGCATATCAGCGCCACCAGGAGGAGCCCACCCCATCACAGCTCCAATATGCACTGTTACCTGTGGTCACCAATGTGGTGGAAGCACAGCAGAGCTTGCTACCCTTCCTAGAGGAGAAGGAGGAGTGTGTCCTGCTCAGTCCACCTCCCCCAGCTGGCCCACGACGAGGCAGGCTCACTACTAAACCTGGGTCACTGGTGTTGCGAATAGTATCGTTACCTCTACATCAGCAGGCCGGTGTGACCGGAAATTATTTCTAACTGGCAGCAGTTTATAATATTACAAATTTCAAAAATGATATTCATACCCCCCAATGATCCCTATCCAGCTGTAACTGAATGAAATGTTACACAAAAAGCTGTATTTTGCACGGTTTTCTTTTTATGGGCAGCATTCCTTTACAGTTCTCTTTATGGAACCAGTGATCTGGAGTTTGTACTATGTTACGGTTTGTGTACAGAGCTCTGAACATGGTAAAAAGTGAACTGAAGCTAAACCAACCTGGGCTTATTCACTGGCAGCAGCTGCAATATAGTCACGTTCAGGAAAACATGAATACAAGAGCATGTCAGAGCCATTATAAATGGCTCACACAGAAGTGCCTTGGGTACTTACTTTGCCGTAGCACATAAGTCTGATCCTACCACTTTTAAAATTTACAGCTCTAGAACATGTAGGCCCACTCAAGAGGTGGGATGACAGGGTCACTAGACTCCTACAAAAAGTAGATCAGGTGTAGATGGAGGTGGGGTGTCACCTGACAGTTAAATAAATGCTGATGGTTGTTTAATGTAGCAGATATATCCAACATTCATGATCTGTCTGTTGGTCGCATGAACGCTGGGGCAAAATGGTAGTTTGCATCAGTTCCATGCTAACACCTGGCAAATTTTGCAATTTTCAGCTCCACATACTTAATACAGATTTATGGGCCATTACTTCGAGATTAAGTTAAATATACATTCAAGTGTGGTCCTAATGAATAGGCAGAAGTTAGAGCTTTAAAATGCATACCCATATGTTACCTCAAAAGATTAATGTTAAAAGTTATAGGGTTAAATACCAACCACCACCACCCCTTCATTTCTTGTGAAATTTCAAAATATTTTTATATTTAATCTTGTAGGACAGGATTTATTTTGTCAGACAGGATTCATTGCGCTTTATAATATAATTTTCTGTTGTCCAAAAGGGTAAGGATTCTGATCTGAAATGCATACAGCATGTGGTTTTAAAGTCTTAAGGTAATATAAGAGGATAAATTGCTCAAAATGAAGACACCATTAACAGATGGAATTTTAGCAAGTTTATACCTTGTCAAATTTTCAATTTTCTGCAACATGTACTTAATGCAGACTCTTGGGCCATTATTTCGAGACTAATTTATGCATTCAAGTGTGATCTCAATGAACAGGCAGGAGTTAGAGCCTTAAAATGCATACCCATAAGTTGCCTCAAAGGTTAATTTTAAAAGGAAATGTATCTAAAAGAAAAAAAAAACACCTTTGTTTACATAAAATATTTTTATTTCAAAAAATGTAAAATTTAAAATATGACTTTTGGTAAAGTAGTGGAACTTAGTTTTATCCATCTAGGAAAAATCTTCGTCATTGTCAGATACATCAGTATCATCTTGGTAATCACATACATTTTGGTCCTCATACGAGTCCTCATCATTTGCATTACAGAGCATAGACATAACGTCCTCTGGAAATGGTGTCCGTCCACTTTACATGGAAATCTTCAGTCCAACTGTGCAAAGCTGCATTTGGGGCACTGATAACTGCAACAAAAGAAAGCATCCACAATCGGCAGACGTAGTTGGCTCACAGAATATGTAACTTCAGGGTTTCCTGGCAGGGTGGTAGCAGAGACAGATAAGTTATTCTGTTGTCTGTTATATTTCTCGCAGAAGATCTGCTGCCTCGTTATAGTTACACTAGTAACTTGCTTCCTTCCATACAGTTTACAGACATACTCCTCCAACAGAGCTACAACACCCTTATTCATTTGCCAATCACTCCCAAGTTTCTGAAAAACATCCACCTGGATTTTTGGCACTTCAATTGTATATCTGCTCACCAACTTGGTCAACTGATTCCCTAGAATCTTTGAGATGGCTCATTTGAACTGAAAATCCTTGCTTTTCAATTAATGTCCTGGACCCTGGATGAGAAGTTTCAAGTGTGTGCACATAGTAAGCCCCATATCAAGCATAATTTTGCTTGCTGAAGGCGCAAAACAGGGGCAGTGAATATTTCCAACACGGTAGTCTAAGATCAAACTTGTTTTCTTTTATTGCTGTGTGAAGCAAGTGCTGCCAATCCACTACATCCAGATATGTCATCCAGAGCTGTGGGGTTTTCCCAGCTCACTACGACAAATCCACTGCCTGAAGGCCTCATACTTAGTCTGGAAAGTGACAATCTCATCTTCCTGAAGCAGTTTATGGAAGTCTATGGGTTCAAGTGATGATCTGATCAGGTCAAGCAATTTTGCCGAATACTGTGGAAATCTGACCTGATGCAACCACTCTAAGGCATCTGCAAAATGCTCATGTATAGTCCATGCCTGACTGTAGTGTTTCCCATGCAAATCTACCCTTATGCTGCCAGAAGCACAAAGACAGCCTGCAATACTATGTCCTCAAAGCCGCTGCCACCAACTTACTGTCCTGTAATGCCAAAGTTTTCCAGGAATAGGTGGAAATCTCCCAAATGAATTATGACATTGTGGAACTGATCTGGGAAATTCCACACTACATGATATGCCTTTGCTGCTGCTCCAACATCGTGTCAGGCGCATGTGGAGCATATTTACCTGCTGAGCTATTTCTTGTGTTTGTGTGAGGTATTCAACTACAGTGGCATAATCAGTGATGGGTTTATGGATGGGCGGAAGATATGTGATAACCGTCTTCTTTGGTGAACTTGAATGATTGTTACAAACTAGCGTCAGTCAACCAGTAAACCCTGGGACAAGCTGATCCTCCTTGTGTGCTTCCCGACAGAGTTTCCATAGCATTAGCTTTGCCTTGCCAATATTTACCACTGATGTTAGCACAGTAGACATGGGCATATTGCCAAATGTGGTTGGCAGTTTATTTGAATTCATCCATCGATGTTCTAATTCTTTTTTGCTAGATACAATTGTCCTTCTCTTTGAGAGAGGAATTTCAATAGAATCTTCTCGGAGAATGGAGCCCTCAGATTCTTCTTGGTATGCAACACCATGTGTATTGTGTATTGTTCCATGCCCGGTTACTGTTTCAGTGTTCTGATCGAAGTTGTCCATCCAGAAAACTAAAAAGACAACAGAATACTCTGACTTTGGCTGAAGTGGCAGTAACAGACCTTGTTCTTGAAAATGCTGAGAAAGTTCCGATACACCAGTTTCAATTTCACACACTTGGTTATAGCTGCAAATATTTCCTAAATGAAACAAGATGTTCACAGGCATTTTCTGTCCAGTCATATTGTGCAGCACAACTCCCAACAACTGCATGTTTTGTGGTGAGAAACTTGCCTTGTGTGACACCATGAATTAGGTCTTCCTGGTAGGACTTTGACAACTGGGAGACTTGTTCACTCTCCTTATGTTTGGGGGGATTTTAATACGAGCAAGAAAAATGACTGAACTGTCTCTGGGGGCTGTTGCTCTTTACTCAGGAGAGCACCCACTGTTGGTGGCAATGGCAGTGAAGGTGCTGTCTCTACAAATCTTAAGATATGTTCACGCAGCAAGGAAGCAGCATGCTTCATGACTTGATTGTCATCCGTTCCCAAAAGCTCTATGACTGATACACCGCCAGGTAATGATTCAGCACTGATTACAACTAGTGGTGTTTGAGGATCAGCTATTAAAAAAATAAAAGTGAATCCCCATATTTCTTTTTCAGCTGGTTTCTAAGTTTATAACAGCATCGTCAATCTGATACTCCGACGCCAGTGATTTCATTCAGCGCCTTCATTAAAGCGGCTTGGTGTCTTTGAAGCACATTATCTTCAATTACATAACAAACGGTCTCAAACTCAGTTCCATCTGACTGCTCATTGTCATCCTCATCATCACTTCTACTCTGATCATCTGGGGTCCTGCCCTTGCTATTACTGTATAATCTAGGTAGCACTTGTCATGCTTACGAAACTCCCCTACAATGAGGTCCTCTGTCTTAATTTTTGTGAGCACATCTCGATCATCACATAGCTCTGCCACCCTTTTCATTGTGCCTTCATAAGAACATAAGAATGTGCCAGCAGAAACAGACCACCCAGTCTATCTAAGTCTGCTCGAGTGTGCAGCCAACATCCCTAGTTTGCAGCTGCCCCACCCCCCCTTTGTCATCCCACTGCCACCCCCCACTTCCTCACTCTCACTCTCCCTTGTTCCCTGTCCCATGCCCTTTTGAAGCTGTTCACAGATTTACATGATACCACCGATTCTGGTACGGCATCCCATTTTGCTACCACCCTCTCTATGAAAGAGTGTCTCCTCATTTCCTTCCTAAATCTCCCCCCTCTATTCTTAGCCCGTGCCCCCTGGTGATCCTCCCACTCCTTCACTTAAAGACCCCATCTGCCCCATCCTTACTGATTCTCTTCAGATACTTGAATATCTCTATCATGTCCCCCCGTCCCTTCTATCCTCCAGGATGTACATTTTCAGGTCTCCCAGCCTGCTGTCATAGTCTCTCCCCTCCATTCCACATATCATCTTTGTTGCCCTCCTCTGCACCCCCTCCAGTAGCCTGATATCATGCTTTCGGTATGGCCTTCAAAACTGCACACAATACTCTAACTGCAGCCTTACCAGTGACCTGTAGAGGGGCAAGATCACCTCTCTTCACCTGGACGAAAACACCCTCACTATGCACCCCAGCATTTTGTTCACTTTTGCAGCCGCTCTCCTGCACTAGGCAGTGTTGTTCATGGTCCCTGTTATTATTACCCCTAGGTCCTTCTCCTCCTCAGTGATCCCCAGCTTAACCCCCCAACGCCAGTATTCTCTCCTTGGGTTCTTCACCCCAAAGTGCATAACCTTACACTTCTTTGCATTGAACCCTAGCTGCCACCTCTCTGACCACTCCTCTAGCTTGCGTAGGTCCCCCTGCAGCTTCTTCCATCCCTCCTCTCCATCCACCACTGCTCCGATTTTGGTTTTGTCAGCGAACAGACTTACCTTGCTCACCACCCCACGTGCAATGTCTGATATGAAGTGGCCAAACAACACTGGCCCAAACGCAGAGCCCTGTGGCACCCCACTTGTCATCGGCCTTGGAGTTGAGAGCTCCCCTCTCACCACCACCCACTGCAGCCTGCCACTCAGCCAGCTTGTAATCCAGTTCATAATTTTTGCCCCTACCCCTACACCAGTTAGCTTCTCCCCATGCCGCCCATGAGGCACTGAATCGAAGGCCTTGCTGAAGTCCAAGTAAAGAACATCCACCGCGCGATTTATCCAGCTCACCTGTCACCCAGTCATAATACTATATGAGGCTGGTTTGACAAGACTTCCCTGAAACAAACTCATGCTGCCTCACATCCTGGAGGCCACTGTCCTCCAGGTATGACACCAGTCTTTCCTTTAGTATCATTTCCATGAGTTTGCACACTATGGAGGCGAGACTTACCGGGCGATAATTACCCAGTTCATCCCTTGGCCCGCTCTTGTGTAATGATACTACATGTGCCATCCTCGAGTCCAGTGGCACACATCCCGACTCCAGTGAGGTGCTGTACAGATCTGCCAGTGACTCTGCCAACACCTCCGCCATTTCCCTCAGCACCCTGGGGTGGATACCAGCTGTTCCTGGTGCCTTGTCTACCTTCAGTGCCCTCAGTCCCTGTAGGACTCTACTTGCCTCAATTCTTCCATCTGTCACCTCCTCTCCCCCTGTCCCCACCTCCCAGCCCATGCTGGTAGCGGTCCCCTTTCTTCCGTGAACACTGAGCAAAAGTATTCATTCAGTACTCTGCCTGCTCCTCCTCCTTTTCCATCCACTCCCAACCCCTTTTTATCCTCACTATTGTCTCCCTGCACTTCCTTTTCTCCCTGATGTATCTGAAAAAGTCCCCCCCCCCACCATTAATTCCCTGTGTTAATCTCAGCTCCCTCTGGGCCTTGGCTTCTCTCACTTTTCTAGTCACCTCCTTGGACCATCTTGCATATTTCTCCCTATCCACTTCCTTCCCTGTCCTCCTAAACCTCTGGTGCGCCACTCGTTTGCCTCTCACCACCTCCACAACCTCGCTGTTCAACCAGCATGGTTTTCTTGCTCTGCTGCTCTTAACTCTGTGCCTTGGTGCAGGCTTCTGTTGCCTCTGTAACCCCCCATTTAATAATATCCCATTTCTGCTCCACGTCCATGTCCTGCCTTATGCCCTCCAGTTTCCCTTTCAGTACTTCCTGGATCCTCCCAAAGTCCACCCCCTGAAGTTTACCACCCGAGTAACTGATTTCTCTGGCTCCCCACACATTGTGATATTAAACCACACCATTTGGTGATCGCTGTCGGCTAGTGGGTCCTCTACCTTTATTTCCCTTACTGCCTCCCCATTCAACAATACCAGATCTAAAAAGTGTTCTTTGGCCTAGTAGGTACATTAACCAACTGTGTCTGGAGACCCTCCTGGATCGCATCCAGGAGCACTTGCTCCCTAGCACTGGAGGTGACTGGAATTCTCCAGTCAATCCTGGCAAGTTGAAATCCCCCACAATGACCACCTTCCCTTTTCTACATACCTTTTTGATTGGTCCCGCTAACTCAGTCTAGCTCCTCAGACTGGGACAGCGGCCTGTATACCACCCCAAACCTCACTTTCCTACGCCTTGAGTCTAGGAGCTGCAACCAGACTGCCTCTGTTCTCCTTTCTTCTCCCTTGTCCTTTATGCATTTGATCCCGTCCCTCACACAGACTGCCACCCCACCTCTCCTCCCTCCTTACGGTCCTTCCTGTATAACTTGCATCCTGGGATCGCCAGATCCCAGTCCTGGTGTGCAGTTGCCCATGTTTCTGTGACAGCTGCAATATCCACCCCCCACACTGCTAAGAGTGCCTGTAGCTCAGTGGATTTGTTTCCTAAGCTTCTTGCATTCAGTGAGACCACCCTCCATAATGCCCCCCTTCCCTTTACTAGCCTCCATCTCATCCCTTCCTACTCCCTCCTATTTTGGCTGCCCCGGGTCCTTCCCTGATAGTCTGGGGGGTAGGCTGTGACTCCACTCTATCGGATACCCGCCTACCTGCTGTCCACTTGCCACCCTCCCATCTAGTTTAAATCCACCCTTGTCGCAATATACCTCCCCAGTCCTTGCTTTAATACCTCCTTCCCCTTCCCACTCAGGTGCAGCCTATTCCTTGCAAACAGGTTGTTATTATCCCAGGTACTGCCCCAGCCGCCCACAACCCCATACCCCTTATTTCGACACCATTCTACCAACCATGTGTTCAGCTCTCTAATCCTCTCCTTTCTCACTGTGCTTGTGCAGGGTACAGGGTACTGGCTACAGGCTACTACAGAGAAGGCCACAGACTCCCCAGTCTCCTCGCACAACTTTCTCACATCCTCAGTCTTCTCCCTTGTTACCTCCACCGTTTCCCCCGCTAGGTCATTTGTTCCCACATGTACCACAATGTGTGGTTTCCTCCTACTCCTCTTTACGCACCTTAGGATTGCCTGTCCTGCCATGTCTGCCTTTAATCCTGGTATGGACTACACCCATATCCGACTGTGCCTCTCCCCCTTGCTCCCCCATCTGATCCCCTTGAGTATGGAGTCCCCCAACAACAGTACACCCCTCCTCTTTCCTTGTGCCCGTCGTACCCCCCCACTCAGGTTCTCATTTTAGAGCCACTCAAGATTGTGTTTTACCATGTGCCCCAGTGTCTTCCCCGTCCCTCCCAATTAAGACCCCTTCCCCTCCTCCTGTTTGACTGCCAACCTCCCTCCTCACCACTCCAAGTATTATCCCTCCCCCTTCCACACCATGCTCAATCTCCCTCCACTAGTAATGCCCCTCACTCCCTCTTCTTTGTGAGTGCTATCCCTTGTACAATCACCTCCTGCATCCTCCTTCCCGTGTGTTGCTAGTGAAGTAAACATGTTACCTATCCCCTTTGCCTTACTATGTGTTTTCTCCTGCCTACTGCTGTTCCTCTTTTTCTAGGTCCTACTAGAGTCCACCCTTCATCAGCTGGCTTCCTGTCTAGTTTGCCCCCTCCCTTGGCCCACTGTTTCTTCTCTGTGGTGCCCCCACAATACTCTCAGACGTCAGCCCTCCTACCGACGCAATGCTCCCCTAGAAACATAGAAACATAGAATTTGACGGCAGATAAGGACCGCTTGGCCCACCCAGTCTGCCCATTTCCCTACCTACTGGATAAGCTGCAGATCCTAGTTAACAAGCAGCCTACTTCTTCTTACCCCCACCCCCCAGAAAATATGGTTCCCCAGTAAGTGTTCAGTATGTCAGCTTTACTGTTGTCATCCTCCTTAAGTTTCTCCTCATGCAGACCCTGCACCATTTCAGTTGCCTTCCTCTGGACCGCATCTACTATATGTCCTTTCCAGCGATGCGGTCTCCAGAACTGATATAGTACTTCAGCTGGGGTCTTAATAGCAATCTATACAGAGGCAATATCACCTCCCTCTTTCCCCAGTATCTTACTAGCCCTCTCATCTGCTTTGTCGTGCTGCTTGGCCACCTTTAGGTCATCCAATATGATTAGCCCCAGGTCTCTTTCCTGCTTGGTGGTCGGCAGTACCACCTCCCATTTTGCACTATGCCTCTGGGTTTCTGTCCCCAAGTGTATTACTTTGCACTTTTTGGGTTGAAACCCAGCTGCCTACCCTTGGCCATCCTTCAGTTCTCTCAGGTCTCTGCTCATCGCCCCTCCCCGCGAGGTCAACCCTACTGCAGATTTTTATTATCATCGCAAGCGGCAGAAGCCTTCCTTCCAGCTCCTCTACAATGTCACTTATAAAGATATTAAAGAGGACCGGTCTCAGCACTGATCCCTTATGCACCCCGTTGGTCACCCTCTCCTCCTCAGAGTGAACTTTATATACAACCACCTTCTGACACCTGTGCCTTAATGAATTTCTTACCCAGTTTACCACCTTTGTACCCACTCCTAAACTAATCAGCATGCCTTCTAGCCTCCCACGTGGAACAGCGTCAAAAGCCTTACTGAAATCTAGGTATGCCATGTCCACCACTCCACCCTGATCTAATTCCTTGGTCACCCAGTCAAAGAAATCTAACAGATTAATTTGACATGACCCCACCCCACCCCCCGGTTAATCTATGCAGCCTTGGGTCTTGTAACCCAATGGATTCAATATATTCCACTATCCTTTCCTTCAGCAGCAACTCCATTAACTTTCTCACCACCAATGTCAGACCGAGGGCCCTACAACTGTCAGCCTCTTCCCTACCACTTTTGTGAAGCGGAACTAATCTGCCCTCCTCAAGTCCTGCAGAACCACTCCTGTTTCCAATGAGCTGTTAAACAGGACTGCTAGACGTGCAGCTAGTACCTCCCTGAGCTCCCTCAATACCCATGGATGCACCCCGACTGGCCCCACTGCTTTGTCCACTTTCAGATTAGCAAATCCCTTTATGGCGCAATTCAAGCTAGTGACCTTCCTTATTCAGTAATTCATGAACTGCTTGCTGGCACTGGCTAGTGATTTACTAGTCATATGAAACCTAGATAAGGAGTCTAAACTGGACATTTCGTAGGGCATAACTACCACCATGTATGTGACTACCGAGCAAATATTGTACCTTCAAGAATAAGCAACCATTTTACAGAAATTTATAACATCTTGTTTATGAACTTGAGTGCCTAAAAAAGCCCTGTTGATCATGTTTGCAAATATTGGAACCTGGTCTTCATTCTGACTGCTCATTTGGGAAACATGCAGAAAGATGGTCTTTCTAGCTCTGCAAATTCTGTGTACACACACTTTATGGCCACAAAATCTGAAATCCTTTTTTCTCTGCTTAACTTTTCTTAACAGTAGAAACATAGCGAGGGGGGGAATACTACTTGGAGTCATCTGTCTGATAGACATTAAACCTCTTATTATTTAATAGTCTATGTTGCCATAACAGGAGCTAGAGGCTGGCATTTAGTGATACAAAACGTACAGTTATGCAAGAACTTACTATAACAGTAGATCTTCGAGAACAGCTCCTGCAGCAGGTTACACCCCTAGGACTGAAGCCGGCAGGTGCCAGGACCCCACGGAAATCCTCCAGCCAGCAGTACCCAGCGGGGAAAACACCCCGACGTCAGGCACAGCACACAAGGGGGCGGTCCCCCAGAATCCCCAGTTCTCCCGCTGGAGACTCCCGGCTGCTGGATGACATCAGAAAGAGGAGACTGAGGATCCGCCATCAAATGGCAGTCAGAGAGATGCTGAGACACCTGATCCTAGGAGAAGGATGTTGGAACTAGAATCTACCTCCAGCGAGGATGATGGGAGGGAAAGTACCTGCTGCAAGAGCTGCTCTCGAAGATCTACTGTTATGGTAAGTTCTTACGTAACTGTACTATCTTACTTCGAGAAATAGCTCTTGCAGCAGGTTACATCATTAGGATTGATTCCCAAACAATAATGGAAATCCCACACCATTGGGAGGAGGAAAGGTAGAAATCCTTAATGAAACCAAAGCCTAGGACAGAAGTCCTTGAAGGACTGCTAGACCAAAACCTGCTCTTCGCCTCGATGCAATATCCAGGCTATAATGCCTGATGAAAGTGTGCATGGAGCTCCAAGTAACTGCAGCACAGATGGCCGAGGTGGACACATTCTTAAGGGCCACAAAGGAGGTAGCCACCCCCCTTGTGGAATGATCCTTCACTGCGCCCGGTAAGGGTTTGTTGTGCTTCTGGTAACAGAATGTGATACACTGAATGAGCCACCTGGACAGCGTCTGTTTGGAAACAGGAGCTCCCATCATCCTGTGGGTAAAGGAGACAAAAAGCTGGTCCACTTTCGGTGGTGTTTGTTTCTGGTCAGATAGTATCGGAGACACCTATGCACATCTAGGGTGTGCAGCAGGGCCTCTCCTCAATTCGAATAGTTAGGAAAGTACACTGGTAGATCGATATCTTGATGAAGGGTTAGAGCTGAGACCACCTTAGGCAGAAATTTGGGATTAGTCCGTAGGGATACCATGCCTTGGTGGAAAACCAAATAAGGCTCTTTGCACATGAGTGCATGGAGTTCAGAAATTCTTCTGGCCAAAGTAACGGCAACTAAAAACAATGTATTCCAAGTGAGAAGACGCAGCTCGCAATCCGTGGCTGGTTCAAATGGTGGCCGCGTGAGCTGCTCCAGGACAAAAGGTAGATCCCATGGCGGAACTGGATCCTTAATCCGAAGTCTAAGGTGGAGAATACCTCTCAGGAAGGCTCGTGCCGTGTCCAACTGGGATATGGTGCGTTGGCCTATAGGACAATGATAGTCTGATATGGCACAGAGGTGTACTTTGATTGAGAAGTAGGCCAAGCCTGTCTGAAAAAGACAGGAGGTAGTCCAAGATTGACTTTTCTGGACGGTCTAGAGGTGAAAACCCCCGCGCTTGAGCCCACAGGCAAAAACGGCACCATTTCATGGTGTAAGTAGCATGAGTGGCCGGTTTTCTCACAGCCACCAGGACATCAGCTACCTCTTGCGAGACCCCATGTCGCAAAATGGCTATGTCTCTAGGAGCCAAGCATGCAGGCTCAACGAACGAAGGTCCGGATGGACCAAGAAGCCCTCCTGAGACAACAAGTGAGAGTTGACTGGCAGAGGCACCGGAGGTTCCCGGGATAGCTGATGTAGTAGAAGGAACCAAATCTGCCTGGGCCAGAACGGCGCAATGAGTATCATCATTGCTTGCTCTCTGTGAAGTTTCAGAAGAACCCTCTGGATCAACGGAAAGGGGGGAAAGGCACAGAGGAATCTGCCCGCCCAGGAGAGGGACAACGCGTCTCGCCAGAACACACCAGGCCCTGGATCTAGCGAGCAAAAATTGGGCAGTTTTGCGTTGGATGGGGACGCGAAAAGGTCTAATTCTGGTGTACCCCATCTGTGAAACAGATCCTCTGCTACCTCCTGGAGTAGTTCCCACTTGTGGACTCTGGCCTGAAAGCGGCTCAGGCCATCTGCAATGACATTGTCCACTCCTGGGACATGAACAGCAACGAGGTTTGCGCCATGTTGCAAAGCCCAATCCCACACCCTCATGGCCTCCCCTGCAAAGCGGGTAGAAATGGGTGCCTCGTTTATTGAGGTAATACATCACCACAGAATTGTCTGTTTATAACAGAAGGGTACCCAGTGGAATCTCCAACTGGAAGGCCTGCAGGGCATAAAGAACTGCTCTCATTTCCAGGATGTTTATGGAGAGATGAGTCACTTGGGCTGTCCACAGGCCCTGAGACTGTACACCATCAAGGTGTGCTCCCCATCTGAGCTCTGAGGCATCTGTGGAGAGTGACACAATCAGAGACGGCGCAACGAACGGGACCCCTGCCAACAGATTCTTCGAATGTAGCAACAACTGCCAATCCCGGATTACGGTCTTTGAGATCCAGATTGGCAGCTGCAGATGGTCTTGCTTTTGATCCCATTGGACCCGTAGCATCCACTGGGTGACCCGCATGTGGAGACGAGCAAGCAGGACTGTTGCAATGGCCGCAGCCATGTGTCCGAGCAGGCAAAGGACCAATCTGCCAGGAACAGTGTTCTTCGACGAAATGTCCCTGATGAGGGATCTAATGTGTTCCGCTCTGTCCTGGGGAAGAAAGGCTTTTTCACTTGGACAGTGTCCAGAACTGCGCCTATAAACTGCAGTGTCTGTGACAGAACCAGGTGTGACTTCTCTTGATTGATCATGATGCCCAGCGTCTCGAATAGAGACCGAGTATAAGGAATGGCGGACATCAAGACCTCCCGAGAGGGGACCATGAGAAGCCAGTCCAGGTAGGGAAACACGCAGTGGCCTTGTCTCCTCAGAGTTGCCACTACGACTGCCATACACTTCATGAATACTCGAGGTGCCGATGACAGTCTGAAGGGGAGGGCTCGGAACTGATAATGGTGGCCCTGGAACTTGAAGTGCAGAAACTTCCGTGCACTTGAGCAATGGGTATATGCAGGTAGCTGCCCTGCATGTCCAAGGACACTAGAAAGGCGCCCTGCTTGAGCATGGGAATCAGACCTGGAAGGGTCATTACGCGGAAGCTGCTTGTACAGGACCCACTGCTGAGGCTGCTGAGGTCCAGTATCGGACGGAGGTCCCTTGTTTTCTTGGGAACCAGAAAGAAGTGAGAATAATACCCTGCACCCCTCTGGTTCTGTGGTACGTGCTCTATTGCTTCTTTTCCTAGGAGCGCGAGCACCTACTGCTGAATGAGCAGGGCGTGCTGACCCGAATAACGGGAGAGCAGGGGAGGTCTTGCCAGTGGGTGGTAGAGAAATTTTATAAAATGACCTTTCTTGACCAATTGGAGGACCCACCGGTCGGTGGTAATTGACTGCCACCCTGAGTGGCGAGCGATGCGACCCCCGACCTTTTCTGCCCGTTGATCCAGAGGAGGGGCCGGGAAGGAGTCATGCTGTGGCAGCACTGGTCCCTGCAGGCTGGGCCAGTTTAGTGTAACGTTGGGCTCTGCCTGCGGACGACTTAGCCTGGGCTTCCCGCTGAAAAGTGCCTTTGTTGCTGGTCGGAACGGCTGCCAGCCTCATACCGCTGCAAAACGGGGCTCTGGTTCCTGCTAAAAGGAACTGGGCCTGGATCTGTACATGGCCTGTACATACCTGACTGCCTTCCCAGCGTCCTGGAGTTTGGTGATCACCTTCTCCGAGGGTTCACCAAAGAGTACTTCCCGCTGTAGGGACATCAGGAATGTTCTTCTGTACGTCCGGGTGAAGCTGGAGACATGGAGCAAGAGTGTCGCCAGAGACAGACGCCTGAAGCTGCAGCTCTGGCGGACGAGTCCGCAGAATCGTATGCGGCCCATAGTACTTGGATACCCACATCAGACCCTGTGCGGAGAAGGTTTAGGAGCACTGCCTTCTGATCACCTTCCGGAAGCTCATCAGCCAGGTCCTGGCCCTGTTCCCATCAGGCGTTCTGAAACTGTGCCATGTGGGTTAGGTAGTTCAGGGACCTGATGGAGCATGTAGCAGCCGCATACATGCGTCTCCCCAGGGCATCCAATTGTTTGGATTCCTGGTCCGGTGGCTGTGTACTCATGTGTTGCAGTCTTTGAGACCGGTCATGTGAGGCCGCAATGACCAGGGAGTCTGCCAGAGGTTGTTGAGCCAGGTACTGGTCCTCTCTCGGGGCCTTGTACAGGTGGTCAGCTTTCTTCGGCACCACAGAAGTAGAGTGCGGACGCTTCCACGCAGCCTTGGTGACGTCCGCAAAGGTGTCCACCAAGGGTGGCACTACCAACAGGCTTTGGGTCTTTCTGCCGAAGATAACAGGCAAGGCGCTGTCTTTCGAGGTCAAGGTCTTCAGCGTCCCATCCCATGTTGTCCTGGATGTGCCTCATGATCTCGGAGAAAGAGGGATCATCCAGAGGAGACCTGGGTAGGTCATGTGGGTCAGGTGATGGAATGCTGAGTGGAGGAGGAGATCTGGAGTAATCCTAAGTATCCGATCTGGAATCCTCCCCTGACGGAATATACTGCCGACGTCTGGGTCGTTTGGGGTTGGGAGATCCTGATGGGGATCTTGTGGGAGGCCTTCTCCAATCCTTGGATCTACTCCTGGGAGGTGGAGTCATCCCCTCAACCTCCCCAGCTCCCTGCCAAGCCACTGAACCTCTTCCTCGAGCCTCCTTAGCCTGTGGCATATTGGGCACCCTCCCAGCCTCCACAGTATTTTCATCCAACTTGCTGCCCCACAACCACTGCACTCAAAAATCCTACCCACGGTCCACACTACTTATACAGCCTCTCCACACTAGCTATCCCTGCAGCAAGTAGAATTAACTAATCCTAGCCCAGCCTCTAACAGATATTTTACCTGATATATTCCAGTTGAAGGCCCTCCACAATATCCACCTATCACACTAATCAGCAATTCATTGTGGATGCTGTACTCCAATTTGAGACCTACCTATGCTTTTCCCTGCCCCGTGGCTGCATTATTGGATAGAACTATATGAGCTGCACCTGAAGCCCCTTCCTCCAATTGCAGGGCAGGTATTCCCCTATAAATCAGCTGTGCTCTGGGGAAGGTGGGATTAGAGTCCACACCCGACTCTCACGAGAGTGTATCAGCCCTGTGTCTGCCCCTCACTGCATCTCCAAGCACTGCAACTTCCTCCGGAGGAAGGTCCCACACACACACAAACACTGTATTAAACAAGTCAGCACTCCTGCCCTAAAGTCCACAGACTGATAAAGAATGTAAAGCTTATCCAGCAGCTAAAATCCTTTCCCCAACTGCTCTGCAAAAGAAGGTCCAGACAACCTCTGCCAGACCCCAACTGTTTCTGCAGTTTTTGTAACACTAGCAGTTGGATATTGCTTCTTCCCCTTCACTTTGATTACATATTTGTTACAGATTCCACATGTATCAGGAAATAACACTGTAGATGATGAGGCACAAGGAACACCACCCCTGAGATGATGATGTGAGCTGCATTCACCAGAATCTGTATGTTGTCCAGATTTTCTGATACTCTTGGCTTCTGTGAACGTTTGATAGCACTGTCTATGGCGCACCGGGTCATAATGTCGTAGGCTTAATAGCGTACAGCATTATGGCGAAACCTGGACCTGTGCGCTGTCCGAGTTGGACCCTGCCACGGAGTTGAATCTTTAGTGGGGGTCCAGGGGTGCAGCCCATACGGGTGTGGGAGGCAGAGCCCCCACAAAACAATAAAGTACAAAAATCATGCAGTGCGATTCTGCCGTGCGACATAATGACCCCATGTCGTCTATAGTAGCCATGCTTGGCAGGGTCATAGTTAGGCACTGGAATTGATGACACTGCCCATCATGATTTTCACCGACTAACTGGGTTCTAATATCTTTGCTCCCTATAAGTGTGCAGTAACTTTTGTTACTCAGAGGAGTTACTTCAGAGTCTCTTGTTGTCAGGGCAGGGTAATGCACTACTCACTGCAGAGTCCTAGGATTTTCCTCTCCATGCTTCTGCTTGACAGAAACATTTAGAGACATCTCTAAAGAGTGTGAAATAAAAAGAAATGTTGTGTTACTATAGATTAAATATATATATATATATATATTATGGTAGCATGGTAGTGCTACCATAGTTAGGGTTGAGTAGCCCTTTTAAGGTTAAAGGGTCAAACGTTGCACCTTAATAACTTTGCCACCATTCAACGGATTTGACCGACATTTGGAACGCACGATCAAGAACCATACATCTTGGGATCTGCCAACTTTCGTAGTGGTTGGATATACAGCTGCAGAGTTATTAGTGAGATCTGGCGCGCGCACGCTTTTTGTGAATCTTTGCTCACGCCTACAGGTTGTATGGTTTGTGCGACCGTCTGAAAACTGTAGGGAATGTGCGGTTAGTCCCCTGATGTGCTGCCTTTTGAAGATTTCTGTGAAAACATTAAACGGTTCAAAAGTTATTCAAAAAACAAGTTCCCATTATAAGTCAATGGGAAAAGTTTACAAAAAGTTTGACAGTGTTACAAATGCACTTTTTAGTGTTGCAAATGGCCCTAGTAGTGTCGTAAATCCGCCATTTTGTTTTCAGTTGGTGATCAGAAAAATGCTTGGCATTTAAAATTGAGACCATCCAGGGATACAATTATTTTTGTGTTTACCTAGTCGAGCCCTGAGGATACTAGGCATGTCTTTATTTTGGGGTTAAACATCCCAGAAATATGTTTTCCAAATTTCTGAAAACAGTAGTGTCGCACCTGTGACACTTTCGCAAATTTTTGTGAAAGCTTTTGCAAATCACGACACTACTTTTTCAGACTATGGCCAAAATGACAGCAGTTCTTTGCCACCCTGCTGCAAAAGAACGGTTTGGTCTTTTGAGACGAAATTTGGAGGGAAGGCAGCCAACATCTCACAGATGTGCCTTTTGGTGGTTTGGTGAAAAAATATTGGATGGCTGCAAAGTTACGGTACTCTGAAGTTGGTGTTTTTTCCTTAGACTAACATGGTGGCGCTCACAGCCAATGAGGCTCGTGATTCAAAAAACGGTGCGAGATACGGAATTTTCATCATGAAAATGCATAGCCATAGTTATTTAACGAAAATGTAGTCAGGAAAATCATGAATCGCGATTTTTTTTCCCCCTACGTCGTACGGTTACTGAGATACAAGCAATTTAGTATTTCAACATCTCATTTTTGGCTCTGAGGCCCATTATTATGCATACATTCTTTGTACACACTGAGTTTCTCTATGCAGCTGTTGGGGGGGGGCGGAAAACAGGGTATGCGCTTCTGTTAATGTTACAGTTACTGTTTCCACTTGCGTTTATGTACCCGTTTGCAGTACCATTCCCGTGTACGTCACCGTGTGCGTTACGCTTTGCGTTCTCATTTGTGCTTGCGTTACTGTTACCATTTGCGTTTCCGCTACCGTTTGTGTTTGCATTTCGGTTTGCGTCACCGTGTGCATTGCCATTAGCGTTTACGGCAGGCCTTTCCTTTGCATTTGCGTTTGCCTTTCATTTTGTGTCTTTGTTGCTGTTACTGTTACCATTTGCATTTCCTATTGCGTTACTGTGCCCGTGAGCATTAAGATTTGCATTTCCATATGTGCTCACGTTTCCTTTATGTTATGTTTCTCTTTGGCATTATTGTTGCTGTTACCATTACCATTTGTGCTTACACTGGGTAACGTGACCGCCACGCTATGGTTTGTGTTTATGTATGCTGCATATTCATGTTTTAGTTTCCTTTGCGTTATTGTTCATGTTAACTTTACCATTTACATTTACAATTGTGGTCACTATGCCCGGTAAGCGGTGCTGCTACGGTTTATGCCTATGGGCGCAATTCCATTGCTGCTGCTTTCTGTTACGCTTACGTGCTTTTTGTTGCTGTAACACTTAACATTTGCGTTTACAGTACCGGTGCAATCACTGTGTGCATTACCAGTTGTGTTTTCGTATGCGCTTGTGTGTCCGTTTACATCACTGGTCACTTTACGCTTGTGTTTCTATTAACGTTTGCTTTACCATTTACATTTGCTTTACCATATGCATAACTGATGTCACTTGCATTTGCTTTGCAGTTTCTGTTACTATGTAACAGGACAACACGTGGTGGGAGCGCATTCCATTCACTATTTAGCGTCCTCATTCTCAAAAAGAAGGGAAATTAGAGGCAAAAAAACTCTGTTTAATGCATCAATTAGGTTGTTCACAGTGACAAAGTGCTGTTGATAGCCCCTCGACCCCAGCCCACCCTCCAACTGGCATCGCGCACGCTGGGTCGCCGGTCCTAACTCTCACCCCATCACGGTAAATAAGCAGAGGTATAGGAGAATGGGGTGACAGTTAGGATCGATGACCCCAACGCCGGTTGTGGGGTGGGTCCAAGGGGGGCTTTCAACCCTAACACCGAATTTCCTCGCTTTTGTCGCTGTAGAACAACCCTAACTGATGCATTAAATGGAGTTTTTTTGCCTCTAATATATATAGTGTACACACACACACACACACACACACACACACACACACACAGTGGTGATCACGCAAAAGTATACCGTTACCACGCATTGCGCATCACTGCACAGTAGCAGTATACTGTTATTGAACTGGGTACTACATTTGCACGGTAGCGGTATACTGCGCTACTGGTATACGTCTGTGTGATCAGCACTGTATAACACATACACACACATATATACATATGCCACACATATATATGGCGTAAAGAACTCAAAAAGTAAAACTTGCTAAAATTTTGTCTATTAATGGTGTCTTCCCTTTTATCAATTTATCCTCTTATGTTACCTTAACATTTCACAACCACATATGCATTTCAAAGCAGAATCTTTACCATTTTAGACCCTGTCCGACAAGATTAAATATAAAAATATTTTGAAATTTCATAAGTAATCGGGGGGGGGGGTGGTATTTAACCCTATAACTTTTTTTATACTTACTCTTTATACTCCTACCTCCTCAGCTGGGGGTGTTGCCTATGGTTCCTCTTCAGCCCTTGCGACCTCCAGTGTCCCACCAGCCATAGATCCTGTTCTCAGCCTCCTTCCCCCTGCATGCAGCCCAGGTCTCGACCCAGCGGGTACTTACCCCGCACACTGGAAGGGAGAACCCTGGTGCATTTGGTGTGGCGCCAATAGGCCGAGGCCTCATACGCGCCAGAGGATTTCCTTTTTCCTCTCTTTTTTCTTCTTTCAGCACGGGCATGCAAGGACGTTTAGGATGTCGCAGCGCATGCACCCGCACACTGCACATCTGTCTGCCCAGCCATCCCCCATGCTCTGAGCTACTGTGCACCATCCTCCGCACTGCCAGGAGCCAGAGGTGCAGTGACACTTGCACTTCATTCTTCCCAGGGAGAGAGCAGTCCTCGATGTTCAATCCTTCTCCCCAGCCGATCCCCGGCAACTCAAGCTCACTCCTCACCCCGGGTCACCGGCATGGTGCGAGGTGTGGCGTCCAGCGCCTCAACCCTCTACACCACCGGGTCAGCCTACCCCTATAACTTTTCTTTTTTTATCTTATTTCTATTTTACGCCCTACTGCAGTGTAACCAGCGGGGGCTATCCAGAGAGCAGCAGGCTCACTCACATGATGGGGGATCCAGTGTGGCCGCACACCGACGTGTCGGAGGGCCTCCCCACGCCACTCTGAGCCAGGCCGGGCCTGGACTCCCCCAGCGCAATTCCATGACAGTTCTCCGGGCAGGGCAGAGCACAGCCATCAAGTTGCAGGGTCGCACCCAGGCATTTTTTCCTGCTTAGACCCCTGGAGTGTGTATGATCAGAGCTGAAAGATGTACTATGTATAAAGACTTACAGCAACAGATTTGCCTTATGTTCACTCATTAAATGCATATTCCAGAAGGTGTTATTGGTGCTGAGTTGCCAGACAGTTGGTAAAGCAATTCTTTTTATTTTCTATTATCTGTTTATTCTCCTGAGCTTGGCAGGCAGCTCCGGTCCCTCCCTTGAAGGGACTCTGTCTCCAGCTGCACCATTCCCCCCCCCCACATAAATCTCCCATGGGCCCCCCCCATGGCAGGGCCGAGGCAAAGGGGCACTGGCTTTCCCCACCCTGGAGCGAAATCCAGACATCAGGGCTGGATGGGTGCTGGTGGGCTATCATGGAGCCTGCCAGCCTTTTCATCTAAGTTTTCTCCCGCCCACCCCCCACTGATGACGTGACATCAGTGATGTGCCTCCCAGCTCACATCTCCCCTGGCTGACACCAGAGGGCGACTGACGAGTGGGACAGCAAACCCTCCTCCCAGAGAGAGAAAAGCAGTCCTCCAGACACTAATCCTCTCTTTCCTGCCAACCTCCGGCAGCCTGGGCTTGTTCTCAACCTGGTCACCAGCATGGCGCGAGGTGTAGTGACCAGCACCACTACCCTAGCGCCACCGGCTCAAGCTTTGATAAAGCAATTCTGAAGAATTTAATAGCACATGCAACCTTACACCCCTGCTCTAAGTTACCCCTTTCCCAGGACACTCAGTGCTGCTCTTCTGCAGGTCACTTGATTGTCAATCTACCCGCCAGACTCCCCTCTTGCTACTGGGCATCCACCTCCAGATTCAATGGTTATGTCTGTCCATCACCTAAGACTCCAGCTGATCCCTGAGAGGAGTCCCCTTCTTATGCTTGGCTACAGCACTGGGAAGGGGAGCACCTTGGAATGTCAGTCGGGGGGAAGGGTAGGAGCCAGGGAAAGGGTCTGTTGCATGGGTAGGGACTGGAAGTGGTGGTCATCCGATGTGCTGAGTAGGCTAGTTTTCCACTTTTCTGGACCCCTTCCTCTACACCAGTGTCCACAGCCAGCCTGTACTTGATCACCCATGCTAGCCAAGGCTGTGCTCCTCAGCAGATGCCGCTCTCCGCGCTCTCAGAGTGTGCACTACAAACACTCTCCACCCCCCCCCCCCCGAGAGAGCATCCACATGGATACTCCTTCGATGCTCCATGCTGGCCTCTGAGCATGAACTTGGTCACAGGTACTGTATGCTGAGCGGATGTCCTAGCATTGGTAGTATAGTGGTAAGCATAGCTGCCATCAAAGCAGTTGACCAGGGTTTGATTCCTGGCCAATGCAATAACATGTTTTGACTGCAATATAACGTTATTCATGCAGTACAATGTGATTCATGACATGTACAGAAATTTTTTCCTTGTTACCTTATTTCTCATTTGTTTAGCCAAGCCTGGGTGCCCTGCATTCTGTGTAACCTTTCATCGCCTGGCTTAATTTATGTTTTTGTATATTATATATCTACTCCTTGTTATTGTGGTGTATCTCCTGCTGATATGTGCCACCTTAATGGCCCGGGCTGTGCCTGAAAATGATCCCTGGGACCAGTGTACCTACCTAGTAAATAAATAAAATTCTAACAGGGGTTGACAGAAGTGTGCAACCCAATTGGGTGAGTTGCTTTGCGGGGCCAACAGACGTGGATTAAGTTAGCATTAATCCACAGTTCCGCAAAGTGACTCTGAAGCTCCACAACTGGGTCTTCTTTTCAGTGTAAATGAAACTGTAGTGCCAGCCATTACAAAATGCAAGACAGTGAGCAGGACCCCGGCATCTGTCCTGCACCTTTCATACAGCGCAGTGTGGTGCTCGTTCCCCGCCTGTGTGCAGCTGGCGTTACTGGGAAAATGAATGCCACCAGTGTCCCACAACACAGTCCCTGGCAAAAAGAGAGAGGTCAGCTGTCTGCAAGTACAGGGAAAAATGTTTCTGGTTATTGGGCCGTGCGGGCAGCTGGGGTCACTGCTGAATCGGGCAACAGGCAGCTGATGTAGCGAGAACTGAGTGGAGCAGAGTGACCTGTACAGGTAGGTAGATTGCTCATTCCCCTCACCCCCCCCCCCAACAAAGCAGCAAGGCAGCCACAGAGTTGGTGTCACCGGAACCCTCAGAGAGTGACAGCCGTGTGTGGAGTGTCCCCTTCCCACACCGGCACGGTGATGTTAGCAGGTGTTCTGAAGTGAAAAGTGCAGAACTTTTGAAATTTTAGTAACAGAGGGAGAAACACGGACAGCAAAGTGCTGCAACAGTGACCAGTATCTCCTGCTGGAGCGGTCGTGCAGGATATATATATATATGTATAGAGAGAGTTGTGACACTACACTATGCTGTTGTGTCCTCTCTCTCTGTTACATTCCCGCGTCACAAGGGTATGGTGAGATGGCAGAGATACAGAGATGGCCAGCTAAGTGGTGAGTGTGTAGTGGGATGAAGGGTTGTGAGACAGCGAATGTTTGGAAAATGCAGAGACTCCTCTTGCTGCTCCGGCCACTTTATCTCCCTCCATGGAAAACAGTGGTAATGACAATTGCACTTCCCTCTGTGGGAAAGATGGATAATTACAGTTGAGCTGCTACGCTGAATTGTTAGTGGATATCTGAGAGAGAGAGAGAGGGAGTGAAGGAGAGGCAGAGCAGGAGGCAGCAGGTGCGGCACTAACTGTGACAGTAACAGGTATTGTAGTTTGGCACAGAGTTCCTGCAGGGGATACGAGAAGACACAGCGGAATGCAGCGGGGTGTGTGCAAGAAAGAGAGAGAGAGAGAGAGAGAGACTGCACAGTTATTCCTCTGCAGAACGGAACGGTTGTGTGTGCAGCAGAAGGAGAGAGGGCAGAGACGGGGTGAGCAAGCTGAACATTGCTCCCCCCCCCCTCAAAAGAGTGTGACGGCAAGATCGGGACATTGTGCCAGTGTTTCTGTTCACCATCCTCGTTATTTCCAAAGTCGAATCTGCCATTCTCCTCACTCCAGTGGCAACTGTTTCCCTGTTTCCAAGTGCTGTGCACGGTCTAAACTTGGCAAGGCAGTCAAACTGTGTTGTCCATTGTCTCATGGGAGCAGCAGGTGTAGGGTTGCCACCTTTGGATGAGGCAAAAACCGGATCTTAACCTCCACCCCTAGCCCCACCCCTTTTCATGACTCATCATGCATTTCTCCTCCTAAAAAGCCAATTGTTATATCAATAAAAGACAACACTTAAAGCAGCAGTTCAACAAAAATCTTGAGACACTGTACCGTACCTGTTAAAGTTACTTTCCAAGGTTCTTCCTAATCATTTATTTACTTATGTATCTATTTATTGACCTTGAATTACCAGATAAACATACAGAGATAAAATAAATCTCATTTACATATATGATTGGGGGGGAGACAAGGGAAATACTGTAAACAGCATACAACAGTATACATGGTATAATAAAGTAATTGTTTCCTATAATCTGTACTTAATATCTTTTTCTGGCTCCATTTCCTTTTCATGCCCACTATACTATTTCAAAGACAAAGAACTGACCATACTTTTTTCTTGAGGAAAAACAATTAAAACATTTGAACATGCCTAAATTCTATTAGAGATGAACATGTTTACAAATAAATTAAAGTGGTAGACAACTAGCTCTGTTACTGTTACAAAAGGTGGGGCAGTGGCAAAGATTAGGTTAATTAAGTGTTAATGGTGTTAATGGCCATACTTTATACCTCCCAGGTTGGCTGCTCTCACAAACAAATGGCTATACTGACAACATAACTTATTTATTTATTTAAGAGATTTACCAGGAAAGGCATACTGAGCGGAGCACCGCTCGATTCCAGATGCGCCCTGGGGTAGAGGGTTACAAGAGTGCAGTAATAGGACAAAAACAGTTCATACATAATTAGCATATAATAACAGACAGTGGTCCAGTAGGATGGCTGCAGTAACTGAGATGAAAGACGGTTCATACAAATATGAAGAGTATTTCAGACAGTGGTGTAGTAGAATGGAAGAATTACAATAATTACATAGTGTGAACAAAAACTGATTTCATACAGTATGGGTAAGGCATGTGTAAAGAACTTGACTGTAAGCTGGACTTGCTGCTGAAACAATGAATGATACGACAAAATCTGTTTCAAAAGTATGTCAGCACTCAAAGTTGCTCAAAAACCTGACCAGCACAGAGCAAAACCGGATTACCTGATAGGGACCCTGAAAACCTGATCACCAGGTAAAAAAAACCTGACAGATGGCAACCCTAAGCAGGTGAGTGTTGCTCAACTAGACTATGTGAGTCTGTGTTCATGGCTAGCTAATGGCGGGTCACAGAGGGAGAATGAGAGAGGTGAGAGAAACAGAATACATTGTGACAGGTCCCTTTTGACTTGAGGAGGCACGTTGGGGGAGGCAGTAAACACTGTAGGAAGTGAAGGACAGTATGTTATGCACCAAAAATGTGATAAATCATGTCAGTACTGTCTGTCTCACATTTCTCTCTGCATAACATCAGTGACATATGGATGATTTGATGGAGACTATTTTGCAAGGTGGCAGGATACAGTTCCTTTCTGTAGTTTCTGTTGTTGTGCGCATAACCTATGTTATAAGTGCAATAACCCACTCCACGGTATGCAGTTATCCAGGATTAATCAACACCCCGGTGCTGTGAGGACACTTGTTCTGTGGCCTCATGCCTCACAACGCACTGGGATGTAGATTAATCCCAAATAACCGCACAACCTGTTGTGGATTCTTGCTTACTTAATAAATATCTCTCAGAGACACAGAGCCAGCTGGAAGTGATTTCTCATGTTATCCCAAGAAAAGTTTTTAGGAAACAATTTCTCATTTATGGTTTGTTTTAGTGATAATATTGTGACTGTAAAGCAGAATGATTTTCAAGCTTGCCACTGGTGTAGACAACAAATATGGTATGATATATCCCATTGCTTTTGAGGCATGGTGCTGATGGTTTCTACCACAGGAAATGCTGTCTGCAAAACCACTCTAGGCATACCTCTCAACTGTCCCTGATTTTCAGGGACGTCCCTGATTTTGACTCAGCATTTTCCTCTGTCCCTAGTAAAGTTTGTGTTTTTGTGACAGAACAGTGGGGATTGAAAGTATAAAATAATGCCAAACATTAAAGTTACAGACTTGTCCTTCTTCAGAAAATGCATCTTACACTAATCCACTTATTCTATCAGTTTTCTGAGTGAATAGTACCAATTTTTAAGATGTGTCCCTGATTTTGGGTTTTTGTCCCTGATTTACGAGTAAAGAGGTTGAGAGGTATGACTCGAGGTCACTTATGTCTGCCTGTAAGTTGGATCAAGTGATGACAACTGAACAAGTGTGATGCCAAAATTCGGGGTATGCTTTTGATATCTTTGGAATATCACCAGGCTGCTCCCTTTTCTTGAAGTTGTTTATTTGAAGACTCTAGTGTGGATATTTGTGGCATCCTGACTCGGCTACTGCAGTACTTCATAAGGGCTTACCTTGTTATCAGACCAGACACCTTCAGCTAGTAAAGAATGCTGCTGCAAGACATACAAGCAGAAATTTACAGGCAGGAAAAGACTTGTGGCCCATCTTGTCTCCCTGAGGACCCTACCTAATAGGATACCATGAAGAAATGTGATGTTTTCTGTCATATCCCTCTTTCTCTTCTGGCCTCCAAAGAATACATGTTCAGGTTTCACAACCTTTCCATGTATGAATTTTTTGCTGGCTTTACATCACTTTCATCGCCCTGCTTTGAACTGTCTCCACCCTGTCCTGATCTTTCCTCAGAGGTGGGTTCCAAACAGTGCTCCAAGGTGCAGTCTCACCAGGGCTCCGTACAGTGGAAGGATCATCTTTCTCCTGCTGATAAAGCCCCTTCTTATACACGTCAACATTCTCCTGGCTTTCCTATAAGCTTTACTTTATTGTGAGGTGGATTCGGTATTACTAATAATAACCCCCAAATCCCTTTACTCTGTAATTTGTCCCACCATCGTGCCACTGATCCAATAGAAGATCTTCGTATTCTTTTATCCTATGTGCATTACTTTGCACTTCTTGCCGATTAACTTTAACTTCAGGTGCCTGACCATTTTTCTCATCTTTCCACAGCTTTCTGAATTTTGGAATCCCTTCTGAAGCAGCCCATCCTCTCGCAGAGTTTAGCATCATCTGCGAATCGGAACACCTTCCTCTTTACCCCATCTCCTATATCACTGACGTACAGTGTATACTGAAAAGTGTGGGTCACAGCACTGACCCCTGAGGGACCCAACTTGTGACATCAATAACTTCAGAGAATTGCAATTTAAAACTACCCTCTGAGTCCTGACATGTAGCCAGCTGCCTATCCACCTAGTCGAGAATTACCACTTTCCCAAATCCCCCCACCTTCTTGATTAATCTTCTACGTGGCATAGAGTCGAAGGCCCTGCTGAAATCCAGGTAAAGGATACCAAGTGCCTTACCTCTCTGCTAATTTCATCACAGAATTAAGACAATCTATCAGATTATCTGAAACAACCTACCTCTAACGAAGCTGTGTTGCCTTTTGCCCTGTAGCCCCTGCTTTTCTAGAACTCTACAATCTTTTCTTTAATTATGATATGTAGCAGTTTGCCCTCAATAGAGGCCAGACTAATTGACCTGTAATTTCTGGAATTATCTTAATCCCCCTGTCTTGTGCAGTAGAATTACATCTACCACCCTCCAGTCTGCTACCACTAGCCCCCCGTCCAGGTGTGCCCCCCCCCCACCCAAGACCTGAGGCGTCTGTGGTGAGGGTTACCTCCGGGGACGGCGCTACGAACAGGATGCCCGTGGAGAGCGACCCTGGGACTAGCCACCACTGCCAGTCTCGAATCACTGAGTTCGTGATCCTGACCGGATGCTGCAAGTGGTCTTGCCTTTGGTCCCATTGCACTTTGAGCATCCACTGAGTTACCCGCATGTGGAGCCTTGCGAAAGGGATAGTGAATGGCGCAGCCATGTGTGTCCGAACAAGCGAAGGACCCGACCTGGCAAGGGACGATCTTGTTCGACGATAAACCTTATGAGGGATCTGATGCGCCCGCTCTGTCGTCCGGAAGAAAAGCTCTTCCCTGAACAGTGTCCAGTACTGCACCTATAAACTGCAGTTTCTGCGACGGTACCAGGAGAGACTTCTGTAATTTATGAGAATGCCCAGAGATCGGAACAGGTCCTGGGTGCTCTGGACCGCATGTAGCAACGCTTTCCTTGGAGGCGCGAGAAGCCAGTCGTCCAGGGTACGGGGAACACAGCATGGCCCTGTCTCCTCAGAGATGCTGCTACCACTGCCATGCACTTGGTAAAGACCCTTGGTGCAGATGACAGTCCAAATGGAAGAGCTCGGAACTGAAGGTGGTGGTCGAGAAACTCGAAGCGCAGGAACCTCTTGTGCGCCTGAGCTATAGGGATATGCAGGTATGCGTCCTGCATGTCTAGAGATGCTAAAAAGGCGTCCTGTTTCAGCATGGGAATAAGGCCCGGAAGAGTCACCATGCGAAATCTCTTGTAGGCGACCGATACGTTGAGGTTGCTGAGGTCCAGAATCGGACGGAGGTCCCGTCTTCTTTGGAACCAGGAAGAAGTGGGAATAATATCCTTGTCCTTTCTGGTTCTCCGGGACGTACTCTATCGCACCCTTTTGCAGGAGCGCGAGTACTTCTTGCCAGATCAAAGTTTTGTGCTGACCCGGACACCGGGAGAGCAAAGGAGGCCTTGAGGGTGGCTTTTCTGCGAATTCCATATAGTGGCCTAGACTGACCAACTGAAGAACCCACCTGTCGGTGGTTATAGCCTGCCATCCCGGCAGGAAGTTCGCAATGCGACCCCCAACCATGATTTCCCGTTGATTCTGAGGGGCCGGGGCCGGAAAGGAGTCGGGCTGTGGCGGCAGATGGGCCTGCTGGCTGGGCCGGCTGGCGGGCTGCTTCCCCTGGGCTCTACGGAAGCCGGAGCCCCTCTGACGTGTAGTGGAGCGGGACTGCTGCCTCTGCGTCCTCCCATGAAAATGGCTTTGGTTCCTACAAAGGAATCCGAGCCTGGAGTCGATACATGGCTTGAACCGACCTTACCGCTTCGGCTTTCTTCGAAGTCTGGTAATAATCTCTCCGAGAGATTACCAAACAAGACTTCTCCCTCAAAAGGAGCGTCCATAATATTCTTCTGGACGTCCGGGGTAAAACCAGAGATGCGCAACCAAGAGTGTCTCTGGAGGCATACGCCAGAAGCTGCTGCTCGGGCCGATGAGTCCGCGGAGTCGTACGCGGCTCGTAGCACTTGGGTCCCCACGTCTGAACCCGTACGGAGGAGCTGAAGCATCTCTTCCTTCTGCTCACCTTCCGGCAGTTTTTCAGCCACTTCCAGACCCTTTTCCCACAAAGCGCTCTGGAACTGAACCATGTGGGTCAAATAGTTCAGAGGATCTGATGGCGCAGGTAGCGGAAGCATACGCGCGCTTACCAACGCTGGCCCAACTGCTTGGACTCTGGGTCCGGTGGCAGGGTGCTCAAATGTTGCGGCCTCTGTGACCGGGTCATGTGAGGCTGTGATGACCAGAGAATCGGCCTGAGGCTGCTCGCGCTGGCACCGTCTTCCTAGGAGCCTTGTACAAGCGATCAGCTTTTTTCGGCATCGCCGGGAGCGAATGTGGACGCTTTCATGCTGCCTTGGTGATGTCCATGAAAGTGTCCACCAAGGGTGGTACCACCACAGGCTTGGGGTCCTTCTGCCGAAGATATTTGGCGAGGCGTATCCTTTCGGGGTCTAGCTTTTCTGCATCCCATCCCATGTTCTCTTGGATATGTCTCATAATATCCAGGAACGAAGGGTCGTCCGGAGGAGATTTCGGCATCTCACGTGGGTCCGGAGAAGGGATGGAGAGGGGAGATGGGGATCTAGAGGAAGAGTAGTCTGAACCTGTGTCCTCCGTCGAAGGCGAACGTCGGTGTCTCCTGGATCTCTTGGGGCTGGGTGACCTAGAAGAAGATTTCGACGGAGGTCTCTGTTTTTCTGGTCTCCCCCTGTGAGGGGATCTGGGCCCCGGGAGGAGGTAAACGGCCTGCCGACCCCGATGGCGAGGGGGGGGGGTGCAGGAACCGGAGGAGGAGGAGGAACAGTGGGAACCATGTCCTTCTTTATGGTGTCCCACCAGTTAGTGAAGAGGTCCTTCACTTCCGCTAAGGAAAGGCCAGACGACGGTCCAGGCACCGGTGGGCGGTTGTCGGGTCCCGGCGTCGGCTCCACAGGGGGCTCGGGTAACGGCGAGGGTTCCCTGGGAGTTTCGACGAAACCTGGATTGTCCGTCTGGTCCTCGGGCTGCGTTAGGTCCTCCTCGGTCAAAGTCTCCTGACCGACGTCGGTCAGAGGCGTCAGGGCCCTCTTCTCAGGAGGAGCAGGCGTCGGTCCCTCTACCGGTGTCCGCTGAGGTGTTGGCTTGGCCGGCGACGGTCGTCTGGCCGATGGCGGCTCCAGGGAGGTATGACGCGCGGCCGACAACGGCCGCACCGGCATCGGGTCCACAGGTCTCTTTAAGGGTGTGAGCTCCAGCGCCTTGCGAGGAGGAACAGAAGAAGACCTGACGTCGGGTACTGGAAGGCCGGAACCCGACTTGTGATGATGATGGTGGCGATCCCCGGACTTCGCCAAGGCCCTGGAAGACGAAGACGAGGACGACCTGGCGGACTTGGCCTGAGAAGAAGGCTTCCTTACCGCAGCCGGGGGAGGCTGAGAGCTGGCCCTGGAGGGAGAGCAGTCGGACCTAGAACCGGAGCTGCGTGACTCCGAAGCCCTGGAGGGGGACCTGGAAGGGGCCTTCCTTCGCTTCTCCATGCGTTTGTGGGATTTTTGAGAAGAAGATTCCCTTGAAGACATGGTCTTCAGCTTTTCTTCCAACAAAAAAGCCTGAAGGGCCTTCTGACGCCGGATCCGGTACGACTGTTGAACCCTGGCAGAACGAGCAGGCCCGGGTATCATGGTCTGGGCCCAGGCACCTAATGCAGGCTGTGTGGGGGTCCTTGAAGGGATCTGTTTCAGCAAGCACACTTGGAGGAGTGACCGGAGGTCGGAGAGGACATCAGCAAAGGTCTTGCTTGAAGAAATACGAATTTCCCGAAGGAAAGTACTTAACCACGTGTCGCGCGCTAGACTGTAACCGAAGGGTCGAGACATGCAAGTCGATGGCGGGAAAGAACTGGAGAATCTGGCGGGACCGCCCCCTTATGTACCACGCCTGACGGGGGCCGGACCGACGTCGGGGGCGGTCCCCGCTGAAGATAGCTAGCTAGAATTTTTCCGTGGGATCCTGACGCCTGCCGGCTTCAGTCCTAATGGTGTAACCTGCTGCAAGAGCTGTGTCTTGAAGTAAGATCAGTAGATCTTCGAGAGTATCTCTTGCAGCAGGTCATAACACAAGGGAACCTTCTGCCAGAGGCACTTGTTTCTGGAAGACTTCTTTGCAGTCGTACCTGCACCACATGACCAGGTCTGTGCACTATAAAAGAGAGGGTGATCTCAATACTCCTCAGTTCTTGTCCTCATTACCGACCTGATCATTATGTCGCAGAGGGAACCAAGAAGAAATGTATATAAAAAAAAAATCACGTGTTTTAGATATAACCACAATAAATATACAGAAGCATACATGTCTATATGGATAGAAATATACAAGAATTGGAAAGTAAAGACAAACTCTGCCTCCTAGTGTAGACAGGAAAAAGGGGGATGGAGGAAGGGGCTGCATGACCTGCTGCAAGAGATATTCCTGAAGATCTACTGTTACAGTAAGTTCTTACGCAACTGCACTACCTTCCTCGAGACCAACTCTTGTAGCAGGTCATAACACATGGGTAGATTCCCAAGTAGTTATGTGTAAAGCAGGGCGGCAGGCAAGTCTGTCTGTGTGAAAGCAGACCTTGGAGGACTGTACATCTAAAGGTAGTCCTCGGGTAAAAAGCTAAGCCCATCAATGGTAATGTATAGGGGAGGGCCAGATCGTGGAAGCAGGAGCCACATCCCCCAGTAAAGCAGTCTATAAACCTGCTATCGTGGTAGCTACTGCCGTGTGGAATGAGTGGTGACCACAGCCGCGAGTGGCAGTATATATGTCATTTTTGTTATAACAAAGAAAACAACGTAGGCAGCCATCTAAGTTTGGATAGACCCTGTACCGAAACAGGGCGTTCCCCTTCACTATCCAGGGGAAATAAAACAAAAGGTGGCACTGCTGTGCACTGTGGCTTCGTTCATTAAGAATGAAAAGGACTGTGAACAACCAAGATACGAATTACAACATCCTCAGGAGCCTCATGCCCAGCATAAAAGACTGGTAGCCAAATGGCTATTGAAACATAGGAACAAACTGAGACCTCCTTAGTGAAAAAGGTAGGGTCAGGTCACAGAAGGACATCCTTTCCTTAGGAAAGGCAGACAGGGCCCTGCATGCACACAGCCTGGTATACAGCAACCTGATGAAACTGCAATGCAGACTAAAAGGTTCCAAGACAGGAAACGCAGGCCTCATGGAACCGTGGGGCCGAAAGAGACCATCAGTCAGTCTAGGACTTAACTGAGAACCCCCAGAAGTAGGTGGAGTCCTACCAGGGCGCAGGGGGAAGAATGTCCCTTAAGAACAGTCATAAATACCCAATGGAGGCAGAGACCTTTCTCCCATCAGGGAGGAAAGGCAAAAGTTCACTGACAAAGGGAACTGCAAACACCGGAAGTGGGAGTAAACAGTCCAGTATGTACAGAGGAGGACATGAAAACAAGATCCGACCCAATCCAGTCCCCTCAAAAAGAGGGGCATGGCACCTGTTCTGTGAAGAAAGGGACATGGCATGAGACAGCCAGGTTGGCATTAAGCCACCTGTCATCATAAAGGTGACTCTGGAACCAAGAGAGGGGTAAGCCCTCTGGAACCAAGCGTGGAGGAGCAGGAAACATAGAACTGGAATGAAAGAGTGCTACCAAAAGAGAAGGGCAGGAAGGTGGGCATAAAGAGAGAGCGGTATCAGTACCAGAACCCTCAAATGTAACAGTGGGAACCACACTGGTCCTGACCCCAAAGGTGCCTCCAGTAAAGAGAGAAAACATTCAGACTATGTCCAGGTCTGGCCGTAGTAGTAGGCAGCAGTGAGGCAGTAGGATATGGGGCGAAGAGATGAACAGAGTCCTGTAGAGCCCAGCGGACAAAGATGTCTTTGACTACATCCTGTGGAATATTCCATTCATGCCCCGCTGCTTTGAAAAGGTGGAGAGTGTCACAAACCCACTCAGCAGGTCAGCCCTCTACTCCCAAACTGCTAACCTCCGAGCGCAGTCTTGTGAACAGTTAACAGAAACAGGGTAACCCTCCTGTCGGTTTTGTGGGTTCAAATCAACCTTTGGTCTCAGTTCTGGAGGGATTCAAACTATGATCCTCTTGCTAGCGTACCCAATGCACAGGTTCAGATAATTCTCTCTTTGGGGGGGCCAGAGATCTTTGCCTATGGGCACCTAACCAGGGTGTACAAAATGAACCCTTAAAAATTCTAATAAAGACCTCAGATTACTCTTACCTTTTCCAGTTTGGTATCACCATTCAAACTTATGCACAGTGTCTGCTTTAACCATATATACTTCACTTGTTAAAGAAAAGAAATTCAAAGACAGACCAAGTAGGCTCTAAAAATAGAGCTTTACTAGATAAAACATAGAATACCATTATATCACAAGAACCATTAAATCTTTTAAAAGAACAAGGTTTTAACAGTGCAATTCCTATTACAGTACTTAGATTTTGTCTCTCTCTACCTGTATACCTGCTTAAAGTGCTCAAAGATGTTTCTTTGTCAGAATGTAGATAAAAGCGTCTCTGAAGAAAAATAGAATCTGTTTAAAAAACTGTCTTTGCCAACCCCTTTGTGTGAGGTCACCTAGTTCCTCCTCTGTTTATGAAAAATCATACACCCAGGATATTTTATCACATTAGAGGGCAAGATAATTAAGTTTACATCAGCAGAAACTCCTTCCCCCATGTGACTTCCCTAATCAAGTCTGTAAATTTCCTTTCATCTATAAGCAGTATCCTCTCTCACACAGACATGAAAGCATTTATGATTTTGCACCAGGGTGCCATATAACCTGCACTTCCCCTAAACACCATAAACGTTTATGATTTCCCTCTTAGCAACTACAGCTATAATTAACTTAGATAAATAGGAGATCCTTGATTAAGGCCTGTTCTAGCCTGTAATTAGCTTCTGGCCTTCCAGGTAACACCTTGTATCTAAAACCTGTGTGTGTGTGTGTGTCAACTCACATGCTAGCTCAGCATCTCTCATGAGAGACAGTCCATAACACATTTTTATATTACAAAAAATCATAGTGTACTCAGAACTGGCTGTCCACGTGTCACAGAGGGTATCCAGTAGTGTATGCCTGCTCTCAGGGTTATGTACCTCTAACAAGATGTGATCCATTGTCACTTGACCCAGACCCTATGCATGATTTATGCATATAGGCAAGAATGATAATATTTCCTGGTCAGGGAACATACATTGGGGAAATAAGTGACTGAATCATGAGACATAGCCCTTGTAGGAGGCGCGCAAAAATATGGAGAGCATAAAAAATGGTTCATCCAAGACAGAGACATGCAGATGGGCATCGCCCATTTGCCAAACACCTTGGCGGGTTTCTACACCTTTGAAAGGATTACGCACATCTTCTGGAGTTGAGGTATTCATGACAAGAGTGGTCATGCACTTTCATAAACAGAGAAATCTGATAGCGGGCGAGAAGACGCTGGCATCCGTTTGCAGGTAGATCTCTGAAGGCGTAATCATTGCAGAGTGCCCTGGAACAAAGTCTCAGGTATTATTGGGATATGTAATAGATTAGTATGGCCACAGCCAAGTATCCCTGAAAATTCAGCAGGCGAAGCCTGGCAGAGACACCTCTGGTGCGGCAGATAATGGTAAGCCAATTAGCCCAGTGTTCATCGACACACAGGAAGGAAAGCATTTCCAACTGAATGTATGCCGTAAAGGTGTACGTTCATACCCAGAGACTTGAACCATATTTAGAGTACTGACCAGTGCAAGGAGGACGTCGGATGACGTTTCCGAAAAGCAAAACATCTTGGCATAATGTATAATGGAAAACAAACAGAGGCCTACTTTGTGAAGAATCACAGAGATCAAGGCTCGGTATTATTGGAAGACTCTGGTGGGAGAGTCTATCCTGAATGGGGGTTTCACTGTCTTTTGCAGCACAGGGTGAAGGTCTACCATGATCACTGTCCAGAAGAAAAGAGAAAACATATCCCGACCTTTGAGGAGGGGGATGCAGAGGCAAAATGGGCATTATTCAAGTAGAATAAAGCCTGGATCCCGGATCTCAGGACAGATACCGTAATCATGGATTTGGGGGGACCTTCAGGCTGTGGGCAGTCCCAGGCAGGGAACTGGCGGAACAGCACCTGTCAACTTTGGAATCAAAGGTGGGGAAGGCTAATAGAGGTAGTGAACCTGTGTTAGGGAGGTCCCCGCAAGGTATCAACGGGGTCAGAAAAAAGACTTTTGTAAAAGAATTCTCCTGACATAAAAAATGACATGGAATGCACCAAAGTATGGTGCAACAAGAGGTGGGGGGTCTCGTAGAGAGAACTCGAACAGCAGCATCAAGAAGAAAACTCAAGAGCCGGCCCGGTGGCGCTGAGGGTTGAGGTGCCAGACGCCACACCTCGCACCATGCCGGCGACCTGGGTTCGGGAACGAGCCGGGAGTCACCAGGGGGAAGAGATTGAGCATTTGGAGGACTGCTGTCTCTTCCCAGGGAGGGGATGGGAAATGCTCGCTCATGGAGCGACCTCTGGCGGTGGCTGGGGGAACTACCAACTGAGCAGCACGGCGCATGCCGGGGGAGGGCGGAGCTACGGCGCCAAGTTGCCATGCTAGCTGAGCTCCGCAGGGGTGGGAAAAAACAAGAGAAATGCCTCCTATACGCCAGTGAGATGACTGTGGCCTCTCCCACATCCCAGATACCGGCCCAGACACACCCAAGAACACCCTCTGGAGGGCTCGACAACTTACAGGTAGGCCCCTCACACTTAGAAGCAGCCACTGAGGGAGGAGCGGAATCAGCCCCGAGATGATACTGGGGGTCAGATCTGCCTGTGGTCGTTCGGGGGAGGGAGTCAGGGAGATGCGGGGGTTCAGGTAGGGAGGAGATCCGTATGGGCACTCCTGAAGGATGATGCCCAGGGTGTAGGATGAATAAACAAAAAGTTTAAAAAAAAAAAAAAAGAAAACTCAAAGGCGGGAGCAAAAGGCACGACCTATGCAACCAAGAAAGTCATATGAGACATATTTTCACACTAGAGATCATGTAAACCATAGCCACCAGAGGTACCAAGCAGCGAGTATAGTGGCTGCGGAAGCATCCCCAAGAGGCTGGATGACCACTGTGAGGACGACTCCAAATAATAAGCCAATTCGTGCCTAGGGGCATACAGCTCCTACACCTGGGCTCCAGAAGGTAGAACCTGTCCGGTCCCTAGTCCTGAGCAAGAAAAAAGGTGCTCCACCCCAACAACTGTAGACAGAGCTTGGTTGTACAGCAGAGCTTCAGGTGGAGACCGGGATTGGACCCGGAGGTGGCCCCACTGATGGGGCTGGGGCAACCAGGCCACAAGAATAGGCACATCCACCTGTGCCCTACTGGCCCAACTCGGAGCTTTGAAGAGACACAGTCAGACTCCACTGGAATAATGGAGAGAAGAAAACTGGTAGGGAAGCAAACCCCAGCATGTCGATAAAGAGTCTACTCAAAGAAGCCAGCACTGTTCGAAAAAGAGTCCCTCGGTTGTCGAGGAGGACATTGGTTATGTTGAAGCAGTGGAAGAAATAACTGTGTACCCAGCAGAGTTAAAGAACAAACACAATTTGGGTATGGATTACAGAGGACATGCCATAGCCAAAGCTGCCGGTGAAGCGGCACATAACTCGCACTCTGTTAGGAGATGATGAGAAAGCCCACAGTGAGGCCAAAGGCAAGGGCACCGGGGTCTAGGCCCACAGATTATTCTGGGGTCCACTGTGGGCAACAGGGTCCAAGTCCTCACTGAGGAGAAGGGCGAAGCTGTCTTCAATAAGACGTCATCGGCAACAAAAGACCCAAGGCCACTATCGACCCGAGGGTTGAAACCAACTGCGACTAGGGGGCCAAAGCCTTCCTCGATGAGAGTAGGGAAGCCTATCTAAGCCAGTGGTGGTGATGAGAGATTGCAGGAGCCACCATCGATGAGAGTCCATCATTGATCACGAGGTTGGAAGCCCTCAGCAACAAGAGGGCCGAAGCCCATGGTAAGGAGAGGATCGGAGCCATCCCCACAAAGGCCATCGTCCACAAGACAGCCAAAGCCACCATCGACGAGAGGGTGAAAGCCATCATCAGCAAGAGGGTGGATGCCATTGTTGAAGAGAGGGCGGACGCCTTCATCGGCGAGAGGGCGGACGCCTTCGTCGGCGAGAGGGTGGACGCCATCGTCGACGAGAGGGCGGAAGCCATCGTCGACAAGAGGGCGGAAGCCATCGTCGACAAGAGGGCATAAGCTACCGACAACCAGATGGCATAAGCCACCATCAACCAGAGGGCATAAGCCATCATCAACCAGATGGCAGAAGGCATTGTCAATGAGAGGGCAGATGCCATCGTCAACGAGGGGACAGAAGCCATTGTCAACGAGAGGGCAGAAGCCGTCAACCAGAGAGCAGAAGCCATCATCAACCAGAGGGCGGAAGCCATCGTCAAACAGAGGGTGGAAGCCACTGTCAACCACAGGGCAGAAGCCACCGTCAATGAGAGAGCGGAAGCCATCGTCAATGAGAGAGTGGAAGCGGAAGCCATCGTCAACGAGAGAGCCGAAGCCATCGTCGACGAGAGGGCAGAAGCCATTGTCAACGAGAGGGCAAAAGCAACCTCCAGTGATGCTGAAGATGTAATTATACTTATGAAAATTCAAAGTATCTTGATAGTCATCAGTCTAGCAAAGATGGTCAGCGATGTCAAAAGTTGATAGAAAAAAAAATGTTAAAAGTTGCAGGTCGTGCCGAGCTGATCTCCAGGAGAGATGTGTGCAGGTCATGAAAAAGAAAGAACTGAGGAGTATCAGGACCACTCTCTCTGTTACAGTGCACAGACCTGGTCATGTGGTGCATGAGAGGGTGGTCCCAGGTACGACTGCTAAGAAGTCTTCCAGAAACAAGTGCCTCCAGCACAAAGTTCAAATGTGTTATGACCTGCTGCAAGAGACTGTCTCGAAGAAGATCGGCTTTGCTAGTGGTTCCATCAGGTCCATCCCATTTTCCTGAACTGTCCTGGGGTGAATACCATATGGACCAGGTGATCTGTTTACCTTAAAATCTTTTACACATTTGAGAACCCTGACTACTGTGATGTCCTCAGTCTCTAACCTCTGCCCTTGAGGGCCCTTAAACTGTACCCCGCTGTTTGGCAATGGCTCTCCATCTCCCTTGTGATGACTGAACTAAAGTACTCATTCAGATGTTGCATTTATCTGCATCCTCCTCCACACTTACCCCATCTTTTTTTAATTATTGAGTGCTCTCCCTAGTCTTTCCCCTTTCCCTTATGTACCTAAAGAAAGTTTTATCATTTCCTTTAACACCTTCTGCCATCTTCGGTTCCAGATTTGCTTTGGTTTCCCCGGTCACATTTTTTGCACTTCTAAGCTTGTCCACATACTCCTCCCTGCTCTTTCATGTGGCCTTTTTCATATTTTAAGCAATCTTTTTTTTCCCTCTCTGACACTTCTTTTACCTCCTTACTGAACCAGATCAGCCATCTGTGTTTCATGCCATTGTTAACATTCTTTATACAGCCCTTTGTCACCCTATCTCCCTCTTGTCACCACCCCTTCAACCTCCCTTAGCCCCTTCCATATGTCCCGGAGACTTCCATTCATCATACCAAAATCCACCCTCATAAAATCTGGAACTAACACATCTGAGTAGGCTCACTGTCTCCACAAAACTGTCATATTAAACAGTGTTGTGGTCCCGAAGTGGACCTCCGCCCTTAGATTACCTATAATGTCTTGGTTTGACAATACAAGATCCAAGGTTGCCCTCCAAGTTTCCCCCACCCACTGCTAGAAAAAAAACAGTCTTAAAACACCTAAATGATCCTCTGACTTGTGCTACCCCCTTTCCTCTTGTACTGCCCAATCTAACATACCAACATACATACTAAAATGCCAGCAGAGTAGGCCCCATAGTCTATCGAGTCTGCTGGAAAGCCAGTACCCTTAATCTGCACCGCAACCTTCTTCCTGAATTCCCTCCCTATCCCCCTTCCCCCAGCCATGTTTCCACTCCCCCAGACAGAATGCCCTCCTCTTCATCCCCCTCCTGTACCTGTCCCAGCCTCTCTTGAACCCTTACACTGTAGACACCTCCACCAGTTCTCCAGGCAGCACATTCCTTAGTTTCACCACCCTTTCAGTTAAGTATCGCCTCCTCCTTTCCCCTCTAAGTCTCCCTCCCTCCCTCCAGCTTCCAGCCATGCCTCCTAGTGGCCCCTCCCACCTTCCTCTGAAAGACCCCATGTAGGCATACTTTGTTTACCCCTTTCAGGTACTTAAAGACCTCGATCATATCCCCCCATCTCTCTTCTCCTCCAGTGAGAACAGGTCGCGCTCCTCCAGTCTCGCTTCATAACTCCTATCCCCCAGGCCCCAGATCATCCTGGTTGCCCTCCTCTGAACCCTCTCAAGGAGTTGAATATCCTTTCTGAGGTGCGGGTGCCAAAACTGCATGCAGTACTTGAGGTGCGGTCTTGCAAGGTAATTGGACAGCGGCATAATCACCTCCCTACTTCTTTTTTTTTTCCAACTCTTTTTCCCTCCGATCACGGCTCGGGGGAACTCTCTCAGGCACTCCTTCCTTGTGCCTGCCCGCCTGAGGTCCACTGCGGTCTAGTGCCCTCCCCCCCCCGCTGCCAGCACCTCCAGTTTAACCCATCTGGGGAGGATAGCCTGACTCCTTCTTTGGGCTCCTTAATTAGGCAGACACTGGCAAGCGGGTGGGGCCCGGAAGGAGGAGTGATGAGGCCCGGCCAAGTGAGACCCGGCGCTGGGAATGGAGGATAGGTGCTGTCGCCTATCCCTCTGAGCTGGGTTTATCCTTTTCTGGCCCTCCCCACCCCTGTGTGCGCACCCTGATGCTGGCGCACGGCAGCCTGCCAGCGTCAGGCCGCTGTAGCGTGCCCTGCGCTTCTGTGGTGCCCGGCTTCGGGCATCCCACTGCTCTCCCTGGGACAGGACAGCAGCCTACCGGTGCTCCCATCGGATCCTCCCCTGCCGACCCACGGCGCCCGAGCTCGCTTCTGAACTCGGGTCGACGGCATGGCGCGAGGTGTGGCATCCAGCACCTCAACCCTCAGCGCCACCGGGCCGGACTCCTCTCTACTTCTTGAGGTGATCCCCCTGGCAACACAGCGCAGTATTCTATTTGCCCTGGCTGCGGCCCTCCTACACTGTTTTGAGTTCCCCCAAGTCCTTCCTCCCACTTGATTCCTGCAATGTGTCCCCTCCTAGAAGGTACACCTGACCCGAGCTTCCTTGTCCCAGGTAAAGCACCTTACATTTTGTGGTGTTGAACCTTAGCTTCCAGGTACATGACCATCCCCCTAGAACATCCAGATCCCTCTGCAGGGCAAACCTCCCTTCCTCCCCATCCACTGCTGCCCCCAGCTTGGAGTCGTCTGCAAAAAGACTCATTTTACTCCTTACGCCTTCCCTAATGTCAGAGGTGTAGGCATTAAACAGGAGCAGTCCCAGAACTGATCCCTGTGGGACTGTGCTGATGACCTCCCTGGACGATGAGACTACCCCTTCTACCACCACATGCTGGGTACAATCAGATAGCCAGCTTCCAATCCATGTGACCGTCCATGCCCCCACCCCCAATTTTCCCAACTTATCCAGAAGACCAGTGTGGGGAACAGAGTCAAACGCCTTGCTGAAGTCTAGGAAGATGACATCAACTGGCCTACCCTGGTCGAGAGCTGCCATCACCCATTCGTAGAACTCCACAAGGTTGGTTTCACACGATCTGCCTGGGACGAAGCCATGTTGGCAATCATCCAGGAATCCCTGTTCCTCCAAGAACACCCCCAGCCTCTCCTTTACCATGGACTCCATCAGTTTGCCCATCACTTATGTCAGGCTGACTGGCCTGTAGTTCCCAGCTATTCCCTCAATCCCCCTTTATGGACAGGCATAATATGTGCCTCCCTCCAATCCTTCAGCACCCTCCCTGTCTGTAGAGAAGCATTAAAGAGGGCTGCCAGGGGTTCGACCAGGTCATCAGCCAATTCCCATAGCATCCTCGGATGGATTCCATCAGGACCCGGGGACTTCTTTTTTAGGGACCGGAGGGTATCCCACACCCTACCAACAGGAATTTCTCCATCCGTGCTTCCACCCCCCTCAGCAGATCCTGTGTTCCCCCTCCCATATGAAACAGTGCCCTCTGTCACCACTTTAACAAGGGGTACCCTAGCTTGTAAGGGCACTACCTCATCCACCCCGTGCCCCCTTTTCCTGTGGTTCCCCCTCCTCCTCCCTAGTGAAAACCGATGCAAAGTATTTGCTGAGCATCTCCGCTTGTTCCCCGCCCACCCCTCCCGCCCTCAATCTACTGAACTGCCTTTTACTCTCCTCCTCTCCCCAATATACCTAAAGAACCCTTTTTCTCCCTTCCTGATCCCCTGTGCCAATATGTGTTCTATCCTTGCCTTGGCCCCCCTCACTACTCTGGTAACCTGCCTGGGCGTACGAAGACACTCATCTCTATCCAAGACCCACGCGATCTCTTGAACCTACGGCAGGCCACCCTCTTTTCCCTCACCACCTCCTGGACCTCCCTGGTCCACCAGCATGGCCTCCTAGATCTACCTCCCTTGCGCCTCACCCTCACACAGGACCAGGTCGCCTCCTGTGGTCCTCTCCTGATGATTTCCCACCTATTCTCTATGTCCATGCCCTGCTTTATCCCAACCAAGTGGCCCCTGTGGATATGCCCCATGGCCCTGAAGTCTGCCCTTCTGACGTCAAGATGCCTGGTCCTTGTGTGGTTCCTCCCGCCTCCCAGGTCTAGTAGAAACCAGACCGTGTCGTGGTTGCTTCCAGCTAGTGGGTCCAAACCTCGAGTTCATGAACTAGGTCACTGTCAGCCAGGACTACATCCAAGATAAGGCCCTTCCTTGTTGGGTCAATGACCTGTTGAACTAGAAATGTGTCCTAAAAGGCGTCCAACAGCCTCTGTTCCTTGACCACTGGGGATGTCATGGTTTCCCAATCAGTCGCTGACTTGTTTAGGTCCCCTAATATCATCACCCCATCCCCTTCCTGACCACAATGGCCCTTAAGACTTGCTAGCAGACAATCCTCCAGTTCATCAGCCAGCATGGGGGGTCGGTAGACCACCCCCCATCTTGACCGCCCTGCCCCCGGGTGTCTGCATGGTGACCCATAAGGCCTCCACACTGATTCTTCCACCTTGCAAATTCGGATGCCATCCCGAATTCCCGAATGAACAGCGCCACTTCTCCCCCCCCCCCCGCCACCCTGTCCTGTCTGAGCACAGTATACCCACTCAGGTTAAGGTCCCAATCGTGTCTGGGGGTTGCCTAAGTTTCGGTGACAGCCACCATGTCCACGTGCCCATCCACCAGCATTGCATAAAGCTCCGGCATCTTGCTGCCCAAGCTCCTGGCATTTAGCAGGACCACTTTCCACCCCCACCCTGGTACCCCCCTCGAGGGCTACATGCCTCCACCTATCTGTTGCCCCAGGTGTGGTTTCCGTCACCCCATTTTGGGGCCTGCAAGGATCTGCCTCGCATCCCCCCCTCCTCCCTTTACAAGTTTAAACCCCATCTATCCTGTATGAATTTGGTCAGTTTCTGCTCAAGTACCTCCCTTCCCTCCGTGTTGAGGTGAAGCCTATCTCTTGCATACAGGCCCTTGTCCTCCCAGATCTCCCCCCCAGTCCCATACTACCCCATATCCCTGAGCTTCACCCCATGCCCTGAGCCACTCATTAACCTCCCTAATTTTCTGCTCATTTTCCACGCTGGCCCTTGGTACTGGCAAGATCTCTGAGAAGGAGACCGAGGAGCCTTTGGCATGGCAGACCCTGGCAAGCTCCCAGAACCTAGCTTGAATCTTCAACACACTATTTCCTGAAATATCATTTGTGCCCAGGTGCACCAAGATATCAGGAGAGCCTCCCCCACCCTGTGCCAGTGAATAGACCATGTGCTTTGACTTGTGTACAGTCAAACCGGAGATGCTCTTGACCCAAACTGGACTGGGTTCTCCCTCTCCCCTGCCCCTCCCACTGTATACCTCTAATCACAGAATCCCCAAGCAGGTCTACCCTAATGCCCTCATTTTCCTTGGGGCCTCCCTCCTTGTAGCCACCTGACCAATACCCACCCAGTCTCCTATTCCTGCCCTACCCATCAACTGGGTAGCTGCCGACCCTGCCATGGGCGAGACCCCTATATAGCCCTGTCCCTCCTTCCCCAACACCTTTTTCTGCTTGCCTCTCCTGCCCCGGGTACTGACATGCCACCACCCCTTACCACAGCCGACCCTTCTGCTCCTGGCTCCCCACCCCCAACCCCATCAGCATCCACCCCCCGCCATATTATTCTGGCTCTTTTCCAGGGCTTCTTCCCCTTCCTTGCCATTGGCTGTTTCTCTGCCTGATCCCACTGAACTTGCCATTTCCAAGTTAGATGTTCCCTGTGGTCCCCCAGCTGGAACTATTCTTCCCAGTACCTGTTCCACTTGCCCATGTCCCTCTACACCCCCCCACCAGTTCACCCTCAATCCCTTCTTCTACCCCTTCTCTCTGTACATTACACTCCATCCCTTTTATGGTCCTCAAGGGCCCCATCCCTAAGATGTTAATGGGCTGGCCTTTTGTCTGTCCAACCATAGCCACCTCGTTCTATCCTCCCCTGGTCCCTGGGTGCCCTAGAACCGCACCCTGAGGTGCCCCCAAGGGTTTCTTCTCCAAGCCAACCATCGTTCCTGCCCTCGTGAGACCATTTCCCAAGCCCCCCAACTTCCTTTCCCCTGCCTTCCCCTTTGGTTGATCTTCACAGACTTCCTCCCCCAGCACCTCCTCCACCAGTGGGATGAGGGGTGCAAATTTATTTGCTTGCTCAACACCACTGCTGCCCCTACTGCTGCTGGTGGAGGCCTTGTTTGAAGCCTGACCCAGAGGTTTTGGCATTCGCCTTCCTTTACCTGTACCTACTATCCTCCACTGCAACCCATCCCCCACTGACTCCCTGCCTCCTGTCACTAGACCCTTCTCTACCCCTCTGATTGTGCCATTACCTCGCACCCTATTGCTTCCGCTTGTCCCGTTCCCATCCTCCTCCCTCCCTCCTCCAAGGTCCAACACTCTCAAACCACAGTCCCAAATCCTTAGTGCACCCTTCCTCACTCCACTACTGCATCTGCCCCGGACCCACTGCCCTCACCCTCCCACCTGCTCGCCCCCCCCCCTTGCTCAGCTCCCTATTCAGCCATCTCATTTCCTCCTTCAACTGTGTGAGCTGCCTACACACCAAGCACCCTCCCCACTGCCAAGCCCAGTTCAGAACCATGGCTGCCCCACATCCACTACACCCAACCATCCTCACAAAGAGGTAATTTCCCTGGCCACCCCACCAGTTACGCTGGCATTCCATACTAGGGTGGTTAGCAATTTAAACTGTTGACAATAGTTGGTGACAACCCCTCTTTCCTCCCAGCTGGTCCAGCAGCTCTAGACCACCACACAATGCAAAAAGCGTCCAGAGGAATACTTCTGCTCTAGAACAAAATACAAATACAGATTCAAATAACCCCCTATTTGTGTTATACAAATACAGATTCAAATAACCCCCTATTTGGGTAGGGATCCCAAAAATTGCAGTTCTGCCCAGAAGAAACACTTCAGTTAACTTCAAATAACCCCCATTTGGGTTGCAGTTCTATCCAGGAGAAACACTTCAATTAACTTCAAATAACCTCCTATTTGGGTTTGGGACCCAAAAACTGCAGTTCTACCCAGAAGAAACACTTCAGTTCAGGAGCAGTCATCTTTTGGATCCCATGTGTCCAGAATCCAGAGTCTTGTTGTGTTACACCAGGCAGTCCCACAATTCCTGCTCGCTGCATCCAGCTCTCAGTGTCCAGAATCCAGAGTCTAGTTGTGTTTACTCCAGGCAGTCTGACAATTCCCGCTCCCTGGCTTCTCAACAGTCCTTCCGCAGCAGATATACAGACAGTTCCTTCAGTTCCATTTCCCTGCTCACCGGCCGATCTTTGTCTCCCTTTTGGCCACTCCCACCTCCTGCTTCATAGGCCAGTTTTCACCTATGGACTTGAATGTTTCGTCCTCGGCAAGCATTTAATAGAGGCCGGGGTCCGGGCAGGTGGAGTGGGACTAAAATCAAAGCCCCAGCGTCTTCCTTCCTCTTTGCCACTGCTGGGCCGGCCGCCGCAATCTGAGAACAGCTCTCTTGTGCTTCTGTTGCTCCCTTGACCACCAATGTGGTTGAATTTTGGCTTGCGCTCCTCTAACCACCGATGCAGTCGAAATTCTGGCTCTCCTCCTCACCGAGTTTTGATCTGCCCAGCTGAGGCGTCCTTCTACATTAGGGAGACTGAAATCTTCCATAATGAATGCAGCCCGATTGTTGCCTCGCTGATCTCCTCCAAGAGTAGTTTATCTGTCTCATTAGCCTGACTCTGTGGCCAGTAGACGTCAGTCCTCAACCCCCACTTTCTCCAGGTCCTTCCAGGAGTTGTGCCAGTCTCTTCCCACCAGGGAAGAGGCGCCTGCGGGCTCGTATACCTCCTGATCCCGTAAGCGGGAAAAGGAACCGAGCAAGTCTTCGTCTCGACGATGGCACTCTTGGGACCGGGAGAGGTCTCAGTCCCAGGAGCATGCAGTCTCAACCCCTGGTCGAGATCACTTCTTCGGCCGCTGGCTTCTCAGAACTTCTGTCGGGCCAGCCGACCGAGGATGAGGCCGACGAGGTCGAGATTGTTCTCGACCCAATCGACTCACTGTCAACGACTCCTTAGAGAGGACTCCGGTTCTTGTCTTCCCCGATGAGGAGACCCAGCCTGCTGGCATCCCCATCAAGGACCTGGTTCTGGACCCCTGGAAGTCACCGGTGCCCCCAGTGTCTCCCGAGCGATCGAATCGGCCCGCCCGATCTCGGTCGAGGTCTACAACCCCCTCGACCGAAAGGCCAAGGAAGAGCAATAAGAGCTCAAAAAAGAGGCGACGCCATCGGTCGTCCTCGTCCTCCTCGGATGAGGAGAGGCTCCGGTGGAAACTCCGTCGACGCTATGAGGACCTCATGTGGCAACAGCTGATCTTGTCCAGGCACAAGCCTTCCCCAGCTACTACCCCGGCCATTACTTGGCTTTCATCTCCTAGGCCGAAGCTGACCCCTTCGGAGCAGAAATCTTCGGTTCCCCCACCCACAGGGACGGCGAGACCACCTGTTCGGCCTAAACTGGTCTCTCCACCGATCGTGGTGGAACCGCCATCTAAGCAGCCTGTGGGAGGGGCTCATTCCAAAGGAGACAGACGGACACCGGGCTTCCCTGGCATTTGTCGGTCACGGTCACCCTGGACTGCCCCCGGCGAGTCGAGGGTGATTAGGGCGGCAGGCTGCTCTATCCGGATTCGTCAGATTTGGACATCACCGGACTTCATTCTCATCCTGGGGATGATGAATAGTCCGTTGGCTTAGGGACCGAGGAAGGTCCTTCCTCCTTCCAAGGGCTCCTTCGCCTCATCTCTGAGTCCACAGGGATGCCCCTGGAGCCTATCCAGAAAAAGGCAAAGTACTCTCTTACGGACATCCTTGAGAGAGGGGATACCCCAACAGAGGCCTTCCATATTGGTCCAGCCTTTGAACTCTGGCAACGTCCTTATGGATGAGGTGAAGGAGTTGCTTAAAGACAATGCAAGTCACAATTCAAAGAGTTTTTTTTTTAAAGCAAAGGGCCTATTCAGCATGGGAGTGGTAAGGAAGGAACCACCTTCTTTCAGTGGAAAGGAAGATCGGACATCATGGGACGGTGCTGGGAGAGTTACCACATGAATGGGTGGGAGGAGCCAGCCTGAAGACATTCTGGCTGAAGTTAAAGGGAAAGAATCAGTGCCAGAAGTATGGATACGTACACCATATCCACATCCCTAGAAAGGTGATTTTTGCCTAATGCAGACTGAAGCAGGCACACACTGTCTCTCTGACCAGTATGACCCCTAGCTCAGACGCTACTCATCAGTTGGTTAGTAACCCATTTACCACAAGTTACAGTATTTGGTTCACAGTTTATGATGTTTAATAGCTGTAATATTACATCAGATAAATGTTTTGGGGTGAGCACTCCAGTCACCTGTAAGTGCTTGTTTAGTTCAGTTAAAAGCTTCGTTCATGTTTTGTTCACCTGTTTTGCAATGCATGTGGAAGATGCAAAGGGCTTGGTTAATTAATCCTTTTAATAAAAAAGTGTTTTCTATGTTGCATGCATTGGTTGGGTTAAATAGCCTCAAGGAAGTCAAAAGATATTGGAATACAGCCTCCACTGTGGTACCAAACAGAAGTGCATCTCTTCATGCCTGTTTGAGTAGGTTACAACATTTGTATGATTAATTTCCTTGATGCAGTTTTATATGGCAGCATTTTGCTTTAAAACTCAATAAAAATAAATGTGAAAAAAAAAGTGGGGGAGTGGTGAATCAGACAAACCTCCTCTTCCTGTGCAGTGCAAGCTTTGCTCATGTCGCCAAAAAGGTAATATGCAAACAGGTACAAAAACGTATATAAGCAGGCTCTCACCCCCCAGCCTCAGAAGCCCAGAGTCCTGGATGACGTCAGGCTCCCCCCAGCTTTGACAGGGTGCTGCACCGTGCATGCTATAAATTCAAAAGCTATGCAAATTGTGGTGAGCTGCCCTCCTCTCCCACCTCTCATAAAAGGGAGAGGCATGCACACCAGTCAGTTCTTGCCTGGGCTATGTTCTGAGCCTTAGCTCAGACAAGTGCATCCTACTGGCTGGAGAGAAAGAAGCTAAGGGGGTCCAGTAAAGAAACAGTAAGAAAAGCCAAAGACTTTGTAGGAGCTGACTGACAGAAAAAAGGAAAGGAGAATCAACAGACCTCTTGGTTCCAGTGCAGAGACCTTCCAGTGGAAAAGTGGAGGGCTCTCCTCAAGAGAGTTGCTTAAGGTTTCTGAGGATACCCTCTATGTTTTTTGATGGAGGAGGACAACATCCTAGGCCAATATGGTAGAGCCATAGGGTAGTCAGTAGAAGTCTTCCCACCCGTCTGTCAATACTGTGTGCTCCAGCAGCAGTGCAACGAAACTGGGCAAAAATCTGACCCTACCTTTATTTCCACTGTAAAAGATTTCAGGCATCTTCCAGTTTAATTTGGTGGTACAATTTTCGAATTCCACCAACATTTGAGTATTTTATAAATGCTTTAACCCTTGCAGGGCAGAGGACTGATATATCAGTCCAATATTCCTATACGTTCTAATTCTGTTGGAAGCCCAAGGCTTAAATGAGTTTCTTCTTAAGAAAAAAAGATGGCCACCACATTTTGCATAGAAATAGCATGGTAGACCTAGCAAGGATTAGGACAGAAAACATAAAAAAAGTTTTATGGTGCACAGCATAGGAGGTACCTAGACAAGTACATTTGACTGGTATGCTAATATTTTTCATAACTGTAGCTGAAAAACTTTTTGGGAAAAACATTTTTCATTGCACTGCTGCTTTAAACCACACATGTGCACAATACATGACCTGCCAGGTGTGCATCTGTGCCCCAGGAGTTTCAGGAAAGTTCACACCACGGTGAACTGGAGCCAAGGTTAGGTTGCAAGGAAGTCTAAGGAGAATTATCCCATAAATTAAGGCCTCCGTGAGGAAGGAAACAGCAATCCTCAATGTAGTACCAGGAGTATGGGTGACTGTAAGATTACAGCTAAAGGCCCCTCTCGCTAGGTGCAGTCCTAAAAGAGTTATACTAGGTGGAGAGGACTAGCACTGTCTAGACAGAGTGTCCTAGTACAGGTACTCCCAGAAGTGAACTGCCCCATACAGTAAGTAAGATCAAGGGCTAGATCTGTAGTGTAGAGAGATCCAAACAGTAAGAGTCCCCAAGATGTATGTGTCCCTTTTGTAGATGAATGTATTTTAGCTGTGTCCCCTTGTGGGACAAATGTCTGATTGTGGAGTTTAACATATTTTAATTATGCTTGACTCTACTGCCTCTGTGTAGACAATGGCATCCTTTAAAGGGACACTGGCAAAACTTTTTGCATCATATCAAGTTGATAACCCACATTTTATGATTGCTTACCTTCTCTGCAATTCATTGAGGTTGCTGGTAGTTTTATCTGCCTCCTTTCTTAGTAAAACTGGAATGCATGCAAAAGGTGTAGCTCTACCTATCCTAGTTTTATTTCAAATCCTTGATCTTCTCTTATTGCATACTTCTTTAACACAATGAACACCCCAAACAGTGCAGGCACTCATGATGCAATAGTCTCCTCTCTTCCCACTACATCCTGAGTGTCTAGACTGTGTTAGGGGTGCTCCCAAGTCCAGGAAGGATGCAGTGGGAGTTAAGGAATGTAAACAAACATAGTGTTGTGTAGTAACACCAGCAGGGTGGGCAGTCTGTTTTTCACTTTTTAAAAGAAAAAAGAAATCAGAATCAAAGGAACCATCTGCATCAACAATCTCTACAGAATGTGATTAACTGTAACATGTTTTTTTTAAAATCTGAGGCCTAAAAGGGTTGACAGTGTCCCTTTAATGTTGAAATTAGTTGATGCATTTAGTAGAGGCTGTATGCAACTCCTCCGTTATACCTGAACACAATTAAAACCTTGTCCCATTCGTCATCCTGAGGGATGGGGCCTACAGTACATGGCATCCAGGAGACAGGCTACACTTGTGAGTATGTTAAGTCTTTTTAACATGGATTGGAAAAAGGAGGCAACCCAACTGGTCAAAGAACATCAAAAAGACAAAGAACCTCTGAGCGCAAACACTGAGGCAAGGGTTACCCCAAAGGGCATTTGGCTGGGAAGCCAAGTTTCAAGAAAATACAAAATCACACATGCCCCCACAATGCAAAGCATCATGGGCTGCATATGCAAATCACCACAGAATGTTATGCTGGTCCAACTTTAAGCAGAATTGTACAGCCAGGCGCTCTCACACAGTTTGCAAAGGGTGCTAACAGAAGACATAGACACGTGTTTCGTCCTACCAGGACTCATCAGTATGCCTCGGCCTGTTTGGCACCCCAGTGGAATGGACCAGCTACCCTTAAGGCAGTGTGCCTTGATATATTGTGGTGAACCCATTAAAATAAAAAACTATTTAAAAGACAAAGAACCTCTGTGCGCAAACACTGAGGCAAGGGTTACCCCAAAGGGCATTTGGCTGGGAAGCCAAGTTTCAAGAAAATACAAACCCACACATGCCCCCACAATGCAAAGCATCATGGGCTGCATATGCAAATCACCACAGAATGTTATGCTGGTCCAACTTTAAGCAGAATTGCATGGTTCAGGTGACTGTCGATTAAATCTTCTATTTAATCAACAGTTACCATACCAGAACTACTTCCTTGAGAAACTCTCTTGTGAATGTCCCTTGAGAAATATCCCTCCACAGAGAAGAAAGGGAAACCACAGGTGTGGCCAGAACAAAGGGAACAGGCACTTAACACAGTGAAGCAGGGATCTCTATGTTGTGGAGCAGCAGAAAGATGAAAGAAACACTGAAAAGAGCACAGCATGGGTTGTGAAAGTCTTTGAAGACTGGCCGACACCCTGTGTACCTTATCTTGTTTTGTGCCTGAGGAAACACCATGAAGCAAACACTTGATCAGAGGTAAGATTTTGGTTAGGGAAGCTAATTAAAAGCCTTCTAAGTGCAAGAAAGGCACAGTTCTAGGATTCAAAATATTTTTTAGGACAGGCAGCAAGTGAGAGAGATTCAGGATTTAGAAAACAGGAAAGTGACTTTATGTTACTAGAATGTGAACTCTGCTGTATGTGTGTTCCCCCCCCGGCCCCGTAGCTTACTTGGGTTAATTTGTTGGGGAAGGAAGTGAGAGACAGACAGACAGACGGACAGACTCATGCATATGTTATTTATTTTATGAACATTCAAATGTCAGAAATCATTTCAGGACTCTATTTCTGGTATTTGTAAATTCACAAACTTTGTAACACGTGAATGAGTTCTGGGGCTACTTTTCAAGTTGGCAGGATCAAAGAAAAAATTACTCACCTTAGTAATGTTGTTTCTTCTAATGGATTCTTGCTATATTATGACAATTGCAGTTTGTCCCACCATTAGAACTGCTCCGGAGGTGAAAGAGTTAACTCCCATTCAAAGAATGGAACTTGGAGCGCGAGCTCGGTTAGAGAAGCTCTGTCTGGGTTATTTCAAACCTAAACTGTCAGATCTTTACGAGCAAAACTCACTAAGGTCTGTGTGGAAGCTGTAACCTACACTAGCCAACTGGCTACCTGACTATTAAGACATACCCTGGTCCCAACACAAAGACTCAAGTCAGGGGACCAGAAGTAATAATATAATATAAGTAAAATATGACATAAAAATAAAACATCACACCCCAAAACCCCAAGAAGGGGTGGAAAACATATAATGGGCATAACTAGCGCCCACACTATGCTGCCCACCCCATACCCAAGTAGAAGTTCTGAGAGGGGCAGGCTGGGGGGGAGGTCATAATATAGCAAGACTCCATTAGAAGAAACAACATTACTAAGGTGAGTAATTTTTTCTTCAAACAACATGAAGTCTTGCTATATTATGACAATTGCAGAATACACAGCAGTACCTCCATGGAGGAGGGACAGAACCTACTTAGGGAATAGGCTCTGAAGCACAGCTGTGCCAAACCGAGCATCCCTCCTGGCCTGGACATCCAGGAGTAATGCTTGGTGAAAGTATGTACCGCTTTCCAGGTAGCTGCTTGACATATCTCTAAGATAGGATGTCTCTGGCAGCAGCTAGAGACGAGCTGACCTCTGGTAGAATGAGCCCTCAGGCCTGAAGGGGAACTTTCCCAGTTTTTGATAACAAAATTGGATACAAGAGACAATCCACCTGGCAATGGATCTCTTAGTGGCAGGTTTCCTTTCCGACCTCACCATAAGTGAGAAAAAGTTGGAGGATTCGAACCTGTGACCCTTGGTACGCTCTTATAGTAACTTAGGGCCCTCTTAACATCTAAACTGTGCAATCTCCTCTCACCAGAGGAAGAATGGTCAGTGAAAAACACTGGAAGGGAGATAGATTGATTAAGATGGAAATCTGAAACCACCTTAGGCAAAAACTTCCTGTTAGTCCTGAGGACTACCTTATCCCTGTGGAAAGAAAAGTCAGTTTCTACTGACAGGGCTTACAACTCACTTATGCGCCTGGCAGAAGTGACAGCCACTAGGAAAACAGTTTTCCAAGTTAAGTACTTAAGCTCTGTAGAAGACAGAGGTTCAAAAGGAGGTTGCATTAACTGGGCAATGCAAACATTAAGGTCCCAGGCAGGGGCCGGATCCCTAAAAGGTGGATTAGAATGAAGTAATCCTTTAAAAAACTTGGAAAATACAGGGTGAGCGGAAAGAGAGGAGGGCTTTCCTGCTGAAACAAAAGCAGACACAGCTGCCAAATGTACTTTCAGGGTAGCTGGTCTCAGTCCCAAGGAATTAAGGTAGACCATATAGTCCAAAACAATGGGCAAATCAGCAGATTCCGGGGAAATATGTTTCCCAGAACACCAAATGGAAAACCTTTTCCACTTAGAATTGTAAGTAGCCCTAGTGGAAGGCTTCCTAGAAGCCTTTAGGATTTCAAGAACACCCTGAGAAAGGTGCAGGTCAGCAAATTCTAACTCCTCAAGAGCCAGGCCTTGAGGTAGAGGGATCTGAGGTTCGGATACCAAACTCTCCCCTGTGCACAGGTTAACAGGTTGTGATTCCTGGGGAGGCACAGGGGAAGATGGACTGCTAGTGACAGAAGGAGTGGGTACCAGGGCTGCCTGGCCCAATCTGGGGCAATCAGAATCATCCTGCAAGGCTGGGATCTGATTTTTACTAGCACCTTGAATAGGAGAGGGAAGGGGGGAAAGGCATAAAGAAACTTCCCTTCCCAATCTAGGAGAAAGGCATCCAGGGGAATTGAGCCCAACACTGGGGGCCTGCAACAGAACAGTGGAAGTTGGTGATTGTCTGGGGCTGAGAAAAGATCTATTTGAGGGGTGCCCCATCTGGCAAAAACTATCCCCAGTACTTGAGGATCCAGAGACCATTCGTGATGGCCCTGGGAAATCCTGCTGAGAGCATCTGCTAAGACATTGTCCTTTCCTGGAAAGTGAACTGCTATGAGGGAAGTGTTCAGGGAATAGGCCAGAGACCACAACTTCATTGCCTCGGTGCACAAGGCCGAAGACCGAGTGCCCCCCTGCTTGTTGATGTACCACATTGTTGTGGTGTTGTCTGTTCTGACTTGCACCACTTTGTTCTGAACAGACACAGAAAACACTTGAAGTGCTAAAAAGACAGCAAATTGATGTGGAGCAGAGATTCCTGAGGGGACCACACTCCCTGAGTGGAGAGGTTGCCCATGTGGGCTCCCCACCCCAGGAGGGAGGCATCCGTAGTGAGGGTCAAGGAGTGAGACAGAGGAATGAAGGGGACCCCCAGTCTTAAATTGCTCTGATCCTGCCACCACTGGAGGGCCTGGATCAGGGTTCGTGTCACTGGGACCAACTTGGAAAGGGGGTCTCTTCTCTGAGACCAAAAGGCTCTCAAGTGAAACTGAATGTCCCTCATCTGAAATCTTGCTCCTTGCACTACGGCTGTGGACGCAGCCATGTGCCCCAGGAGCTGCAAAAAGTGTCTTGCTGGTCGAGAGACCTGCAGAGTGAAGAGGAGGCCAGAGCCACCAAGTTCCTTACTCCTCTAAGGGTAGGAAGGCTCTGGCCTGCTTTTGTGTCCAGTTCTGCACCTATGAAGGTGAGCACCTGAACTGGTTCCAGAACTGATTTTGGAAGATTGAGCAAGAAGCCCAGGGGGAGAGCAGCTGCTGGGTAACTTGCAGGTGAGATCTTACCTGTTCTGGGGACTGGCCTACAATGAGCCAGTCGTCCAGATAGGGAAAGACAGCAACTTTGCCTTCTTAAATGAGCCACTGCTACTGCCAGACATTTTGTGAATACCCTTGGGGCAGAGGTGAGGTCAAGGGCATTGCTCTGAACTGGTAGTGACCTGAGGGCAGTTCGAATCTGAGGTACTTTCGGTGGGAGCTTCTGATTAGGACGTGAAAATAGGCATCCTTGAGGTCCAGGGAGGCTAGCCAGTCCCCTGGCCTTAGAGAGGGTAAAATCATTGCCAGAGTTACCATTTTGAACTTTGGTTTCAAAAGGTGTTTGTTCAGATATCTCAGGTCTAAAATGGGCCGCCATTCTCCTGTCTTTTTTGGGGTAAGGAAATATCTGGAGTACAGACCCTTGCCCTGGTGTAGGGGAGAAACCCTTTCTACAGCTCTGAGAGCCAGGAGGGTTGAGACCTCTGTTTCTAAAGTAAAGGTCTCTAAAGAGTTTGCAGGTGGGAAAGACCTGATTCTCATCTTTGGGAACTTTTGAAGCCGAGAACCAGACCCTGGCTTACTACTCCAGGACCCACTTGTCTGAAGTTAGAGACACCCAGTTCTGAACGAAGTAAGCCAACCTGCCCCCTACAGGTAAAGGAGAATCGGCCCTGGGCACCCCATCAGGGTGTCTGTTTGGCAGGTGCTTTAGGCTGAGGGGTGGGAGCAGGCCTGCCCACACCCCGTCTGCCTCTCCCTCTGAAGAACCCCCTCTGAGCATAAGCAGAGGAGGCCTGGGTTTGGTAAAAAGGCCTGTGAAAAGGCCTACCTCTACCCCTGGGGGCCTGCCTCTGAGGAGTGGCTTGCCGCTCCTTAGCCTGAGCACTCTTATAGGTAGTCCTATATTCATCCATTTTCTTCATATAATTCTCTGTCTGCTCCCCAAACAGAGAATTTCCAACCACAGGAAAATCCATAGCCTTAGTCTGGGTATCCTGTGACAAGTTAGTACACCTGAGCCAGGCCAACTCTGGAAAGCTACAGACGTAGCCATGACTCTAGAGGATACATCATTAAAATCCACAGCAGCATGAAACTGCACCTTAGATGCCTCAATGCCATCAGCAGCCACCTGTTCCAGCTCACTAGCAAGCTGGCCAGAGGCCTGTTTGGCCAAGGCCATGACAGTGTCCCATCTAGATTTCTGATACCTTGCTACATAAGCCATGTAATTTGCTTGCCTGAGTCCCAAGGACGCTGCCATGTATTGTTTTTTAGCCATGGCATCAATCTTCCTGGAATCCTTGTCAGGAGGATGTGAAGCCAAAGGAATATTAGCTTTATCACAAGCTGCAGCCTGAACCACACCAACGTGGCTGCATTGCTGTGAAAGGAATTCTGTATCAGGACTTCGACAGAGTGTACCTCCTGTCCATCTTTTTGTCCAGGAGGCACAGAATTAGGAGTTTTAAAATCTTTATTGTCTGTTTCCTAAATGATTTATGCAAGGGAATAGACAATCTCCTAGACTCTGAATATCCATCATTTCTACAAAATCAGGTTCCTCTTAGTTCATCCACAGCTTCCTCCAATGGAAGCTGGAGGGTTTCAGCAACTTTTTGTAAAACATAAAGTGAGAGGGGACTCAGAAAGCAAAGGGGAGATTCTAAAGGTCTGTCTGGGGAGATGTCCGTTCAATGGGCACACCCAGACCCTCAAAGTCACATTCATACTGTTCATAATCATCCTCCCTCCTCTGGTTCATAAAATTCTTCAACAACATATTCCTGAACTGGTGGAACCGACCGAACCGACCTTTTATCAGATAGTGGCGGTTCGGACGGAACCGGAGAAAGTGACTGGACAATCTGAATAGCTCTTGCTATCTCTGCAGCAGTTGGAGAAGGAATTTTGGGCTCCACACCTGCTGATTTTCTTGTTTTCTTTACTGGAACTGGCTCCTCCGAGCCAGCTTTACGCTTGCCAGAGGAAGTCTCGCCCTGGTCAGAGGGGCACTCCTCCGTTCGGTTGGCACCAACCGGGCTGTGCCATCCGGCCAGCGGACTTTGGCCTCTCGCTCCTGAGCCTGCCAACTCTTTATCCAGGGTGGCTGCAGGAAATTTTACAAATCTGGCAGTCTGAATTGAGGTGGTCAAACCCCAGACAATATACACATGTGGTGTGTGGGTCAGCCTTGGCAAAGACTTCCCACAGGCATCACAGTGTTGAAACCCAGTGGGCCCGGTTTTTCCTTTGGGTTTTTCAGACATAATGCCAGCCTAACCAAAAACTTGCCTTTTTAAACGGCAGTGCCAGGCAAGACACCCTTATCGGTTCCTAAACGTGTCACGGGTCTTGGAAACCGTAATAAAACTGCTTTTTTAGAACCGATAAGAACCGGAACTAATTTCAAAACCTTTGAATTCAAGTTTAAAACAGCTGATCGGTTCAAAACCGAACCGATAACATTTACAAGTTCCACACAGAAAATAAACTTAAATTACTTACGATACCACAGACAGAGCTTGAACCGAACTGTTTTATGGTTAAATAATAATATTCTCGGTTGATTTGAACCGAGAAAACACTGTTTAAACCGAGAATGAACCGAGCAGTAGGAGAAATCTCCGGAGCGACTGTTCAGTGAGGCGGAGTAAAGAATCTGACAGTTTAGGTTTGAAATAACCCAGACAGAGCTTCTCTAACCGAGCTCGCGCTCCAAGTTCCATTCTTTGAATGGGAGTGAACTCTTTCACCTCCGGAGCAGTTCTAATGGTGGGACAAAATACAATTGTCATAATATAGCAAGACTTCATGTTGTTTTAATCTACTGTAATCAAAGAGCAAAAAAAAAAAACACCTTTGTGCATTTTTTTTTAAACATAACCCATGTTATAAGCGTAATAACTCACTTGATGACTGGAACGTTGCTATGTAAGCGCGTGACGTGGGGTTTCTTTGCATGCCACTTGCTTGGTTCAGAGGTGTCCGTTTGGATCAAAACGTTATGTTTACAAAAGATATTATCCTTAAAGCAATACCAAGGTTTGTCAGGCAATTTGTACTCTGCAAAGCTGTGCTATAGAGGGGAACAAACTTCTTCATGTTGTTACTCTATGTTTTGTGCAATAAAGCCGGGATTACTGATCAACTCTTTTGACCATATGGGCCTGTTTTTTTCAGTAAACAGTGCTGACCTGTTCAACAATTGAACAATTTTTGTCCATAAGTGCAATAACCCACTCCAGGGAATAGGGTTATAGGGATTTAATGCACGCCTTGGGTGCTGTAAGTGCACTTGGCCTGCGCCCTCATGCCTCACAACACACCTGAGGTGTGCATTAAATCCCTATGACCCCATACCCTGTTGTGGGTTATTGCTTAAATATGTTCCCCATTCAAAGTGTGACATTATTTCTCTGCTGTAAATAATGTTACAGAAGAATTACCCAGAGATCTTAAAAAATAAAAAAAAACACTCAACAAACTACTGCAAGTTTTTGTTTCTCATTCCCTATCACACACATGCATTTCCCAGACCAAACCCAATGCAAAGCATCATGGGTAACAGTATTTGCTTTCTTGTCAGGACACACATATTTGTAAATTGGCCATCAAGTGGTGAAACGGTGAGCGCTGTCAGTCTTTTCATGGTGCAAATTAACTGATGACAAGGGCAGAACAAACCTGTTACTGTTAGAAGATATACAAAACATGACAGCTAAAGTGGAGGTTCTGATAATGGGAGACTTCAACATGCCGGATACAGATTGGTCAATACCAGCAGGAACATCTGCCAGAACTACACTCATAGTGGATTCCCTGCAGGGGGAGGGCCTCAAACAACTGGTACAGCAACCCACAAGAGACAGGGCTATCCTAGATCTAGTACTGACTAACAAAGAAGGGATCACAGATCTCCAGGTAGAAGGTCACCTGGGGCCAGTGACCATCACATGGTATGGTTCAATTTGGCTACTACATCTAAATCATCCCATTCCAAGGCAAAAATATGGGACTTCAGAGGAGCTGACTTTGATAAGATGGCCAACAGAGTTAAGCTAGCCCTGGCAAAAGAAACACAGGTGAGGGGTACAGGCAAAGTGGGCAAGCATTAAGGATGCAATACTTGAAGCAACATCCCATTGTGTTAGACAGAAAAGGAAGTGCAAAGAAGAAGGAAACCACTTTGGTTCTCAAATACAGTAGCGGAAAAGGTCAGAGCCAAAAGGCTGGCCTTCAGGAAATATAAGGGAACACAGCAGGATGAAGATAGGGAGGCATACCAAACTGCCCTAAGGGAAGCAGGTAAGGCAGTAAGGCAGGCAAAGTCCCAAACTGAGGAAACACTAGCACGAACAGTAAAAGAAGGTGACAAGACTTTCTATAGATACATTAGTGAAAGGAGAAAGTCCAGAGGGGGTATTGCTAAGCTTAATGGAGAAAAGGGAGCATGTGAGGAGGAGGACCCTGTAAAGGCATCTATCCTAAATAGATACTTTTGCTCAGTATTTACTGAAGAGAAGGTAGGCAGGGCCCAGCTCAGCATCATGGACACAGGGGAGGGAGGTGAGCACTACTCCTTTACAAAAGAAAGGGTCCTACAAGAGCTTGCTAAGCTCAGGTGGATAAGGCAATGGGACCTGATGGCATACATCCCAGAGTACTTAAGGAGCTAAAGGAGGAACTAGCAGAGCCATTAGCAGAATTGTTTAGTGAGTCTCTGAGCACAGGAGAGGTCCCAGAAGACTGGAGAAGGGCTCATGTGATCCCGCTCCACAAGAGTGGTAGCAGGGAGGCGGGGAACTACAGACCGGTCAGTCTTACCTCAGTAGTGGGCAAGATTATGGAGGCACTCCTTAAGGAAAGGATAGTGCAACACCTGGAATCCATAGGGGCACAGGATCCAAGACAGCATGGGTTTACAAAGGAAGGTCCTGTCAAACTAATCTCATAGATTTCTTTGACTGGGTAACCAGAGTGGTGGACCAAGGGGAGCAGTTGATGTCGCCTACCTTGACTTCAGCAAAGCTTTTGACACTGTTCCACATAGAAGATTGATAAATAAGCTGGGTAGGCTCGGGTGGGTCAGAAGTTGGTCAACTGGGTGGCAAACTGGTTGACGGGCAGAAAACAGAGAGTGGTGGTAAATGGTACAGTCAGAAGAGATGCAAGTCACAAGTGGGGTACCTCAGGGATCAGTCCTGGGCCAGTCCTCTTCAACATCTTCATTAGTGACCTTGCAGATGGACTAGAGGGTAAGGCTTGTCTGTTTGCAGATGACACCAAGATCTGTAACAGAGTAGATGATCCAGATGGGTGGGCAGAATGAGAAGAGATCTGGATAAACTAGCAGAATGGTCAGAAGAGTGGCAACTGGGATTTAATGCAAAGAAGTGCAAAATCATGCACATAGGGAAGAGAAACCCTGAAGCCACCTATAGGCTGGGAGGGAGTTGCTAGCAGTCACAAAGGAAGAAAGAGACTTGGGCATCATCATCACTGATGACCTAAAATCATCCAAGCAGACCTCTAAAGCAGTAGGTAAGGCTAGGGGGTGTTAGGGTGTATTAGTAGGGGATATCACAAGTCGTAGAGGAGGTAATATCCTCTGTACAAGACACTGGTTGAGCCCCATCTGAGTACTGCGTGCAGTATTGGAGGCCACACCTCACAAGGACATTAACCAAATTGAGGCAGTCCAGAGAAGGGCAACCAAAATGGTGCAGGGACTGCATCAGAATACATATGAGGACAGATTAACAGAGTTCAATATGTATACCCTTGAGCAAAGGAGGGAGAGAGGTGATATGATCGAGGCATTCAAACACCTTAAGGGCATAAACAAGGTGAAAGAGTCTAACATGTTTAAATATAAGAAAAATAGCAGGACAAGAGGACACAGCATGAGATTAGAGGGGGGCCGATTAAGGGGGAATGTGAGGAAATTCTTTTTCACAGAAAGGGTGGTGGATGCATGGAATGGCTTACCACAAGAAGTGGTGGCTATGAATACAGTGCAGGGCTTCAAACAGGCATGGGATAGGCATAAGGGAGCAATACAAATGACTATGAATAGATAGGCCACTGACAGAGCAAAGGCCGATGGCACATTTATAAGGTAGAAAAAGAAATGGGCAGACTGGATGGGCCTTGAGGTCCTTATCTGCCATCAACTTCTATGTTTCTATGTTTCTATGTGGCAGAAGTCAGTTCAACACTAAGTTAGAGAAGTGCATGTAAACCATGGAAAAGTAAACCATTCAGTAGACAGACCTTCTGAAATTTCTTCTTGTAGATTTTTTAGTTCAGCTTTGATTTCTGCTTTTAGTTTCTCCACTGCTTCCTTGTCCAGTGGCGTGGTTACTGGTTGTCGTGCCCCTATTTTAAACAAAAGAAAGCTACTATCAGCAAAACTACACATCAGCTGGGACTCAAACCCAATGTACAGTAAACGTACATTAGAAATATAGTCTAAAAATATTGTTCCTCACTTGACTTATGGTAGTAGACACATAATTTCCAAGGGAAACCAAGATATACGAATTTAGGATTACATCAAAGGCAGCAATTATTTTAATGAAACTTTTTTTGTCCCTTCCCCTGCACCCCCAACCTGTCTTTCCTCCTGGCTATCCGACATCCCTGTCTGCCTGTCAGTCTCACCCTTCACTACCGCTTTCTTCTACCTGGCTTCCCAGACTATCTTCGCATTCTTGAAGGATCCAGTTAACCCCTGCCAGGGTGCTCCCCTCCCTTGGGGAAGGAGGAAAGCAGCATTCCTGGGGGGTCCTCTGAGGTATGCAGGGCTGAGGAGGCAGGAGCAGTGCGCTAAAGGGATTGTGGGGTGAGGGAACTAGGCAGCTGTCATTCAGCAGGCTGAGATGAGTGGTAGTTTCCATTTTTGTTGGCCCCTCCCAAACAGTGAGCACTGTGGCGATGCTGGTCTACGTGTTGTCACTCATGCCGGCAGGGCTCCGCACACCACTAGGTGTTGCCCTCACAGTGGTGCTCCACAGCACCCTTCCCCAGGAGGAAAGCATCCATGCAGACACTCTTATCACCCTCCATGCCAGCCTCTGCTCCTGACGTTCCGGGCTTGGGGCTCGAACCCAGGTCGCTAGCGTGCCAAGTGGGTGATCTATCACTCGATGCCATGGAGCCGGCAAAACTTCCTTTCTTGATGCATATTGCTTCTCTAAATAAGGAGAATATAAAATGTGCTTTTTACTTTTTGCAGAAGCACTTCTTCTCCATTAAGGAGTAGTATTGGCTTTGTTTTCCTAAGCAGATGCCAGTTTACCCTCATAACTGGACAAGAGGGTGACACCAAGATAATCATCAGAGTTCAGTGATCACCATGCGGCATTAACATTTCATATAAAACCACTGTTAAAACAAAAACAAAAACAAAAAACTTTAATTTCACAAATAATGCAACTTACACTTATTATATAAATGGACCATTTATTAAAAGAATTTCCCACAGAAACCATAATGTATTCTAAAACCCACAGAAAATGTTAACTGCCCAGTGTTTAAATATTTTATAATGCACTCTGTAGCAAAATCCATACTGTATTTAATTAACACATACAAACTGGGAATTGCTCTAATAACATTCAATATGTAAGTAATATCTTAAAACCTCCCCCCTTTAACGGAATCTTTTTGTCAGAAGTGTTTCTCAATTATGTCCCTTGTTACCTTCTGATAGCCAAGTAGAAGACTGCAACATTATGATTAATCAGCTGATCATTTAAACAAGTACCACTTCACACACTGGGAGATTCGTTTGAGTGCTGAAATCTGGTGGTAAATGACAGAGTTGGGGGGGGGGGGGTCGGAAGGGTACACACTTCATAGAAGAGATTGGGAGGGCAGAAGAGAGAGGATTGGGCTTTTATGTTGCAGACACACTCAAATCCCACATGGTTGAAGGAATAAAGATGACTAACTGTGCCCTGGAATACATGTGGGTCAAGATAAAGGGTAAAAGGAGAAATCCTTGACCATGGGACTACGCTGCAGACCCCCAATAAGAATACGCTAAAGGATCAGGAGCTAAAAATTGAAATGTTAATGGCAGCCAAGAAAGGAGATCTAAACCACAGAAAAACTGATTGGGGGTGAAGGTAAGGCTAAAACTGCTGCAGAAAAATAATTCGTGAAAACAATACACACTTGCTTTCTAACCCAACACATATGGGAAGACACTAGAAAATGTACTGTACTAGACCTGGTCCTGAGCAATTTAGGGGGCATTATCAACTGGGCTATAAAGGAACCATGGGTAGTAGTGACCCCCAACATGGTTACACAGAAACACAGAAACTGTCGGCAGATAAGGACTGCCAGGCCCATCCAGTCTGCCCGAAAGCCCTACACTAGTTTGTGGCTTCTGACCCTACCTGGTCAATGACTTTTCACCCCTCCTTCCCACCTTTAAGGTACCCTTTTTGCCTGTCCCAGGCATGTTTAAAACCTTCCACTGTGCTCACCACCACCACCTCCTGTGGCAGCCTATTCCACGTGTCCACTACCCTCTCTGTGAAGAAAAACTTCCTCACATTTCCCCTCAACCTGCCACCTTCCAATTTCATATCGTCTCCCCTCGTTCTTGTACACCTCTTATATTGGAAGATGTCTCCCCCATGCACCTTGTTAATGCCCTTAAAGTACTTGAATGTTTCTATCATGTCCCCCGATTCCTCCTCTCCTCCAGCAAGTACATATAGAGGTCCTTTGGTCTCTCCTCATATGTTTTCTGGTGCAATCCCTGTACCATCTTAGTCACCCTTCTCTGGACCGCCTCCACCCTGTCAATGTCCTTACGAAGCTGCAGCTTTCAGAACTGCACACAGTACCCTAGGTGAGGCCTCACTAGTGTTTTGTAAAATGGCATCATCACCTCCCTCCCTCCATCTGCTAGTGATGCCTCCACCTATGCACCCCAGAATGCCACTGGCCCTCCCTGCAGCCTTTGTACTCTGCTTAGACACCTTTAGGTTGTCGAAATATTAGCCACTGGGTCCCATTCTTCCTTCCTTGGTGATGGTCAGCAACTCCCCCATTCCTGTAGCTCTCTACAGGGTTCGCTCTTCCCAGGTGCATTATTTTGCTCTTCCTGGATGAGTACATAATACACAGGAAACTAGAGATAGAAATAAGTACTGCCAGGCATTATAACTTCAAAAAAGCAATCTTGTAAGATTATAAGTAAGCACTAACAGTGCATTGTGAGGCATAAGGCTACACATTGAGTGTCTTCGACTACCCTGGAAGTGCATCAATATGGCTCGATGCACACTCAGGAGCATGCGATTATGCTTATAAAATGGTTTTGTATTTTTAATATGTTTACAAATTAAAACAAATATGTTGAAATATGTAAAATTGTAACTCTTAATTGATTTGTTTGTAAACTAGTCCGTCATCTGCTAGCACTTAATAGCCTTTTTTGTTTTAATTTGGATAATTGTCCCAGTGTTCTTTCCATAGATGTAATTTATTTAACTGGGGTAGTTCTCAGTAAGTGCTTCCTCCATTCCCTTAGCCATGACATACTGCACTAATTATCATTTTTTGTTTGTTTAAATAATGCATGGGAGCAATATACTGGGGAGATGCTTTGTGTGTAAGAGAGAGGGTTTTTTCTATTATGTGGCCACAAAGAAAGTGAGAGAGCATGAAGTGACTCAGTTATGAAGTACTGCTGAGAGAGAGAGAAACAGACTGTACTGTGTGTTAAGAAAGCGAGAGCGATGTGGTCATGACAGTGTGAGATGACTGTCAGGTTTTAAAAGAAATGACTGTTGCAGTGAGTGTTTCTGTGTTTTGTTTTTTTTCTATATGCAGTTTCTGCAGCTTTTTCCCCTTTCTCCCCTCCCCCCCAACCTGGGACCCTGGCAGACACACGCGGGCATGCACGTGGAGGCGCACACACACACACACACACACACACACACACACCGGGTACTGGCTCAGCCCCTTTCACCCCACCCCTGGCAATTGCTACTGCCCCTCCCATATATGCTTCCCATCAGACCACCACCTGATGGGACTGGAATTATGGGGGGGTGGGGCAGACAACCCCCCCAGGAGGGGAGAGCTGCCATCGGCTCCATGATCCCCCTCCTCCCTCCCAGACCGGAAACTTCGATGACCCGAGGTCATTCCCGAAGCTGGGTCACCAGTGTGGCACAAGGCAAGATGTCCAGCGCCTCAGCTCTCAGAGCCACTAGGCTAGCTATGTTTTTTAAAGCAGTCAAGAGAGTTGTTGGCACTACAGTACATCCATGTTAAAGGTCAGTGAGTGCAGGGGCGGGGGAGGTCTGCACTAAGACAACTTTTAAACACTGTCAAAAAAATCAAACACAAAATGTAATGTTATTTTTGGGATCTGTAATGATTTTTCGCTTCAGTGGTGGTGGGGGGGGACTACGTGTAGAACTCAGGGGATGGTGTTAGGGATTTATTCCTCTGACCCTCTCTCTCGGTCATGTGGGGTGCCTCAGGGCTCAGTGCTGTCCCTCATGTTGTTTGAGGTGTATATGCTGCCCCTCGGAGACATTGTAAGACGGTATGGGCTGAGGTTTCACTGCTATGCTGATGACGCCCAGCTTTACCTGTCTTTTGCACCCAACTAGGATAGTGCTCTCTCGGTCTTTAATAACTGCCTCACTGAAATCCAGGATTGGATGAATTCTAGCCAGCTGAAGTTGAACTTGGGGAAGACTGAGGTGATGGCAGTGGATCCTGGTCGCCGGATGGAGGGGTTGGGGGCTGGGCAGCCCACAGGGCTTTTTCTGGGGGGCTCCCAGCTCCTTACCTCCAAATGGGTACGAGACCTGGGGGTGATGCTTGATGATGGGCTGACACTGCAGTCGCAGGTGTCGGCTGTCGTCAAGTCATCCTTTTACCATCTGAGGAACATCACCAGGATCAAGCATCTTGTTCTGTCCAGTGACCTACCTACATTGATCCATGCCTTTGTGACCTCAAGCCTTGATTACTGCAACTCCCTTTATTTTGGGCTACCGGGGGTTGATATCCGCCACCGCAGCTAGTACAGAATGCTGCATCCCGTTGTTGACGGGACCCCTGCACCGGTCACATCACACTGGTACTGCGCGAGCTGCACTGGCTGCCGATTCAGTGGCGGATCACCTTTAAAGTTGGATTACTGACTTATAAAGCCCTACATGGTCTTGGCCCAGACTACTGGAAAGAGCTTCTGATCCCTTACTGCCCCGAGTGACTGCTCTTTTTGACTGATGAGGGGTTGCTGGAGATTCCAAGGGTATCTTTAAAATCTTCCGGGGCCCATGCTTTTATGTACGCTGCCCCAGCCCTTTGGAATTCTCTACCACGTCAGCTCCGGAAATGTGTGACCGTGGGGGTTTTAAACAGGCACTGAATACTTTTTTATGGATGCAAGCTTATTCTAATTATTAATGCTGTTTTTTTGATTTTAGAGGATATTTTATATTGTTGTTTTATCTATTCTTATTTTAGTGTAATTTATTGTAATGCGCCTTGATATTTCTGAAAGGCGCAAAAGAAATAAAGATTATTATTAGTATTAGTATTTGATGTGTCTGAGTACTGTTGTGCTTGACTGTTTAGCAAGGGAGAAAATGGCTGCCAAACAGTTTTTTGTAAGAGTTTGAGGTGGTGTACTGATATGTAAGAAGGCTTAATGCCTTACCATGCATTCAGCAAAATCAGCACACGGTCATGTGACATGTTTAAGCCAATGAAGTTTCTCAGTTTTTCTTTTGACATTTTATAAGCAGATAAAGACAAATGGAATTGGAGATGGTATTTTGACAGAAAAAAATGCAAAAGAAAATTGGATTGTTCTTAAACTAAAAATTATCATTTCAAAGCAATCACGTCTCACACAGAACCAAAATAATAAAAGGGGAAACATTCCTATCTGGCTGACTATAAGGATTAGGAGAAAATGAAATGATAATAAGAAAGCATTTCGAGACCTTCAAAGACTCAATTTCACGAAGCAAGGGAAGGAAAGATACAAATGTAAGTTGACAGTATGCAAAAAGTTAATAATAAGGAAAAAAAAAAGATGTGGAACAGAGAATAGCCCATATCTCTAAAAAACAACAATCCCTTCTTCAGTTACATAAATGGTGCAAAAAATACACAAACAGGACAGTCAGTCCCCTGTCAATGGAAGGCAATCGTGTAGCGGGAATGAGGGAAATGGCTCATGAATTAAACTCATGCTGTATTTCCTTCTGCTCAGTCTTTAACACAGAATATAAAACAGTCGAGACTGCCATGGAGCAGTACAAACCTGTAAATAGGGATCAGAATGTCAGTATTAATAGTGCATTCAATGCGCCATCTGAAGACAGGGATATTGAAGAAACTAGGAAAATTAGACTACGGGAAAGCAGTAAATCACAAAGACATCCGCTCAATAATCCTCAAGGAGTTCACCAAGGAAATAGCTTCACCAACAGCATCAGTATGCAATGAAAAGTTAATGAAAGGGCTTGTACCAGATGACTAGAAAAATGGTACTGTGATGCCAGTCTTCAAAACAGTTAGTAGAGCTATCATTTCAGAGCAAGTATGTCTCTCTCAGAACCAAATACAACAAAAGGGGAAAAATTCCTATCTGGCTGACTACCAGGATAAGTAGAAAATTAAATGCTATAAAGAAAGTACGTAGAGGCCTTCAAAGACTGTTTCAAGAAGCTAGTTAATTACAGATTAGAAATCTACAATAACTACTGTAAGACATCAATTACTGGTAAAATCACGGAGCTGATGCAGAGAGATGCAAGAGTAAAGCACAGTATACAAAAGAATCTAATTGAAATAAGACAACACAGCTTCGGGGGAGGTCATTTGTGACTCAGCAATTTAATGAGCTTCTTTTAGCAGATCAGTGAGATATTAAACCAGGGGAAATCAGTAGACGTTACCTCGGTTTTAGCAAGACATTGACACAGTGCCCCGACAAGGGTTTAACTGACACTTTATCAGGCATGGGACTAACCCAGAATGTTCTTCATTGGAAAAAGTAGCTGGCTGACAGACAGAAGGCAGAATGTAAACGATACAACTATATGCCAGACTGGTAAGACGTGAATGGAAGGTGCCCCAGGGCTTGGTGTTGGCTCAATTTTGTTTAATTTGTATGCAAGTGATAAGGATAGGGAAATGTTCAATAGACAAGTTTGCCAGTGACAGCAACTGGGAGAGTTGTCAACTCCAATGATGATGTGGGAAATTACAAAAAGAAACTATGTTCACTAACAAGCAGGGTATGAAATTCATGAAAAAAAGTACATGCCCACTTGGGCATGTAAGAACAAAATGTACATGCCCAAGAAAGTATTTACATGCCGCCCCTTAAACAGACTCATGGTGTCTGCCTGACTGCTCGTGACTACTCATTTGGCTTGTTTTGGGAATTTTGATTTTGTACTCAGTATTAATAAATGCAAGAAGGGAAAAATGTGTGTGGTCTTTTTTTTTTCAATAAATAAACTTAACAAGAAAAACTGTGTGTTGCCTGATTATTTTTTATAATAATATTTAGATTTTACAGTCCGATCTTGACATAGTGACAGCGTAGCTTGTTGTAAAAAAAAAGCTTACCAGATTTTTTTATAACCCTATTCAGATTTTAGATAGTCCACACTCAGAGAAGCTTGTAAAGACAGCTAGTTATAGTATTTGTTCAGATTTAAAGTAGTTGGATAGATAAGTCCACCACATAATAGAGAGTAAGTCTAGGCTTTATTTAATAACAGGTCATGGAGCCTGTATGGTAGATAGGTAGGTAGACAACAGAGCAGCTACTATAGTAGCTTGTAAAAAACTAGAAAAGCTTTTTTTTTAACTTAAGCAGTGTTATTTAACAGATGGATCCCTGAACTTAGACTGTAGCCTAAGGGAAAAACTTTTTTTAGACAGATTTTTTCCTTTTAAATTCGGTCTCAAGCAGCAGTACCCCCTCTACTCTCGGTCTTCCAGTCTCAACTTTTTATTGTTTTTAGGTAGTAGTGGTAGTAGTAGACAAGTAGTTATTTAACAAGAAAGACAACAACAGGTGTAGTGTTAGTTACTGTTAGGAACTGGGTGATCACTGAGCAGTGAGGACTGACTGAGTTCACTTAACATTTCAACACAACCGTCTGCCCCGACTTAAACCGTTACTTAGAAGCACCTATAAAAATAAAAAAAAATAGTTTTATGACCACAACCACAATGGATGTGTGTGTGTACACTGTACTAGATACCCTTTACAGGAGGAATGTTTACAATTTATAAGTGAAGTCACTCACTTCACTTACAATTCAAATAGAGCTTTTTAATTTACTTAATTAACTGAGGTTAGGAAAGTAAAAAAAATTAGCACACAGGCAGCTTTTTATGGTTTTGAATTCACTGTGTTGCCACTGGCTACATAAAATAGAAAAAATAAATTTCTTGCTGGAGTTTTCTGCAAGCAGCTGTTAAATTCATAGAATTGGCCCTAAAGAGATCGAGTCCCCTTTCTGCTGCGGTCTAGTTGTTGATGTTTTTAGACTTCAGTTATTTACTTGTCTTTATTTAGTCTTATTTCAATCCAACACAAAGTCATTATCATTCACAGACAATATAGCAATAGACTTATTCTGTTAGGGTAGGAATTTAGGCATGTTATCCAGTTGGCTGCTTGGCAGGGTTAGGGTTATACAATAAGTGCAGCAGTGTACATTTATAGTAGCTTTCTGAATGGAACTGCCTGTAGTCCAGAAAATCTCTGTGCGTTTGTCTCCCCTCACCCTCCTATTACAGGTCTGGTGGTTGGTATTGTAAGAGTTAAAAAGCGGAGCAACAGCAAAGCAGCCTGTGAGATTAAGAAGTAATCTCTAATTCAGATGCTGCTTGTTTTTTTACTTTTTAGGAAAGGTTAGACTGACTCCACGTATTTTGATTAATTATTTTCTTGCTGTCCGATTTCCTTCCATCCTGAGAGAGACCTTTGCGGTCTCACGCTCCTCTCCTCCCCCTTCTGAGTTATTCTCCTGCCCTAAAATCAATTCACTCCTTTCAGCACTCTGTATTTTTTTTTTTTTTTAGTACTCGGTCCTCTTCAATGTCTTTATAAGCAACACTGCGGAAGGACTGGAAGGAAAAGTATGTCTCTTTGCAGATGACACTAAGATCTGCAACAGAGTTGATGCACAGGGTGGGGTGGAAAGGATGAGAAGGGACTTGGCAAGGGTAGAAGAATGGTCAAATGTATGGCAACTTAGATTCAATGCTAAGAAGTGCAATGTAATGCACCTGGGAAACAAAAACCCAGGGAAGAGTACACAATGGGTACTAACAACAACAAAATGGAAAGGGACCTGGGGTAGTCATATCAGATGACCTAAAGGTGGGCAAGCAATGTGAGAGGCAGCAAGGAGGGGGGGGGATACTGGGATGCATAGGGAGAGGCATCACCAGTAGAAAACAGGAAGTTATTATCCCTCTGTACAGACAGCTGGTGAGACCCTATCTGGAGTACTGTGTGCAGTTCTGGAGACCCAATCTCTGCAAAGACATAGACAGGATGGAAGCTGTCCAGAGGAGGGCAACTAAAATGGTGCAGGGTCTGCACCGGAAGACATATGAAGAGAGACTTGAGCTTAATATGTATAGCCTCAAGGAAAGGAGGGAGAGGGGGGACATGATAGAAACTTTCAAGTACCTTAAGGAATCAACAAAGTCCAAGAGGGTAGCATCTTTCAAAAAGAGATGTGCAAGAACAAGAGGCACAATTTGAAGATTGGGGGGTGGCTCAGAGGCAATTTGGGCTATTTTTCACAGAGGTTGTGGATGCATGGAGCGGCCTTCCGGAGGAGGTTGTGGAGTCAAAATCAGTGGTGGAATTCAAGCATGCATGGGACAGTCATAAGGCAATTCTCGGGGAGTGGGGGAGTGAAGAAGTAGGCTGCTGGTTAAGTAGGATCTGCAGCTTATCCAGTAGGTAGGGAAATGGGCAGAATGGGTGGGCCAAGCGGTCCTTATCTGCCGTCAAATTCTATGTTTCTATGTTTCTATGTTACTCAGTCAGGCTAGCTCTTAAAAGAGCTTTTGGTTCTTTTTTTTTTTTTTTTAAATGTTCGATTGATATCACAAATAGTTTGACAGCATAAGACGTCCTGCCTCCACAAATGCAAGCACAGAATAGCACGCTGTGTAGCAGGGTCCTCGTGTCACGCTGTCTGGAGGGGACGGGCGAATACATACAATAGGTGGCGCCATCTGGTGCACGCCTGCTGAAGCCCACCTCCAACAGCAACACAGGGACCCCCCTTTTGCTGATATCTGTGCCACAGAAATGTCAGGAACACATCAGCCTACTCCTTTTCTCCTCCCCAGAACTTGAACAGCTCTATGCTCAGAGTCTCCTGCGGTCCAGCTGGCGTCAAGAAGGCACACTTGTAATCAGCTCTTGGATGTCAGCACTAGCGTCTGTGCTCCTCGACCTTCCCGCCCCTAGGGAGGCGAGAAAAAAAAAAAAGGCAACTGCAAGTAAGACAAAAAAAAAAAAAAAAGAACTCGGCAAAATATAAAAATATGAACTGTACAAGAATACTTTCGGTGCCCAAATGGGCAGGCACTGCACAGCAGTAGGTGTCCTGAATCAAAAGTGCCTGCCCTGGGGCACCTAAGGTATAGGAATTTCGCACCCTGCTAACAAGATGGGCTGATAGATGGGCAATGACCATTAATGTAAAAAAAATGAGCAGTAATGCATGGGGGGGGGGATAAGCAGAAAGGAAGAGTACCATTTATTTGGGAACACTGTAAGAGAATGTGAGGAGCAGAATAATCTTGGAGTAATTATGACAAAGAATCTAAAACACACAGCACAATGTGACCAGGTAGCCTCTAAGGGAAATCAGATTTTTGGTTGCATAAAGATCCATGTAGCTGAAAGCCCGATGTGTTACACTTCCCAATTCGGAGCACTCCCCACATGCCCATTTTGTTATGTAATAGTCGGAGAATGTGGGGCATGCTCCACGGACTTCCACATGGCTGTTTTTTAAATTCATTTTTATATATGGCAGATTTGTAAGAAGCAAAGCCACTGCAAGTCCCATTCCATGGGCAAATCCCATTCCAAGGCAAAAATATGGGACTTCAGAGGAGCTGACGTTGAGAAGATGGCCAACAGAGTTAAGCTAGCCCAGGCAAAAAGAAATACAGGTGAGGGGGTACAGGCAAAGTGGGTAAACATTAAAAATGCATTACTTGAAGCTACATCCCATTGTGTTAGTGAGAAAAGGAAGTGCAAAAGAAGAAGGAAACCACTTTGGTTCTCAAACACAGTAGCAGAAAGGTCAGAGCCAAAAGGCTGGCCTTCCAGGAAATATAAGGGCATGATGGGATAAAGATGGAGCATACCAAACTTCCCCAAGGGAAGCAGGGAAGGCAGTAAGGCGGGCAAAGGCCCAAACGGAGGAAACACTAGCACGAACAGTAAAAGAAGGTGACAAGACTTTCTATAGACACATTGGTGAAAGGAGAAAGTCCAGAGGGAATATTGCTAAGATCAAAGGGGATAAGGGGGCGTGTGAAGAGGAGGACCATGTAAAAGCATCTATCCTGAATAGATACTTCTGCTCAGTATTTACTGAGGAGAAGGTAGGGCAGGGCCCACAGTTCTGCACCATGGACACAGCGGGGAGGGACGTTTGCACTAGTCCCTTCACAAAAGAAAGGGTCCTACAAGAGCTCAATAAGCTCAGGGTGGACAAGGCAATGGGACCTGATGGCATACATCCCAGGGTACTAAAGGAGTTAAGGGTAGAACTAGCAGAGCCATTATCAGAACTGTTTAGTGAGTCTCTGAGCACAGGAGAGGTCCCTGAAGACTGGAGAAGGGCTCATGTGATCCCGCTCCACAAGAGTGGTAGCAGGGAGGAGGCAGGGAACTACAGACCAGTCAGTCTTACCTCAGTAGTGGGCAAGATTATTGAGACACTCCTTAAGGAAAGGATAGTGCAACACCTGGATTACATAGGAGCACAGGATCCAAGACAGCATGGGTTTACAAAAGGAAGGTCCTGTCAAACTAATCTCATAGATTTCTTTGACTGGGTAACTAGAGTGGTGGACCAAGGGGGAGCAGTTGATGTTGCCTACCTTGACTTCAGCAAAGCTTTCAATACTGTTCCACATAGAAGATTAATAAGCCGGGTAGGCTCAGGGAGGGTCAGACATTGGTCAACTGGGTGGCAAACTGGTTGACGGGCAGAAAACAGAGAATGGTGGTAAACAGTATGCAGTCAAAAGAGATGCAAGTCACAAGTGGGGTACCTCAGGGATCAGTCCTGGGGCCAGTCCTCTTCAATATCTTCATCAGTGACATTGCAGATGGACTGGAGGATAATGTTTGTCTGTTTGCAGATGACACCAGGATCTGCAACAGAGTAGATGGTCCAGATGGGGTGGGCAGAATAAGAAGAGATCTGGATAAACTAGCAAAATGGTCAGAAAAATGGCAACTGGGGTTTAACGCACAGAAGTGCAAGATCATGCTCATGCACATAGGGAAGAGAAACCCTGAAGCTACCTGTAGGTTGGGGGAGTTGCTGGCAGTCACAAGGGAAGAAAGAGACTTGGGCATCATCATCACCGATGACCAGAAATCATCCAAGCAGACCTCTAAAGCAGTAGGTAAGGCTAAAGGGATGTTGGGGTGTATTAGTAGGGGTATCACAAGTCGGAAGAGGGAGGTAATAAACCCTCCTTACAAGACACTGGTTAGGCCCCATCTGGAGTGCTGCGTGCAGTACTGGAGGCCACACTTTCACAAGGACATTAACCAAATTGAGGCAGTCCAGAGAAGGGCAACCAGAATGGTGCAGGGACTGCATCAGAAAACATATGAAGACAGATTAACTGAACTCAATATGTATACCCTTGAGCAAAGGTGGGGGAGAGGTGATATGATCAAAACATTCAAACACCTTAAGGGCATTAACAAGGTGAAAGAGTCTAACATGTTTAAATATAATAAAAATAGCAGGACAAGAGGACATAGCATGAGACTAGAGGGAGGCTGATTGAGGGTAATGTGAGGAAGTTCTTTTTCATGGAAAGGGTGGTGGATGCATGGAACAGCCTACCTCAGGAAGTGGTGGATATGAATACAGTGCAGGGCTTACAACAGGCATGGGACAGGCACAAGAGAGCAATACAGATGCATATGAATAGATAGGTCATTGACAGAGCAAAGGCCTATGGCATATTCATAAGGTAGAAAAAGAAATGGGCAGACTGGATGGGTCTTGCGGTCCTTATCTGCTGTCAACTTCTACGTTTCCATGTTTCTATGACTAACAAAGTCCTTGTTAGCTGAACGGTGGCTTTGATTTTTACAAATTGGTCATACAACAAATACAAAAATGAATTCAGAGGGGGGCAGCCTGAGGCGGACATGTGCGGATGGGTTTGTACAGCTCTCTCCTTCTTAGCCCTTGAGATGTCATTGAGTTGTTTACAGAACACCAGTTCTGAAGAGGGTTTATTGGTGTTTCTGAAGAGGGTTCCTTGGTATTTTTGAAGGCCTTTTACAGAGATTCTTTAAAAACCCAACTTTCCTTGCCATATATCAAACAATGAATATCCGAATACTTGGGACATGAATAGTACATATTCAGTAAAAACACGTTACTCACCTGTAACAGTAGTTCTAGGAGTGGTATATGTTGTTCATCCACACTGTCTGGCATTGTCCCTTTCCCCTTTAAATCTTCCCGGAAGTCTTCAAGCTGGCTCTTCCCACCCACCCAGGTGGTAAATACCTCGGCTCCGCCCCATGACACCAGATCTAGCCCGCTGGAAGCCAGGTTATGCACCTTAAGCCGGGGAGGTTGGGTGGGTGCGTGTGGATGAACAACATATACCACTCCTGGAACTACTGTTACAGGTGAGTAACCTGTTTTTCTAGGCGCGTGGATATGTTGTTCATCCACACTGGCAGACTCCTAGCAGTTCTCCGGGAGGAGGGAGGCAAGGTGCACACCCCCTACTTAGGAAAAAGAGATCGGAGAACCGAGGCCCCAAAACCAGCATCTCGGCGTGACTCAAGGATGATGTGGTAATGGGTAATAAAGATGTTCGCTGACTTCCAGGTAGCAGCCCGACAGTTTTCCTGGAAAGGGATGTCCCTTGAAGCAGCCACCGAAGCAGCAGTATGGCGGGTAGAATGAGCTCTTATCCCTCTGGGAGGCTCCTTACCCGCCAATTCATATCACAGGCTTATGCATGATGTGGTCCATCTTGCAATAGTCCGCTTGGCTGCAGGTCTGCCAGAAGCGGCTTCAGCGTAGGTGACAAACAGCTGGCGAACCTCTCCCCGAATTTCCGTCGTCCTCTCCTTGATGTAGAAGACAGCACGTCTGAGGTCCAGAGTATGGAGCCTGTACTCGGCATCCAAGGTGTAGTTAGGGTAATATACTGGCAGATTCAACATCTGGTTAAGGTGAAACTCTGACACCGCCTTTGGAAGGAATTTCGGGTTGGGGCGCAGGACAACTTTGTCTCTGTGAAAGACCAGATAAGGGGAGTCCACCGAAAGCACCTGGAGCTCCCATGTCCTTCTGGCTGACGTGATAGCCACCAGAAAGGCAGTCTTCCACGACAAATGCGAAAGCTCACACTTGTGCATGGGTTCGAATGGCTTGCCCATGAGCTTTGCCAAAACCAGCAAGAGATCCCATGGAGGTGGAGGTTCATGCACCGGAGGGGATATGTGATCCAGGCCTTTAAAAAAGCACCTAACCACTGTCTCCTGTGCCAATGTCGGCTGACTGGCCCGTATCCAGTAAGCAGAGATGGTGGCCAGGTGCACCCTAAGGGTTGATGACCAAAGACCCCCTTTGGATAGGGACCAAAGGTAGTCTAGAATGTTAGCCACAGAGCAGGATAAGGGGTCCAGGCTCTTTCCCTGACACCAAATGGAAAACCTTTTCCATTTGAAGGCATAACATTTCCTGGACGATTCCTTTCGAGATGCTTCCACCACGGTGTAGATATCCTTGGAAAGACCCAGAGCCTGGAACTCTAGCCGCTCAGGAACCAGGCTGTGAGGTGCAGGGATTGAAGGTCCAAGTGGAAGACCTTCCCCTGGTTCAACGATATCAGGTCCGGGCGTGTACAAAGCCACTCCGGAGCCCTGCAGCTGAGGCTGAGGAGATCTGGATACCAGAACTGGCGTGGCCAATCTCGGGCTACCAGGATCACCTTCGCCTTGTCCCTCCTCACCTTGAGTAACACTTTGTGGATCAAGGGAAATGGAGGAAGAGTGAGGGAGGCCTGGGGTCCACGGCCTCGAGAAGGCATCCCCCTGCAGCGAGCCCTGCTGAGGGGGGCAGGCATGGTACAGCCTCAGCTTGGTGTTCTCCCTGGAGGCAAACAGGTCCACCAACGGTTTGCCCCAATGGGAGAACAGATCGTAAGCAACCTCTGGGTGGAAAGACCACTCGGGGGATGTCTGGTCTATGCGGCTGAGAGCATCCGTCAGTTGGTTCAAGACTCCTGCCACGTGGATGGCTAGGAGATCCGCCTCCAGCCGACTGACGAAGGTCCAGATCTGGAGCGCCTCCTTGCATAGCAGATGGGAATGCGTGCCACCCTGTTTGTTGAGGTAGTACACGGTCGTGGTATTGTCCGTCTGGACTTGGACCACTTGACCCCAGAGCTGAGGAGCGAAAGCTGACAGTGCCAGTCTGACTGCTCTGAGCTCCAACAGGTTGATGTGGCATTGGGACTCCTTGGGGGTCCAGAACCCGTGAGCTCTATTGTCCCCCAAGTGGGCTCCCCAGCCCATGAGAGAGGCATCGGTCATAAGGATGACCGTCGGCTCGGGACGGACAAATGGGATTCCTTCCTGCAACTGACTCGGGACGGTCCACCATTGGAGAGCATCCCACATCCTCTGGGTGACCGTGACCAGTTGGTCGAAGAGACCCTGACGCTGAGACCACTGGGTGGCCAGCTCCCATTGAAGAGGGCGCATGTGCAATCTGACCCAACGGATCACTGAGGTGCACGCCGCCATGTAACCCAGGAGGCACAGGACAATCCCGGGCAGGGCGCAAGCGCTCAACCAGAAATGATTGGGCAAAGGAGGAAAGAACCTCCGCCCTATCCGCCGGGAGACAAGCTCTGGCTTGACAAGAGTTGAGCTCTGCCCCGATGAAGCCCATCGCCTGAGAAGGCACGAGTTCTGAGTTGACCTCGTTGATTAGGAGGCCCAGGTGGGAGCAGGTTTGGAGGGTCAGGTCCCTGGACCTCTCCACCTCCTGTATGAAGGAACCTGCCAGGAACCAGTCGTCCAGATAGGGGTAAATGCGAACCCCTTGACGCTGTAGATGGGCTGCCACCACTGCGATGCATTTGGCGAAGATCCTTGGGGCCGATGACAGGCCAAACGGCATGGCTCTGAACTCGTACAGGGTCCCTTCGACCCTGAAGTGGAGGAACCGCTGATGGGACGGACGGACTGGGATGTGGTAGAATGTGTCCTGTCTACAGAACCACATGTTTCGCTCCAGGGATGGTATGATCTGGTTCAGAGTTACCATCTGGAAGGTGCGAGACCTGAGATACCGATTTAGGTTGTGGAGATCTAGAATGGGACACCAACCCCCTGTCCGCTTGGGCACCAGGAAATACCTGGAGACGGAGCCTGTGTCTGAAGGAGGATCTGGCACTGGAGCTACTGCCTCCTTGAGAAGGAGCTGAGCAATGTCGTCCCGATGGGCCAACTGAGCGCCAACTGAGATCCTTTCCTCCCGTGGGGCACGGGCCCGGCTGGGGGGTACTGCTCGAACTCTAGAGGCCGTCCCTGCCCGAACACTTCCAGAACCCACCTGTCCTAAGTGATACCGGACCAGGCGGAAAGAAAGTGGCTGAGCCGGACCCCCACGGGAGGACCCAGAACTGGCGTGACGGGTGCAGGGGAGGCCACCCCCGACCCATCACTGTGCAGGCTTGGAGGAGGAGGAGGAGGCACCTGGACCAGCACCTCGGCCTCCTTTGCGGGGCTGTTGGGGACCTTGCTTGGGCCTAGGGCACCAAGCTTGAGCCTACTGCTGTTGCTGACCTCCTTGGAAGGAGGGCTGTCTGACCACAGGGGAAGAATGCCGAAAGGACTTCTTCTTGCGCTTCTGCTGGTTCTTGCTCGAAGAACCTTTAGCAGAGGTGGCATCTAAGGTGGCATTAGACTGCTCAATGCGCTGTAGATGACCTGCCACTCCCGGACCGAAGAGGTCGGTGCCAAGGAAGGGCATGTCAGCTAGCTTGTGCTGAGTATCCACGTGAAAGGAGGATAACCTCAGCCAAGCCCTGCGGCGAGTGGCTACTGCAGCAGCTAGTGAACGGGTACAGGAATCACCAATGTCCAGAGCCATCTGGAGCTATTGTTTAGCAACAGCATGGCCCTGGTCCTGGACCTGCTTGACCGTGGTCTGCATGTCTGCTGGGAGATGAGGGAGGACTTCATCAAGCGACCCCAAAAGGGCGTGAGAGAAGTGTGCCACGATCACTGCTGAGCTAGCCTTTCGAAGGCCTAGGGATGATGCCGCGTAAACATTCTGGGCAGAGTGGTCCATATTTTTGGACTCCTTGTCCGGAGGGCGGTCAGTATCCACAGAGCTGCCCATTCGCCTAAACACTGAGGCAGTCACAAGGCTTTCTGCAGAGGGATGCTCCGTGAAGCCCACCAAGGACCCCATGGGCACCGTGTACTTGCAGGCCATGTGGGCAGAGGGAGCCGGGCAAGAGGTTGGACACTGCCAAAGTTCCAGTGCCGGGCCAACTATGGCTTCGGCCACTGGGAAGGCCTCCGTCGGGGTATCCCCCCTCTTGGGAATATCCGTGAGAGGATATTCCGCCTTTATCTGAATGGGCTGCAGAGGCATACCTGTGGACTCCGAAATGAGTCGAAGGATGCCCTGGAAGGAAGAAGGCCCTTCCTCCATGCCTGTCACTGACAGCTCATCATGTGAGTGAAGGCCGGTAGTATCTGAATCCGAGGAGTCCGGATACAAGGGTCTTCCACCCAAGTCCCCCTCAATGCGCCTAGGGCGATCAGGAGTGATCGTAATGGACAACCTTTAGGACATCTATGCCCCTAAAGTCACTCGACGCCTACGCAGTACTCAGACCAAGTGGCTCACTAAAGATCTCCACTCTCAACTAAGGGCTAGGGACAAAAGCTGGTCACTTTTTAAGGCCACAGGACTCCCAGCAGACTGAAGCTTATAGGACCCAGAGAAATTCCTGCAAAAGGAACATTAGACTAGCAAAAAGCTCGCACTGTAAGGACCTACTTACGAAATCTGCTGGTGACCCCAAGAAGTTCTGGGCCGTCATACAAACCCTTCTCGGGACAAATAAATTACCCACTGCAACAGACATGCGGATAAATAATGTTCATTGTAATAATCCTGAGACCATAGCCAATGCTCTAAACCGTCATTTCTCGGACCTATCTAGCTACTCAGCCCCCCACCCCACCCCGCAGTCCCTCAAATAACTCCCAGGACTTTCAATCTCCCTCACCCACAATTCCATTTTGGATCATCTCACAAAAGAAGTCCTAAAGCTGCTACACTCTATCCCCGAAAGCACTAGCCCCGGAGCGGACGGGATGGAACCTAAACTCCTGAAAACTGCAGCCCCACTTATTGCCTCCCCCGTAACAAAAATCTTTAATCTATCGATATGTCATGGCACTGTCCCTAACATCTGGAAGATCGGTAAAATAACTCCCATTCTTAAGAAAGGGGACCCTAAAGACATGTCAAACTACCGACCTATAGCCACTCTTTCAGTCCTTGAAAAAATAGTAGCAACCCAAACTTCAGACTATCTACAGAAATACCACCTTCTGTCTAGCTCCCAACAAGGTTTCCGAAAAGGCCATAGCACTGCCACAGCTATACTAAAACTCACAAATGATATTTATGGTGCTATGGAAGCTGGCCTCCTGACAGGAGCTATTTTCATTGACCTTACGAAGGCGTTTGTTCTGGTAAATCACTCCCTTCTCCTCCCCAAACTTTCCTCGCTGGGTTTCTCTGCTGACACAGTTGACTGGTTCGACAACTACCTAACCAACCGTATGCAGGCAGTAGTCTTCAACTCTGCTGTCTCTCATCTTTCCCCCGTGCAGATGGGAGTTCCGCAAGGCTCTGTACTAGGCCCGTTACTTTTCTCCATTTTCATAAATCACCTTCCTTCTGCGGTTCCTGGCTGTTCATCCTTGCTTTATGCGGATGATCTGGTCATCTACCGCAGCAGAAGAAACATCTTGGATATTAATCATTCGCTAACTGAAGACTTCCACTGCATTCAAACCTGCCTAAGTGATAACTGTTTGGTACTTAATGAGAGCAAAACTCACTCTATGCTGTTTGGCTCTCCTGCCCGGCTCAAACTGGCTTGTAATTCCTTCCAGATCCGAAGCGCAAATGGCTCCATGGTAGTAAGTACCACCTCTTTCAAATACTTGGGCATCCTTCTTGATGAATCCCTTGACTTAGACCTCCATATCACTTCCACTTGCAAGTCCATCAATGCAAAAATTGGTGGGGCCTACCGTACAAGCTATGCACTCACGCCATCTGCCAGGCTTGCTGTGGCTCAAGGAGTTCTGCTTCCAGCCCTGACATATGGCTCAGTCACATTCCTAGGTGCTTCAAAATCCTCGCTCCTCAGATGGGACACCACCTACAACAGCATCTGCCGCTATGCCTCCCGGGCACCGCGTTTCAAACACCACTGTCAGCTTTATGCTGACCTCAACTGGCCTAGTCCCTCAGCCCAACGGCACCTACCTTTTGGCTCTTTACTACACGGTATCTACAGCTCAGGTCTACCTGGACCTCTCGCCTTACTTCTGTACTCCCAAACCTCCGCCTATGGTCTCCGATCGAATGACGACACCCCTCTCTTTATCCCCAGATGCAAAACCGCTATGGGTACGCGAGCTTTCTCCTACCTAGTACCTAAAAACTGTAATGCTATTCCACAAAATATTCGCCAAGCCCCCACCCATGCCCACTTCAAGAATCTCCACCGTCAACATCTTCTGGCTTCTAACCCCTGTACATGTTTCCGGCCACCCTAGCTCACTCTTCACTCCGCTACCTTCCACCCTACTTACCCTCCCTCTCCTACCCCCTCTACCCTGTCTCTTTACCTTATCTCTCCCCTTCCAAAACCTTACGTCATTTGATGGCACTTGCTTTTTACTTTGAACCTGTTAGCATTAACATTGTTATATATGGTCTAGGTTGCTGTATTGCTTTAGTCTAACTGGGACTACTTGTTGAATACGTTAAACAATCTATACGTCTCACACTGTTTGCATTTGTCCTACTGCCTACTTCTTCCTTGTGCTGCATCACATTGTACTTGTCATGTCTTTCCCCTTGTATACTCCCGGGTCGTGCCTGGAAATAGGCACTGCTATGTCTAGCGCACCCACCCGGTAACCAAAAGCAAATAAATAAATAAATCACCGCCAGAAAGAAGGAGGTGGTGATACCGCTGTACAAATCACTGGTGAGACCTCATCTAGAGTACTGTGTCCAATTCTGGAGACTACATCTCTGGAAGGACACAGACAGAGTAGAGGCGGTCCAGAGGAGGGCAACTAAAATGGTGCAGGGTCTGCACCAAAAGCCCCATGAAGAGAGACTAAAGTACCTCAATATGTACACCCTGGAGGAAAGGAGGGAGAAGGGGGATATGAGAGAGACATTTAAATACCTCACAGGTATAAATAAGGTACAAGAGGGAAGCATTTTTCAGAAAAAAAGATGTTCAAGAACAAGGGGTCATGTGATGAAACTGGAGGTGGGGTAGACTCTAGGGAAACATGATAAAGTACTTCTTCACAGAATGGGTGGTGGATGCATGGAACAGCCTCTCAGCGGAGGTGGTGGGGGCAAAAACCATAATGGAATTCAAGAATGCATGGAATAAGCCGCCCGCTTGGCGCCAAGCGATTAGTTCCGCGCGACACCGGCAACGGGTTGAGAGCGGGCCCGAGTCGTCAGAGGGCGCGGGAGAAGGATCGGCGCCCCAGGCAGCTCTCCTTCTCGGGGAGGGTCCCGACAGTATCCGGAGCGACGAGGACTCTAGCGAAGCTGGAGATCTCGCCGCCGCCTGTGGCGGGGAGGGGCGAGAAGTGGGCGGGGACGCTGGCGCCATTGCCGTCCCGCCTCCCGAGGAGGGGAAGATAGGGGATAAAATCCCTGCCTGGCGTCTAAATGACGCTCTGCCCAGGATTGCCCTGATTGGCCATCGGAGCCGTTCCCCCTAACCAGTCACAGTTCCGCGGCCGATAAGGGGGGTCGGTACCGCGGCCCCGCTCTCTGGGGGGTAAGCCAGAGATGACCAGGAGGGAGTCGGCGATGTCCGGTGGTCGGAGCTCCAGGGTCCGTGACCGGAGCAGAAGGAGGACGCAAGGTGGGCATAAAAGAGGCAAAATTAAAAAAAAAAAAGAATGCATGGAATAGGCATTCTTCTGCTGGTTCTCAAATGCCGAAATGCAAAAAACGCATGTTTCAGAGACATGCACTGTCTCCACTCTTATTATCCATATAACCAACCAACCACTGTATACTCTTGTACCCATTCAGCATTTCTACAGATATTTTGTGTCATACAAAATATTATCTCCCCTCCCCTCCCCCAGCAATTCACTGCTTTCTGTCTTGGATGTTGCAAGGTAATCTCTGCTGCCCAATCTTTCTGTGAGCTTATTTCTCCCTTCCCCTATCACTCTCCCAACTCCCAGCTGCCTAATTCATTACTCAAACTATTCTCCCTTCCCTCCACTCCACTCCCCCCTGACAGTTTCACTGAAAGGCTGATCACTGACAGAATATGGAAAAAAAAAAATTGCAGTAGTGCGACCAGCAGGTTGGAGGGTCTGCAAGCACTGGGTGAATAGATGTGTGAGTGGGTGGGTGAGTGGACTGCAAATGGACCTACTGAAACAAATGTAAGATATGATTGCAGATCTTTTCAGAGCAAGTGGGTATGCACCGGCCAGGTGGGTGGTCGAAGTCGAACCCAGCACTTTTCCATCTCACTCTGAAGTCAGGATCAGTCAGCTAATCAGGGAACATTCAGCAACATTCTCAGACTTGTGAATAACCAAAGCGTCACTGTTAAAGTGGCGCTAGGACAGTAAACAAATAATTCAGGAACAGTGCCAACTCATGGTCGTGAGGTGGTACTATATCTGTGAGACAAACAATGATCTGGTACTCCTTGCGGATTGCCAGGGTCTGAATTTTGGTATTCCATCATGAAACGTGGTATGTAAAACGTAGAGGAATACCACTAAATTCGAGCCCTGACATTAAAAGAGAAGACTAATGTTTATTGACGAATTGGATATTTCCGACATATTTTTCATACATTACATCAATTACTGCAAGTATGTCAATAAGAGATCAGTTATTTTTTTTCTGTTATGACGCATACCTAGATTCTGAGGCAGTGACATTAGCTTGTACACTTTCAAGCAAGTCTCCACTTCTGTGCAAATTAGGCACTTGTAACACAACCCTTCCATTCTTTGGTGTCACTGAAGCAGCAGCCCAGAAGACAGCATAAGGTTTTCAATGCTACCTACCCGTATTTTATTTTAAGTTTGCAATGGCTTAAGACAGTCCTGCCATGTCACTCACACAGTGTGTAGTACTAATAACCTTTACTTGTGCTTAGAAAATGGGCTAGATTGTAGGAGCTGTTTGATTGGCTGAGAGCCACAGCAGGGGGGTACATTAAGTTTCAACAGACGCCCACTACAAAACAAGGTCCAATTCAGACTGCCCTATTACTTGTGTTAACCTTGCGCACCCTGAATTTTCCCTGTCCTCCTCTCTAATTGGCTGAAACACTACATTTGAAAACTAAATCGCTGCCATTTTTTTTTTGTGCTGCATAGCGAAGCGAGAAGTGTTGCCGACTAATACAAGCTGCCTCTAACCATTTGAGACAACTTCAGCTTCGTTTCCAGCAATATTTTTTTAAACAATGGCTTATCGTTGCCAGTGCTCTCCCCCTCGTCCTGTAGCCGCTCCGTTGACCGCGATGCCTGCTCGCCTTCCATTCATTCAGGTTAGATCACGCTATGTACAACAAGCGCTTCTGTGTCTGTGAGGTAAATCAAAAGGAAAAACAGCCATGCAAGCAACACAAAACCCTTTAATTTTCGGTAACTTACTATAGCGAAGCGAGAGGTGCTGTCGGCTAATACAAGCTGCCTCTAACCATTTGAGACAACTTCAGCTTTGTTTCTAGCAATATTTTTTAAGAGAATGCCTTATTGTTGCCAGCACTCTCCCCCTCGTCCTCTATCCGCCGTTTTTCCAGTCTCTGTTAGCGAGAATCCAGCTTGCGCTCCATTCATTCACATTACATCACGCTATCTACAACAAGTGCTTCTGTGTCTGCAATGTATATCAAAAGAAAAAACAGCCATGCAAGCAGCACAAAACCCTTTAATTTTCAGTAATTTACAAAAACGTATCCCGACAGACTGCTCGTCGGGCATTTTAAACATTCTGTCTCTTGTTTGGGGGCACAACAGAATGGACATAAAATAAAACAAAAAGGGAGAGACTTCTTTACAACACAAACAGTTAAGCTTCATTTTTACTTTATTTTTTTCACATTGCTTTAACTTTTGGAAAATCACACATAAAAGTGCAACAGGGAGCCCATTTTCTAAACGCAATAATGACCTCCAGGGTGGATGGTATGGGCAATACCGGACCAGCCAGGAGCTATAAGGCCCTCCGCCTGCGGCATCGGGCCTCATTACGCCCCTGGCCGGTCCGGTATTGCCCAATACCGCCCACCCTGTCGGGCATTATTGCTTACATATCACATAATACAACCAAAATTGTTTAATTCAAAAGGAAATAAATCCATTTCTTTGTGCTGCTCATCTCTCACTGTAAGAGAGCTGTAGCACACTGTGGGACAGGAGCAGACCGAGTGCTTCCTTTACACAGGTGATACACATTCCCCTTTGAACAGCTGGAGAAAGAGAGAACTAGATCACTTAGCTTAAAAAGTATATTTTTTACATTTCAAATGCTCCTTAAACCACAACTGCTGACTAGAAATACCAAGAGAGGGAATAAATACACGCATGGGAGGAGTTAGGTAAGCAAATACACAGGACTGCAAAGGTGACACTTCCTTAAGTGCACGTTACGCAAAACCTACTTCTACCTACAAAGCTACCTATTATACCCTCAGATCATCTAATGCCTTGAACATTAAGGTTCTGAAAGTAAAAAGAGAATATGAAAAATAAATCTTTGCATGCCTTGCACCAGATGGGTGGAACAAGCTATTGTACCAGACCCCTTCAAACACCTTCTGAACCTTCTCTGCTAACATCTTTTCTGACAATACAATACAATTGCATTTGCTAATGCACTTTGTAGTCATATCTGCTTGTTGAATGTGTTGTTGTCTGAATTACGCTGCTTGCCCCAAGACCCTTATGAAAATAAGATGCTGCATCCCACGAGGCTCTCCTGGTGAGCAAAATTAAAATAAATACCAAATATCTGAAGATACTACCGAACCTTCCACCCTCCCCAGGATATATGTTTGTGATGATCTTGTCTGTTTTCAAAGAATGAAACTTTTATAAAGGTAACCGTGATGCAAAAAAAAGTGGCAACTTCTTTGTAACCCATATGATGTCATGATGTAGTTCAGGAACCTAACTTCTTCCATCTACTGCTGACAAAGAGATCATACTTTGCTTGTCCTATGAACAATCATGGATTGATTTTAACCTGATTAGATGTTATATATGTTTGTCTGCCACAGAAAGCTAGATTTGCTGAGTCTGACTTTCCTTTATGCTTTTCCTCTTGGAAGCATGGAATCTAACAAATAAAGTTCAGGAGTTCAGTCAGCTGACATTTGAGCCTCTTAACGCTTGATCTTCAGATGTGAAATATTTTATCGTTATGCTTTCAGAGAAAAAGAAAACATTAGAGGAGCCTGTTAACAATGATACACATTATATTCCTATATTCCAAACACTCTCACATAGCTGCTAATAACTAAACAATAATATAAAATGCAGCTAACATGGCACATGATCTCCCATAATACCAGTAAGCAAGGCCTGTCCTACTTGAAAAGAGACAGCTCACTAACCATTCACATGCAAGTAATATGACATTGATCACATATGACACGCTGTCATAATTTGTAGCAAGTCATGTGAAAACCATGAGAAGGTATGTTTGCAATGCTGCAGGCAGACAAAGAGTTGTTTATCTTTGTGCTACCATGGGAGTTTGACGAATTTATAGTGGCATCAGTGACAATGAACCCATTCAAGCTTCCCAGTCATTCCTGGGGGTTGTCAGATATGGTATTCAGTACTACTTTTACAACCTAAAGCAGAAGAGTAGAAACTGACATATCACAATGACTACTTCAACACAGCAGGCAGGTGAGAACTTGTTCAGCATTCTCAGGCAAGAGAAAGCACACGCTAGATAATACAAACACTAGAGGTCCCTGTCCTTAAGTCAACCAATGCTTTAAATGTGTGTAAAACTGCATACACATTTAATATCTCCAGTGCTGCCACGCCGTCCCCCCTCCCCCACTGTAGTACCTCCCATATATCAATCAAGCCCTTAAGATGGCATCATGACAGCGTGGGACAGACAGAAACAGCTGCTAAGAGTATGCTCTCTGTTGGCTTTGGGTATATATTACATGAAGAGAGGGCAGTTTTACATTTTCCCCAAACCTGAGTGTGATTCAAGAGCACTTCACATACAATACAGCTAGTTTGAGGGCCTTTCCTGTGTTTGTTGTTTAAGAGACTGGATAGTGAGATGTGATTTCAATTACATTTTTGCCTCTCCTGAGCAAAGTATTGGGATTGTGTGGAGGGGAGGCAGCAGGCCTGTAATTGTTACTCACAGCTAAGAAGTCCAATCATAGACTCTGCTACACTGTGCATTAATCAGTCAGTCATAGAACAGATGCTGTGAAGCAGCCTATCAATACTAGCGGACAGTCACATCCATGAAATGTGTAATGGCACAGACCTACAAGCCTCAGTGGACTGTCTCCATTAGGGTTGTTAGAATTAACCACTTGACCCAACAATCCCTCGATCCTCTGCACCCCACACCCCCTGAAGCTTCCCAATATGAAAAATAAATTATCCACAGATTCTACCTCTAAGCACCCCATGTCATCGCTGCATCTAGATACAAATTATGAACCCCTCACCTCCAGCACCATAAGCCTCCTCACACTCAGCTCTATCACCGTTTTCCCTCTCCTTTGGTGCACCACAAACCTGATACACCAATGTAACTGCTTTCATCCAGGTGTTCTGCCTATGGACTTCTTTTTCAGGGTGGACTTACTCCCTGTCCCACAACATTCACACCTCGGCTTATCCTCATTCTTCAGCCAACAGAGCTTGGCTGAGTGAGCATTACAATGAGAAATGCCCACAGGGGTGGGCAGAAGGCCAGACCATGTCATTTAACTGGCCCTATTTTCTCTAAGACCTCTCTCTACCCTTCCCCATCAGTTGCAAGGCATGCCTTCAGCATCATTCCTATAGGCCGGGTCCATCTGACTGCATGCAGTAAACCATGCAGCCAGTACCATACAGCAATGCCACCACAGGAAGTGCTGCTGTAGCTGGCATCCCTGCTTCATCTCTCACAATAAAAACATGCTACCTCTGCATGATGTCTCAGATTTCACTAGCCCCAAGTGAGTGTGTGGGTCAACAGCACAAAACTGTGCATCGTGTGGTATAGTTACCATCAGTACCAGTAAGCTGGACAAGCGTCCACCAATTCAGTAGGCACCACTAATGGGATTTTGGAGCATCAACACAGAGTAATGCCCTCATTTTCAGCCCTACAGTTACAGTACAGAAACCCTGTCAACCTTACTCCTGAGCATGATAGCCTACATCTGAAGCTGTACCTGGGATCATGTGTAATATTTATATAACAAAACAAACTAACAATAATAATAATAACAAATGCATGCTGAAAATAGAAAATAGAGTCAGAATCAACGTTTCGACCATAGCTCTTTTTCAGGAATTATCTGAAAGAGAAAAAAGAAAAGTTAGGTTTTGTTTTCTCTTTTAGACAATTCCTGAAGACCTATGATAATATGAAACGTCTATTCTAACTCTATTTTCTCTTTTCAGCATGCATATTCTGCCACTGGAACATAGGAGGGGTTCATGAGGGCAAGGTGCATTCTGCCTTCCTCTGAACTTGCCAGCAAAACAAAGGTATGCAGATAGCAGACTCCAGACCGCGTTCTGGTGTCTTTTTCAAATCAACTGCAGCAGGAATATCTGCCCCCACACATGTACTGAGTGATTATTCTGCTGATGCTATTTGCTGCTACTATGCCCAATTTGTGCTGTTTTGCAGTCCCTTTATTAAATGTTCTCCTGATTGTGCCACAGATTGTGCCTTTTACTGTTTTCAGTTTTTAGTCTGTTCCCTACTACCCTGCTGCTCAGACCCCCCCAAAACTCTCTTCCCTGTTGCAGACCTCAGAAACCCTGTATCTGGTCTCATTAATCTTCCCTTTTGTCTCCTCTCTGAGTTCTCAGTCCCCAGCATATTTGGCCACTAGAGAACAGGAGGGGTTCATAAGGGCTAAGTGCAGTCAGTGCTCCCCTGCACTTGCCAGCACAACACAGGTACGTTTATGGCAGACTCCAGACCACGTTCTAGAATGCCACTCTGTGGTGCCACCCAGTACTTGCCCACGCACCCTTCCCTCGTCCCACCCACCTGCAGTTACTCTACCTTTATAGATCCATGGCGAAGCATCTGAACCAATCACCTCACTTCCCCCACACATTCTGGGCCCTGCTGTGGACCATTCCACCTCCCCCACCTTACCCCTGTTGGCTGCCTTGTAGCCACTTACGGGCATCCCCCCAGTTTTACAAGCCTTCTCTGCCAGCCTTTACTCCCTTTTGTAACCAAACCAGCTCTTCCCACAGTTTCCAATTCAAACAGCTCTGCTACTCAATTCTAAGCTTGCACTACACCAGGAAGTGCCAAGCCCAGCCTGTAAATTCCTAGAAAGTTATGTAAAAGTTTGGTTTCAAACCCAAATGTTCACGAGTCTACCTCAACAATACCCTATACTCTATTGCACTGTTCCCATACAGCATAATGCAGGCTGTTTATAACACACTAGCTCTAGGCTTCCTCCTCCTGGGTCTATCATGGCCATGCAATTCCTGTGCCCACGTCAAGGCCAAGAACAGGGATGCACCCCATTCCTTCTCTCTCTCTCTCTCTCTCTCAGTCCTGAGGAGCTACCTCCCTGCACCTTCTCAGTCTCTGCTCAACCACCCACTTGCCACGCTTGTTTGTTTCAGGAAATGGCAGATCCGCCTACTAGGTGCATTCATCACCTCCCAGCACCTATTCCTACATACCCTTCCCGGGATACCCGTTAGAGCTACTATTCTTCCCTCTCCGTTTCTTTTGATAAGTGGCAATATTTATTTAGTTTTTGTTTAGCGGGTAGGTGCACTAGACAAGAGTGTTGCCTATATTCAGGCACGACCTGGGAGAGTTACAAACATAACACTGGAACAAATGTACAAACAGGATTAAACAGTGGGCATGTTCGCCGGCCCGTCGGCGCAGTGGTAGGGTTACCGCTCGCGGTGCCAGCGATCCGAATTTGGGAACGGACTCGGGGAACTTGAGGGCCAGCCGGGGGGAGGAGGATCGAGCGACCAGAGGCTGCTCTCCTCCTCCTCCAGGTGGGGTGGGATGAGAGTCCCACTGCGATACCGCCACCTGGGTGACCACGGGTGGTGGTGCAGCGAGGACCGCATGTAGCAGGGAGGGAGGACGTCCGCCGGGAGCCGGAGCATTAGCACGCTGTGACGTGCATCGCTCCTAGGCTTTCCTAGTGCGCAGACGTCCTAAGGATGGGCGAAAGGAAAAATACCTCCTCCAGTGTCTCTTTGTAGATGGAGCTTCAGGCCCCCATCCCAGAGCTCCTCGCTGCACGGATGACGGATCCCGACGTAAACTCAGTCGCTCAGGGCAGTGGAAGGGGGGCCCCGCCTCGTACCCACCTGGGGGTCAAACCAAGGCAGCCTGAGGGGATGACTGCACCCGATGCCAACTGACAAGCAGGGATGCACAAGGCCGTAGGAGACTCCCGAAGGTGAGGAAGCACTGGGGTGAGAAGGGGGCGTAAAAAGAAAGTATATAAAAAAAAAAAAACAATGGGCATGTTACAGCAGGGTTATGAACAAAGCAATGAGTATTTAATCTGCTGACAAAGACAATAAAGATACAGTAACCAGTTACAATAGATTATGTGCTAAACAGACAAAATGCTAGTCAGACATCCAGAAATATCTTGGGGATCAGTAGATGCAGCGACAAAGGGCAAGTTGAAGCTGGCGATGTAGAGGACCCTGAGGGGGTCAATAAGGAGGAAAAACAATAAACACATTTACAGGGTGTGAAAGTGAGAAGCTAGTACATCAGCTTGCTAGAGTAAGTGCAGAAAGAGGGGGAAGTACCAAAGGGCAGCGGTTAGGAGACAGACTTTGGAGTGTCAGGGCAAGAGCAGATGTCACTGTCAGTTAGGTAGGCACAAAGACCCTTTTTGAAGGCCTGGTGGGAAAACAGATTTTGACATGATGAGGGAAGGAGTTCCAGATTTTAGGGGCAGATATGGCAAAGGAGAGATCACCCATTTTAGGGAAGCATCTGGGAATTAGAAGAGAGGATTGGTCCCAATCCAGTGCAGTTTAGACACTCAGATCCCTCTTGGGCTGTCAGCCACGGACCAAAGATTGCCCACAAGAACATTTGCAGCCTCCTTCCCAAAATTCATGAACTAGAGGCACGCCTTGCCCTCTATAACCCTGATGCTATTGGAATTAGAGACATGGCTTGAGCCCGTCACTCTGGATTTATTATGCCACATCAAGGGCTATACCGTCCTCAGGCATGATCCACCTGGAAGGAAAGGGGGGGGGGGTGCTACTCCTAATCAGTGACAACATTACAGCTTCCACCATATCAATAAGCCCCAGTGAACCACCTGGTGCAGAATGGATTGTAACTGAATTGACCCTCAGTGCCTCCAAGAAGCTGCATCTAGGCTGTGCATACAATCCTCCTAAAGGGGGCCTGAACTGCCTTTCTCAAATCATCAGTGGTGTCAGCAATCTACCCCATACCAGGGAGCTCATCATGGTTGGGGATGTTAACTTAAATTGGCTCAGCAACCAACAGTCTGAGTATGCTGATCTAATTAAGCAACTGAGCCTCTCCTAGATCACCTCCTCCTACACACGGCACAATAACAGGTCAGTCATTCATACTTTCCTGGACTGGATCCTCACCAATTGGGAGGACAGTATTTTATCAGCAGGGGTTTTAGCTGAGTTGATCAGAGATCACTCTCCCACCTTTTATACCTGGACATACAGGAGGCCCCAGCCCCTACCAAAGATAATCTCGTTCAGGGACTTTGCCAAAATAGACATTGACTGGTCCACTGAGCTCACAGTGCCCACCCTTAAGAGCAATCCATGACAGGGGGAACAGGAATACCCTCCCTCCTCGTGTCTTCCTATAGTGCTCGCTGCGTTCACAACTGAACACTCACCACAAGATCCCAGGGCTTCCTCTTTAAAATCTGGGTAAGGGTAAAACACAGTCTCAAGTCTGTAGCCGGGAGTGACCCTCTTTGGTTGCTGTACTGGGAGGACACCACATTGCTAAGCCCTTGGGCTGGCTTTCATAACCTGATTGTCTCTTCTCCCACGGTGGTGCAGTGACCTAGTTCGCCTTTACAGACCCTCTTGAGACCCAAGTATCTCCCCACTTGGGCCTCAGACTTCCCTTTCAGCATTCTAGTCTTGTAGCCAATGGTAGCACTTTAGCAATTACAGGCGGGTGTTAGACTTGACTAAACCTTCCACCTCTGCACTCACACACAAATCACTCATAGACAGTTTTAAAAGCAAAGTGCTTTTACTAAAATTTCTTAAATAATCATACAAACTTTACAAATGAAAGATTTCAGAACTCTGGTCACCGAATAACAAAACAAAAGCTGGAAAATATACATCAAAAATGCACTGTGAAGCTTTAACTGTCTAGTTTCTACCTTGTCTGTGGATGATCAAAGTCCAGAAAAATAAACGAGTTTCTGCAAGAGTTTCAATTTTTCTGTAGCCACTGGACTGTGGTCTGGTTTCTCTTGTGTGTCAGAAGAGTGTCCAAAATGCAATGCAATGTCAAAGTACACTGAGCTTCTGTTTGGAGGGCCTTTTATAGGCCTGGATCATGTAGTCTGTCACAACCCTCTCGGGGTATAGCTGGTGGCCTTATCTTTTAGGCCAGCAGGGGAATCTCTTGCTCTTTCCCAAACTTTGAGGAAATCATAATTAGTAATACTCCAGGTGTCTCCCCCCCCCCCCACAGCCTAGCTTCCTGACACTCATTACAAAACATAAATGCACCATGACAGTTCCTGGAAATACCTTTGCTTTGAAGTGGGAGAGTTTATGAATTTAGGAGATATTTTCTATTCTCTGACCATTTATGACTCTTCTTTTGATCAGCTACCCCAAGCCTCTTTGAAATGTAATTTTCAAGTTCCTGTCAGCAGCCTGTTCTCAGGTCACAGAGGAATGTCAAATATTATGCAATACATTCTCTCTTTTATGTGACCTTTTCAGTATACTATGTATCCCTCTGCCAAACCTCATTCTCCTTGCCTGTTTGGGAATTTATTTATAACAAAATCACAGAAAAATATAACAAAAAAATATCTGCAATATTAGCCAGCAATGGCCAACTTGCCACATCCCTCCCTCATTAGACTGAATTTAAGGGAATATACCCCTATCGTATGGCAGAATTTCCATAATTCAGTATACTGTTCTAACTGGTGAGACAGGTCATTTGCATTTGCATTGGTCACCTCGGCCCAGTATGTAATCCTCATGTTGTATGCCTGCAGGGCAATACTCCATTGCAGTAGCCGTCCATTGGTTTTGCCCATCTGATTCAGTCATACCAGGGGGTTGTGATCAATCTGTACCTCAAAGCATCTCCTGTAGAGGTACAGCTCTAATTTCTTCAAGGCCCATACCAGCGCAAGGCATTCCTCTTCAAATGTGAAGTATGCCTGCTCCCAGGGATTTAACTTCTTGCTAAGGTACACTATTGGGTGGTCTTTGCCCTTATTAGATGTCTGATTGAGGACTGCTCCAATCCCCACATCCGAGGTATCAGCCTGTACTACAAACTGCCTAGTGTAATCTGGACTGGTCAGCACAGGGACACTGCACAGTGCCTCTTTTAACCATGTGAAGGCTCGTTCACATGCTGGCTTCCACTTTACCCTTTTGGGCTGTTTTTTCTTCAGCAAGCTAGATGAGGCGCTGCCAGGGTACTGTAATTGGGCACAAACTTTCAGTAGTACCCTGCGGTCCCTAGGAAGCTCCTAACCTGCTTCTGGGTTTCAGGCATGGACCACGCCTCTACTGCCTCAATCTCTGCTTGATAAGGGCCAAGCTGACCCCTGCCCCACTACATGGCATAAGTATGCCACCTCTGCCATAGCCACCTTGCACTTTTCAGCCTTGACAATGAGCCCTGCCCTCTGTATCCTGCCCAACACTTCCTTCAGGTGGAACAGGTGTTCCTTCCAGCTGGTACTGAAGATGGCAGTATCATCCAGATAAGCCAATGCATACTCTTCAGTACCATGCAACACCTGGTTGACCAGCCTTTGGAAGATGACAGGGGCATTCTTCATTCCAAAAGGCATTACCCGGAATTCAAATAATCCTATTAGAGTGATGAAGGCCAACCATTCTCTAGCTCTGGCAGTTAACATCCACCTGCCAGTACCCTTCGTCAAGTCAATTGTGCTAAGGTATGTTGCCCCTCCCAACATAGCCAGTAGTTCATCTGTCCGTGGCATTGGGTAGGAGTCAGATTTTGTGACTGTGTTGAATCCACGACAGTCCACACAAAAGCAAGTAAAGTCATCTGGCTTGGGAACGAGGACTACAGGTGAGGCTCAGGGACTGTGGGATTTCTGGATTACTCCTAAATCCAGCATTTCCTCCACCTCCCTCCTAATGTCCTTTAGGATGGCCTCAGACATCTGGTAGGCTATCCGCCATACAGGCGCTTGCATCCCCATGTCTAAAGCACGTGTCGCTAAGGGGGGTTTGTTCAGGCTTGGCCATAAACAAAGGGGCAAAGTCCTCTAAAACATCCCTAACTTCCTGAGACTGTTCTGGAGTCAACTAGGTGACAGTCTGATTGCCTCCACAGATGACTCCCGCTTGCTTTTCCTCCAGCAAGTCCAGGAGGGGTCTTCTTCGTCCGTCCCCTTCCCAGGACTACACACTGCAAATACCCTGTTAGCCCTATCTGCATATGCTTCATCATGTTAACATGGTACATCCCATGAGTATGTCTCCTGTCAGGCAGTTCCACAATATAATTTATGTCATTGACCTGTTGGACTGCCTTATATTGTCTCTCCCACTCAGCCTGCAGCTTGTCCTTCTGGACCGGAATTAGGACGATTACTTCTTGACCTGCACTGTATGAGCAAGCTCTGGCTCCACGGTCGAACTACACTTTTTGCTTCTGTGGTCAGTCGACAGGTTGCTTTGGGCCACTCCCATAAGCTCCTTCAGCTTCTCCCTAAACTTAAGGTCATGCTCCACGATGGGAGTTCCCTGGGTGGCGTGCTTGCCTTCCCAGATCAAGTCTATGGGGCCCATGCACCTTACAACCATATAAGAGTTCAAAGGGGGAGAACCCCATCAACTCTTGGGGCACCTCCCTGTATGTGAACAACAGGTGGGGAAGGTATTTCTCCCAGTCCCTCCCATGCTGTTCAGCAATCACTTGGAGCATCTATTTTAGGGTACCATTAAACCTCCCTATTTCCCATCAAATTCTGCACAAGTCCTCAGCTTTTCCAAACTAGGATCAGTCCTCTCAGCAGCTGCAAAACCTTCACATTTTCCCAAAGCATGGGACATGTCCCCATCAGTTCCTAAACTGGGGTCCATAGCTCTAACGTCAGGGCATTCAGAGTCACTGCCATCCCTAACCTGACCATCTGTTACTCCTCCCCCCTCACAGTAACCTTCTGTAGCAGTTCTGTGAACAGCAACTTGAGGAAGTCCTACCTCCCTTTCACTATTCTCCATGTCAGGAGTCACAGGCTGGGGAACCAGCCTCCTATTTTTTTTTTCCACCGGGGCTTCTATGGGGTTCAGGGAATCACAAGCGGCCTTGTTCTGCCTGACTGCAGATAAATGCACACACCATCCTCTTCTGTAGATTATTTCCTATAATCACATCCAGGGCGAGGTTGTCTGCCACTGCCACTTTTTGCACCCTCTCTCCTGTCTCACTCCAATCCAGGAGAACACTAGCTAGTGGCAGGATTTTCTCCTACCCAGTGAATCCCCTCACCATTACAAACTGATCTAGTATAAGCTGATCATGCCCAACCAAATCCCCTTTTACCAGGCTAAGAGATGTCCCCATGTCCTTTAACCCATGGGTTTGCATTCCATCTACAGTAACCAGGTGTATGTGCTCCCTCATGTTTACAGGCGTGCTTTCGGGGATACATAGTGCACCCACCTCTGTTTGAGGGACACTTTGTCCACTCTGTGCCTTTTTAGGGCACTGTCTAGCAATATGCCCTGGCTGTTTACAAAACCTAACGGTCATAATTTCTTTTATCCAAGAAATCCCTTTTTTGGTAACGTGGGGCTTCCCCCTTTCGGCAGAGGCAGTGAGGGTTTTAGCTGCCCTGAAGGTGTGCTTTTCCCTTTTTGCCCTGCTACACCTGCTCCCTCACTTCCTTTCAAAGCAGGCCTGCTCCTGGCTTAGCGGTCCGAGAGCTCAGCAGATTGCTGTGCTGTTTTTGGATCTCTGTCCTCTAGCCAGGTTTTCAACTCTGCTGGGCAAGCCCAAAAGAACTGCTCTAAAAGTACAACCTCCTCAATTCTCCCCACAGAGTTTGTTTTCACCCCCTCCCACCAATGTTTTAAAAACTGACATTGCTTTGTGGCGAGTTCCTCAAAGCTCATGTCAGGGCTTTTTTAGAGTTTACGGAACTTAACCCTGTAGGCCTCAGGAGTTGGTTCATACTTTTTAAGCAAAGCAGCTTTAAGTTTCTCATAATTGCTACTGTCCTGATTATCCATTTGGCCTAGCACCTCATGCCCTTTACCAGTAAGTAGAGGGGATAGCTGGAAGCTCCATGACTCCCTGGGTACCTTGGCCTGGATACAGACCTTCTCAAACTAGTTTTAAAATGCATTCATATCCTCCCCCTCTTTAAATTCAGTTATTAATTTTCAATTTAACTTATACCCCAGCCCTGGAGTTTCAGGTTCATCCCTGCCACTTACCTCCTCTGGCGCTGGTCATTGGAAGTCTTATCCTCTCCAGTTCAAACTCCCTCTGGCACTGTTTTTCTTCAGTTTCCCTCTGCCTCTCTCTGGTGCTGCTGTTCCTCGGCCTCTAGCTAGCGCTGCCCTTCCTCAGCCTCTCTCTGGTGCTGCTTTTCCTGCATTTCCAGTTCAAATCTCTTCTGCTCTCTTTCTTGCTGGGCTTTAATCTTTCTCGGCTCCAACTCCAATTTCCTCAGCTCAAATTGTAGCCAGCTCTGTGGTAGCCTTCCCCCTGGCACTGGGCTCTGGGTTCCCTCTGTTCTCACTGTTCCCCTCCCTGGGACTGAACACTGCAATGTCCCCTGGCACCCCCACAACCAAGGTCTGGTCCCTTTCAGTCACTTGCTGTGACTTGAGGTTCAGGGCAACTGCTTGCTCATCGGCTGCCACGAGAGCCTCCATAAGTTCTTTTTGGTTCGCCCCTCATACCGGACCCCTCTTTCTTGACACAACTGCCTTAGGTGGTCTGCAGTGTATTCACTGTAGCTGGAAGCCATCTTCTTCCCCAACTACTGCTACACTTACACTGAAAAAACAAACAAAAACCAGGGTAGGGAACTTTGTACTGTAACCAAATCTGACTTTTTCCAAATCTCTGCCCTGTTTTTGTAAGTGTATTGTTTTCAGTTTATCAGTCTGATACACTGGCCTTGAATCCAACCTCTATACCTGTGCCACCAATATCTCCCAGATCCCACCACTATGACACCAGATCTGTCGTGAACCCACTCCTGGGGGACAGGTCCACTGAGCTCACAGTGCCCACCCATAAGTGCAGTCCATGACAGGGGAAACAGGAATACCCTCCTCGTGTCCTCCTATAGTGCTCGCTGCGTTCACAACTGAATGCTCACCACAAGGTCCCAGGGCTTCCTCTTTAAAAATATGGGTAAAGGTAAAATACAACCTCAAGTCTGTAGCCAGGGGTGAACCCTCTTTGGTTGCTGTACTGGGGGGAGGCCCAAGGCGTTACTAGCCCTTCAGGGCTGGCTCTCTTAACCCTGACTGTGTCTTCTCCGATGGGTGGTGCAGTGACCTAGTTCCCCCTTACAGACCCTCCAAGACCTTAGTATCTCCCCTACTTGCTGTAGTTTGGATCCAGGACCAACTACCCTGATTTTGGGTTGTGATGATATTCTTGGTCCGATCCTAGCTCGGATAGTCTGGTGCTCCTTGGATACAGGTGAGTTTCCTAGCTCCCTGAAGGAGACAGTGGTGACACCCCTCTTGAAGAAAGCCTCTTTATTCCCACATTGCCATGCAAACTATAGACCTATCTCGAACCTCCCCTTTTTGGGGAAGTTGATCGAGAACGTAGTGGCCGTACAACTGGACGACCATTTGACCATCCATAATATCTATGAGCCCCTCCAGTCTGGTTTTCGAAAGAGGCATGGTTGCTGGTTCAGGTGCTCAATGATCTCCCGATGGCTAGAGATCGGAAGAACCGTTCCATCTTGGTTCTTCTTGATCTCTCTTCAACATTTGGCACTCTGGACCATGGGGTTCTACTCGATCATTTAGGTTCATCTGTGGCCTGTCTGGTACGGTCCTCAGGTGGTTTTCATCTCTGCTCACTGGAAGAACTCAGAGGGTGGTGTCGGGGATTTATTCCTCTGACCCCAGTCCCCCTATCATATGGGGTCCCTCAGGGATCGATGCTGTCTCCCATGTTGTTCACAGTGTACATGCTACCCCTCGAAGACATTGTAAGAAAGTATGGGCTGAGGTTTCACTGCTATGCTGATGATACCCAGCTCTACTTATCTTTTGCACCCGACCAGGATAGAGCTCTCTCGGTATTTAACAACTGCCTTGCAGAAATCCAAGAGTGGATGAGTTCAAGCTGGTTGAGTTTGAACTCGAAAAAGACCGAGGTGCTGGCGGTTGACCCAGGTCACTGGACGGGGGGGTTGGGGGACTGCCCTCTTGACTGTTTCTTGGGGGTTTGCCTCTCCCAGCTTCTGAATAGGTGCAAAACCTGGAGGTAGTTTTTTTTTTTTTTTTTTTTTTTTTTTAACAGGGACTGACACTGCATTCACAAGTGTCAGCCATTGTCAAAACTTCCTTTTACCATCTGAGTAATATCTCCAGAGTTAAGCACCTTGTTCCATCTGGAGACCTGCCTACTTTGGTCCATGCCTTTGTGTCCGCGCGCTTGGATTATTGCAATGCCCTATGCTTAGGGCTTCCAGGGGTGGATATTTGCCGCCTGCAGCTGGTGCAGAATGCAGCGGCCCGGTTACTGACAGGAACTTCTAGGTCATGTCATATTTCTCTGGCACTGGCTGCCAGTACAGTGGTGAATCACCTTTAAAGTCGGTTTTCTGACATATAAAGCCCTACATGGACTGGGTCCGCATTGCCTGAAAGCGCTCTTGGTCCCTTACTGCCCTGGGCAATTGCTCCGCTCATCCAAGGGTGTATTTAAAATCTCCTGGATCCCATGCATTCATGCATGTGGCCCCTACCCTTTGGAATTCTGTATCCCATCAGATACGTGAGCACGCAACAGTGGACGGCTTTTAACAGGCCTTAAAAACCTTTCTATGGACCCAAGTGTTTGGGGAATAGCCCAGATAATTTTACTGTTTATTACCTGTATTTTTACACTATTTATAAGGTTGGTAACTATGCGCTGTAGCTGTTTTACTGTTATGTGAGGTGCCTTGGTATCTCAAAAGGCGCCATACAAATAAAGTTGATTTGATTTTATTTGATACTTGGCCCCCAGATTTCCCTTTCAGGATCCTAGTCTTTGCAGTGAATGGCAGCACTTTAGCAATTACAGGCTGGCCTCAGAATTGAATAAACCTTCCATTTCTACACACACACACACACACACACACACACACACACACACACAATCACTCACACAATCACTCACAGGCAGTTTTAAAAGCAAACTGCTTTCACTAAAATTACTTAAATAATTATCATACAAACTTCAAAAAAAATATCAGTTACATAAGAACTTACCGTAACAGTGGATCTTCGAGACAGGTTCCTGCAGTAGGTCTTCACATATAGGACTGCAACCCCTGGAGTCAGGTTCTGACGGCAGACTTGTAGCTAGCAATCATCAGTAGGGACCGCCCTCCGGCGTCAGGTGACACAACGTCAGCCCGACCATAAAAGGTGCAGTCCTGCACTTGCCCTCCAGTTCTTTTCCACCAGAGACCTAGACAGAGGATAGTAGAAAGAAAGGAGCAACAACTCCTGAGGCCCTGTGCCCTGGTAGGACCTGAGGGTTAGGTATAATAAAAAAAGGAAGATTTCCAAGAGCTGGGGGAAGGTGGGTAGGAAACTAGACCTACTGCAGGAACCTCTCTCGAAGATCTACTGTTACGGTAAGTTCTCACATAACTGCTGTATCTTACTTCAAGAGGGTTCCTGCAGTAGGTCTTCACATATAGGACTGAATTCCAAGCAGCCTAAGAAAGGAGAAGGAGTCGGAGATGAGGTCCCGGGAGGAGGAAAAATGTCTGCCAACTAAGGGTCTGAACTAAGACAAAAGACCTTGCAAGACTGCAAGGCTGAAACCAGCTCTATGCCTAGAAGCAATGTCCAGACTGTAATGCTTAATGTAGGTGTGGACGGAAGACCAAGTGGCCGCTGCGCAGATCTCCGCAGTGGACACATTCCTGAAAAAAGTGGTAGAGGTGGACAAGCTTCTAGTGGAGTGGCCTTTAACCGCCCCGAAGGGTTTTCCCGTACTTCTGGTAAGTGTAGTGAATACAGTTAGCTAGCCACCTAGAAACAGTCTGTTTAGAGATGGCCTTGCCCTGGCACTGGGAGGCAAAAGCCACAAAGAGTTGGTTCGTCTTTCGAACCTCCTTAGTCCCGGAGGTATAGTACATCAAAATCCAATGCACATCCAAGGTGTGCAAAAGATATTCCCCCTGTTGGAATGTTGAGGATAATAGACCACCAGTTCAATACTCTGGTTAAGAGTCGTCTCCGAAACCACTTTAGGAAGGAAGGACGAAATAGTCCTTAGGACCACCTGGTCCTTACGGAAAATCAAATAAGGCTCTCTGCAAACAAAGGCCTGAAGCTCTGAAACCCTTTGAGCTGAAGTAACTGGAACCAAAAACAGCGTCTACCATAACAAGAAGCTCATATCACAACTTGCTGCTGGTTCAAAAGGGGGCAAAGTAAGTTTCTCCAACATAAAATTAAGATCCCAGGGAGGACAGGGGTTCCAGACTGGAGGTTTGATGTGAAGGATATCCTTCAAGAAAGTTCTAGAAACCTCTAGCTCTGCTATGGTTTTGCCCTCCACCGGAAGGTGGTAGGCCAACACCGCAGAAAGATGGACCTTAATGTAAGAATAACTTAAGGCCCAACTCAGAAAAATGTACAAGGTACTCCAACACCTGAGAAGCTGACCAAGAAAAAGGGTCCAAGCTTTGGTTGTGACCCAAATAGAAAATCTCTTCCACTTCATGGTGTAGGTGGATCTGGTGGAAGGTTTTCTGGCTTCCACCAGCGCCTTAGCGACCTGACAGAAGACTCCATAGCAAACCACCGCTACGTCCACAGGTGCCACGCATGAAGATGGAGAGACTGAAGGCTCGGATGTACCAGGGTGCCCTGCTCCTGAGACAGAAGGTCATGAGACAGCAGCAGAAGGACTGGTGGTTCCAGCGCTAGTTGTTGTAACAGTGGGAACCAAATCTGCCAGGGCCACAGAGAGGCAATCAAAATCAAGAGGGTCCCCTCTGCCTGGAATTTCAACAGGACCTTCTGTATGAGAGGAAAGGGAGGAAATGCATATAGAAACCTCCCTGTCCCAGAGAGAGACAGTGCATCTTGCCAAAAAGCACCATGCCTGGGAACGAGCGAGCAAAAGTTGGGTAGTTTTGCATTAAATGGGGAGGCAAACAGATCTAGATCTGGCTGACCCCATCGAAGAAACAGGTCTTCGACTACCTCCTGCTTTAGTTCCCACTCATGAGCCCTTGCCACTGATGGGCTGAGACTGTCCGCCAGGGTGCTGTGTACGCCTGGGACATGGACTGCTGTCAGAAACAGGACGTGCTGAAGAGCCCAATACCATACTCTCATTGCTTCCCTGCAAAGAGGGTACCATCAGGTACCCCCCCGGTTGTTGAGGTACCAGACAGTCGCCATGTTGTCTGTCTGGACCAAGAGTGTTCCTGGGAGTAGTAACGACTGGAAGACCTGGAGAGCATAGAGGACTGCTCTGGTCTCCAAGATGTTGATGTGAAGGTGCTGCTCCTGAGAAGACCATGAACCCTGGGTTCTGTGGTCCCCCAAATGGGCTCCCCAACCCATATCGGAAGCATCCGATGTGAGGGTCTGGGAGGGAGCCTGAGAGTGGAAGGGAGCTCCCACCAACAAGCTGGTGAGGTCCTGCCACCAGAGAAGGTCTTTCTGAAGGCTGTTGGATAGCATGCCTAGTTGGTTCATGCCGTCCACTCGTTGATCCCATTGGACCCGAAGAGACCACTGGGTAACCCTCATGTTCAGTCTGGCCAGGGGGACGTAGAAATGGCTGCTGCCATAAGACCCAAATGACGGAGCACCAAGGGCGCTGGGGTCCATCGAGCTTTGGCCACCAAAGTGGTCTGAGAGGCCAAGGTCTTGGTTCGATCTAGCGGCAAGAAGGCCTTGCTCTGGACTGTATCCAGTACCACCCCAATAAATTGGAGGTGCTGAGAGGGTACTAGCTGGGACTTGGGGAGACTGACCAAGATGCCCAGATGGGCAAACAGATCCAGAGTGAAGGAGAGAGCCTCCTGCAGGCTGCCCAGAGAAGGGGTGAAAAAAAGTCAGTTGTCCAGGTATGGGAACACATATATGCCCCTGCAGCGAGACACTTGGAGAAAACCCATGGCACTGAGGACAGGCCAAAGCGAAGTGCCTTGAACTAAAAATGGTTCTCCCAGAAGGAGAATCGAAGGACGCATCGGTGGGCCGGAAGGCTGGGAATATGAAGATAAGCATCTTGCATATCCAGGGAGCACAGCCATGTGCTTGACTGAAGCAGGGGAAGGAGTCCCTGAAGAGTTAGCATGCGGAATTTCTTGTACTCCATATTTATTTATTCCGTTTTTGTTGACCGGGTAAGTGCACTAGACAAATCCTGCCTATTTTCAGGCACGACCCGGGGGAGGGGGATACAGATGAATGCCAACTGACCTTGAACCAGATTAAGCTGTTGGTGATATTTTAGTGAATGAGGGAAATTTGGCCAGCACACTGAGGAAATTCCCCTACCCTTTTCTATAAGTGCCATGGAATCTTTAACATCCACCTGAAGTACCACCAATCCAGGCAGATGGGATCTCGGTTTATCGTCTCATCCGAAAGATAGCACCTCAGAACTGCAGCATCCCTCTCATGCTGCACTACAGCATCAGTACTGGGATATTAACCCAAGTGCCAGATGTGGGAACTGAACCCACAGCCCTCTGATTTCCCGGCCTCAGAAGTGAGTGTGCTACCTAATGAGCCACTGACACTGACAAAATATAGGTTCAATGTGCCGAGATCCAGGATAGGTTGCAGATCCCTCATCTTTTTTGGAACTAGGAAGATACAGGAGTAAAATCCCCTTCCTAGCTGATTTTGAGAGATGGGTTTTTGTAGCAGGGCCTGAATCTCCTGGTGGACGATTGGGATCTGATCCGATGGGTAAAAGGACCTTCCTGGAGGGTCTGGAGGTGGGATCTCCAGGAACCCGATGGAGTGACCTCTTTCTATGAGTTGAAGCACCCATACGTCTGTGGTGATAGCCTTCCACCCCTCCAGGTGGAGGCTGAACCTCTCTCTCCTACCAGTTCCTCCGAGGGAAACAGAGGGAGCGGGAGGAGGGGGAGTGAGTCAGGATGCTGAGGGGAGTGAAGCCTTAGATCCTGAGTCTGCTTTGGCGAATTTAGCCTGAGGGGCTTGGGCTCCAGAACCAATGGTGTGTCTCTTGCTTTGACGCTTGTTCTGACTCTTGTTCCATCTTCTCTGGCGACGAAAGGGTTGTTTCTTTTGACCTGTCTGGTACATAGGGCATACGTCTCTGAGGGCTCAACCGCTCTCCTGCAGCCCTGTAATGATGTCTTTCGTGTTGCTGCCAAAGAGGATGGAACCCCTAAAAGGAGCATCCAAGTGGGATGATTAAACATCCTGTGCCAAGCCTGCGAGGCGCAGCCATGCTAGGTACCAAAGGCATACTCCTGAGGCCACTGCCTGGGCCACTGAGTCCACAGAATCATAAGTAGCCAGGAGGGCATGATGGCGGGAGGATTTGTTCATGCAAACTTTGTCAAGCAGTTTCGCCCTGAGGTTTTTCATCAGGAATGTTCTGAAGGTCCCTCTCCAGTTCTGAGAGAGAGGACTCTGAAAAGTCACCATATAGGATACGTAATTCAACGACCAGATGGCGCAGGAGGTGGACGAATAGATCTTCCTACTGAATTGGTCGAGCTGTCTTGAGTCCTTGTCTGGTGGGAAGGAAGTCAAGTGCTTAGGCTGAGCCAAGCAGTCATGTGCAGCCGTGATGACCATAGTCGGCTTTAGGATGGTTGGTGAGATGAGAGATCCCTTCCGGGGGGGGTAGGTTCTGTCAGCCTTCCTGGAAACAGCCGGTATGGATGAGGTCTGATGCCAGATTGTCGTAACAAGATCCTCGTGTTGACCCATCCAAGGGGGATGGGTAGAGGGTCTGTGGTGGACAAATCCAAATGCTCCGCCAGCCTTCTGCACCAATGATCAATTTCCTTGGATGGCCAGCCCCATGCTGTTTGAAAGGTTCTCAACAGGTCCCCAAAAGAAGGATCCTCCAAGGGGGGATTTTGTGGATTCTTTAGGATGGATTTCGACCAGTGAACAGGGTTCAGAGTGGTCAATATCAGAGTTCTCATCCAAATCCGAGGGTCCGAGCCACTGGGAATGGAAGGGTCCAACCCAGTGTCACCCACTGGCAGAGAACCCGCAGCATGTCCCAAAGGAACTGGAGGGGGAGATGGTGCTCTGGGTAGAGGAATTCCTCACAGGGTTTTAAATAATTGATTAGCAGTTTTTTTCTTGGGACAATGCTAACTGTACAGAAAGTATTTATATAGGTTTTCTAGAAGTGTTATGTTTGTTAAACACAGTGAAGCAAGTGCTGCACATTTTCACAATATTTTAGCACTTTTATGAGCAAAATGCTAATCAATTTTTGGAGTTAAATAAATCCCTGCCTCAGATTGGCTGGGGCTGTCTAAGTTCAGTTAGGAGCTGAGTCCTAGCATCCTGCCACCACACTGGGATAGATTCATGATCGGGCGGTGGTGGTGGAAAAGGGGGAGTAGGCTGGTACTCAGGATACCTGGCCAAGGGCTGGTAAGCAGGATGGTGCCAGAAGGGGTACTGGTATCCTGGTAAGCCAGAGGGATATCCAGGCATCAGATATCCAGGTGAAGGGTATCCTGGTGTTGGGTATCCCGGTGTCAGAGGCACTGTGCCTGGTGTCGGAAAAGAGGGGTCCAGCGGAGGGCTGCCTGGCGGCAGAACATGGGGGTCAGGCACTGGAAAACTGCCAGAAGGTCCCACAGGAGGAGCAGAAGGCCCAGCCGGGGGAGGTGCCAAAGGACCACTGGGCAGCATCAAGGGATCAGGCGTCGTCCCCTAGGATCCCGCAGGAGTAGGATCCATGCCTAAAAGATCCCGGTCCGGCGACAGATCCCTGAGAGGATGGAAATCCGTAGGCGGAAGAGACCTAGGCAAAGGGTGGAGCTCTGGAAGAGACCCCAATGACAGGTCCGATAATGATCCCGATGGAAGGGAAAGGTTGAGAACAGGTGGCGAATCCCTGGGGATAGATATCGGCAGGGATGAAGTGTCCTCCACGAGCACACTCGTCCTGGGGTGGGATCCTCAAGGGAGCCCGACAGGAGAGCAGATGCATCTGTGTGGTCGACAGGGTCTCCGTCATCTGGCTTATCAGACGTGACCGGGCTGGCTGCAGAAGGATCGCGGTTAGGCTTATTGGTCTGGGCCAGGTGACCAGCAGCAGGGTAACTTATCGGCTGTCAGGGCCGCAGTAATGGGGGGAAAGTGGGGAAGTTGTCTGGGGCTCCGAGCTCAGGAGGGGCCCACCTGAGGAGCTGGCATTAGCTGGTTTTGGAAACGGGGGTCCATTTCAAATGACTTGTCCAGGGCCCCAAAATTCATAGCTGCAGCCCTGTCAGCGCTGCTACGAGTGGGAGAGCTGACAGAAACCTTGAGAGAGGCAACACCCGTCTGTCCGCATAACTCAGCAGGAGGGGGAGAAAGCGTCCGGCCCACAAAAGCGGACAGAGTGCTGGAACTCACAGTTTTTGAAGTGGAAGGTCTCCCTTACGGCTACAGGCTTCTCTCCCGGCGCTTCTCCTTCTTTCATTTTTCTGGGGCTGGAGAAGACAACCACTCCCAAAGCTCCTGGTAGGGTTGTCACGGTATGAAATTCTGACGGTATGATAACCGTCACATGTAATACCGCAGTTTTGCATAAAAAAGAAGGCTCCTCGAATTGAGTTATTCCTGAAAATGCAAAAAAATAGTTGAAAGGTCCCAATACCATGGTATACCCTGAATCACGGTTATCGCGGTACAAGAAATTTCCCACGGTATCAATACCGTGACTTCTCATACTGCGGTATACCGTGAAACTGGTATATCATGACAACCCTAGCTCCTGGAGTTCCTTTTCCATAGAAGCTAGCCTTTGGGTGAGATGGTGGGCCTCGAGGGACTGCTTGCGTCGGGTCCGCATGGCCTGGCTGAACCCCTGGCAAATGGCACACTCAGCCGAGTTGTACTTAGGCCCCAGGCAGAGGAGGCAACGGGAGTGGTCATCCCCATGAGGGATTTGGGCTCCGCACTTAATGCACTTCTTTCTGAGACGAGAAGACATACACTTGATCGAAAAATCGTGAAAAGTTAGAGGAACATGACGTAAAAAGTCAAATACTAAGCAGGCAACTGATCACTGTCCTACCACATCTGTTGATTGAACTGAGCGACAGCAGGAAAGAACTGGAGGGCGGGTTCGGGACCGCCCCTTTTATGGTCGGGTTGATGTTGCATCACCTGACGCCAGGGGGTGGTACCCACTGATGATTGCTAGCTACAAGTTTGCCACTGGAACCTGATGCCAGGGGGCGCAGTCCTATATGTGAAGACCTACTGCAGGAACCCTCTCGAAGTAAGATCAAAAGATTTCAGAAATCTGGTCACAGAATAACAAAACAAAAATTGAAAAATATGCATCAAAAACACACTGTGAAGTTTTAACGGTCTAGTTTCTACCTTGTCCATGGATGATCAAAGTCCAGAAAAATAAATGAATTTTTGCAAGAGTTTCAATTTTTCTGTAGCCACTGGGCTGCGGTTCAGCTTCTCGTGTGTCACAAGAGTGTCCAAAATACAATGCAATGCCAACACTGAGCTTCTGTTTGGAGGGCCTTTTGTAGGCCTGGTTCATGCAGTCTGTCACAGCCCTCTCTGGTTTATAGATGGTGGCCTTAACTTTTAGGTCAGCAGGGGTCTCTCTTGCTCTTTCCCAAACTTTGAGAGAATCATCATTAGTAATACTCCACAGCCCAGCTTCCTGCCACTCATTACAAATGTAAATGCATCATGACATTTCCTGGAAATACCTTTGCTTTGAAGTGGAACAGTTTATGATCATAGATGTTTTCTATCCTCTGACCATTTATGGCCCTCTTCTTTTGATCAGCTTCCCCAAGCCTCTTTGAAATGTAATTTTCAAGTCCCTGTCAGCAGCCTGTTCTCAGGTCACAGAGGAATGTCAAATATTTTGCAATAAATTCTCTCTTTCCTGTGACCTTTTCAGGTAACCTATGTACCCCTTTGTCAAAGCTCATTTTCCTGGCCTGTTTGGGAATTTATTTATAACAAAATTCCAGAAAAATATAACAATATTACCCAGCAGTGGCCACATCGCTACACCGAGGGGTAATTATTTTTCACATCAAGCAATCTAAATTCCCCTTAGTGTCCCAGTCCTGAAGAGGAAAATCTAAGTCCTTAGACATCCTTCAGACAAAATCTTAGGAGAAAATATCCTCAGGGAAGAAATGTTGAGAGAGCTCCTGAGAGTAGCCACTGCCCCGCTGAATGGATGCTGCTAAAATTTACTGCTTGGTGGCCATTTGCTGTATTGTGGTGAGCAGAGCAATTATTCATTATGTAGAACTGGAAACTGGGCTGCCCAATCCACACTGCCGGCTAAATAATTTTAAATATATATATCACTGGGGTGCCGGCCCCCCAGTGCCAGTTAAGTCTACCTATCTGTTCATCTTTTTCACATGCCCGCACACATACTACTCCCAACACTGGGATGCCCAATCACCGGTGCACACTTAGAACTCCAACCCCCCCGCAACAGAGTGTGACACTGGGGTGCCCACCACCGGTGCCACCAAATATCAAGCCAACACTGGGGTGCTCAATCCCCGTGTCAGTACCTGTAAAAGTAAAGCGCCCCTTGATGTCTTTTTTTGTTACCCTGTAATAAAGAAAATTATTTGTCGATGTCTGTTGCATTGTCGCCATTCTCCTCCCTCCCACCCACCCACCCCACCCAAACCCCACTCAGCACTCCCTCTCCCCATATCCCTTACTTAACTACCAAGGTCCAATGCTGTAATTCCTCTGGAACAGTGACATGTCCTCCTCTTTCAACTGTGAACTGCGAACTAAGGAAACAAGTTAAATGTTGTTAATATATTTAAATGCATTTGAACTTTTACTCACAACTTGGTCATAGAAACATAGAAACATAGAAGTTGACGGCAGATAAGGACCGCAAGGCCCATCCAGTCTGCCCATTTCTTTTTCTATCTTATAAATGTGCCATCGGCCTTTGCTATGTCAGTGACCTATCTATTCATAGTCATTTGTATTGCTCCCTTATGCCTATCCCATGCCTGTTTGAAGCCCTGCACTGTATTCATAGCCACTACTTCTTGTGGTAAGCCATTCCATGCATCCACCACCCTTTCCGTGAAAAGAATTTCCTCACATTCCCCTTAATCGGCCTCCCTCTAATCTCATGCTGTGTCCTCTTGTCCTGCTATTTTTCTTATATTTAAACATGTTAGACTCTTTCACCTTGTTTATGCCCTTAAGGTGTTTAAATGTCTCGATCATATCACCTCTCTCCCTCCTTTGCTCAAGGGTATACATATTGAGCTCCGTTAATCTGTCCTCATATGTCTTCTGATGCAGTCCCTGCACCCATTTTGGTTGCCCTTCTCTGGACTGCCTCAATTTGGTTAATGTCCTTGTGAAGGTGTGGCCTCCAATACTGCATGAGTACTCCAGATGGGGCCTAACTAATGTCTTGTACAGAGGATTATTACCCCTTACGACTTGTGATACCCTACCACACACCCTAACACCCCCTAGCCTTACCTACTGCTTTAGAGGTCTGCTTGGATGATTTCAGGTCATCAGTGATGATGATGCCCAAGTCTCTTTCTTCCTTTGTGACTGCTAGCAACTCCCTCCCAGCCTATAAGTGGCTTCAGGGTTTCTCTTCCCTATGTGCATGATTTTGCACTTCTTTGCATTAAATCCCAGTTGCCACTCTTCTGACCATTCTGCTAGTTTATCAGATCTCTTCTCATTCTGCCCACCCCATCTGGATCATCTACTCTGTTGCAGATCTTGGTGTCATCTGCAAACAGACAAGCCTTACCCTCTAGTCCATCTGCTAGGTCACTAATGAAGATGTTGAATAGGACTGGCCCCAGGACTGATCCCTGAGGTACCCACTTGTGACTTGCATCTCTTCTGACTGTATACCATTTACCACCACTCTCTGTTTTCTGCCAGTCAACCAGTTTGCCACCCAGTTGACCAACTTCTGACCCACCCGAGCCTACCTAGCTTATTTATCAATCTTCTATGTGGAACAGTGTCAAAGCTTTGCTGAAGTCAAGGTAGGCGACATCAACTGCTCCCCTTGGTCCACCACTCTGGTTACCCAGTCAAAGAAATCTATGAGATTAGTTTGACAGGACCTTCCTTTGTAAACCCATGCTGTCTTGGATCCTGTGCCCCTATGGATTCCAGGTGTTGCACTATCCTTTCCTTAAGGAGTGCTTCCATAATCTTGCCCACTACTGAAGTAAGACTGACGGTCTGTGGTTCCCGCCTCCTCCTGCTACCCCTCTTGTGGGTGGGATCACATGAGCCCTTCTCCAGTCTTCTGGGACCTCCTGTGCTCAGAGACTCACTAAACAATTCTGCTAATGGCTCTGCTAGTTCCTCCTTTAGCTCCTTAAGTACCCTGGGATGTATGCCATCAGGTCCCATTGCCTTATCCACCCTGAGCTTAAGCTCCTGTAGGACCCTTTCTTTTGTGAAGGAGTAGTGCTCACCTCCTCCCCCTGTGTCCATGATGCTGAGCTGTGGGCCCTGCCCTACCTTCTCTTCAGTGAATACTGAGCAAAGTATCTATTTAGGATAGATGCCTTTACAGGGTCCTCCTCCTCACATGCTCCCTTTTCTCCATTAAGCTTAGCAATACCCCTCTGGACTTTCTCCTTTCACTAATGTATCTATAGAAAGTCTTGTCACCTTCTTTACTGTTTGTGCTAGTGTTTCCTCAGTTTGGGACTTTGCCTGCCTTGCCTTACCTGCTTCCCTTAGGGCAGTTTGTATGTCCCCTATCTTCATCCCGCTGTGTTCCCTTATATTTTCTGAAGGCCAGCCTTTTGGCTCTGACCTTTTCTGCTACTGTTTTGAGAACCAAAGTGGTTTCCTTCTTCTTTGCACTTCCTTTTCTGTCTAACACAATGGGATGTTGCTTCAAGTATTGTATCCTTAATGCTTGCCCACTTTGCCTGTACCTCCTCACCTGTGTTTCTTTTTGCCAGGGCTAGCTTAACTCTGTTGGCCATCTTATCAAAGTCAGCTCCTCTGAAGTCCCATATTTTTGCCTTGGAATGGGATGATTTAGATGTAGCCAAATTGAACCATACCATGTGATGGTCACTGGCCCCAGGTGACCTTCTACCTGGAGATCTGTGATCCCTTCTTTGTTAGTCAGTACTAGATCTAGGATAGCCCCATCTCTTGTGGGTTGCTGTACCAGTTGTTTGAGGCCCTCCCCCTGCAGGGAATCCACTATGAGTCTAGTTCTGGCAGATGTTCCTGCTGGTATTGACCAATCTGTATCTGGCATGTTGAAGTCTCCCATTATCAGAACCTCCCTTTAGCTGTCATGTTTTGTATATCTTCTAACAGTAATGTCTATGTCCTCCCTCTGGTCTGGGGCCTGTAGACAACCCCAGTTCTTATGGCTGTCCCATTTCCTGTTTCAGGGTGACCACAGTTCTTCTGGCTCCTTATGTGTATTCTGAATTTCTGTAGCTTTGATATTTTCATTAACATACAGGGCCACCTCCCCCTTTTGACCTCGGTCTCTTCTGAACAATACATAGCCAGGTACTGAAGTCTCCCAAGTGTGGTTACTGGTAAACCACGTCTCACTAATTGCTACTATGTCCAGTTTAGCCTCTGACATTATTGCCTGCAGGTCTGGGATCTTATTTCCCAGGCTGTGAGCATTTGTGTACATGATTTTCCATTGGCCAAATTTTGGTGTGTTAGTTGTTGGGTGAGGTTTGGCATTACCCCTGTGCATCGTATGGGGAGACAAACCTTTTTTCTTACCTGGTGATGCAAATGAATGGCAAACACACTGAATTCCAGTTTGACCACTAGTCGTTTTGGGTTTGTTTGTTTGTTTTTGTTTTTTTAACATTCCCCCCCAATACATGGCCTTCTTGAGACCCCACCTCACAAACAAGGTAAGTGCAATTCTTCAAATCCATCCCGAAATGTGATCTTGCAGTTACTCCACAAAAAACGTTATCGCAGGCCTTATGGCCTTAGTTAGTATGCTGGCAGTAACTAATAACACACCTGCAACAAACACCTCTTACCACATCCATAGGTGGTCTGATACTGTAACTCATGCCCATTGTACTAACACACAAGCCCGAGCATCACTGAGTGCACTGCACACTGCTGTCCTATTTGGTGGTACACAGCACCCTCATTTACTTTGAGAAGCCATGCTGGAGCTCTCTTACTTCCTCTGAGAAACCTGCTGCACATCCCAGAAGGTAAAAAACTGGAGAAGCATATTATGCTTCAAAACATGTAAGCTGTACCTTGCGGTTAGACAAGTATTACTGCTCTTACTATTCATTGGTGGCAATATTTATCTAAATTCTGGCCCTGATGCATCAATAACATCCTTCGGAGGATATCTGTAGGTGGCCCATGAAAACATGGAAGGTCTTATGCTCAAATTGGATAAATTTAAACTCTGGGTGACAAACTCCCAGTTTGATGCCATGGCTGTCGCAGAGACCTGGCTCACTAATAAGATCCCAGTCAGAGAAATTGACATTAACAACTAAACATTATTCAGGCAAGACGGGACTCTAAAAAAAAAAAAAAAAAAAGGGGTGGAGGTCTCATATACACAAAGCCCTTCCTTAGATCCAGCAGACTTCCCCTTACTAACATACTAAAATGTCAACAGAATAAGCCTAACAGTCTTTCGTGTCTGCTCGTTTGGTCAGCCCCCACCCTGGGAGCTGACCTTGCTGCCCCCCTCTCCGTGTCTGGCTTCTCCCTTCCCAGTCCCTTGAACCTACTGGCTGTGAACTTTTTGCAGCTTAATTAAGACTTGGCCTCAAGGGCAAAACATAACTCAACCTTCTGGTGGCACATACCCCACCAAAGAATGTCAGTGCTGACTTTCATGGCTTCATTAATACTGTAACTGGTTTAAATCTGCAGCATGAAACAAATTGTGCAAGGTGACTTTAACTGCAACTGGCTTACAGGTAACAACAGGGCATTCAAAGAAAAACTGGCTAACCCAAGTTATCACTACTTCTGGCAAGGTAAACTATAAAACGGGCACTGCCACCCTGTTAGATTGGATCCTAGTCAGCCATCCTGATAGGGTCATCTCTAGTGCTGCCTGACATCTTCAGTGACCACTCCCCAGTTACTCACAGATGGTCCGCTAAGGTGACCAAAGGTGAACCCTGCAACATCAAAGCCCAAGTATTCCACATCTATAAGCTTCCTTATTTCTAAGCCCTACTCCAGCAAGTTGACTGGTCTTCCTCCTTGAACAGTACATGAGATGTCAATGTAGCCTTGGAGTACTTAATTCTCCAGTTTAACAGGATCTGGACATTGCTGCCCCTCTCAAAACCCTCCACACGACAGGAAACCCCAAAGCCTGGTTTACTCCTGCCATCAAGTCTTTGACCAGGGAACAGGACAGAGCTTTGACTCTGTACAAAGAGTTGGGCAAAAACCAATACCCATAAAATACGAGGGGCTACAGAACACTAAAAAATTCTGCATTAAGGAAGCCAAGGCTAACCCAACCCCAAAAACTGATTAACCATCCTATACAACTATGGAGTGGCATAAAGAAAATTATGGGCAACTTCCCAAAATCCTTGCCCCACTCCTTTGCAGATGGCAGCACTACAATTAAAGGGGACAGTAGTATTGCTGACTCATTTCACAAAACATTCAGTGACCTACTGTCACACATACTGGATTCTATTACCCACCATGCCATTGTAGAACTGATACCTGATCATCCCATTAGACTAAATTCTGTTTTAAAAGGCTTACTTGGACTGAAGCACATGGCTACCTAACAAGAACCAAAATTAAAACTAGACTTGACCCAGTCAAGGACTGCAGAATGGGTTTCTGACTCAGAGTGTCACTTAACCAAGAAGAGCTGAGGCAATTCTTCATCTGGTGCTCACAAATGGGGAGCATGTACAGAAATAACGGTCAGGGAGCTGCTGGGTGGAAGTGACCATTGTACAGTGTGGTTCCAGATGGATATGGGCAAGGGAAAGCATCCCAACTAAGACCAAAATCTTGGATTTCAGGAGGTCAGACTTCAGGAAAATGGGCAAAGTGCTAAGGAGCCATCTGGCGGGCATCCGAGCAGATATGGGGGTGAAACAAAGGTGGTCCATCATTAAGGAAGGAATACTGGTTGCCACAGATGAGTGTGTTAGGCTTGGGGGGGGAGAACAAAAGGGCCAAAGCACCCAGCTGGTTCAGTTCTGGGGTTGCACAGGCAGTAAGGGAAAATAGGTTAGCCTATTGAAAATTCTGGAAGACCGAGAGAGAGAGGTGGATAGGGAAAATTACTTAAGGTTAGCTAGTGAGGCAAGTAAGGAAGTCCGGCAAGCAATGGCACAGAAGGAGCTGCAGATAGCTGAAGGAATTAAAAAGGGGGAGAAGGCTTTCTTTCACTATATAAGTGAGAAAAGGGATAAGAAGGAAGGGATTGTTAGGCTTAAAGAAAGAGGTGGAGTGGGCGAAGGATAATGGGGGGAAAACCAGAAATACCAAATGAATACTTCTATTCCGTCTTCTCCAGGGAGAAGGACGGACCAGTGCCTTCATGAGGGAAAAGAGGAGCGGGGGTAGGGGAACGCAGATGTAGTGATAGAGGAGGATAGAGTGAGTGAAGGGCTGCTGGCATTGAAGGTGGACAAATCACCAGGCCTGGATGGGGTACATCCAATGGTACTAAAGGAACTGGCTGAGGAGCTGGCAGGCCTATTTAATAGTTCACTAGAGTCAGGCATACCACCACAGTACTGGAGAACACCACATGTAGTGCCCCTCCACAAAGACAGTCCCAGGGATAATCCAGGGAATTACAGACCAGTCAGTCTGACCTCCACTGTGGGCAAGCTCATGGAGACCAAACTATAGGAAATTTGGTGGAATATTTAGAGGAGCATGGTCTCCAGGATGCGAGGCAGCATGGGTTCATATTGGGGGGGGTCATGTCAAACGAATCCGACTGACTTCTTTGACATGTCACTAAGACAGTAGACAGGGGCCAAGCAGCAGGCATCCTCTATCTTGAGTTCAGCAAGGCCTTTGACTCTGTGCCCTGCAAAAGATCAATCAGGAAGTTGGTGGATCTTGGGGCTGGCGAAAAGATGGCCAAATGGGTGGAAAACTGGCTGAGGGACAGAACCCAGAGGGTAGTTGTGGGGGAGAGTTATCTGGCACCAGAGAGGCAGGGATTTATTTAACTCTAAAAATTGATTAGCGTTTTGCTCAAAGTGCTAGATTTTTGTGAAAATGCATAGCTCTTGCCTCACTGTGTTTAACAAACACAGCACTTCTAGAAAATCTATATAAATACTTTCTGTACAGTTAGTATAGTCCCAAGAAAAAAAACTGCTAATCAATTATTTAAAACCCTGGAGAGGTAACCAGTGGTGTCCCACAGGGCTCGGTGCTGAAGATGGTGTTGTTCAATGTCTTCATCAGTAACATTGGAGATGACATTAAGGGCAAATGTGCCTATTCACGGATGACACTAAGCTCTGTGGGAGAGTGGACACAGCTGAAGGGATACAGGACCTACATGAAGATATGGAAAAGCTGGGGAGGTGGTGGATCTGGCAGCTTGGCTTCACTGCCAAGAAATGCAAAGTTATGCATATTGGAGCCAGGAATCTCAGGACAAAGTACTATCTGGATGGAGTCGGAGTATCTGCATCAGAGGAGGAGAAGGACTTGAGAGTGATGATCACTAGTGACCTAAAGCACTCCACACAGTGCAAGAAAGCAGCAGCAAAGGCAAATAAGATGCTGGGATGCATATCTAGGGGGATCAGTAGTAGGAGAGAGGAGGTTATATTGCCCTTGTACAGGTCACTGGTAAGGCCGCATCTAGAGTATGGAGTTCAGTACTGGTGCCCACACCTCAAAAAGGACATTAACCTGCTGAGAAAGGTCTACAGGAGATCTACAAAGATGACAGTGGGTGAGCAGTGGTAAGGCATATGAGGAGAGGTTGAGGGCACTGAACATGTACTCCCCGGAAGACAAGGAAGAGAGAGAGAGAGAGAGAGAGAGAGAGAGAGGACATGACTGGGACCTTCAAGTACTTGAAAGGGATAAATAAGGTTGATAAGGAGAATCTCTTTAAGCTGAGTGCCAACCATAACACGAGGGGGCACAGTCTTAAGCTGGAGTGTGGGAGGTTTAGGAGGGAGGTCAGGAAGCACTTCTTCACAGAAAGGTTGGTGGGCACTGGGAATGTGCTGCTGGAAGAGGTCATCTCGTTGATGGTAGTGGATAGCTTTAAAAGAGGCTGGGATAGGCACAGGGGGAAGGTAAGGGTCATGGGTAGGGAGGATGGGAGGAGTGGGGAGGGAGGGCAGGGACATTAGCTCAACCTGTGGACCCCACAATATGAGCAGACTTGATAGACCAAATGGCCTTCTTCTGCTGGCTTCTTAGTATGTTCGTATGGTATCTCTGTCATCAGGTCACACCTATGGAACTTAGCCGTCAGACACTAGGATCACAAGGAAGCTTTTCTGCAGCAGTCTAGTAAGTGGCCGCCCATGCCGTCAGGCTCCAAAATCATAGCCCTATATAAGAATAGGCAGCCCTGCTCCCTCCTCAATTCTGTCCCTAGCCGGAAGTCATAGGAGACAGGAGTTCCACCAGGGAACCGAGGGGAGAGAGAGAGAGAAGGTGCTCAGCTAGCAAAAGGCTGGAGCAACAGGACAGTCAAGCTGTAGAAAGAAAGAGAGAGAGAGAGAGAGAGAGAGAGAAAAAGGGTAATGGAGGGAGGGAGGGACAGCATAACCTGATGATGGAGATTCCCTCAGGATCTACTGTCATGGTAAGTTCTTACATAACGGTTCTATCTTCTTCAAGGATCTCTCTGTTATCAATTCACACCTATGGAACGAGTCCCAAGCATGCCAAGTGCAAGACAGTGTGGGTGGCAGGAGGCCAGAGGTCTATGAAAGAAGGCCCTGAAACACAGCTGGGACAAAGGCTGTCCTTCTTCTGCAGGCAACGTCCATACTGTAGTGCTTGGTGAATGTGTGAACAGTATTCAGCACCTTGTGGGAGGGTGGGGTGGGAGGCCATAACAGTGACTTGGGCAGGCACTGATCCCCGAGCAGACTTTACAGACCATAGGGCCTAATCTGCTGGCTTGTTAGTATGTTACTCCTAGTGGCAGCAGTACAAATGTCCTTAGCTGACACATTCTTGAAACAGGCAACAGAAGTGGCCATACCTCTGGCTGAATGGCCATGAACCACACCAGGAAGTTTCTTGCTGTACTTCCTATAACAAAAAGTACTACAATTGGCTAAACCATTTGGACAAGCACTGTTTGGATACTGGAATGCCTTCTTTCTCAGGGGTAAAAGAAACAACTGAGAGGACTTTCTGCAGTCCTTAGTATGGTGTGTATAGTACCTGAGGATTCTATGCACATCTAAAGTATGGAACGATGCTTCCCCTGGACTGGCATGCTCTGGATAATAACCAGGCAGCTGGATGGATTGATTTAGAGCAAACTCAGACACTACCTCAGGAAGAAATTTAGAATTAGTACACAAAGAGACTGTCTTTGTGGAAAACCAAATACGGCTGCTCACACATGAGAGCCTGTTGCTCTGAAATTCTTCGAGCAGAAGTAATAGCAACTAAAATAACACTTTCCATGACAGAAAGCGTAGCTCACAAGACGAGGCTGGCCCAAAAGGAGGCAGAGTCAGCTTCTCTAGAACACAATTCAGGTCCCAAGCCCAAACTGGATTACAGATAGAAGGCTTCAAGTGCAGAATGCCTTGCAATCCAATTGGGCTACAGTATGGCCATCAATGGTTACATGAAAGGCTGCTATAGTAGACAGGTGCACTTTAAGACAGAAGCATTGGAGTCCTGAGTCAGACAAAGTCAGGAGATTCTCCTAAATCCAGAACCTGATTCCCTGGACAAGTGAAATGGTCCATGTGCAGGGAAACAGCCCAGACAGCAAAGCACTTCCACATCAGAGTAAGTGGCCCTAGTGGATGGTTTTCTGGCAGCCAGCAGGACATCAGCCACCTTCTGATACACCCCAAAATGAGCAATGGCTATGTTCACAGGAGCCATGCATGCAGATGGAGGGAAGTCTGGATGGACCAGGGTCCCCGGTGCCTGTGTCAACAGGTCGTGGCAGAGGGGCAGGGGAACTGGATGTTGCAGTAATGAAAACCATATCTGATGAGGTCAGAATGGAGCCACCAGAATTAGGGTGGCACCCTCCATCTGTAGCTTGATGAGCACCCTCTGAATCACAGGAAAGGGTGGGAAGGCGTAAAGAAACCTCCCTTTCCAGGAGAGGGACAACGCGTCTCACCAGAAAACTCCAGGCCCTGGATCTAGTGGACAGAATTGCTACAATTTTGCCTCAAGTGGGGATGCAAAAAGGTCCAGCTCTGGCCAACCCCACCTGTCGAACTGATCTTATATGACCGAGGTCAGCAGTTCCCACTCATGCATTCTGGACTCTAACCAGTTGAGGCTGTCTACCAAGGCATTTTGGGAACCTGGCACATGGACGGCTGACAGTTCTAGACTGTATTCTACAGGCAAATACCAGACACTCATCGCCTCCCGCACAAGGGGTAAGAATGGGTTCCACATTGCTTGCTGATGTACTAGACCGCGCTGAGGTAGTCTGATTGCACCAACAATGGGCCTAGAGAGAGAGAGATGGTTCTGGAAGACCTGTAAAGCATACAGAACTGCCTGCATTTCTAGAACGTTTATGTGCAGTATTTTGTATTGTTTATTGTTGTCAGGCAAAACTGAAAAAGGGCTATGCCCAGTCATTTTTCCTGGTTAAAAATGAAACAAACAGATGTTGGTCTCCCACTGGGACCAGATTCCCTGGGTCTGATAAGGGCCCAGGTGTGCTCCCCAACCCAGACCTGAAGCAACCATGGTGAGGACCTGATGAAGGTGGGGATAAAAATGGGGACCCCTCTCAAAAGATCATCTGGGTCCATCCACCACTGAAGCACCTTGTGTACTGGGGAGGGCACAAAGACCAGAACCACCCATATGTACTGCAACCACTGGTACGGGGTCAGCATAGAATTGGGCAAATTGACAATGACAACTGCGGGGTGCATTTTAGAGTCAGCAACAGTAGTTCCCTTGTAACCAGTTGTCCATGTATTGGAACACCTAAAGGCCTTCTCGTCAGACAGCTATTGCTACAGCTGCTAAGCACTTGGTAAATACCTGTGGCACAGAGGATAAGCCAAAGGGCAACACTCTGAACTGGTAATGCTCCCCCTGGAAGAGGAATCACAGGTGCCGCCTGTGAGGGGGCAAACCATGATATACAGACAGGCATCCTGCATGTCCAGGAAACATAGCCAGTCATCCTGCTTGAGCAGAGACAGAAGGCAGTGTAGAGTTACCATCTGGAACTTTCTGTATTGGATATAAAAAGATTCATCTCCTTGAGGTCTAGAATAGGCCTCAAGTCCCCAGTTCTTTTGGGAACCAGGAAGAACCGGGAGTAGAACCCCCTTATTTCTCTGCCACCTGGGCACTGGTTCTATGGCCCTTTTGCGTAGCAAGGTAAACACCTCCTCCCTGAGCACTGCTATGTGGTCCAGAGAATAAGAGGTGGGAACCAGTGAAACATCTGGGGTCTGTTCTAGAAGTTGTAGGGCATGGCCTTGTTTGATTATCTGCAGGATCCAAGCATCTGTGGTAATGGTTCTCCACTGGGATAGATGGAGGAAGAACCAACTTCCGACCACCACCACCTCTTGGCTTGGAACAAGTAAAGGGGGGTCTGGCAAGGAGTCAGACTGAGGCACTGCCAGCGGCCGGAGCCTCTCCTCTTCCCCTGGAGTGCTTAGCAGAAAGACTAGTGGTGAAGGAGGGGGTAGGCAAGGCAGAGCTGGCCCCGAGCTTGGCCTGGAGCTTGGTTCTAGAGCCAGACTTGTGAGAGACTTTACGAAAGGAGGGCCTTAGTCTGTTCCTAGGCTAAGTATGATAAAGGGAATGGACAGACCTAAAAGCCCTGCTAGATGCCTGCAGGTCTTTAATGATATCCTGCATATCAGGACCAACATGTTTAGGACCCACAAAAGGGGCATTCAGCACTTTCTGCTGGACATAAGCAGTAAAGCCAGAGACTCCAAGCCAGGAGTGCCTTCTAAGGCAAATGCCAGTGGCAGCTGCCCTGGCTGTAGTATCAGCCATATCACAGGTGGCTCTGAGGAGATGCTTACTAACATCTTCCAAGGCCTGGAGAACTTTGAGAAGCTCTCGTCTCTGGGTACAATCAGAAAGGGCCTGAGCAGCAGCCTTACCCTTCTTCCAGAGGATATTCTGGTACTTGATCATATGAGCCAAGTAGTTGCCAATTCTGAGGCCCAAAATGGCTGCGGCGAAAGTTCTCTTGCCCCAGAGGTCAGTCCTTAGATTCCCTGTTGTAGGGAAGGAGCTTAGGTGTCTTAGACTGGTCATGAGCTGCCTTGATTACCACTGAGTCAGTTTCCAGATGGGCTGCTCAGAAAGGCAGCCCCAAAGGTGCCTGGTAAAGCTTATCAGCCTTTTTTGGGCATGGCAGGCACCAGGTTGGGCCTATCCCAGGCAGCATCATGCAACGCTGGAAGCAGAGGATGAATAATTTTGGGTGGAGATTCTGGGATCCCTAAGAAATCTAACAAGTTCCTCCTTGTGACATCTTCCTCCTCAGTCTGAAACCCCACAGTGGAGGAGAACGGTTTCTTTTTTTCCTTTTTTTTTTTTTTTTTTTAATATATAGATTTTGTAGGTTTTCTCCCATTCCCAGCCCAAGGCCCCAGCACACGGTCATGCGTGCATGTGGAAGCACGCACGTACACCGTGGCACCAGCTCAGGCCCTTCTGCTCACCTGTAATGATGCCTCCCCCTTCCGCCTACACTACCCACTGGACCTCCACTTGGTGGAAGCAGAACTACGGGGGGGGGGGGGAACCAACCCCACCACCCTGGGAGAGGAGAGCTGCCTACCAGCTTGCTGAATCCTGTTCCCCCCATGCTACAGCACCCCAACCATCCAAGGCCATTCTCAAACCCGGGTGTCCAGCGTAGCGAGAGGTAAGGCATCCAGCGCCTCAAAATTCCATGCCACTGGGCCAGCACAAGGAGAGCTGTTTCTAATATCTTTTCTTTTTTTTTTTACTTTGTATTTATTAGATTATTCCAGTTCAGCACTAGTAATATCATACAATAAAATGAGTATTCATATAATATACAGCTCAGTCAATATAGAATAACCAGTAAATAGATATCTTCCAGTAAGGTCATTTCAAGTGTGTCTGAGGATTAGTGAATGAAAAGAAGGGCTAGTTTCTCTTCTTGAGCTTCCAAAATAAAATGAGGACCATCGGGGTAGGCAAAGCGAGGACTCCATGAATCCATGTAACAGACCACCCCTCAGACAATCAATGAAGTTCTTGTTATGATATTCTGTTTCGAGAAGGGTGCCTAATACCTAGCAGAGACAAATAAGAGATACAGGGGAAAGGAAGAGGGAGCACACAACATGGGGGCTGGCCGGCCCAACAACACAGACTGCAGAACATTCCACTGAACCCCAAGTCATACTACCTCATGGGACCAAGTCCGGTCTCGTCTGGGAGACACTCAAAAACCACAGTGTCCAGCAATTCATTAATTCCGGGACTCTATTCTGAAGTTTAGCGGCGAGAGATTCCATTTTATAAATGTCATATATGGTATTTTCCCACGCTTGTATACTGGGTGGGTCTGGTTGGAGCCATTGGCAAGTAATACATTTCTTCGCTGCACCTAGAATAATGCTAAGGAGGTAAATCAAGGTTTTTTTTTTTGTTTGTTTTTTTTTGTGAAAGGATTTTGGGAAATGTAGAAGGAGGGCCATCTCTGGAGTGAGCGTATTCAGCTCCAGAGATATATTGCAAATCCCGCTGGAAACCCGGGTCACAAGGGTCTGAGGACCAGACAGAACCAAAATATACGAGAGTGTGTTGCCACCTCACATTCACATGACCTCCAGCAAGATGAATCTTCAGATTGGGAATATTTATCTGTCTGTTGCAGATTCAAGAAATATCGAACGGTTACCTTCCAGGAGAATTCTCTCCAGGTATAGGAATTCAAGGTTTTGTGATGGTTTCTTCAAATATATTGCCAATCCATCGGTGTAAAGGACATACCCAGTCCCACTTCCCAATGGAACTGAACCAAGTCCATGTGCTGGAAGTGTCCTACCTGAAGTGCTCTATAATTCCTAGAGATCAGATGAGTCTGATCCCCCAACTCCATAATCATAAATGTAAGATCAACCACAGGATGGATTTGCTGAGACAACACTCAATCCCAATTTCATCTCAAGAAAATGTCTCATCTGAAAGTATCCAAAAAGGTCCCAGCATAGGATAGAAAATTCCCCCTGCAACTGGTCAAAAGTTTTAAAAGACTCCCTTAGCATAGAACTGAAAGGTATGTTGTAAGCCCCTACGGATCCTAATATTAAAGGTATAGCCAGTCTGGGCCGGGAGGAATGTCTGATCTCTAGCTGGTACACCTATCCCGTTGGCCAAGAATCTGTTATGTGGTAGAGATAAAAAACTCAACCAGTCTCTCAGCAAGCCCTTAGTGAGAGTATGAGGTTGGATCTGGGGTAACACCACGTTCGGTTGGCAGATAGCCAGGGAATCTAAGAATGTGTTTGCAAGATTAATTTCTATTGTTGCCCAAATCGGGAGTTGGTGTTGAGGCATGAGCCAGGTCAGCATATGACAGAGTGAGGAAGCTATCCAGTATTTTGCAAAATCTGGGTGAGATAGTCCTCCCTTATCCTTCGGTAACTGTAGTTTATTTATGACCATTCGAGATCTTTTCCCTGACCAGATATATTTCCTGATGGATTTGTCCCATTTGTTTAAATCTGATCTAGAGGGAGAAATGGAGATATTCTGCATAAGGTATAAGAATTTGGGTAAAGCATTCATTTGTATACTCTGGACTTGGGAAAGAAGGGACAGCAGCAGGGGTAGCCATCTGTTAAGATCTAGTTGTATTTCAGCAAAGAGAGAGTTATAGTTTAGAGAATACAGATCCTCGAATTTAGAAGGAATCTGAACTCTGAGATATGATTAAAGGGTTTATGCCATTTATAGTTATATTGCCTCAAAACATTCTGAAGCAGAATTCCTTGGAAGAGCAGAGCCTCAGTTTTATCTTGATTTATAGCGTAACCTGAAACCTCTGCCACTTCTTTCAGTGTCTCGGTCAACATCCTCAGGGATTCCACCGGTTTTGTGACATATAAAAGCAGGTCATCTTCGTAATATGCTACTTTGTGCTCTGTATGCAGTACTGTGTATCCATACAACTGAGGTAGATTTCACAGTATTTCAGCTATGGGCTCAACAAAAAGGGCGAAAAGACACAGGGATAAGGGGCATCCCTGTCTAGTGCCACAGAAAAGATGAAGTCTATCTGACTGTGTGCCATTCACCTCTACCATCGCTTCTGGATTCTTATATATGCCCTTGATGATATTCAAGAAGGAGGGGGAAGCAAACTTCAACAATGTGGCTAATAGAAAAGGCCAAAACACCATATCAAAGGCTTTCCGGGCATCTAAGACCAGAATTAGAAGAGGGGAATCTGTGATCTTGGCATGATTTATTAAATAAAGGGTGCGTTTTACATTATCCTTTTTCATAATATTAAAGAAGGAGGTATCTTCTGGGGGGAGGGGCACTGAGGTGTGTTTGACAGAGTCCTCACTCCTGGAGGAGACAGTTGACCTGTCAGAAGAATCAACCTCAACAACCTCCTTGTCACCAGGAAAGATGAGAGCAGGGTGATACTCGGCTTTATGCTGGCCTGTTCTGCAACAGGAACTGACAACTAGAATACCGACAGCTCTCTAGAGAGTGTGGGGCAAACAGATCACACAGGTGTCAACACCAAAGCAGTGCCCGACGGCAAGGGCAATGCAGACCCAAGCAATAGAACAAAGTGTTGTATGACAGCCAAGATTATAAAAGTAAGAACAGCACTGAAGTCGATGGCAGGGCAAGGAAGCACCATCAACACAGGTATTGATGGATAGGGTGCAGGGCCTAGCTCAGATGAACCACTACTAATCGTAGTAGAGGTGGTGGAGCCCAGTGCCTGCGGACCTCGCGGTTCAACAGGTCTCGACGACGGGGCTTGGGCAGATAACCCGGAGGCCAATGGCCCCTCCACAGCCTTAGGAAGGCTGGGGGAACTCTCCACCATGAAGGGCCTGACAGAAGCAAAGGCCTGCATGGAGGGAGGTGTTGAAGCCAAAGCATTCAACTGTGCAATCCCAAGTGAAGAAGGTGAAAAATGCAATGGGACTGGGATTGCCATCAGGGGAACAGTCCTTAGGCTGGCCCTTATCCAGACGAGAATGTTTCCCCAAGGACTTGTCCTGGACCTGGGCAGCCTGCGAGCTTGAAGAGGACACCAATGACTGGAAGGGGGGAGCCCCAGGAGACCCCTGTTCTATGCTGCCTACCCACTGCTCCATGAGGAACTTCTGCAGGGCTTTCTTGTTTCGTTGCTGGGTGATGAGGTTGAACTTCAGGTAAAGCTCGCAGGTAAGAGCGTTATGACCATGTTCAAGACAACAGACTCAATGTTCGTGGTCTTTGGCTGAAGAAATTTTCTTTCCACAGTGGCAGCGATGGAAAAGGGCCAACGAAGGAGTAGTTCTCGACACACAAAAATTAAAGGAATCACTTTAGTGATTCAAAAACTGTACCAGAGACTCACGTCGCTGGTGGTTCAGCCGGGGGCAGATAGGCTTGAGCGTCCCACGACAGCTTGCCTTCTCTGGGGAGGGTTGAGGCTGAAGACCGTGCACTTGCCTGACTCAGAGCGGAGGCTTGGAGTCCTGCAAGCCCCCAATGGTAGGAGATGGACAGCCGCTAAACAGCGTGGATGTCAGCGCCTTGCGCCTTGACATCAGGGGTCACACACTGTAGGGGAGGGAGGAAAGAGGAAACACATCTGCAGACTCCAGGGAAGCATGCCTCCAATGTGCCCCACTCACCGGACCACCTCCTTGACCTGCCGCAATGAAGAATTCTCAGGGTAAAGGCACCCCACCTCGTCCCTGCTCGGGGGGGCAAACCAAAGTTCTGTGGGGGATCGAGAGGTAGATCCGGGTGGGTAAGAGCAGGAGGATGACTCTTTGGATGCCCCGAAGGGTCGGAGCTGGCAGGCAGTAGGGGAGTAATAAAGAGAAATAAAAAAAACAAAAACAAAAAAAAAAAAAAAAACTGTACCAAAGAAAGGGTAAGTAGAATTTTGGTGGTCGCTGAGTGACAAAGTGTCCAGGGAGTCTGTGAGCAAATGGTCGTCAGCGGGAATGAACTAAGGAAGTGGGGCCACCCAGGCTTATATAGGGCTGTGATATCGAAGCTTGATGTCAGCATGGGCAGCCCCTACTAGACTGCTACAGAAAAGCTTCTGTGTGATCCTAGCAGCTGACGGTGGTATGCCATCATTACAACAACATTTTAACAGCGAAGACCATCACAGTGACAAATTGCACCAGGTCGCTGTGATGGTCCGCTGTACAGTGGCACTCCAACTCCTGGTATTTCGCCCCCACACCCCGAACCAACTCAGACTCGGAGCTGGTTATTTAGAGATGGGGAGTGTGAAGCCCCACTGCAAAAAATACTTTGTCCCGACGGGAACAATGCTAGCAGTCAGCGTTGTTCCCATACCTGTCGGGGGGGTTTCGACAACATCATTGCTGATGTGTTGTCATGGAACCCCTGACGGCTAAATTCCATAGGTGTGACCTGATGGCCGAGATATCCCCAAAGATGATCCACTTAAATCAGTGCTTCGGGAGATTACCAACCCCTTGCTAATAATTCTTAATCTGTCCCTTTCCACTGGGCAAGTACCAAAGCCATGGAAAAAAAGACCATGTGACCCCTTTATTTACAGAGGGTAATCTTAGGCTGCCATCGAACTACTGCCCAATCTCCATTTTATCTCTTCTATTAGAAACTTTAGAAAGAGTACTGAATGATCAGCTTTAATACCTGAGTCAGCATGAGCTCCTGGCAAACGAGCAACATGGGTTTAGAAAAAAAGTTCAGCACAATGATTGCTGTCCTCAAGCTCGCTGACTCAATTCATTGTGCCCTGGATAGAGGCAAACTGTCTGGGTCCATGTACACAGACCTAACCAAGGACTTCGACCTTGTGAACCATGCCCTCCTCTGCCAGAAACTAATTAATCTGGGCCTTTCTGAAGACTCTGTCTCCTGGTTCAAAGGCTGCCTGACTGGTAGAACCCAAGCTGTAAAATGTTGCAACATACTTTCCTAGGACAGACTGGTCACTGTGGGTGCCCCCAAGGATCAATCCCAGAACCCTTTCTCTTCAGTCTATTTATAAATAATACACCAACCATCTGCAGGTCAATCAATATACTACTTTATGCAGATGATGCTGTCATCTTCTCCAGTGACAAGTGCCTGGAGAAACCGAGGCTGAGGTTTCAGCCTGGAGAAACTGAGGCAGAGGCTTCAGTTTGACTCTACTGCCATCTAGGAATGGTTCGCCTCCAACCTGCTAATAATGAACACAAACAAACAAAACTAAATGTATGTTATCAAGACCCACACCTTTCCTGTCTTAACCATTACCTCCACAACCGGGACCCCGCTTGAACAAATACAGAGCTTTAAATATCTTGGGGTTACGCTTGACAGCGTATTGTCTTTCAGTGCACGTGTTGACCTCTTGGTTAAGGCAGTCAACTCTAGGCTAGGGCTACTATACAGGTATAGAAACAATTTCCTCTCAGAGACTAAGGTACTACTTGTACAGTGCTTCATTACAAGTATTATTGATTATGGGATTGTGGTTTATGGCTCTGCAAGTGACAGTGTATTGTCCAGTCAGGGGTCTCCTCAATAGGGCCTACAGTTTTGTGCTTGATCTACAAAAAATGGCACACACCCCTATGTGCTATACAGCAGCCTGAAATGAGTAAACCTTGATGCGAGACTGATCTACCACACCCTTGTCATTAGCAAGAAAGCATTACAAGGCCTGCCATCTCCTGGCCTACAGTCAATGTTCTGTTTAGGGGATAGTAAATACTCTACCAGGGGTGTGGTGCGACACACCCCGCTACTTTCTTGAAAAAGAACCTTCATTGGTCAATCCTGTTTTTCATACCATTTTGCTAAGCAATGGAATCACCTGCCTGACTCCCTAAAAACTGATCGCTCTATCAAATTGTTTACTGTAAATCTCAACTGTTCACCTTGCTTACCCTACCTGGATCCTACAATTGCTACCGCTTACCATCTCTATTATTCATAACGTATGTATGTACACTGTATTTTCTCAGGATGCTATGTCAACATGATATCCATGTACTGTTAGCTACTGTACTCGCACCAATTCTGTAACATTGTCTTACTTGTGTCTAAAGGTGCATAATTGTAGTTTTACTGTATTGTACACATAGAACTTACTCTGTAATTGTAGCCTTTTGTTGTACCCAACTCTAAACCCTTTGATAATAGGCTCTGCCTAAAGGGTTTTATGTGAAATAAAAACTAAATTACCTTTCCGGCAGGATTTGAAAATTTTCATTTACCCAGTTCATGAGGTGGGGTCATAAGAAGACTATGTGAAAATTAGGGGTCAAAACATTAAACAGTACACAGTATAATCTCGATTTAATGAACCCCCATTATCCGGACATCCCTATCTAATGGACTAGCATGTCTCACAAGTTAATACTCTCTGAACATTTTAATCCCAGTTTTACAGACTCCCTATTATCTGAACTAATTTCATGTCCCCCAAGCAGTCTGGATAATCGAGATTGTACTGTAATTAAGAAGGTACATTGATGTTTTTCAAAGCTTGCTCATAAGTTTGGTTAATTTTCAATATCGTGATCCTAAATTTTCAGCACAGACATTTTTTCATACTACCTCATGAATGTGAAAGGTGTCATTTTTAAAAATCCTGGCCAAAACATGTTTGAATATTTGCGGCGTGAAATTATGTTTCGGCCAGTATTTTATGAATGACACCTGTCATGTTCAGAAGTGTGTGTGGGGGGGGGGGGGTCATAAACAGACTATGTTGAACATCTGGGGTAAAAAATGACAAAAAATTATGAAGTAACGTTATATGAAGAGTTGGTTGTTGGCCCAGTGGGTACCATGCTGCCTTCCTATGCCAATGACCCAAGTTCAGGTACGAGCTCAGTGAACCAGTTGGATGGGAAGGGACACAGCAGTATTCTGTCACACAGACACCTTATGGCGGGCCAGGGACCCGTCCCTCACAAGGGATTTACATGCAGGTCAAGGCATGATAGGATCATGCATTGCACCGGGACAAGTGGGGTGGCAAGAGAAATGAGGGAAAAGAGCAGTGGGCAGGATGAAGGTTGGGTCGCTGCAGGCCCAGCACTACGGACAGGCCCCCTACTGCTGTCAGCCTCCCAGCTCCATCATCCGCCATTTCAGGAACTTACCTTGTGCCTTCAATAGATGCCCCCCATGACACGGAGGAACATCAGCACCCCCCTTCAATGTCTGCCAGTTTGGCAGTCTGCTGTCCTGTCAGTGTTGCAGGGCATGCAAAAGGTGGCAACTTCATTCTGGTGGCAACTGCTAGGCAAAGCAACCTGCCCCCTGAGAGAAAAGTGGTCCCAGGGATGTTGAATCCTGTCCACATCCCCAGCACTGGTCTCCACAAATGACCCAAGTCTGTTTCCGAACACAGATTGCTGCTGTGCTACCGGTACATACCCTCCCGTCCCACCCACTTTAAACCCCCTAAACAATCTGCAAGCCCTTCCCACCTGACACAGCTGATCGGTATTTTTAGTACTCCTACTAACCCACTTTCAACTTTATGTTTACAAGTTCAAAGGAACGATGAACACAGCACAATAGGATGCCAACCCCATGTTAGAGGACACTGACTTTGAGTTATCAGATAAGTATTGTTTTATGTTTAGAGTACCTTGTTTGTACCAGTTAGCTTTATTTATTTATTTATTTACTGAATTTTGCTAACTGGGTAGGCCCACTGAGACTAGAAGTCCCTTTTTCAGGGGCGACCCGAGGGGGGGATACAGATGGAGACCAACTGAAACTGAATCAGATTAAGCTGTCAGTGGCATTTTTAGTGAATGGGGGAAATCTGGCCAGGACACTGGGGAAATTCCCCTAATCTGAGGGGTGGGGAACCCTTCCCATGAGACATCTGGACTCGGTTCAGAATGTCTCAGTCACCGGCAGGAGTGGAGGTGGTGGACGATGGTCCTCAGGAACCAAATGCAACACTTGAGGAGGTTGCATTTTCTTCAGCAAAGGAGTTACAGTATGGTTCTGCAGTGTTAAATGAGGAATTGCCTCAGTCTGCTTTCTTCACCGACATAGGTGAGAACAATGCCTTTATGAATATAGCTACTGAGGAGGATAAGAAACGGAAGCGTTTAGAGAATGGACAAACAGTTTGCTCTAGTATGGCAAAAAAAAGTGTTAAGACAAACGCTGCTGACCTGCAAGATGATGCTGCTGGCGTTCCAGAAATGGATGGAGATTCTTTCCCCTTTTCAGCCCGTTTTGCTTCTTGGTCCCCCGAAACAGCACTGCAGGCGGCAGGTTGGATACAGACCCCCGAGGCATGGATACCAGATCCGTCTATCCCGTTGCCAGGAACAGCTTCTACGACCCAGGAGGAACGTTTTTCGGGTACACTGTTGATGGAGGGACCAATTTTGGTAACGGACGAACACGCATCACTTCCGCCTTCCTCGGCTGAATCCAGGAGCCTCGATGTTTCCCAGCAAAATGGACCCTAGTACCACAGAGAACGTTGATGGAAGACCCAGCAGCCAGACAATATGGCCACAGAGATTTTGGACACTTCAACATCAGACTCTGTGCCCAAGACCGGAGTATTAGTCGAGACTCTAATTCTGTTGTAGGTACTATTCCATCTGACTTTCTCCCCCAACAAACCAGCCCTTTAAACCAGTGAGTTATGCCTCCTCTTTAAAATAAAGACACACCAGTCAGAAAACGTTTTGTTGCCCGAATTCATTACAAAGGGGCAGGAACTTCCCCAGCCTGCGTCGTATATGGGCAAATCTCTACTGATTGACTCTCTGGGATTACGCCCTGCTGATGTTTATGCCTTCATCCACACTTCAGGAGATCGTAACTTTGATATCTCATTCAGAACTGCTGCATTATTAGATAAATTTTGGGCAGCTTATTATACTGCCGGACAGACTCGGTTTGGAAACATTTTATTGTTATTCCTCTTACCAGACCAACGGCTAAAATTGTAACTGTTCTCTTTGGAATGAAGGTTAATGTGCTAGATATTGTATATTGGTTAGAACAACGCTGTACAGTGACTGGTGTTCCACATGCTGTAATTGATGACAATGGGTTTTGGAGCGGGAGGGTGGAAGTTTACTGTACAACTTAAGATCACTGAAGCAGGGTGCAACACCTCTAATTGTTTTACCTAGGCAGGGACCGAGGTGTATTGTTTTATCCTGGTCAGCCACGTTCTTGTTATAGATGCGTTCGCTATCCCATTTAAGTTCAGACTGTGAACAATTGAAATGTGCTTCTTGTGGTCTGCTAGGTCATTCGGTGTTATCTTGTAAGGTACCACCCACTTGTAACTTATGTGGTGATCTTTCACACATTTTTGAAACATGTCCATGGGCGGCCCATAATACTACGGATTACACTGAGCATGATTCATATATAGCCAAATCATCGGCTACTGCACAACCTCCCCCCTCGAAGCTCCGTGCACACTATTGGGAATACAGATATAAGCCTCTCCACTTCGGTACATCAGTCTGTAAAGGTTTCCCCTCCTTCTGAGGGTTTACCAGATATGGTTGACCCTCCCCAACCCCGAATCTATGGAGATTCTGGTGTGCATACACTGCCACCACTTCTGCTGTTCAGCTCAAATTGTAGACCCACCTACTTCTCTTCCAGTTAGTGAAGTTGTAGAGCTCGGGGATCATTCATCCCCCCAACAACTCGCTGTCTCGGCTCTACCAAACAGGTAGACCCAATAACTATGCCTCCCATCCCAGTTTCAAATCCCTATGACCCATTACAAAGTTGGGGCGATGCTATGGAAGAAGAGGACTTAGATGACTCCTCTCTTTCCCAACCTTCCACGGCTGCATCAGTGCCATTAGCCACTACTTCTGGGATTCCTGTACGAAAAAAGTCAGTCAGAACTAGGAAAAAGAAATGAAGTGTTTTTGCTATCTGTGGTTTACCTTTTCCCTTTGCTTATGTCTTTTTTACGACTAGCCAGTCTTAATGTTAATAGCATTCGGTCTCCATATAAGCGTACTGCAACCTTTTCAGCATTACAAAGTTTAGACTATGATGTTTACTTGCTGCAAGATGTTAGGTTGTATACAGCGGAGGAAGTCACAACTGCCTCACGGAATTGGGGTTTAGGGCCCTCTTACTGGTCTTTAGGGCAGGATCTATGTTCTGGTGTGGGCTTTTGTTTTCGTTCTTCAATTTTCCTTTTGCAAAAAACGGTAGATTTAGTTCCCGGAAGAGTATTAATATTGGATCTTTTATCGTATGATTCCCCATATAGACTTATTAATATCTATGCACCACAACAAAAAGCTACCAGAGTTCAGCTTTTCCGTTTGATCAAACCATTTTTATTTACTAACCGAACTATTTTATGGGGTGGTGATTTTAATACCAGCTTGGATATGCCCCCAAATAAGAAAACCTATTGTGATACGTCTGTTTTAAGTACCATTATTAAAGAGACACATCTAATTGATATATTGGCCCAGTCCCGGTTACCTACCTTTTCAAAGGAAAATTGACCTCAGAATAGACTTTTGGTTTTGTTCTCAGACTGTTAGGGTTGCGACTGGTATTACTACACCTATGGCTACCTCGGACCACCATTTAATAGGTCTCAGAATACCGTTAGAAGAAACCATAGCACAGGCCCGGGACTTGGAGAGTAAACTCGTCCTCTGCTATCACTTCCTGAGTTTCTTCAAGGGTTTCAAGACTTAATTACAGACCGTGATCTCTGTGGAGATTCTTTATGATTCTATGATAGACTGGTGGACTGACACTAAAAACTATGTGATTTCTTACTTTAAATACTATGCTAGGTTTCTAGCTGACACAAGACACCGTACTGCAAGTTTTAAGGGCTGAGTTGTTAGAATTGTTCTCTAAATCCCACATATACAATGTTGATTGTTTGGCCCGTAATAAGGAAGTTAAAATTGCTCTAGCTAAAGAACAATATGACAGACAAAAAACTATTCTCTTCGAACAAAAATATCGTACCACTGGGACACAGTATCAATTTAACCCCTTTGAACTGGCTACAGATAAATTTCATAGTAAACAAATACACCAATTGCGTGATGATCAACACCGTGTAATTACTGGGCAAAACAACCTCATGGAATATGTAACATTTTTTATCAAAACAACTTTTGAGACTCCTGTTGTTGAATCACCCGATATGGCACTTCTGTTACAGACATTAGATGTACCAACTTTAACGACATCACAGAAGTCTGAACTTCTGGCACCTTTTACCTCTGAGGAAGTGAGACAGGTTATTTTTAGTTTTAAAGATAGGGTAGCTCCTGGGTCAGATGGTCTTTCAGCAGAAATTTATAAATCTTTATGGCAATATATGCCAAGTCAGTTACTGGCTATTTTTAATGCCTTTCTGCAGGAAGACCGACTGACAAACCAGATGTATGAAGGGTTAATGCTATTTCTCTATAAAAAAGGTGATAGATATGACTTGACAAATTGGAGACCGATCACTTTACTTAACACTGATTATAAGATTTTTTCTAAATTGTTAGGGAATCGGCTATCTAAACTTTTACCGTCAGTACTCTCCCCATCCCAATATTGTTCCGTCACTGGAAGATCTATTCATGATGCTTTGCTATTACTTACAGAATTGTTTTCCCAAGGTCAACAGGGAGCCCTTAAAGGTTATTTATTTAATTTTGACCTCTCCAAAGCTTTTGATCGTATTTCTCAGGAATTTATTTGGTTGACACTTCATGCTTATGGGTTTCAGTCTTTTTATTCATTGGCTTTGTTATGCTATTCTCTAGCTTATGTTAGACCATATGTTAATGGTAGAATTGGATCCCTTGCTACATCCGCCGGGGGTAAGGCAGGGTTGCTTCCTAAGCCCTTTATTATTTGTTGTGTAGACCCTATAATTAGACTTCTTCCAGATCTCCGAGACTTCTAGGCCTTCATGATAAAACTATTCCAAAAGTAATCTGTTATGCAGATGACTTATGTGTTCTTGTCCCTACGGTCCCGATAGGGCAATTACTATGTACAGTATTACCCATTTTTTGTCAGTTATTGGCTCTAAGGTTAAATCTGCAAAAAGTGTATGTTTTAATTTAACTGTGTCTATCATGAAATGTAGGCTCGATTGCTGACATTCGACTAGTGGATACTCCACATAAATTATTAGGACTCTACTTGATATTCAGATATGGCTAAATATAATTGGGAACTGTGTATAAACAAAGGTAGAGAAGGATATGTAAATGGAACAAATGGTATCTAGGCAAAAAAAGCGTATTTTTTGATTAAGACTTGTTTGTTACCCATTTTTACATGTGGCACATGTTTTCCGTTGCCCAAATGTTTTTTTGTCCCTCTCCTTAGTCTTTTCTTTTCTTGTTTTTGGGGTAGTCGTTTAAATCCCATTAAACGCAATGTTTTATTACAGTCCTATCGTCAGGGAGGTGTGACTATGATTCACCCCATAGTATTCTTTTTTTCTATTTTTTTTATTACCAATTTGAAACCTTTGGTTACAGAATCACTAAAGCTTTGGATCCCCTTTGTGCATATGTCCCTCACTGGAATTTTTCAGGAATGGAATGTAGGTATTTTTTTACATAAGAACAAAAGACGTTATGTTTTATCTCCAGATTGGATGATAACGTTTGATATGTTAAAGACATGGCATATAACAGTACAGATGATCAAAACCCTCACTAGAAAACAGTTATATGCACATATCATTACATCCCACTTTACTGAAGACGTTTTTCCTGACTTTACATTACCAGAGCGGACACAGATTGGGAATCGCTTAATTGACTCACGGATCCCTATCACAATGTGGGATATTAGTTGGTTGGGAGTTCACGGTAGAATTAATGTACGTGGTAACCTGAAGCATAAGCAAATAACTGACAGATATTGTTTCCGTGATTCTTGTACAATCATGGTAGAAACAATGTCTCATTTATATTTTCTTGCCCATTTATTCTTCGTTTCTGGTTTTTATGGCGCCGACATTTTTGGAACAAGGTATGACGCCACTGGGATCAGAAAGCTCTTTTCTTTGGTCTTTTTCCAGATACTTGGGCATCTTGCAATCCTAGTACTTTAAACATAGTGGCAGTTGTAATATTGTATTGGGTGTGGCAGATTAGATGTTGGTTTTTATTTCAACAGCGTTATTTCACCCCTGACAAATTATTTGTAAAAATATTGAATTACCTTGATTACTTTAAAGAGAAAGAAAGGAAAACCCTTCAGACAGGCATATGGGAACGATATTGGAATTTCTTTTGATTCACTGTGTTGTTTTCTTATGAAATGTTTTCTTTACTGTATTTTTTCACATTTTTGATGTTTTTTTGGTTTTGAACTTTGTATTATTGCTGTATTTCTGTTTTGTTTCTAAACAAGTCTGTACATATGTTTTGTTTTTAAATAAATATACCCCTACTCTGCCTGCAGGAGGCCTTGCTTCCTGTGAGCAAGCCTTCCAAGATGGCCACTCAGAGTGGGGAGCTGCAGCAGATGGCTGTGTCTGAGGCAGAGGAGCTTGCCTCCTCCTCTGTCCTTCTATCCCAAAGAGGCAAAAAATTCTCAAGAAATCAAGATGGATGGAATCGAGGAAGAAATTGCAGAAGACATAGTTATGTCAACGGAAGATTTAAGCCTACAACCTGACCCAATGGATAAATTCACAAGTATGAGCTGTGAGCAAACTGTAGGAAACAGTACAACTTCCCGAAAGGACATGCTAGCTAAACTAGCGCAAGAGGAACGCAAACAGAGAAACTGAAATCAGCCCTTGCAAACTGGAACAAGAAAAAGAGGCTGACACTGGGTGGGGCCCACCTAACAGCACTCCTGATGATGCAGGAGCATCAAAAGGCCTGACAATGCATAGCGTGGAGGTGCTTTATTTTTACCCACTTACTTGAGTTACAAGGCTGGCAGTGATAACATTAAAAGGGATGTGTTGCAAAAGCCAAAAGAGGTAGAAAGGGGGACGCCTGAAAACAACTAAAACTGTTAGCGAGTTAAAGTGTCATGCCTTTGCCTTTATGTCTGGGGGAAACCCTGAAGAAATTGACAATAAGAAAAATGCAGAGAACCCGAAAATATTACCGGGCCCTTACTCAACCTCCTAACAACAATACTTTGAACTTAGTCACAACTTTTCAAACAGACCTAGAAAATTAGGCTGGTACAACAACTTTTTCATTTACCGCTCGCCCACAACATAGTAAAACCTGGCCAGTGGTAGAAAATAAGCAAAAAAATATCCACTTTTACCTCAGCTAAAAGAAACATTTCAAGTAAAACACTGATATGCAGCAACGACCTAGGGGATGAAACTCCCATTGGATTGACTGAACCCCCACATGGGAAATCTACTGGTTCCACTCCCTAGACTGTGTTCACCCCAACCCCCTGAACTTCTGACCCCTTTGTACAGTAGTCACTATAAAAAGCACCATTAGAGACAGGATGGAAAAAACTGGCACCTGGACAATGGCTCCCTGACCCAGACTGGGACAAGGACAATTTCTCTTTTTTTTCCCCCCAATTTAAAGAAGCAGTGCCACGAAACTGGGCAAAAAATTTGACCCTATGTTTTTTTCACTATAAAAGATTCCATACATGTTTCCAGTTTTAGTTGGTGGTACAATTTTCTAATCTGACCAACATTTTAGTATTATATAAATGCTTTGATTTTTTTCGCAAGAAAAAAAGATGGCCATCACATTTTCTATAGAAATAGCATTGTAGACCTAGAAAGAGCTGGTCTTGGGGGAAAAAAAAAAAAAAGACTCATGCTTTGCATCATAGAAGGCCCCAAGGCAAGTACATTTGACATGTACACTAATATTTTTCTTGATCATACCTGGAACTAGATTTTTTGGAAAAACACTTTACGTTGCACTGCTGTTTTAATATACTTTATTAATTTTTTCACACAGAAGAGACATACTACCATATAATCAACAGCTTTCTTCATCTCTATGTCACAATGGAGCTATTGAATCGGTCCCTATGAAGAAAGATGCAACAATGATTCAATTGTGCTTAATTTACCAATTAGATACTGGTCATTGGTGTGGCCATTCAACATAGAAGCAGTAGTTTGCCAATCATCAAAATAAGGCAAAAAACTCACCCCTCCATATACTATCCAGCTCACTCCACCCACTAGAACAAGTTAGCAGCTACAAATACCTGGGCATTACCTTCAACTCAGCCCTCTCCTTTCACTCGCATATCGACCTGCTCACCTCAGCAATTAACATGCGCATAGGCCTTCTCTACCGTCATAAGGACTGCCTTCCACCGGATGCCCTCAGATTGGCTGTCTTCTCCTCTGTCCTGTCTATTGTAGACTACAGCCTCCCAGTCTACGCTGCTGCTGATGCCACCGCCCGCAGGGGGAATCCAACTATCCTTAAATAAGGCCTGTAGGCTCCTGACTGGTACAGACAAATGGACTCATGTATGCACTCTATACTCACTGGCCAACATACTCAACCTAGAAGAGCGGTTACAATATCAGACCTGCCTCCTGGTTGTCTATCTCTCTACCTCGCCTCCTCCAGCTCCCACAGCTGCCCCCCGGGCTCTCCTAGCTCCCGATATTTTCTTCCTAAAAACTCTCACCCCTCGCCATTCATGTCCATCACTCTCCGTCTCGCTCCCCTCCCTCTCCTTCCCCTCCTTCTAATAGTCCTTACCTCCCCTAGGGGCGCTATATGCCCGTTGGTGAGCTGTTCTTATGCCCCCTATTATCTGCCTGCAATCCACCCCTCTTCTCCCCCTTCCCCTCCTCCCCCCTCTGCCTTCACTCACCCAACTTGCTCCTCTATTTATCACTGTTCGTATGGGCACCTTCTCTCTCACACCCCTGCCCCCTCGTGCATCTTATCAAGCTTGCATTCCCTGCCTGTGCTACCCTTCCTATCCCTGTACCACTACACCCCCCATCCCCCCTACCCCAGTCGTCGTAAACTTTCCTTCTGCCACTTACTCCCAAGAGCAGCTCTCCTCCTCCTGCTCCTATCTGGCAACACCCATTCCCAATCCTGGGCCTGGCAACACTGGCCCCCCTTGAAATCCTCTGGACTTCGTATCGCATCTATGAACATTTGTAGCCTCCTTAAAAAACTGGACTCTCTACACTGCTGGGTGATGGTTCATAAACCAGATGTGGTTGCCTTGGTTGAAACCTGGCTGTCTGATTCCACCTCTAACTCCCAGGTCTCTCTCCCCTGGCTACACCCTCCACCGGCTGGACTGGGTCGGTAGGAGAGGTGGGGGATGTGCCTTCTATGTAAAAGACCCTCTCATTGGACTAGCCCTCCGTCCCCCTGACCTTGACCATAAGGCCCAGGCCCTAACACTAAAACTATCTCCCGACCCCTCTAGGGGTCCTATCTTCCTGACTACGGCTTTTACATACCTCCGAAGAACCAATCTCAGGCGCTGGGCCCACTAATTGACTATCTTACCTCCTTACCCAACCCCTCTGACCAAATCCTGGTGGGTGACTTGAACATTAATTGGCTTTGCCCCTCATCCTCTTCCTCCCATAAAGCTTTTGCTGCTATTGATCTAACCCAACTAGTCTCCCAGCCTACTAGAATTAACCCCAGAAGGGGCTCTAGCACACTCCTAGATGTGGTCCTCACTAACAGACCAAGCCGCATCCACGATATCCAAATCCTCCCTGACTGCCTTAGTGACCACTCCCCTGTTCTCTTCAGCTGGGTAACCTCTCTGCCCAAGCCCTCTGTTCAAACCACCTTTCGGAGGTGGCTTAGACCGGGTGGGTTGAAAGACCTAAAGCATTACCTTGCCCATACAGACTGGTCTCCATTGCTAAACACACCTAACATTGACAAGGCGCTGGCCTTCTTTGTCAACACCTTCAACTCTGCCTGTGACATCTTCGCACCTATAACTGCTCGTAGGTCTAAAGTAAGACATGCCCCCTGGGTCACCCCTGCCCTGCGACTTCTTTTTAAGCAGTGGGACAGCCTGTGGCACCTTGCTGTTGCAACTGGCCGCCCAGCAGACAGACAGACCTATGCTGCGGCTCGGAACAGGTGCACCTGGGCTATCCACAAAGCAAAGGCAGAGTACTATCAAGCCTCCCTTACCTCCTCTTGGGGGAACCCCAGGTCCTTCTGGGACAACGTCAAGCAGCTGAATGGTCACTCCCGCTCCCCCCCCCACTTCTTAACATCAATGGTACTGTCTCCTCTGATCCTGCCCTCATTGCCACTCACCTCAATAACTCCTTTACCGATCTTAGCCCAGTGCTCCCTGGCAATTTCTTCAGTCCTCCACCCCCCAGATCTGCACCACCCATCACACGCCCCTTGTTCCACCTGTGTTGTGTCACCACAAGAAGTCAGGCCATACCTGCTTAAAGCCTTAAAGGGTAACACCATCGGTAACGACTCCCTAGATCCCCGTCTCCTAAGTCAGGTCCTGGACCAGGTCATCTCGCCTATCACCTGCATCTTTAACAAATCCCTCTGCCTCGGACAATTCCCTGCTGTCTGGAGGGTCGCTACAGTTACCCCTATCCACAAAGGTGGCAACAGGACTCTTCCAGGTAACTACAGGCCTATCTCAATCCTCCCCCCCAAGGCCTTAGAGAAAGTTGTGACCACTCAAATCTCTGGCTACCTCTCTAAATACAATGTTCTCTGCCCTGAGCAACATGGGTTCAGAGCTGGTCATAGTACCAATACAGCACTCCTGGAGTTCGCCAACTTCCTCCACACCTCTTTGGACTCTGGCTCCATGGCTGGTGCGGTATTCATTGACCTGTCTAAAGCCTTTGATACCGTATCGCATCCTCTCCTGTTAACCACCCTCGACCACCTAGGCTTTGGCTGGTCGGGATCTCCTGTACGCCAGCTATCTCAGCCCGCTCTCAATGTGTGAAAGTTAGTGAAACTCTCTCCAGCACCTGCCCTATCCGCTCTGGAGTCCCCCAGGGCTCTATTCTTGGACCTCTACTCTTCTCCCTCTTCCTCAACTCGCTACCCAGCGAATGTGCAGGCAAGATCCTACTCTATGCTGACGATGTAGTACTCATCGCCTGACAGTAACCCCATTCACTCCAGAATTCTCTCCAGCTAGCCTACGATACTGCTGAAACCTGGTTCACTGAGCACCGACTCATAATCAACCTAAAGAAAACAAAACCCATGCTCTTTTCCCACCCCCAAAATAAGTCTAGCAATTTTCCTCTCACTGTCCACTCCACCCTCAATACCCCCATCGAACGTGTGCAGTCCTATAAATATCTTGGAATAATCTTTGACCCTGCCCTCTCCTTCCATGGCCATATCTCCACCTTGACCTCTGCCGCCAACACATGGCTGGGCATTCTTTACCGGCACAAAAAATGCCTCCCCTCGGACGCCCTCCGCCTGGCTGTCACCTCCTCTGTCATATCACTCATTGACTACGGCCTTCCGGTCTATGAGGCTGCAGATCAGATGGCCTTGAACAAGGTTCGCCTTACACTTAACAAAGCCTGCAGACTTATAAACAGTGCGCCTAGACTTACCCACACCTGTCTGCTGTACTCCTTGCCTGCCCTACTCAGCCTGGATGAGTGGCTCATGTACCAAACCTGCCAACTCACCTTTAAAGCCCTCCATGGCCTATCCCCCCCGGCTTATCTGACTCAATCCACCAGGCTAATCCGACTGTGAACACCCGCAGCTCATCCAAAACAACACTGGTCATACCAAGAGCTAGGACCTCGTAAGGCCAAAGGGCGTTCCCTTACAGAGCACCCACCTGGTATAACTCCCTCCTACCGTCATCTCCGACACTCCTCATTAGCATGCTTTAAAGCGCGGCCTCAGAAATCACCTGCTCATCTCAGCAGATGCACGCTCGCTAAACAAAGAAAAAAAATCCTCTGACAATGCTCACCGAGCTGCACTCCCCCTTCCTACTCACCACCTCCCTACCCACTCTTCCTCCCTGGCCTTCTCCTGCTTCCCAGCCCTACTCCCCTCTTACCCTCCATCCTCTCTTATCTCCCACCCCACTAACCCTAATTTAGCCTATTTATTCTTCGTATGTATTGGAACCAACTGTAATCTTGAATGACACCTATTTTGAACCGGTATTATCTGTTGTCTCTTGTCCCACTGTCTGTGTCCTCTATGTGATGAGGTACCTTTGTAAATGAGCCCCTGGCTCAAAGGTTGTTAAACTGATGTTTAAATAAATATAAAATAAAATAAATAAAAAAAATACTTCTAGGTTCCCCCCCCCCGGGGTGTCCGCCTCCCTCCACCCGTGGCTCCACTAAGGCCACTCTCAGAGTCCTGAGGATGCGGACATCACTAGCCCAGAGTTCCTTTTGTTACAGGGCACCACACTGGTTCAACGCCCTACCCTCTTTGATCTCCTCACTCACTAAAATAGGTCCTTTTAAGGCAGCTCTCAAGAGCCTCATTTTCTCCACCTGCAGCTGCGAATGCGCTCCACAAGCGGGATCCTAGCCCACAGGTGCCCCGATCCCTCCCCGGCCCCTTTTCTTGACTTTTGACGACGACTGCCTTATCTTAGGCTGCAATTCTGAATTTACTGTATTTGTCCTTGGAGCCTAGCTTTCACACTGTATAGATCTCTATACTGCCATTGTATACTGTAACTCTTATCTGGGCACTGGATGGCTCGGGATTCTATGTTATTTGTTCTGACACCTGCAAATATACGAATACTGTTTGCTATACGTTGTTTGGTATGTAATAAAAAAAACTTCTGTAACCTGTCTATCATACTGCATTTGTGTTGCTGTCTATTTGTTGAATCCACTGGAACTGACGTGGAGCCTTTGGAAACGAGTCCTTGATTCAAAGGGTTGTAATTCCGATATGTATAATAAATAAATAAATAAATAAATAATATCCTAACTGGCTACTCCCACTCCCCCCTAACCCTGCCCCCTCCTCCCCAGGAGCACCATGAGCCTAACTCAGGGGTTCAAAGGGTACAGCCGGAGGAGCCCCCTGCTGCTAGACCGGCAGACAGTAGCTAATGCTGCAGTGCTGGTTAAAGAGACACTGTCAGCTTTGCCCTTCCAGTCTGAGTAAAATGTGAGCTTTGTGCCTCTAGGCACGTAGTTAACTAACATTTGCAGCAGAGTGCCCCTGTAGATCACAAAAGCCACCAGTTTACCTCATTTTAAAAATCTTCTCATAGTTCTCTTTAGAAGTGTGCCGACTAAAATACGCCACTCACTGGAAACATCTGTTCGCCCAGGACGTGTGTCTGCCACCAAGCATTCTCCCGATATCAAATTTTTCGTAAACATAGTGTACAAATTAGTTTGTTCACAAGCTATCCTAATAAGTTATCGGTCCTAGCATGTTAAGAGTTAAAACTGAGCAGTAATATTGCAGCAAAATCCATTTTAAAAGTGCTTCCGAAATCGTGTGCATGCGCAAGACTGACACGCTCCTGCGCATGTGTGAGATCTTGCTCCTGTCGCTCTTTGCACGTGTGCGCAACTTTGGAAGCGCTTTTCAAAAGGATTTTGTGGCAATATCATTGCTCGGTTTTAACTCTAACATGCCAGGACTGATTACTTATTAGGATAGCTTGCGGATAAACTAATTTGTACACTATATTTATGAAAAATTCGATATTGGGAGAGCGCTTGGTGGCAGACAAGTGTCCTGGGTGAACAGATGCTTCCAGTGAGTGGCGTATTTCAGTCGGGACGCTTCTAAAGAGAAATATGAGAACATTTTTTTAAATTAGGTAAACTGGTGGCTTTTCTGATCTACAGGGGCACTCTACTGCAAATGTTTGTTAACTATGTGCCTAGAGGCACAATGCTCTCATTTTAGTCAGAATGAAGGGGCAAAGCTAACAGTGTCCCTTCAAGAGACCCCCTCCTCTCGGTCCCTAAAAGTTGCTGTAATCCATCTTATCCCCTTAACTATGAGGAACCTTGTGTGTTGCATATTAAAAGCAAGAGGGCTATCAGCCGGGCCCACCTCCTGTTAAATGCTTCCAATCGGTCTGTTCGTTTAGCAATATGTCGTTCCATCTCTAGAACCTGGAGAATTTCAGAATACCACTCTTTTAGGGAGGGGCAAGTCTGATCTAACCAATGTCTTACAATAATGAGTTTGGTGACACCAGAGATTAGTGACATATAGGCTTTACAGTAGTGTAACATCTCCCTTGGGAAGTAGCCCACCAGACAAATTTGTTGAGTAAAGTAGGAGTCTAAGCCTAGCATGGGGTCAGAAGCGCTTTTAATTGTTTACCAAAAGAGGTTAGGACAATTTCTCTTTGAATTGTCCAGAATGGCATCCAGTGGAACAACTACAGGTACCTGCAATGGAACTTTCTTCAGAAATCCCACAGGGAACTACAGAGCTTGTTACTGCAGTGAAAACAAAACGGGACAACAATGTGGCTCAAAATGTGGTTAACATACAAGAGATTAATGTAAACTCTGGTTACCCCCACCCCCAAGTGGAAACCCAGGCTGATGGAGAAAAAAAACACATATTCGTCACAACCAAATCAATAGTAAGGACTCTGGGAAGTCATAGAATACCCCCGAGAACCCTGCTGTCTGACTTATTTACCAGGACAAAAAAAACAAGCTGTCCCCAGAAGAAACGCTGTAAGGATCAGGTATAAAGGGAGATTAGAAACAAGGCCAGATAGGCACTATGTTGGAAAGCTAATGCAAAAGGAATAATTGCATTTCTCTCCTAAAGAGGTTTTTGCATTTATCAACATTTCTGGTGAGGATAATTATATCATCAGTTTTAGATTTTCATATTCGCTAGAAATATTCTGGCAGAGATATAACCTGGTGAAATGTTCTCCCTTGTGGTCCCCCTTTATGGTCATACCCCGGACAAAACTCTTAATGAAGTTCATCACAGTGATGTTTCGGAATGAGGCGGTACACGTTGACGACACTACTTATTGGTTGTCACAAAAATGTGACGTTTTGAGTGTTCCTGAAGCCATATTAGATTCTGAGCTATTCTGGATGGGGGGGCTGGAAGTATAAAATCAAACTACGCCAAAATGAAAACGAGATTGAGTACATTCCCAACTCATTTCTATTAGGCAGGGACAGGGGTGTGTGTTTTTATGCTGGGCAACCCCGGGCATGTTACAAATGTGGGTTTCGTACCCTTCTTTCTAGTATCTGTGACAAACCCAGGTGTGACAATTGCAGGGAAGTAGGACACATCAGCTTCCCATGTGCTAATTTGACAAAACGTGACCTTTGAGAGGAAAATGGACATACCTTCCTCGAATGCCCATGGGCTGCTAAGAACAAAGCTTCGGTCATTAGTCCAGATCTACTAATACAAAAAGCACAGGAAGCTGCCACCCCCCCCAGCCCCAAATGAAGAAAATCCAGCTCCTACATTTCCACCTCCAGCCCAACCAAGACCCCCTCTCACTTCTAGGGACCCATAAACAGATGAAAGACTAGATCAGGAAAAAAGGGAGGTTGAGAACAGGGAACCGCAAGGTAATCTGAACCTTGATAAACTCACCTCAGTTTGCTACCAAAACCTACAGGAAGAGGTCAATGATATCCAAACCAAGGCCTCTAAAAACACTATCCCAGCTCCTGCCCCCAGAACACGAACAACAAGGAATACCAAACCCATACCACCACCACCCACCAAACCTGTAGATATAACATCTGATAACCCCATGCCCCTTTAGCCACTTCTTGGGGGATACTGATATTAACATGGTGGAGACAGACAATCAAACCTTGAATCCTGTATCCCCAAATAACCCTCAAGGTTACAAAGGAAAAAGAAAATGGGAAAAAAAGAGCTTCTGATCCTAAACGTTTCTGTCTACCTTTAACATAGGTTCCTTAAACTGCTAGAACTTATGCAACCCAGTAAAACGACAAGCTATCTTCCAATGTACATCCAGCACACACCTAGATTTTTGTTACTTGCAAGAAACCTGGATGTATTCAATAGACCAGGTTAGAGACTTCCAGGCTGAATGGACCAGAGGCCCGTCATACTGGTCTTTTGGACCAGATAAAGCGGATGGGGTGGTGATAATATTTAACTCACATTAGTTAACTTAACAGACCTAATCCCAGGGAGGCTCTTTATTATTGATGGTAAGTGGAAAAACAGTTCTGTAAGACTCAAAAACATCTATGGTCCCCAGTCCAAGGCAGAAAGAGTAGAACTGTTTAACCAGGTACAGCCATATTTATACTCCACCTTGCATATTATATTAGGAGTGAATTTAACTGCGACCTCTCCAAAAAAGACAAAACCCAGAAAGGAAAGAAAATATACTGTGATGCAAATGCCCTCCAGAGGTGTATGAATAAAGCTGATTCCATGCCCTGTTGGAAATTCCTCAGCAAAGGCCCTGCATATTCCTACAAAAGAGGTAAACTTTCCTCTAAAACTGACCATTTGTTTATTTACAAAAGCCTACCTGACCCCATATGATTACTACTCCAAAAGAAATATCAGAGACCATCTACTACTTGAATTGTGCTTTAGTATCACTCCACAAAATACAAAAAGAAATACCAGGTGGAGGCTCAATACATCTTATTTACAGGACTCTCAGCTTCGGAAGAAAATTCAAAATATTTTATGGACCTGAGCATCTGTTTGTGAACTCTATGAAGACACAGGAGAATGGTGGGCTGACTCAAAAAAAGATATAGTAACCTATCTCCAGAAGTATTGTAAAACAAAATCCAGAAACCATTTTTCTGAATATCTAAAATTAAGAACCCACTTACAGTATTTGTACACTTTAGACACCACCACTCGACAAAACTATGAGACTCAAAATAGATAAAATAAAACTGGAAATGAAGGAATTCCAATATGACAGAGCTTACAAGATGAGGGCAGAATTACAGTATGGGACACAGAAAACCCCTTCAGGAGACCCTTGTGAGGCTTTCAGAGGCCATAAAGAGGCAATGGACTTAAACTCTCTCACAAATAAAAAGGGTGATATAGTGACTTCTATGGAAGAGCTCCACAAGGAAATATCCAAACTGTCATGATCCCATAATATGATGAACCCATCACAGCCAGAGTTAATAAAAAATTATTTGGAAAACATTAGGACAGGCCCCTGACATATTTAAAACACCTAACCATTCCTATTACAGAATCTGAAATGGAAGAAATAATTAAGAAACTAAAAGGGGGTACATCCCCGGGCCCAGATGGGCTCCCGTACAAATTTTATAAAACCTTCTCAGATGAACTAGCACAATATTTACAAATAGTCTATTCTCATTTTTTACAAGCACAACACCCCCAAACTTATATTTTTGTTCAAAACAGGTAATAGGAACAATCTATCCAACTGGAGACCAATAACCATCCTAAATGCAGACTTCAAAATGTTATCACAAGCACTAAACAACAGATTACGGAGCATAGCTAACCACCTAATACACCCATCACAACATTGTGGTTTACCCAATAGGAAAATACAACACCCTCTGGTGGTAGTTAGAGATGTAACAGAATATCACACACTAAGGGAGAAAGAAGGACTAATCATTTCACTCAACCAAACTTAATACCTTCAATAGGGTTCACCACCCTTTCCTAGTTTTAACTTTATAGCACTATGGAATTCCTGAGGTTTTTATTAACTGGCTAAGGAAATTATATTCAGCAGCAATAGTGCTCCCAGTAATAAAAGGTATTATATCTTAACAGATAAAACTTCAGGCAGGAGTACGCCAGGGATGCCCATTAAGTCCTCCATTATATATCTTTTCCCTAGACCCCCTCTTAATAATCCTGGATGCCTTAGAACACTGGTGTGGGCTCCCCAGACCTTCTGGGACAGGTGATGTTAAACTACAGGCATATGCAGATGATGTCTGTATTTTTATGGTTGACAAAACCCACACTCCACATCTACTTAGTGACATGAGAAAATATTCCTTGGTTTCAAATTCAGCACTAAATATAGGAAAATGCAGAGGTTTCTTTATAGGACCCCCATTACAGGGAAGGCAGGAAATCAACAGTATACACATATCTGCAGACCCCCTAAACATCCCAGGCTCACTCTTTGTTCCTCAGAACCTCACAGAGGAGAATTGGGAAACAGTTTTACATAACGTAGAAAAAAAGTAACAAGATGGAAACATTGGAAACTCTCAAAAATAAAAAGAGTTTATATCATTAAGAGATTCCTGCTCCATTGTATGTTATATGGAACTGTGGTTTCTCCCCCCAAAGAAAACAGAGACTAGGACCTATGCCTGTTTCTTTCAGATGCTGTGGGAAAGCAGGTTAAACCCCATGAAGAGATGACACATATACCTACCCAAAGCCCAGGGTGGGTTAGGGATGGTTGATCCCATCACGTTTTTCTTTAGTCTCTTTATATCTCAATCTATGAAAACAGTCCTGTCACCAGTAAATAACCTATACAGTTTATGGGAGTGAAGCAACCTCCAAGATGATTTCCAAAAATGGACTGGATTAGAGGCTCCCAAGGCCCCCACCCCCCCAAAGGTCCCAAGTTTTATTAAACCAGCATTGTTAAAAATGCACAAGTGGAGACTGACTAAAGCTGAAATATGTCGATTTTCTAGGCCTATCTTGTACAGTCAAGCCTTATCCTGTATTTACCCTACAGAACCTGAATTTAAGAATTGCCCACAATCTGTGAACCCTGGGTTAATACAGCAGTTAAAAAATATGAAAGAATACCAGTTCATATGTGGGAGATCCTTTGGCTTTCTGTTTCTGGGAGACTCAGTATCAGAGGGAATCTAAAACATAAGGCTAAAGAGGAACGGATGTGCCCATACAGTTCATGCCAAGCTTTAGAAGAACCTATGGAGCACTTTCTCTTCCTTTACTCATATGCAAAACCACTACATGCCTATGTGGGGCAGAAATGGGAACTATTCTAACCCTTGGGCATTTCCCTCAGCTTAGTAGTAGATATAATAAAGGAACCTTGACTGTGTTTTTCTGTTGTTTGAAGTTTTACCTATGGCAAGCAAGATGCCAATGGGTCCTATACCAGAAAATAATGCCTTATGAGACCTATAGCATATTGGTGTAAAAAGCAATGCTCACAGTCTATAGGAAAGATGTGGCAACCCAACCCCCATAAATGGGGGATAGGTCTATCTAAATTCATTAAATTAAAGTAAGTGGTAGTATTATAATTTACTTTTGATAATAAAGAGAAGTAAAAAATAAATATTATTATCACTTTAGTACTGAAATAAGGTGAAGACAAACATAATGGACTTACAGTGAAAGATGTAAATGTAATTAAATTAAGGAAATTAAAAATAATGTGTACTCTTGAAAATTGAATCTTTTTTTTTTTATTATTTATTATTACATGTATTTCTTTTTCTTATGTATTTCTTTTTGATGTGACTTCAATAAAAAATTCCCCTACTCTACGAGAAGTACCATGGGATCTTTAAGGTCCACCTGAGCAACCACCAGAACAGGCAGACGGGACCTCAGTTTAATGTCTCATCCGAATGACAGCACCTCAGGAGTGCAGCATCCCCCTCATGATGCACTACAGTGTCAGTATTGGGATTTATCCCAAGTGCCTGGTGTGGGGCTAGAACCCACAACCTTTCGATCTTCCAGCCTCAGAGGCAAGTGCGCAACCTGCTGAGCCACTGACACTGTTAAAGAGCTGCACATTCTTTTGACCCTGTTGCTATTCTTATTTTACAGTTACAACTGGATGTTCCCTCAAGCCGCTCAACCCCATCCCAGAATCCCCAGGACCCAGGTAAGAAATCGTTATCATTAGTACTGTATCTAAGCTTGGATGGTACGGTGTTGTGATGCAACTACAAGTATTAGGACACTGTTGTCTTTCACTTGTTGGTTGGTAAAGCAGAGCTTGCACTATCTCCACTATTCCGTTTATTCCATTTTATGCAGGTCTTGGAAAAGATTCCACTATCACAAAAAAAAAAAAACTCATTAGTGCAGACATTAGGGCTGAAGGACACAAAGTGCTCAAAGCAGTGAAATGAAAAACATTAGGGTTTTAGATTTCTGAAATCCTGGTGAATCTATGGTGGGGGGTATGTTAGTGTTCTTAATCCTAACACCTACCCCCTCTCCTGAACAAAAAAAAGGTCATATATGATCTCTTTTCCTTATATAGAGCCCGCAGGGCCCTGTGTAAAGAAAGACACAACTGATTCTGTCGGCCACATGTGGAGAGCCGTACTTATGTACCTCCAAAGAATATATCACTATGAGGCGCTGACTTGGAGCTGCACCTTGTGCTTCAGACAAGAGACTACAGGCTAGGGGTAATGGGGTGGGCACTAGAGTTGACAACCCCAAGGAACCACCCACCACAGATTCGTCAAGACTCCTGCCAAAACCCTAATGTTTTTCATTTCCTTATTTTGAGCACTTTGCAGTATGTATGTATGTGTGTGTGTATGTGTGTGTGTATATATATATATATATATATATATATATATATATATATATTTAAATGGGTAGAGAATTTTCTGCATCCTGGCTGGTCAGGACCCATGTCCTTATAGGGCAACAACCACAAAAGTGGCATGTTTTTGCAAGCTGAACACAGTGCAGCCCACATATCCATGCTGGTTAGAAATTTTTGGAAAATTCTGTCAGTCATGTTAGCACTGTAAAATACAGTACTTGCCCTAGAATATAAACAGACGTTTTGGAAGACTTTAAAAAAAAACAAAAAAATAAACCTCACCCCTTACAAGTATAACCCCCCCCCCCTCAAAATTAAAGAGATATTTACAACCATTATCTAACGTTTAGTTTGTTCTCTCTAAAAACAAACATTTTCTGCTAGGCCTGTAAACCTCAGCACCTCCGCTGATCATCGCTCAGTTCAGCTCGCTCAAAGTCTGTGGCATACCCCCTCCCCCCGCAGCGCTCCCGTTCTTAGCTCGCTCTCTACTCCAACCTCCAAGTGCAACAGCCGAAGCAGACCAAAGCCCGTAAGCAGCTCACTCACTTGCTGAGCTACGAATGCAGTCAGTCCCCTGAGATACCAAACTGTCAAAGAATCCACCCTGTTCACATTCACACAAACAGAAACAACTGTTTCCAGTGCAGCATGCCACCAAATCATCTTTTTATTTTTATTTTGATTGCGTGACTGACTGTTTAAAACCGAACCATCAGCTGTTAGGCATTCCCGCTGGCAGTTTTCAACCACAAACCGGCTCCTCCCATGACTTCTGGCTTTGAACCTTAAATTAATGCCTAATGCTTTTTTTTTTCTATACAAAAAGAGAGCGGGAGGCGCAGGGATGACAGCTTACACTCTGCTACCAGGTGTCGGGGAGGGAGTGAAGAGGAGAGTCTACTGGCATACCTCGTGTGGCTACAGTGTGCCATCTACATGCAAAACATGGACTATTTTAATGCTGGAATTACATGGGGGCTTACCAGGGCTCAGCCCTCCTCCAGCTCTGAAGTGAGACCCAGTAGCTCATGCATCACTGCCATTGACTTATAATGGGAAGGGGGCCCCGCTTAAAGATAGAGTCCTTATGGGTCCCCTAGCTCCCAAAGTTCATAAAGTGCAGTTCCAGTACTGGACTACTTTCTCCTGAAACCCCCTCCAAAAATATTATTAGCCTAACTTTATGTTTTAAACAAATTTGTGCTTTTCTTTTAAATTTACTAAAGGAGACCAACTTTATAACAGCAATAAGACACTTCAGGATGTGGGTTATTGCCTAAAATGGGCACTTCCTAGGTGCTGAAGGCACTCTATGCAAGCGCCTCGTGACTCACTACTCACCTGGGGTATGCTCTTATCAGGCAATGATCCACACCCTATCGTGTCTTATTGCTTTCAGATATATATACAGTCTTTGCAAAAAACTGCAATAATGCACCAGTTATAGTTCAAGTTAATGCCACAAAAGTAGGGAAATGTGGCGTTAGGGTTTCCAGCTCTAACTCCCCGCCTCACAAGCAGAAAAAGGGTCTCTGCAGTCTTTGCAAATCAGTGGTGGATTATTCCTTGGGGCTGTCAACCTTAATGCTCAACACTCCCACCCTCAGCCCATAACCTCCTGTCCAAAGCACAAGGTAGAGCTCCAAGCCAGTTCCTCATAGTGATGCACTCTTCAAAGGTAGAAAAGTATGTTTCACCACATGCTGGCAACAGAATATATTGTAGCTTTCTTCATGCAGGGCCCTGTGGACTCTGTGCAAAGAAAAGAGATTACGACTGACCTTGTTGGCTCAGGGGAAGAGGTGGGCATTACATCTGACAACCCCAAGGAAGCCCCCCCCCCCAACTGATTTCCATGACTTCGGAGACCCCAAACCCTAACTGTTTTTTCTTTTTGCTGTTTGGGGACTGGGGGGTGGGGAGTTAGGGTTTGAAACCTTAATGCCACATTTCACTACTTATGTGGCGTTAACCTGAACACTAACTGGTGCATTAAAGCGTTTTTTTTTGCAAAGAATTCCCTTTCTTTTTGAGACAGTGGAATCGCATCCTCATTCACGCAGGTTCCAAACAGATGCAGATGTGCAGGGCCCTCTAGACTCTGCACCAAGGGAAGATTCCATCCGCCTACAGAAGTGCAGCAATCTGGATGTCAAGAATTCATGGGGTTGTCTGGTGGACTACAGAAGCAAAGGGCCCTCTAGGCCCTGTGCTTCCATGTGGCGGCAGACTCAGATGCAGAGGGCAAAGAATCCATTTCTTAGCCGAAGCATAGTACCTTCTGTTACCCATGGGTGCAGAGGTGCAGGCCCTATGCCAAGAGAAGAGTTATCTTCACTGTATAGGTACTTGGATCCATGCAGGCAACTCTGCACCTGCCTTTGCCGGGTTAGGGGATGTGTCCCATGACAATGCCCCCCCCCCCCAGCTTTAGCCACTCCAGCTGGGTCACTGAGCTCACCCCCAAACTCAGCTCACTGGCACGGGATCACAAAGCACTACCTGCTGGGGTAAAGTTTGGTACTACATATGTTTTTTTTTTTTAACTTGTATTTATTGGTTTTAAAATACAATAGATACAAGTATCTTCCCTTAGGACAGTACATTCTGGCATTAAAAACACAATGTTTTCCAAGATCTGATCACTCAGTATTTGTAGTACTCCTAACTTGTTACTTCATATGGGGGTTACCTAACACAGAGAAAAAATCTCAATTACCTTTAAACAGAAAGTTCCAGAAGCTAACTGCTGTCATCAGTGGGAATATCCTAGAAATTAATAGCATGTCAGATAACACACCCCTTTGATAGGTGAAAAACAACCCCATTAATTCAAGATAAGGTTACCCATTATAGAATAATAAAGCAAAACACCTCACACAGCCCCCCCTCATTCAGTATGATAATCTTTAAGCAGTAACTCGAGATGCAATCGATTTTACCCCAACAGGACTGAAATAATTTCTTAACAAGAACAGTCTTACTATGCAGATTATTTAGAACTGTAAAAAGGAGCAACATCTTACCTTAAAACTAGAGTTACTGAAACTGAATTAGGCCTTTAGTATAAAGTTCTGAGTTAACGCACTCAGTATTGCAGTAGGAGAAAATAAGGGAAAAAAAAAAAAGAACTGTGTCACAACAAACTCCCACACATGTTCCCCGCACCCAAGTCACTGATTGCTTTAATTTAAACTAAAAGTAAAAAAGGTAAACATTGCACTGCATTATTACTACATGCCTCTAATAGAGGAAGTAATAGTGATTCCCACTAAAATAATCTGCATTTAACTCTGTACTAATAAATGTCCCAATAGTCCAAGAAAGCGACAGTCTCATGAGGGATTAAACACCTCAGCCATGGGTAGACTTATGAATGCAGTCCTTGGGATTCGGTCCCCTTCCTCGGCTTCAGAATTGGACACTCGACATCGAGCTGCACAGTCTTGTTCAATTTTAGTCACAAACTTGCCCGCATCCTCAGAATTAGCAAAGCGAAAAGTTTTAGCACCATACACCACCTTCAGGCTTGCAGGCATCAACAAAACGTGACGGACCCCCAGTTGTCTCAGTTTCGACCTGATCCCATCAAACACCTTACGCCTTTGTCTCGTGGCATTGCTGAGTTCTGGGAATACATGAATATTAGCCCCTAGCCAGTGTATGGGACCCTGCTTCCGTGCCACTTGAAGAATGGTGTCTTGCTCCTTCATGGAGCCCAGGACAACTAGCACTGCACGTGTTGAAGGACAGGCAGAGTCTTGACGCAGTCGGGCCCCTCACACATTTACTTGGTAAGCCCTCTGAATCGTGACCTCAACTTGCAGTTGTTCTGGGATCCAGTGCTCTAGAAAACTGTGGAGGTCTTCTTCCTCCATCTCCGGTAGCCCTACAATTCTAACATTTGATGCTCGTGCCCCATTCTCTAAATTTTCTAGGCACCGTCGGAGGAGGGAATTCTCTTTAATAAGGCCTGATGTGATGGCTGCTGATTTCTCTACCGTTTTACTTGCCTCCTTCGTTGCCTCTTTCACCATGGTCATTTTCATTTCTACCAGGGTCAGCCGAGAGGTAAAATCATCCATTTTTCTGTCAATACTTTAAATAGCTTTGAGCAACGCGGCATTCAAGGGCTGGTTCAGGACTGACTTACAAAGCTCCTTATCTTTGTCTGGGCCTTGTCTTGCATATTTCTGCTTCCTTCCCTCTCCTCCAGTAGTTGTTTTTGGACGACCCATTGTCCTAGAATGCACAATTTAGGTATGCCCAGAATCCGGATCGTTAGTGGAGACTGGAAATCTTACTTTTAAGTCAGTTGCTTCACTTATTCTGCTCAAAAACAGAAAAATAAGAAGGCATTAGGGTTTCCTGGAGTACCGTGTGCAGTTCTGGAGACCACATCTCCGCAAAGACATAGACAGAGTGGAGGCTGTCCAGAGGAGGGCAACCAAAATGGTTCAGGGTCTGCACCAGAAGACATACGAAGAAAGACTAAAGGAGTTTAATATGTATACCCATGAGGAAAGAAGGGAGAGAGGGGACATGATAGAAACTTTCAAGTACCTCAAGAGAATCAACAAAGTCCAACAGTGTAGCATCTTTCAGAAAAAGAGATGTGCAAGAACAAGGGGGTACAATTTGAAGATAGAGGGGGGGCGGTGCAGAGGTAATGTGAGGAAGTATTTTTTCATGGAGAGGGTTGTGGATGCATGGAACAGCCTCCCTGAGGAGGTCGTGGAGTCAAGAACAGTGGGGGAATTCGAGAATGCATGGGACAGACATAAGGCAGTCCTAGTGGGGGGTAGGAAGAAGTAAGCTGTTGGTTAACTAGGCTCTGCAGCTTATCTGCTAGGTAGGAAAATGGGCAGACTAGGTGGGCCAAGCGGTCCTGATCTGCCGTCAAATTCTATGTTTCTATTTGTGAGGAGCTGTAGTGAAGTGTAGCTTTCGGCTCGGCAGCTAGCCACGCCCCCCCCACATATGTTTTTTAATTTTCAAGACAGTCATTCTATGACTCCACCCTTATAAACATGACATGTGGCATTTATAGAATACAGACCAAAACATAATTTTGCACCACATGTGCAAAAAACAAGTTACTCACCTGTAAAAGTATTTCTTGGAGTGGTATATGCTGTTCATCCACACTCTTTGGCATGTCCCCTTCCACTTTAAATCTGCTGGAAGTCTTCAAACTGGCTCCTCCCACCCACCCGGGTGGTATATACCTCGGCTCCACCCCATGACACCAGATCTTAGCCTGCTGGAAGCCAGGTTTGTGAGTCCGCAGACGGGGAGGTCGGGTGGGTCCGTGAGGATGAACAACATATACCACTCCTAGAACTACTGTTACAGGTGAGTAACCTGTTTTTCTAGGATCGTGGATATGCTGTTCATCCATACTCTTTGGCAGACTCCTAGCAGTTCTCTGGGAGGAGGGAGGCAAGGCGCACACCCCCTACTTAGGAAACAGAGATTGGAGAACTGAGGCCCCAAAACCAGCATCCCGGCGTGACTCAAGGTCAATGTGGTAGTGGGTGATGAAGGTGTTTGCTGACTTCCAGGTAGCAGCCCGACAGATTTCCTGGATAGGGATGTCCCTGAAAGCAGCCAACAATGCAGCGGTATGGCAGGTAGAATGAGCTCTTATCCCTCTGGGAGGCTCCTTGCCCACCAACTCGTATCACAGACCTATGCATGATGTAATCATAGAAACATAGACTTTGACAGCAGATAAAGACAGCTTGGCCTATCTAGTCTGCCCATTTCCCTACCTACAGGATAGGCCGTAGATCCTAGTTAACCAACAGCCTATTTCTTCCTACCCCCCCCCACAAGAATTGCCTTATGTCTGTCCCATGCATTCTTGAATTCTCCCACAGTTTTAGACCCCACAACCTCCTCAGGAAGGCTGTTCCATGCATCCACTACCCTCTCTGTGAAATAATACTTCCTCACATTGCCCCTGAACTGCCCCCATCTTTAAATTGTGTCCCCTTGTTCTTGCACGTCTCTTTTTCTGAAAGATGCTACCCTCTTGGACTTTGTTGATTCCACTGAGGTACTTAAAAGTTTCTATCATGTCCCCCTCTCCCTTCTTTCCTCAAGGGTATACATATTAAGCTCCTTTAGTCTCTCATCATATGGCTTCTCTTGCAGACCTTGCACCATTTTAGTTGCCCTCCTCTGGATTGCCTCTATCCTGTCTATGTCCTTGCGGAGATGGGGTCTCCAGAACTGGACACAGTACTCCAGATGGGATCTCACCAACTGTCTATACAGAGGGATAACAACTTCCTGTTTTCTGCTACTGATGCCTCTCCCTATGCATCCCAGTATACCCCTACCCCTCCCTACTGCCTTCTCACATTGCTTGCTAACCTTAAGATCATCTGATATGATTACCCCCAGGTACCTTTCCTTTTTTGTTGTTGTTACTACCCCCCCCCCCCCACTGTGAATTCTTCCCAGGGTTCTTGTTTCCCAGGTGCATTATTTTGCACTTCTTTGCATTGAATCCTAGCTGCCATTTCGACCATTCCTCCAACCTTGCCAAGTCCCTTCTCATCCTTTCCACGCCTCCTTGTGTATCAACACTGTTGCAGATCTTTGTGTCATCTGCAAAGAGGCATACTTTTCCTTCCAGTCCCTCTGCAATGTCACTTATGAAGACATTAAAAAGGACTGGACCCAATACTGAACCCTGCGGTACCCCACTAGTAACCCCGCTTTCTTCAGAGTGGACTCCATTTACAATTACCTTCTGTGTCCTGTTGTCCAGCCAATGTTTTACCCAGGCTACCACCCTGGGACCCACTCCCAGGCTGGTTAATTTGACTATTAATCTTTTGTGTGGGACTGTGTCAAATGCCTTGCTAAAGTCTAGGTAGGCCATGTCCACAGCCCCTCCCTGGTCTACTACTTTGGTCACCCAGTCAAAAATCTATTAGATCTGCCTGACATGACCTTCCGCTGTGAACCCATGCTGCCTTGGGTCCTGTGCCCCACTGGCCTCTAGGTACTCAACTGTTCTTTCCTTCAGAAGTGACTCCATCACTTTCCTACCACAGAGATCAGACTGACAGGTCTGTAGTTTCCTGTCTCTGTCTTGGTCCCACTTTGTGAAGGGAATCACATCCGCCTTCCTCAAGTCCTCGGGTACCACACCATCCTCCCATGATTTATTAAAAGAGTAGCCAGTGGTTTCACTAGTTCCCTCTTAATTCTTTTTAGAATTCTGGGTGAATTCCATCAAGCCCCATTGCTTTGTCCACCTTCAGTTTTAGGAGTTCTTGCAGAACCCTTTCTTCTGTGAAAGGACTGGGATCGACTCTCCATCAAGAGTGCTTCTGTTAATCGGATTAGGTACTTCCCTCCTTTTGTGAATACTGAGCAGAAATATTCGCTCAGTATCCCTGCTTTTTCACTGTCCCCTCTGCCCACCCACCGCTCATTCTATTCAGCCTCACTATCCCTCCCTTTGTCTTTCTACGCTCACTGATGTACCTATAAAAGGTTTTATCCCCCTTCTTAACCGAGTTGGCTATCTTTTCCTCAGTTTGGGCCTTTGCTATTCTGACTTCCCTCCCTGCTTCCTTCTGCCTTAACTGGTACAGCTCTCTGTCCTGCTCCTTCTGTGTTTCCTTATACTTCCGGAATGATATCTTTTTCTTCCTGACTTTCACAGCCACCTCTTTTGAGAACCATAGTGGCTTTTTCTTTCATTTTGATTTGTTTATTTGCTTCACACAAAGGCTTGTTGCCTCTGTGATGGCAGTTTTGATGATTCCCCATTGTTGCTCCACACCTCCTTCTAGTCTGTTTGCTAGTGCTTTTCTGAGGCACTCTCCCATCTTGCCAAAGTCGGCCCTCCTAAAGTCCAGTACCCTCACTTTTGTATGGCTTGACTCTGTAGCTGAGTTTAACGTGAACCACACTGTTTGATGGTCACTTGTTCACAGATGGCAACCCACTTCTAGATCTGAGATCCTCTCACTGCCCCCATTTGAGAGTAAGAGGTCTAAGATTGCTCCCTCACGAGTGGGTTCTGAAACTAGTAGACTGAGGCCTGCCACCTGTAGGGCATCAAGAATGGCCCTGCTCTTGGTTGTGACTGCAGCAAATGTGCTCCAGTTAACACCTGGCATATTCAGGTCTCCTATCAACAGTATCTCCCCTTTCTCTGCCATTGTAAGAATGCCTTCTATCATATCCTTGTCCATTCCCTCTCCCTGACATGGGGGTCTGTACACAACCCTGTGCGGACTGTGGTGCCCTTTCCAGTCTCCAAGGTGACCCACAGTGCCTCCTCTCCTCTCCTCCCTGTTTACTCTTTTGTTCAGTTGTTTTATCCCTTCCTTTACATAGAGAGCTACTCCTCCCTCTTCTCCCTGCCTGTCTCTCCTGTAGGTTATGTACCCTGATATGTTAACATCCCAGTCATGGTTCTCTGTGTACCATGTTTCTGTGACTTCTACAATATCCAGGCATCCCTCTTCCATCAAGGTCACCAGCTCAGGGAACTTGTTGCCCAGACTACGGGCATTGGTACTCATTACTCTCCATTTCCTGATGGCCTTACTCCTTTTTGCCCCATCCCTGTCCTTCTTGCCTTTGTCACTTTCTCCATTTGCCCTGCCCTTCTCCCTATCAACACCTCTATGTTGGTGTTTACCGCGCTTACTACCATGATTTTTTTGGGGGGCTAGGATTTCCCTGCTCCTTTCCAGTGCCTCCCCCCTTGGCTAGTTTAAATGCTTGCCAATGAAGCATTTAAACCTATCACCTAGGATCCTGGTTCCCCTCCTGGACAGATGCAGCCCATCATACCAGTATAGGCTTGCATCACTCCAGGTGAACCCCCAGTCCCCAATGAAGCCAAATCCCTGAGCTCCACATCAGTTTTTCAACCACTGATTAAATCCCATGATGCGGAACACCCTAGCTTCTCCCACGCCCATAGATGGCAGCACCTCCAAGAAGGTTAATGCCCAGGCTACTTCATATTCTAGTGCCCTCTCCAATTCCACAAACTCTTCCTGCACTTCTCTAATCCCTTTCTTAGCCAGGTCATTTGTTCCTAGGTGGACAATGACATCCAGCTCCCTCCCCTGTGCAGCTGCTCCAGCAATCCTGAGGATTCGCTCCCTGTCCCTCCAAGCCATGGCGCCAGGCAGGCACCTTACCTCCCTCTCCCCTTCCTCCCCCAGTTCTACCTTCCTAACAATGGAGTCCCCCACCAGGAGTTGTTTCCTTCCCCTGCAGGGTCCCCTGCCACCCTCCTATGGGTCTCCTTTGTGGAGGTTCCCAGCATCCTCCTTGGTCTCCACTGCAGGTGCCTCCATAGAGGAACCACACTTTGCCAGAATAGCATAGGAATTGTGGAGAGGTACAACTGGAGGGATGTGCCTCTGTTCCACCACCCTCACCCTCCCTGAGCCCACCATGGTCCAACCGCTCCTCCTTCTTGGCAACGGCAGTGGCAGATGAGCCTGGAGATGAGCAACCTCCTCCCTCAGCCCAGAGAGGTGCCTGCAGATGGGACAACACCGCATCCTCCAGAACGTCTCCCGGAAGATTGCTGCTCTACAGCCACTGCACTGCACCACTCCCATCATGTCTTATTTCTGGCCCCTTAATTGTTTGCAATCCTTACTCTTTCCTCTGTTTTTTTCTCTCTCTCCTTACTTTCTGCCTGCCTGTGTGCCCTTTAAGCTCCTGATTGTCCTGTTCTGAGACAAAAATATCCTATATTTCTCAGTAGACCCCTTACTTGCTCAGAGGCAGACCTTCAGCAGCTAGAGGGGGCCGGAGAGCTACTCTTGCCCTTCTAAGATGGTGGGTCTTTGGTGGCTCTGTGATCACTCACTTCCTGCTCCCAAACAGGAAGTTCCTGTTGTCAGTCAAATCCTGTGCCTATAAAAGTAGAACTAGCTTTGGGTGGGAAGGAAGGAGGATAATATAGTCCCAGTATTCAGGTCTCCTATCAACAGTATCCGCCAGATGATGGCTCGGAACTCATACAGGGTCCCTTCGATCCTGAATATAGTCCCAGTAGAGAAGTCCAGTCACACAGCAGTCCTTTTTCCTGGTGTCTTCTGCCAAGCTATTAGCAGAATCTTTCTAAGGCAGTCTTTAAATGTAGCTTTCTTCTAGCTAAGCCACCCCCCCTACTTACTAGATCTTTCTACAAGTAATTTAAACCTCACAGCTATCAAGTCCTTTCAATCACCTGAGATTTACACCTAGATAACTGTTCAGATAACCATTCAGTTCAGTTAACTCAGACAAACACACACTTTTTTGTTTTGTTTGTTAGTTTTTTTTACCCTAAATTAAAGGTCCAAGTACAAGAGTTCTACTTCTTTAGTTCCAGCAGAGAAGTACAGTCACACAGCAGTCCTTTCTCCTGGTGTCTTCTGCCATCTTGCAATAGTCCGCCTTGCTGCAGGTCTGCCAGAAGCGGCTTCAACATAGGTGACAAACAGCTGGCGAACCTCTCCCCAAATGTCCGTCGTTCTCTCCTTGTAAAAGGAGAGGGCATGTCTCAGGTCCAAAGTATGGAGCCTGTACTTGGCGTCCGAGGTGTAGCTGGGGTGGTAAACTGGCAGAGTTAACACCTGGTTAAGGTGAAACTCTGACACCATCTTTGGAAGGAATTTCGGGTGGGGGCATAGGACAACTTAGTCCCGGTGGAAGACTAGATAAGGGGAGTCCACCCAAAGTGCCTGGAGCTCCCCTGTCCTTCTGGCAGATGCAATATCCACCAGGAAGGCCGTCTTCCATGACAAATGTGACAAGGCACACTTGTGCATTGGTTCGAATGGCTTGTCCATGAGCTCTGCCAGTACCAGCAGAACATCCCATGGAGGTGGAGGTACACGCACCGGAGGGGATATGTGATCCAGGCCTTTGAAAAAGCGTCCGACCACTGTCTCCTGTGCCACTGTCAGCTGACTGGTAAGCAGAGATGGCTGCCAGGTGCACCCTAAGGGTCGATGACCATAGACCCCCCCCTTTGGAGAGAGACCAAGGGTAGTCGAGAATGTTAGCCACTTGACAGGACAAAGGGTCCAGGCCCTTGCCCTGACACCAAATGGAAAACCTTTTCCATTTGAAGGCGTAACATTTCCTGGTCGATTCTTTTCTGGATGCCTCCACCATGGTGTAGACATCATCGGAAAGAGCCAAAGCCTGGACATCAAGCCGCTCAGGTACCAGGCTGTGAGGTGCAGGGACTGAAGGTCTGGATAGAATAGCTTCCCCTAATTGAGAGATATCAGGTCCGAGTGTGCTGGAAGCCACTCCGGGGGCCTGCAGCTGAGGCAGAGGAGATCCGGATACCAGAACTGGCATGGCCAGTCTGGGGCTACCAGGATCACCTTCGCCTTGCCCATCCTCACCTTGTGGATCAAGGGAAATGGAGGGAAGGTGCAGAGGAGGCCTGGTATCCACAGCCTTGAGAAGGCATCCCCCTGCAGCGAGCCCTGCTGAGGGGGCAGGCATGGAACAGCCTTAGCTTGGTGTTGTCCCTGGAGGTGAACAGGTCCACCATCGGTTTGCCCCAGTGGGAGAACAGGCTGTAAGCTACTTCTGGAAGGAAAGACCACTCGTGGGATGTCTGGCCTAACCAGCTGAGAGCATCCGCCAGATTGTTTTGAGGCTCCTGCCACATGGATGGCTAAGAAATCTGCTTCTGATCGGCTCATGAGGGTCCAGATGCGGAGCGCCTCCCTGTACAGCAGACAGGACTGCATGCCACCCTGTTTGTTGAGGTAGTACATGGTTGTGGTATTGTCCATCTGGACTTGAACCACTTGACCTTGGAGCTGAGAAGCGAAAGCTGACAGTGCCAGTCTTACTGCTCTGAGCACCAACAGGTTGATGTGGCTTCAGGACTCCTCAGGGGTCCAGAGCCCATGAGCTTTTTTGTCCCCCATGTGGGCTCCCCAGCCCATGAGAGAGGCATCGGTTGTAAGGACAACCGTCAGCTCGGGGCAGACAAACAGGATCCCTTCCTGCAACCAGTCTGGGGCAGTCCACCAGTGGAGAGCGTCCCACATCTTCTGGGTTACAGAGATCAGCTGGTCGAAATGACCATGGCGCTGAGTCCACTGGGCAGCCAGCTCCTATTGGAAGGGGCGCATATGTAACCGGGCCCAACGGACCACTGAGGTGCACACCGCCATTTAACCCAGAAGGCGCAGAAAATCCCGGGCAGGGCGCAATTGCTCAACCAGAAATGATTGGGCAAAGGAGGAGAGACCCTCCGAGCTGTCCGCCAGAAGCCAAGCTCTGGCTTGACTAGAGTCGAGCTCTCCCCGATGAAGCCCATCACCTGAGAAGGTACGAGTTCCGACTTGGCCTCGTTGATCAGGAGACCGAGATGGGAGTAGGTCTGGAGGGCCAGGTCCCTGGACCTCTCCACCTCCTGTTGGGTGGAACCTGCTAGGAGCCAATCATCGAGGTAAGGATAAATCCTGACACCCCCACCCCGATGCCTGAGATGGGATGCCACCATTGCAATGCATTTGGTGAAGACCTGTGGGGCCAATGACGGGCCAAACGGCATGGCTCGGAACTCATACAGGGTCCCTTCGATCATGAAGCAGAGGAACCACTGATGGGACGGACGGATTGGGACGTGAAAGAATGCGTCCTGCAGATCCAGTGAACAGAACCACATGTTTTGCTCCAAGGATGGTATAATCTGGGACAGAGTGACCATCCAAAAGGTGCGGGACCTGGGATATTGATTCAGGTCATGCAGATCTAGAATGGGGCGCCAGCCCCCCATCCACTTGTGCACCAGGAAGTACCTGGAGACAAAGCCTGGGTCTGCTGGAGGATCCACCACTGGAGCTACAGCCTCCTTCAGGAGGAGCTGAGTGATGTCGTCTCGGAGAGCCGACTGAGTCTGAGCAGATACTCTTTCCTCCCAAGGGGCGTGAGCTCAGCTTGGAGGGTACTGCTCGACTTCCAGAGGCAGTCCCTGACCGACCACTTCGAGCACCCACCTGTCCGAGTTGACAGTGGACCAGGCGGAAAGGAAGTTGCGGAGCTGGCCCCTCACGGGAGTACCCAGAGCTGTGGTGATGGGAGAGGGGTTGACAGCCCCCAACCCCGTCACTGAGCAGGCTTGGAGAAGGAGGATCCAGGACCAGAACCTCGGCTTCGTTTACGGGCCTGGTAGGGCCCAGGCTTGGGCTGGGGGTGCCAAGCTTGAGCCTGCTGCTGTTGCTGATGCTGCTGTTCCCCTTGAAAAGATAGCTGCTGAGCCACAGGGGAAGAACGACGAAAAGGTTTCTTCTTTTTCTTCTGCTGGTTCTAGCCCCAAGGACCCTTGGCAGAAGTAGCGTCCAAGGTGGCACTGGACTGCTCATTGCACTGAAGGTGACCAGCCACTCCAGGGCCGAACAGGTCAGTCCCTAGGACAGGCATGTCAGCTAGTTTGTGTTGAGTATCCGTGGAGAAGGAGAAGAGCCTCAGCCATGCCCTGCGACGAGAGGCAACTGCAGCTGCCATCGAACGAGCACAAGAATCCCCAACGTCCAGGGCTGTCTGAAGCCGCTGCTTGGCTACAGCTCGGCCCTGATCCCGGACCTGCTTGACTGTGGTCTGCATGTCTGCGGGGAGATGTGGGAGGACTTCATCCAGAGACCCTAGAATGGTGTGGGAGAAGTGTGCCATGATGACGGCCGAACTTTCCTGACGAAGGTCCAAGGAAGAAGCCGCATAGACCTTCCTGGCTGAATGGTCCAAAAGCTTGGACTCTTTATCAGGAGGTCGGTCAGCATCATCAGAACTGCCAGTACACCTGAACACAGCGGCAGTCACCAGGCTCTCGACCGAAGGCTGCTCTATGAACCCCACCAGGGGCCCCGTGGGCACCGCATACTTGCGGGCCATGCGGGCAGACAGAGCTGAACAAGAGGCAGGGTGCTGCCAGAGTTCTAAGGCCGGGCCAACAATGGCCTCGGCCACAGGAAAGACCTCCGTTGGGGTATCCCCCTCTCTTGAGGATGTCCGTGAGAGGGTACTCTGTCTTTTTCTGGATAGGCTCCAGGGGCATCCCTGTAGACTCAGAGATGAGGTGAAGAATGTCCTGAAAAGACGAGGGACCTTCCTCTGTCTCTAATCCAACGGCTGATTCATCATCCCCGGGATGAGAATGAAGGCCGGTGACATCCGAATCCAAGGAATCCATATACAACGGTCGACCACCCAGGTCATCTTTGACCCAAGGACGGTCCGGGGTGACAGTGACCGACAAACGCCGGGGAAGCCCAGTGTCTGGCCTATCTTCCTTGGAAGGAGCCCCTCCCACAGGCTGCTTGGGTGGTGGTTCCACCACGATCGGTGGAGAGACCGTTTTAGGCCGAGCTGGAGGTTTCACCGGCTCCATGGGTGGGGGAACCGACTTGATCGGCTCCGTAGGAGTCAGCTTCGGCCTAGGAGCAAAAGCAAAGTAATGGCCGGGGTGGAAGCCAGAATCGGCTTGTGCCAGGTCAAAATCAGCAGTTGCCACAGGTCCTTGTAGCCTCTCCTCATTCGAGGAGGACGAGGCGACTGATGGCGTTGCCTCTTTTTAGAGCGTTTGTGGCTCTTCCTCGGCCTCTCAGTCGAGGGGGTCCAAGACCTCGATCAAGATCAGACAGGCTGATTCGGTCACTCAGGAGACAGCAGCAGGACCAGTGATTTCCCGGGGTTGGGGACCACTTCCTCAATGGGAGTCTCAGCAGGCTGGGTCTTCTCATCGGGGAAAGTCAGAATAAGTGTTCGATCGAGGGAATCGTTGACCGGAGTCGGCAATAAAGGTTCAATTAGGTCGATGACGATTTCTACATCGTCGATCGACAGTTCGGTTGACTGACCAGACTGCAAAGCCAAAAAGCCAGCGGCCGAAGAAGCAATCACGACCGAAGTCGAGACCACATGTTCCTGGGACCGAGATGTCTCCCACTCCCAAGAGTGTCTCCGTCGAAACGAAGACAATCCCGGATCCTTCTCCTACTTATGGGATGGATCGAGAGGAGTGCATGTCCACAGGACCCTCTCCCTTGGTCGGGAGAGACTGGCACAACTCTCGGAAGGAACCCGAGAAGGTGGAGCCCAGGCTGGGTGGAACGAAGAAGCTCCGAGTAGTTTCTGCAGCCTGAGCCACTTTCTGTTTGAATGCTTGCATTCGTTCCAATTGCTTGGCAGATCCTGCAGCCGTGGAAACCGCCCACCGAGCCTCCTTGGATTTCACTATAGGGTTCCGTTTCTCCGGCCTCCCCAACTTCAGGCGTGCAAGACGGTCGTTGAGGACGTTAGGATGGAAAGCGAGACACATATCGCATTTCGAGGTGTCACGGTCGACACTGAGACAATATACGCATGTGGTGTGGGGGTCAGTGCTCGGCATCTTCTGGCCACAAGGGCACCAACGAAATCCAGGGGAAGACTTGTCTTCCATAATCGATAAAGCAAATTCGCGATCGCTAATGCAAATGATACTAATTTTCAGAATAACCGAAAGTTTTAGAGCCAGGGCCTACAAAATGCATGAGCAAGAGGGAGGCAACCTGAATCTTCCAACGAAAAGGAAGATCTGGCGTCATGGGGCGGAGCCGAGGTATATACCACCCGGGTGGGTGGGAGGAGCCAGCTTGAAGACTTCCGGCAGATTTGAAGGGGACATGCCTAAGAGCGTGGATGAACAACATATCCACGATCCTAGAACACATCTTGTCCAGGATTGGAAAAACTACACCGGTCATGTTTTTGAGGTGGTATGAAAAAATGACTATGTTGAATGTTTGGAGTCAAAGATACTGAAAATTAGTGAAGTTCTGAGTGAATACTGAAATACAGTACAGTCCTGATTATCCAAACTGCCTGGGAGGCATCAGATCAGTTTGGATGATTGGGAGTCCGGATGATCAGGGTTGCATTGTTTTTAATGGCACACCGGCCGAAAACTGAAAGCAGGACAGCAAAATTGCAAAACAACAGCACCAGTGCAAATGTAATCAGTGAGTGAGTGAGTTTGTACCACACGTAAACTGGTTTCTAGCATAGCAAAAAGAGAAGTCTATATAAACAACAACAAAAAATAAATAAATCAATGCATTAACATTTAGTACAAAACACGAGGTAGTCAGTCTTCGGCCGAAAACTACAGTAGTAGCCACAGACATTGCCAGCTATTTCCAGATATTTCGTGAAATTTCTTAAGAGTTTCTCTCTGCTGCCCCTACTGTGGAAATGCAGAAAGCAGGAGATATTTCTGGAAATATCACAGAAACTTCGGGAAATAGCTGGCAGTGTCTGTGGCTGCTACTGTAAAAGCAGGAGCATACTCTTTCACTCTCACTTTCTCCTACCCTTTCTTTCGACATGCTGACGTACTGTACTGCTCCATACTGATCTGGCTGGAATTGAAAAAGAGCACTCCAAGTCTAATTTCAATATAGTACAATGTTAGTAAGGGAATACGGGAGTGTGCACAGCTGATGAAACAAACAAGCTCATGCGGAGGTAATGAACTCCACCCCGCCAACACTTTTTTTTTCCTACCACATGGTTCTCTTCCACGGACCTCTTCTGCTGCAGCTGCTGGTTAGGTCATTGAGTACTGGAGTGACCTCTAGTGGCAGAAACAGTTGAACAGCACAACAGTACTGTGGAAGGGTTGTCAGATAACAGATGGACCAGACTCAGAACTTCAGGTTCAACACACAATCTATGTGTAGTTTATTTAAAACACAGGGATAACCTTAAGCAATGGCATATCCCTTCTTCAATACATCAGTTTGCAGCAACAGACTATGCATGTCCTTCCTCTGCACTCACCACCTACCGATCCATCTTTCCTGCGAAAATGAACTATCCCCTCTGTTGGTCTTGCTCGTTAGGGATACCAAGAAACAAGCTAAAGACAAAGAACCTCAGTGCACAAGCTATGAAACAAGGGTTACCCCAAAGGACAATGGCAATAAAGCAAAGTTTCAAAGAAATACAAAATCACACATACCCCCATAATGCAAAGCATCATGGGATGTGTATGCAAATCACCATGCAATTTTAGGCTGGTTCAGCTTAAAACAGGAATGCATGGTGCCAAAGGGCCCCTCAATCTGTACTTCACATGCACTTGTATAACACAACAAGGGTTTTCTGATATCTCTACCCCGGTAACTTAATTTTTATAATACATTCCCCTACTAACTTTTTACCTTTATCAAAAACACCTAGTGGTGTGGTATTTTCAGCATTTGCAGGTTTCATACACATAAGATATATACATCAAGGTATTTTATGACATAGGGGCTATTGCATACTAAATCCAACAACAAGGAACACAGCCTGTTGTTTTACATCAGCTCGAAAGTCACCACAATAACCTCCCTGTACGAGGACCTGAGAGGGAAAAGGAAAATTAAAGAGGACACTATAACATAGTCAAGAAAGGGGAGGGGGCATCCACAGGCGGCCAACCTTATGGACTAGAAATTGTAAAGGATAGATTAGGTTAAGAAATAGAAGAATTGTTGCAACAGATTTAAGAAAAGGTCAGTCCTCAAGAGTGGCAGGAGCTCCACAAGTACAATACTGATTATCCTACCTGATCATCCCATCCCATTTATAGAGAAAAATTCAAGCAACAAGGGTCCAGTACATTAGATAGGGAGAGGACCTGCCTATTCCTTTTGGAAGCTGAGAAATTGGCTATACTGCAGGGAACAAACTAGAACGCATTTGAGGAACTGGTAACTTGGTAAAACATAATATTGTAGGGGACTAGGAAGGTAAACTACACTTTCTACAGAAAGTTTCATTATTTTCTTATTGGCATTAAGAACTGCAGGATTCCATTAAAGTGTAGTAATTTTATAACCAGAGGGGTTGTAATACAACTGAAGTTGCTTGATTTCTGTGCTAGACACATAGGATTTGGAAGGATATTTGTGCAATATTTTGGAAGTGTCCTGCTGGCTAAGCAGTGAGTTTATCCCTGGTTTCAGATAAAGGGTTTGTGTGTGTATTAGAAGCAGACATAGCAAATTGTCTTCACTGAAAGGCCTGCTTACATCACAGGTGTCACTAGTCAATCAACTGATTCTGGGTGGGGCTTGTATCACTGTTCTGTTTAGGCATACTACACAGAGTAAAGTCAGTCAGAGGACCTGCCTGTTCCTTTTGGAAGCTGAGAAATGGCTATACTGCAGAGAACAAACTAGAACGCATTTGAGGAACTGGTAACTTGGTAAAACATAATATTGTAGGGGACTAGGAAGGTAAGCTACACTTTCTACAGAAAGTTTCATTATTTTCTTACTGGCATTAAGAATTGCAGGATTCCATTAAAGTGTAGTAATTTTATAACCAGAGGGGTTGTAATACAACTGAAGTTGCTTGATTTCTGTGCTAGAAACATAGGATTTGGAAGGATATTTGTGCAATATTTTGGAAGTGTCCTGCTGGCTGAACAGTGAGTTTGTTTTTATCCCTGGACTCAGTAGAGTGGTTTGTGTAGGAGCAGTGGTCTAGTACATTGTGGTGTTGGTTGACTTACTATAAAGGGCAGTACTCACCAGGGTGGTGGAGCAGTGGTGTAATTGATTGTTTCTAACAGTCACCAGTGGTTGTGGCATTTCCTTTATAGCCAAGGTTCTGACATCACTTCCTCAACAGGTCTTGGAGCAGAACTGTCATATTCTTAATTACCCAGCACAGTGCATAAAGTGTAAGTATACACACCAAAAAAAAAAAAAAAAAATTTGTATATTATAAGGAAGAGGGACATGTGGGGAGTGGTGCAATGCACTGGCTGTGGGGCAGCAATTTTCCGGGAAACATTCTGGAACCTGCGTTGCTGCCCTATTTGCAGACAACTGTCAGCTCTGAGGGAGGAGGTTGCCCACCTCCAGGCTGAACTGGCAAGGACTAAGGAGGACCCCCACCCAAAGAGCACCAGTTCCACAACCACTGCCTCAGAGGTTGCCATGTGTAAGAGCAGATGGACCACAGTAGGTTCTGGGAGGGTGAGGGTGGTGGAACAGAGGCGTAGCCCCAGTTGCACCTCTACACAAATCATATGTCGGTCTGGCAAATCAAGGTTCTCTATGATGACACCCTCATTGGAGACCAAGAAGAATGCTGGGACATCCACAAGGGAGACCCACAAAAGAGTGGCAAGGGACAACACAAGGGAAAGAAACAGCTTCTGATAGGGGACTCAATTGTTAGGGGTGTAGACCTGGGAAGGGAGAGGAGAGCAAGGTGAATGCCTGGTGCCATGGCTTGAGGGACAGGAGAGCGATCCTCAGGATTGCAGAAGCAGCATCACAGGAGAGGAAACTAGATATCACTGTCCACCTCGGGACAAATGACCTAGCTAGGCATGAGATCAGTGCAGTGCAGGATGAATTTGTGGAGTTGGGGAGGCCCTCAGACAGGTAGCAAGCACGGTAACCTTCTCAGAGGTGCTGCCAGTCCATGGCAGGGTGAGGCTAGGGTACTGCACACCATGCGGTTTAATGAATGGTTGCAAACTGGTGCAGAGCACAGGCTTTGGCTTCATTGGGGACTGGGGGTCCACCTGGAGAGATGAAGGTCTATACTGGCATGATGGTCTGCATCTGTCCAGGAAGGAAACACGCTCCTAGGTGACAGGTTTAAAGGCTTCCTTGGCAAGCTTTTAAACTAGCCAAGGGGGGAGATGCTGATAGGAAACAGGAAAATTCAAGCCTCCCCCCGCAAAGCATGGCAGGTAGTAGGGTAAACACTGAGGTACAGAGCTTGACAGAGGGCAGGACAGGAGTAAATGGAAAAATGGACAAGGGCAATAAGAGCAGGGATGGGGTAAAAAAGGATAAAGCCAACATTAAATGGAGGGCAATGAGTACCAATGCCCGTAGTCTGGGAAACAAGCTTCCAGAGCTAGTAACCCTGATGGAAGTGGAACACTTGGATATTGTGGCAGTCACAGAAACATGGTACACGGAGAACCATGACTGGGATGTCAACATACCAGGGTACACAATCTACAGAAGGGACAGGGAGGGTAAAAGAGGAGGTGGAGTAGCTCTCTACATAAGGGAAGGGATCAAAGTAACAGAACTAAAAGGTAAAGGGGGAGGACAAGAGGAACTCTGGGTCACATTGGAGACAGGAATGGCATCACAATCCGCACAGGGGTTGTATACAGACCCCTGTCTCAAGGGGAGGAAATGGACAAGAAAATGATAGAGGGCATTCTCAAAATGGCTGAAAAAGGGGAGATACTGTTGATGGGGGACCTGAATATGCCAGATGTTAACTGGGCAACATGGACTGCAGCCACATCCAAGAGCAGGGTCATTCTCGATGCCCTACAGGGAGCATGCCTTAGACAGCTAGTGGTGGAACCCACTCGGGAGGGAGCAATATTAGACCTGGTACTCTCAAATGGAGAGAGATCACAAACTTAGAAGTCAGTAGACACCTGGGAACAAGCGACCACTGCACAGTGTGCTTCACAATAAACACAACCATGGAGACAAGCCATACAAATACAAGGATACTGGACTTTAGAAGGGCTGACTTTGGCAAAATGGGTGAATACCTGAGGAATGCATTAGCAAATGGCCAGAAAGGAGGGTGGAAAACAATGGAGAAAAATCAAAACTGCCATCATGGAGGCAACAAGCCTTTGTGTGAAACAAATAAAGAAAACAAAGCGGAATAAAAAAACACTATGGCTCTCAAAAGAAGTGTCAGGGAAGGTTAAGGAGAAAAAGACTGCATTCAAAAAGTATAAGGAATCACAGACAGAGCACAACAGGGAACTGTATCAATTAAAGCAGAAAGAACTGGGGAAGGCAGTCAGAAAAGCAAAGGCCCAAACCGAGGAAAGGATAGCCAACTCAGTTAAGAAGGGGGATAAAACCCTTTATAGGTACATTAGGGAACATAGAAAGGTTAAGGGAGGGATAGGGAAGATTAATAAAGGAGAGGGGAGGTGGGCAGAGGGAGACAGTGAAAAGGCAGAGATAATGAATGAATACTTTTGCTCAGTATTCACAAAGAAGAAGAGGAGGAGTTACCTAAACCAAACAGTAGAAGCACTCTGGATAGTGGGGTTGATACCAGTCCATTTAAAGAAGAAAGAGAACTGAAAGAACTTCTAAAACTCAAGGTGGACAAAGCAATGGGGCCTGACGGGATTCACCCTAGAATCCTAAAAGAGCTAAGGGAGGACCTAGTGACACCACTAACCACACTTTTTAACAAATCATGGGAAGATGGGGTGGTACCTGAGGACTGGAGGAGGGCAGATGTGATTCCCCTTCACAAAAGTGGGAGCAAGGCAGAAGCAGGAAACTACAGACCTGTTAGTTTGACCTCAGTGGTGGGGAAAATTTATTTATTTTTTATTTAGCTTTTGTTGACCGGGTAAGTGCACTAGACAAATCCTGCCTATTTTCAGGCACGACCCGGGGGAAGGGGATACAGATGAATGTCAACTGACCTTGAACCAGATGAAGCTGTATGATGGAATCACTTCTGAAAGAAAGAATTGTTGAGTACCTAGAGGCCAGCGGGGCACTGGACCCAAAGCAGCATGGATTCACAGCAGGAAGGTCATGTCAGACAAATCTAATAGATATCTTTGACTGGGTGACCAACGTAATAGACCAGGGAGGGGCTGTGGATATGGCCTACCTAGACTTTAGCAAGGCATTTGACACAGTCTCGCACAAAAGATTAATAATCAAGTTAGCCAGTATGGGAGTGGGTCCCAGGGTGGTAGCCTGGGTAGAAAACTGGCTGCACAACAAGACACAGAAGGTAATAGTGAATGGAACACATTCTGAAGAAAGGGGAGTTACTAGTGGAGTACCCCAGGGCTCAGTACTGGGTCCAGTCCTCTTTAACGTCTTTATAGGTGACATTGCAGAGGGTCTGGAAGGAAAGGTATGCCTCTTTGCGGATGACACAAAGATCTGTAAGAGTTGATACACAAGGGGGGTAGAAAGGATGAGAAGGGACTTGGCAAGGTTGGAGGAATGGTCAGACATATGGCAACTTAGATTCAATGCAAAGAAGTGCAAAGTAATGCACCTGGGAAATAAAAATCCAGGAGAAGAGTACACAATAGCAGGGGAGGTACTAACAACAACAATAATGGAAAGGGATCTGGGTGTAGTCATATCAGATGACCTAAAGGTGGGTATGCAATGTGAGAAGTCAGTAGGGAAAGCCAGGGGATACTGGGATGCATAGGGAGGGGCATCACAAGTAGAAAAAGGGAAGTGGTTATCCCTCTATACAGACAGTTAGTGAGACCCATCTGAGTACTGCTGCAGTTTTGGAGACCCCATCTACGCAAGGACATAGACAGGATGGAAGCAGTCCAGAGGAGGGCAACTAAAATGGTGCAGGGTCTACATCAGAAACCATATGAAGAGAGACTGAGAGCTTAATATGTATACCCTTGATGAAAGGAGGAGGGACAGGGGACATGATAGAAACTTTTAAGTACCTCAAGGAATCAACAAAGTCCAGGAGGGTAGCATCTTTCAGAAAAGAGAGTGTAAGAACAAGGGGACAATTTAAAGTTAGAGGGGACGGCTCAGGGTAATGTGAGAAATTCTTTTTCACGGAGAGAGTGGTGGACGCATGGAACCGCCTTCCTGGAGAGGTTGTGGGGTCTAAAACAGTGGAGGAATTCAAACATGCATGGGACAGACATAAGGCAATTATAGTGGAGGGTTGCAGGAAATAGGCTGTTGGTTAACTAAGAATCTGCAGCTTATCCAGTAGGTAGGGAAATGGGCAGACTGGGTGGGCCAAGTGGTCCTTATCTGCCGTCAAAGTCTATGTTTCAGATGATCAGGGTTCAGATAATCGAGACTGTACTCTATTTCAACGTTCAGTCATAACTTGGTCACTGCCAACATACATTTACACTAAATACAGTCTTCTTATAAATCCATCTCAGGAACCCGGTAGGCAAAAAATGTTCAAATCCTGCCTGAAATTACTTCCAGTTTTAGCTGTGAGCAAGATGGCTACGTGATGTGAGAGCTCCTCATCTCAGGCTTAAACCATTAATGTTACCTTTTTTTTAGAAGTACAACATTTCAGTTTTTGCTGTTTGCAACTTGTTTATATTAATTCAGGGCAAACAAAGTCTGCAGTTTTTTTGTTAACAAAAAACACATTTTTCCTGTCAGATTTTGTTATGTAAAGTCGATCACATCTCACATGGGTGCTGCTTCTCAGTCAGTCCCACTGGCATCAATTCAGAGACGATACAGAAGATGTTTAATATAATATTAAAAGAGGTAACGGGGGTAAGGTTTTCTATTACAAAGCTAGAAACCCAAATGGAGTAGATTTATTTATTTATTTATTAGCTTTTGGTAACCAGGTAAGTGCGCTAGGCAACAAACCTGCCTATTTTCAGGCACGACCCGGGATAGTACAGGACAATGTATACATTTTACAGTAGCACAACATGACAATAAGGTACACATAGGACAGCAGGAGAAGTAACAGCAACGTAGGTTATTAGAGAAGTAAGCAATAATCTCCTTCAAATGCAAACATAATAGGTTACATGCAGAACAAGACTAGGCTTGAGTCCATGCCACAGGCCAGCAATAGGGTGAAATAGGTTACAAGCACTTGCAGTGACCCCTGTCATGCAGGTGAGAGAACAGAGAGCTTCTAAATTCCCGGTGGGAGGCAGAGTTTTTAATGTGTAGGGGGAGAGAGTTCCAGAACTTAGGAGCAAAGTGAGAGAATGCCTGTTCGCCCATTTTTGTAGTGCAAAGTCTGGTAGAGAGCATAGGGACAGTGGATGACCAGAGTGTTTAGAAACATAGAAGATGACAGCAGATAAGGACTGCATGGACCGTCCAGTAGGCCCATTTTGCCTACCTACTGAAAAGACCACAGATCTTAGTTGATCTGCAGCTTACCCTTTTTGCCCTATTCCAAGGGTACCCCTATGTCTGTCCTATACATTCTTGCATTCCCTTTTTTTGCACCTACCATCTCCTAGGGTGGCTGTTCCAAGAATCCACCACTCTTTCAGAGAAAAAATACTTTCTTGCATTGCCCTTGCGCCTACCCCTCTCTAGCCTCATCTTGTGCCCCTGTGTTCTTGTGCACCTTTTTTTTTATATATAAAGATGCTACCCTCTTCTACCTTGTTTATCCCCCTGAGGTACTTGAATGTTTCTATTATATCCCCTCCTCTCCTCCAGGGAATACATGTTGAGTTCCCCTAGCCTCTCCTCGTAGGATTTTTCATGCAGACCCTGTACCATCTTGGCAGCCCTCCTCTGGACCACTTCCATTTTGTCCATGTCTTTCTGTAGATGCAGTCTCCAGAACTGGACGCAGTACTCTAGCTGTGATATCACCAGCGATCTGTACAGTGGCATAACCACGTCCTTATTTCTGTTGGCGATTATCTCTCCCTATACACCCCAGCATCTCACTGGCTTCCCCACAGCCTTCTCACATTGTTTGGCCACCTACAGGTCATCAGATACGAGTACCACAGGTCCTGTTCTTGCTTGGTTACTGCTAGTACTCCCCTCCCATTTTATACTCCTTCCCTGGATTTCTGCTCCCTAAGTGCATTATTTTGCACTTCATTGTATTGAATCCTAGCTGCCACACATTTGACTACTCCTCCAACATTTTTAAGTCTTTTCTCATTTTTTTCTACCCCTTCTGGAGTGTCAACCCTGTTGCACAGCTTTGTGTCATCCACAAACAGACATACCTTCCCTTCTAGCCCCTCAGCAATGTCTCTTATACAGACATGAAAGAGGACCGGCTGCAGGACCAATCCTTGTGGCACCCTGCTGGTCACCTCCCCCTTTTCAGATTGAGTGCCATTTAATAACACCCCCACTGTCCTGCCACTCAACCAATTTCTGACCCAGTTTACCACCTTGGGGCCTACTTCCAGGCTGCTTAACTTATCTGCCAATCATCTATGTGGGACGGTGTCGACAGCTTTGCTGAAATCCAAATAAGCCACATTCACCGTCCTTTGATCTACCTCCCTTGTCACCCAGTCAAAGAAATCTATCAGATGTGTTTGACAAGACCTTCCCACTACAAATCCATGCTGCCTTGAATCCTGTGCTACACTGGATTCTAGGAATAATACAATCATCTATTTTAGCAGTGTCTCCATTAATTTTCCCACCACCAAGGTCAGGCTGACTGGTCTGTGTCACAAATACACTCCACAGGTCAGGCCCTCTGCTCCCACATTGCCAACCTCAGAGCGCAATACTGTGAACAGGTAACAGACAGGGTAACCCCCTCCTATCTGCTTTTGGGACCGAATCACCTTTAGTCTCAAGTTCTGGGGGGATTCAAACTGTGAACCCTATGCTAGCGTACCCAAGGTACATGCTCAGATACGTACTCTCTTCGGGGATTGTGGTACAATCTTTTGCCAGGGGCACCAAGCCAGTCTTCCAAAATGAACCCTTAAAACTCTGTAAGAGACCATAGGTATATTCTTACCTTTTTCCAGTTCAGTAACACCATCAAGCCCTTGAACAGTTTTCAGACTTAAAAATATAGGTACTCCACATGCAAAAAAATGACGAGGAGACCCAGCCAGAATCTTAAAAAATATGTTTTCTAAAAATGGATAAAAACAATAAGATAAAATACAGAACAAATATCAAAGAGCATCACAATCACATAAAAGAAAAACAAGGAAAACTACAGAACAAACTCCTACCAAAATACATTTAGATCTTGTCTATCTAATGTATTACCTCTGTAAGTGCGGTTCAATTAGAGAACTGAGTCTCTCTCTAGAGTCCCAAAATGATATGACATTCATTTCAGACACAAGTATCAGTTTAAACTGCGTCCCTACACCCCTTCTGCGAGTCATCTACCTCCTCCTCCTCCTTTTACAAAAAAAAAAATACAAACATGATGTCCTATCAGGAGGTATATTAAATAAGGTGACATCAGCAAAAACTAATTTCCCAAATTATGAGTCTTTCATCAACTGGTTCCTTTGAGGTTTACAACCCTGCAGTCTGTCACCTAGGTGCGATACAGCCAACAGGAATCAGCTAAATTATGTCCTGTCCTGTAATAAAATGTATATTTAGTTTCCCAACTTCAAAAGCAAGAGATCATAAAAAGGCCACAAAATGCAGTTTTTAAGGAAGTTACTCACATTACAGAGATCTCCTGGTCCGTGTAAAATATCCTGTAGCTTCACTGAAACCTGAGGGGGGGGGCACCCATGGAAGCACAGGCTGTCTAATGTGATACAATCACATACTATATTTTTTATATTACAAATATCATACAACAATCATAACCAGCTTGCCAAGCATCACAGTCTGTAGTTGCGTGCCTCCTCTTGGTTTCCACTTTTTGCGGAGAGGGACTACATTTTCCCTTTTCCAGTCTTCTAGGACCTCACTGGTTTTTAATGATCTGTTGAACACGGCGGTCAGTGGGGCCACCAGCTCCTCTCTGTATCCACCCCAGAATATTAAAACAGCTCAATCTGGCCCCATTGCTTATCTATGTTTAGTTTCCTGGGTTCTTCCAGGACTCTCTCCACCATTAATGGACTAGGTATCCACCTCCATTCCATGTTTATCTTTATTACAGAGCTGTGGGCCCTCATCTTCTCCTTCTTTGGGGAAAATTGAACAAAAGTATTTGTTCAGTATTGCTGCTTTTTCTATGTCCTCCTCTGCGCGCGCACAAACACACACACACACACACACACACACACACACACACACACACACCTTCTTTATCTTGACAATCCCACTCCTGGTCTTTTCCCTCTCACTAATGTGTCTGAAATAGGTCTTGTCACCCTTCTTCATAGTCTGGGTGATATTTTCCTCGGTTTGTGCCTTTGCATACCTGACTGCTCTCCCTGCTTCCCTCTGCTTCTCTAGATACTGCTTCCTGTCCTCATCACTTTGCGTTTTCTTGCATCTCCTGAAGGCCCATTTTTTTTTTTTTTGTCTTACTTTCCTGGCTAACTCCTTCGAGAAACACAGTGGCCATTTTCTTCTCTTACTTCTGCTTTGCATTTTTTCACAGAGGCTTGTAGCCTTTGTTATGGTCCTCTTGAGACTAGACCACTGCTTCTCTATGCTCCTCCCTACCCCCCCTTTGTCCTCCTTTGCCAGGGCTCCCTGAAGCATTCTGCCACTCTGACAAAGCTGGCCCATCTGAAATCCAGTACCTTTAACTTTGTGTGGTTAGCCTCCTTAACTTTGGTCATACTGACCCAAACTGTCCTGTGATCACTGGATCCTGTGTGGCTGTGTACCATAACATCCTCAACCCTGTCCCCTTTGGTGAGCACCAGGTCTCATATAGCTCCCTTGTGGGTGGGTTCAGCCACAAGCTGTCTTAGGCATGCCGCCTGCAGGGCAATCAGGATGTTCCCGCTTCTGGCTGTACTTGCAGTCTGCATGCTCCAATCTGCATCTGGTAGACTGAAGTCTCCTAGCAGCAGTAGTTCACCTTTGATTGCCATTTTGTGGCTGGCTTCCACTAGTATTTTGTCTGTCTTCTCACCCTGTGCCAGAGGTCTGTAGTTCACCTCTGTGCGAATGTTGGTTTCATTCCCTGTTTCAAGGGTGACCACCAGTGCCTCCGCTCCCTCTTGTTGCCCCTGAAACTCTATTGCTTTTATTCCCTCCCTCAGGTACATAGCCACCCCTCCCCCCTTTCTTCCTTGCCTGTCTTTCTGAAAAACTGTTATCCTGGTATGGCTATATCCCATTCGTAGTTTCCTGTGTACCATGTTTCTGTCAAAGCCACTATATATCCAGTTCCATCTCCATCATCAATGCCGCTAGGTGTGGAATTTTATTTCCCAGGCTGCTGGCATTTGTACATATGGCTCTCCATGGTCTGTCACCTCCCTCTTTACACCCTTGTCTCTCCTTCTTCCCCTTCTTGCATTTTGTCCCATTATCACTTTTCTCCTCCAAGTTCCCCATTTAGGATTTATGTTTTATAGGTGATCTTCTGTCCCTAGTGTTCTGTTTTATGTTGTTCTTATCCTGTGTGCAGGAGGGGGGCAATATGATATTCCCCGTCTGCTTTCGCCTCCCCCTTGGCTACTTTAAATGCTTTCTGAGGAAACATTTAAACCTCTCACCAAGGATATTGGTGTCCCTCATGGATGGATGCAGGCTGTCTGGCCTGTACAGTCCTTCATCCCCCAGGTAGGTCCCCAGTGCCCTATAAAGCCGAATCCCTCCTGTCCACACCAAACTTTCAGCCATGTGTTGAATTTCTAGGCGCAGATGTCCCTATCTTCCCCTTTGCCATAGACAGGTAGAACCTCTGAGAACGCTATGGAGTGTGCTACCTGCTTTAGGCCCCTTCCCAAGTCTCTAAAGTCCCTCTGCACTACTCTTATGTCTATCACCCCCGGCTAGGTCATTTGTCTCCATGTGGACAATGACATCCAGCTCCTCCCTCCTTGCCACTGCCCTGGTGATCCCAAGGATCCACCACCCCTCCCTTCAAGCTTTGCCTCTGGGTAGACACATTACTTCTTTGCCCGCCCCCACACTGCTTCCTCCTAAAACTATTCCCCTCAAGATGGAGTCCCCAAACAAGATTTGTTTCCTCCTCCTCCTCCTCTGGGGTCTCTTGTTTCCTTCCCTTGGGTCTCCATTCTGGAGGATACGCTCATAATCCCTTGTGACAACATTGGGAGGCTCTGTGGGACCTTCCCACTCTGCCAAGAGGGCGTATGAGTTTTGTAGTTTCACCGAGTGGGGGATGTGCCTGTGGCCCCCCCTCCCTCAGCCCACTGTAGTCCATTTTCTCTGCAAGGAAACCTTTGAGCACGTGGAATCTGACTAGGTGCCCTCTGGGTGAGGATGTAGGCCTGCTACATCCTATCCAGCTCGGCTGGGTGACTGCTGACTTCCGCCCTCAACCCAGAGAGATGCCTGCATATGGGGCAGCACCAATGTCCAGAATGTCCTCCTGAACACTGCTGCTCCACATCCAGTGCACTGCACCACGCCCATCATGTTTCTTTCCTAGGTTGTACTTTGCCCACTAGTGAAAACCTTTTGTTCCTCTGTTATTCCTTCCCTTTTAACCTTGAGTACCTGTGGTCTTTACCATCTAGTAAAGTACTGCTTTTGTTTCCCCTTTTTTTTTTACCTTGAGTACCTGTGGTCCTCCAAAAACCCTTTTTGAATCTAGACCTCTTGTATGTATTTTTTTTTTATTTTGCTTTATAAACTCTTTTGGCAACCGCATCCTATTTGCAGATAGGAAGCGGTAATGTGCTATGGAACTCCCTGGCCTATAAATGAAGATGAGCCTGGAGAGGGTGGGATGAGAGAGGGAGGAAGGGTGGGTGTATGGGGCTTCTCCTCCTTCAGAAAACAATCAGCTCCCTTCTCCCCCTAGCTCCCTTGTTCAGCTCCTATCCCCAGAGATGCTGTGACAATGTCTAGACGCTATGCAGATGTGCAGACTTCAGCCATCCAGTCCTCCTACTGCCCCACTCCAATGGCGTTCTGAAATGATTCTCACTGAACCCTCGCTATTTAAATCTCCCCTGTGAAGGTTTGAAAACTGGTGCCTCTGCTCTCCCCGATTGACTGCAACTGCGCTTATGTGTAAGAGAGAGAGACACTTTCAATGGTCACAATCAAACTCCCCTGATCAGTGACATTGCCAATAAAATATATACCCCAACACAGTAACTTAAAATAACTAAAGCTGTATTTCTCAGGAAAGTAAAACACACCACAAAGCAATCAGTGAGACCGAAACGTAATGAAGTATCCCCACTACCCGTAGTATTCATTTCCAACAAGATAACAGTAAAAAAATATGTGAAACAGCCCTTATAGAGTTGGTAATCAAAAAACCTGTTCCCTTGATGTGCTCCTTTATCCCTCTGTTGTCTGATCACCCAATCCTCAGGAATGTGGCTAGTAAAGTACTACTTTTGTTTCCCCTGTTTTTTTTACCTTTTTTAATCTTGAGTACTTGTGGTCCTTTAAAAAACCCTTTTGACGCTAGATCTCTTGTATGCATTATTTTTTTTATTTGCTATATAAACTCTTTTGGCAACCTCACCCTATTTGCAGACAGGAAAGGGTAATGTACTATGGGACTCCTTGGCCTATAAATGAAGACGAGCCCGGGAGGGTGTATGAGACGCCTCCTCCTTCAGAAAAGAATCAGCTCCCTTCTCCTTCCAGTTCCCTCGTTCAGCTCCTGTCCCCACCCAGAGATGCAGAGACCCTGTCCTCTAGACGCTATTTCAATGATGCAGACTTGCAGACTTCAGCTGTCCAGTCTTCCTATTGCCCCGTGCTGATGACGTTCTGTTAATTACCCTGAGGCACCTTGACGATCAAGCTGATGACAGGGACACTGTCATTCAACAGCTCAAAAAATTACTTCTCCCTCTTATGGGATAAAATCGATCATCTGGAATGTAGATGGCGGCAGAACAACCTTAAAATCGTGGGAGTTCAAGAGGGGGTTGAGGGAAGAAATGTTTGTGATTTTGTTCAGCGCTTACTGACTGAACTTTTAAATATTCCCGGTTAAAACCCACTGTAATGCCCCAAAGACGGGGCATCCCAGTAAGTACAATAAAGTATAGGGGTTTCTAAAATGCCCCAGTGGTCCCTCTTTGTGTGCCATAGCAAAACGATAGAAAAGGCTTTTGGCATGCTCAAGTAATTGTTTTGTTTCTCCCTGCTGCCTGCCTGCTCCGTTCCACCCTCCCTCCCAGAGCAAGCAGCAGGAGAATGGGCATCCACGGGCCAGGTTCGCTGCCTCTGGCATGCACGTGGTGCCTCCTCCAAGTCCCCAGCATTTGTTTGGGCATGAGCTCGGGGTTCGAGAATGAGAACCTCAAGCACTTTTGAAACAAATTAGTGTCCATTTGGAAAAAAACAGTTAGTTGTTGCTGGGCTGTGGAGTAGAGAGGGTTACAGGAGTGCAACAGGGACTTGTGACTTACCTGGGGTCGTGAAGCCGGTCATGTTGACTCTGTGGTGATTTCCCTCCTCCAGTCCAATGCCGTAAGCCTCCGGTTGCTGCCGTCTTTTGGTGCTGCCGAGTTCGGCGGTGTCCCCCCTCCCAAAGAAGAATAATTCAGCCGTTCCCCGCACGTTGGGCTGAATAGCCCCTCCGTTTATTTGTTTTGCCCTTCCCCTTTTGTTTTAGTTTGCCCTGGTTCCCCATTTCAGCAGCCCTGTCAGCCGCATCACGTCGCTCTCTCGGTCGGCCTTCCGAGGCCCCCAGTCATCCCCCCAGCTGCCTGAAACTGTCCCTCCCTCTGCCAGCATACCTCCCGCCTCCCCTCCATCTCCTGTTGTCCCGAAGTGGTGCAGTGAGTCGGCGGCAACATGCGATTCATGCTGTCTGCCTTAAATCCAAAGGGGACTGTAATTGTATTGTGGAAAAGTGCAGCAGGCGCATACGAGGCGGCCGAGCGCCGCATGGGCATCGGGTCGCTAGGACCCTCTTATTTTAATATGCAGTAGGGAAGCGGGGTTAGCGACGCCCACAGGAGGGGCTAAAAGGCAAGACCAGCATAGTGGCCTATTAAAAATGCATAAGGGGGTGGGATTTGGGGCGCCAATGTGCTGGTGAGTGACAGCAGCCCTTAGAGAGCTGCAGAATTAAAGGGGCCCGATCACTTTTGAGCTGATAATTATTTAAATGGGCAATTCAGGCCCAGTATAAAGTGGGACACCAGGCCCAGTTTCTAGAGGGCTTTCAGGCCCAGGGTTTAATGGGCAATTCAGGCCCAGTATAAAGTGGGGCACCAGGCCCAGTTTCTAGAGGGCTATCAGGCCCAGGGTTTAATGGGGCAATCCAGGCCCATGATAAAGAGGGTATCAGACCCCCTGTAGTTCGGGCGTCTGGCCCGGTTTATTGTAGGGCATCAGGCCAGAGGTAAAGCAGGGTTCGTGGGAGGCCCCGGCCTAGTGTAATAGGGCAAGCCAGCCTAGTGTTACTAAGGGAGGCCCTGGGGCCTAGTGTAATAGGGCAAGCCAGCCTAGTGGTACTAAGGGAGGCCCCGGCCTAGTGTGATAGGGCAAGCCAGCCTAGTGGTACTAAGGGAGGCCCCGGCCTAGTGTGATAGGGCAAGCCAGCCTAGTGGTACTAAGGGAGGCCCCGGCCTAGTGTGATAGGGCAAGCCAGCCTAGTGGTACTAAGGGAGGCCCCGGCCTAGTGTGATAGGGCAAGCCAGCCTAGTGGTACTAAGGGAGGCCCCGGCCTAGTGTGATAGGGAAAGCCAGCCTAGTGGTACTAAGCGAGGCCCCGGCCTAGTGTAATAGGGCAAGCCAGCCTAGCGGTACTAAGGGAAGCCTTTGCCAAAACATTCAGGGATAGCCAGATCCTAGGCAGGAAGACCCTACATTTAGGAAAAAGGGGTTCTTCCAAGGGTGCTCAGTTCGCCTATATTGTGAAGCTACTGCAACAACTGTACTGCCTATCCAATGGTTATTGCTAAAATACCTGAAAGACTGTGAACTTGCTAGGAAGCACCAGGACTGTGTAGTATTGGATAGTGTCTGAACTATTGCCCTAAGTATCTGAACTATTTCTCTAAGTACCTGAACTATTGCTCTAAGCACCTGAATATTGGCCCCGCCAGTAGCAATTACCCCTAAATTTATAATTTGCCCTTTCCCCCGGCAAATTGTTGTATCATTCCACAGTTCTCTTGGCATCTTTCAGCTACATTGTTACCAGTGTATGAGGACAGTCTTGATCTTCTACCACACCGCAGTCCTATTGTGTGACCTCTTATACTCCTCACTCAGAATCAGTCTCCATCCAGAAGAAGACGTCTCCTCAGCATCCTTCACTCCTGTGGGATCATCCATCAACTCATCACTTCCGTCCATGTAATCCGCTGAAGTCAAGTCTGTCACCAGTCGTACCCGCCGTTTCTTGTTTCCACAGCTCCAAGGCACGTCCGCCGAAACGCATCACGACTGCGTGCCAGTGTCGTTTCGTATGGTTCCTGTTCCAGATGTCCTGAAGTTGGTAGCCCTCTACAGAAGAGTGTGCTTATCCTGGAGAACCTGGTCTGCGCCCCTCCTGGTCGTTCGCCGAGAGTCAAGTCCGTCGAAGCCCAGTACGGGACGCACCCGCCGTTTCTTTGTTTTTGTGCTAGCTCTGATCCAAGGACTGTAGAATCAACCATCAGCTCTGCAGATTCTTCTGGTTCCTGGTCCTGTCAGAAATTCTTCCGAGTTTAGCTGGCCCTTGGAGTGCTGCAGCATCCTTCAGGTCGTGGTAGTCCTCCATTTGGATTCATCGCCACACAGGTCCTGATCTCTTTCTTCATCCTTGGCAACCCTGAGAGTTGATTGCGGCTGAGGAATCTTTGTTTTAGTAGGAATCCGACAGCCCATCAGTGGGTATTCCAGGAACCAGCTGCTCTGGTTCCCCATTCCGGCAGCTCGGAGAGAGTGGGTTTTGATGAAGAATCTTATGGTCTGTTTAACAAACCTCTCACTACCCAGTGGCCTTGACAAGGTCCCTGCTGGGAATTATATTAGCAATTATTGTTCTGTTTGCTTGCCCCTTCGTAGCTACCATTGCAGATCGACAGTGTACACGAAGATGCCGGATCTCTGGACTCTTGCAACATCTAGACTCTGATGGGAGTGTGTAGTGACAATTACCCTAATACAGTTCTGAGTGGCTTTTGTCATCTGATCCTCACCTAAGGTTATCGAATTATAGAATAAGTTTAGAATAAGAGTGGCAGTAGGCCTCTAGCCTATTCTTGTAGTAACAATTTTAGTAATTGTAGAAAAGGTATTTCCCTGTTTATTACCCTATTGTTCTCGGGCAACCCCTCCTTCCTCGTGTGACTGTGTCTCTCTCTACCCTTGGTACAAAATAAACACCCTCCGGGCATTGAAGCACTAGGTCGACTCTTGCCTCTCCTTGTCTGGGTAACAGGTATCCTATCCCCATAATTCAGACCTTGGTGCCTCACTCATCTCTTTTCACCACCTTTAGAGTAGAGTACTTCATAGAGCACCTCTAGACCATCACACTACAGATCCAGAGGGCTCAGAGAACCCTAGCCCCACGACCGAAGGCAGAAGAGAAGTCTTGTACCATTCTGGCTCTGCACATGTACCTGCAGTTTTCTGTCAAAGAAATGCTCCTGAGATTGGCCAGGAAAAAAGGACCCCTTCTTTGGCATGGTCACTGAGTGTCCTTTTATCAGGATTACTTGTTTAGGGTCAACAGACTAACAGCAGCCTTAACCCCTATACATCAGGCTCTGTAGAAACACAGGGGGAGGTATTATATGGCTTATCCTGCAACTTTTAAAAGTGACTGAAACAGATACTCACATGATTTCACAGACTCTTCTGAAGTAGCAGCTTTTGTTCACAAGTCATGAGGAATGCAAGCAGTACTGCCCGCAGTCTCCAGTCCCTCCTCTTGCCAACATAAGCCATAATTGGCTCCCATGGAAGCCCAGCAGATGGACACTGCCTCATACTCCCCAGCCCCCTCCAACAGCTCTGCTCCATGAGAAGAGTGGCAACACAAACAAATGAAGCAAAGGAAGGCTGCTCAAACCCGGATTAAAAATGTGGTTACTTCAGGTCCCCTGCATCAGAGCCACAACCAAGGCTCCAGGGCATCACCACAAAACTCAAGTTCAACTGTTGATTCCTCTCCAACCAGGTCCCTGCTACCCCAGTTAAAAGACCAAGGCACCCCAACCGATGGCGATGCAGGTTTATCTCATCCACTGCCCATTGCATCCTGGGCAGACACAGTTCAGGGGCTAGAATAGCCTATCCAGCAGCCATATCATGCTCCACTGGCAAACAGAGCAAACGAGTAGCACAAATGTGAGTACTTGGTCCTGGCTCTATTTCCTTTCCTCCGATCATCTACTTAAGACATCAGTTTCTCTCACCTCAGCGATTTCTCAGAAATAAACAACCTACACTGTATACTTGGCACTAGGACTACATCACTGTACGACGACGTGCACAGGACTGTCTACTGTTGGTTTTTATCCCTTCAAGTATGCTGAAATCCCTGTGGGCCCAAGAATTTTGAACTGAACTCATGTTTGAGATCACATCCACTACCTGCTTGCACAAACCTGTGAAACATCCTATTCCTGACCCATTCAGCAAATACCTGTGGAAATGCTTTTCACCTCCAAAACTCCTTGGTGCTAGGATTCAGTTCCAAAAACAGTATCCTTTTTCTTTGCCGTAGTAATCACAGCATTTCCTATCTTGAACACTTAAGGGCATTACTATCATGCACAAATCTGGTGCAAAATGCCCCCCCCCCCCAAAAAACCAAACATTTGCTCTCCATGCAGGATGGGCAGGTCGGGGGTACACTTGCTGTTAAGATCTGATGCAGTTTGTGTTTACTGCTGGTCTCTGTTGAGACATTCGGTGCCCCCCCCCCAAATACCTATGCTTCTCTATTGGCGCTAGTGTGGTTGTAATAATCATGGTATCTCCTGGGTTCAAACAAACTGTAGTTGTGTGTTTTCTCACTGATGGCCAGCACACGGGTTTCATTTCATGCGCATCCTTCCCCTCACCCCCCCCGCCAACCTGAACACTCCAGCCAAACCTCTGCATATAACCTGAATGTCCCTGTGGCTGTCCTTTACTCGGCTAGGCCTCGTAAAGATGGTTGATGCTGGCAAAGGGATTTCTAGCCACATGGAAATCAGCTGCTGTGCCCCTTCCCTGCCTCTGTGAGTTATCCAACGGTGGCATTAGAGCATGTATATCCCCTTCTGCATCTAGTCTCCTTTGTTTCTGACTGCCATATCTGTGACATAGTAAATATTTATGACTTCTCAAGTTTTCTTTCTAATGTTGCAGGTATGACAAGTTAAATTGCTGCAATTATGAATTTAAAGCATTACTCATTACATGTTTCACTTTAAGTTTTTCATAGATTTGCTGAAATGATCCCATGCTCTGCCTCTCCATATCTCCCTCCATCCGCCCAAGATTCATACAACAGCTCGAATACTTAGGTGGCTGTCCATTGCTCTGCGCAGCTGTCCTCTCGCTCCTCAGAGACAGCCTTCGTATGTATAAGTTGTGCTGTCATGAGGCTTTGCAACCGCATGACAATCAGCTGTACCACAGCCAGCACCCCTGGACAGGTGAACCTTCATTTGGGCACTGGTCTCAGAGCGTGTCTCACTTCCTCTTGCCCACAGTAAATGCATACCCCCCCCCAAAAAAAGTTTCAAATAAGGAGAGGTGAACGGATTTTCTTATTTATATGAAAAGGATGAGTGCCACCAGCTTTCTCCACTTTCCTCTCCTTCACGTGTCTTAGCACTCCCTGCAGGAGTCTTCATACGCACCTCGGCTGCTAAATAAAATATTTCAACATGCTTATCTCTAACTACTGAGCGGTACCCATAAAATGCTCGAGTACGAGTCTCTGTAAGAAATGACCCTAACATGAGGTGAATCAGAGCTCCCATGCTCCCCAGCCCAGAATACGCCCCCAGTGTCCACATTTATAGTAATCTTCAGGGCTTCCCTGTAACCCTTCTGTAGGAACAACCTGGTGAATATATATTTTTGTACTGGTCCCATGGGTTTATACACCGCAAACTTCGTAATATAACAAGTACTCACAAATTATTCTTTTTTCCATGTAGCTTTTCTCTGGCAGATGGCTATCCAGAAGCTTTGGTCCTCTGACTTGAGGGCTTGATTCAACCCCTTGAGTGTGCATCTCTCTGACCCTGGCTCCATCCTCAGGCAGGTTCCCCCACGGATTCCCCCCCCCCCTTTCCGTTGTGGTGGGGCTGGAGGGGGAGGGCCGTTCTCCTCCCCCAGGTGAATAATCCAGATTTTTGCCCGAGTTGAAGCCGTAAGTCAGGAGCGTGGCCAGGGCATCATGGAGCCTACTAGCACTCCCTTTTTCCATTTTCTCCTTCTCCTCTCTCCCCATTGCTGGGGCATGCACGTCAGCCTGTGCACATGGAGGCACACGCATGCTGCAAAGTCCCGAAGCACCCTCCCATCACTGTCGTCCCAGAACCACACCACCACCAGGTCTCCATCTGGTGGCAGTTGTTCGGCAGGAACAACAACCCACCCTCCCCAGGAGAGGAGAGCAGAGGAGAGCAGTCCTCTGGATGCTCGATCCTCTCCCTACCCAGCCGACCCCCAATAACCTGATTTACCACCAAACACGGGTCACCGGCGTGGCAGGATTTGAGACACGTGGCACCTCAGCCCTCCACGTCACTGGGCCGACCTCTCACAGATTATTCTATTTTTATGTTACACTGCTATTCGCAGATCTGTAACATGGTATAATGCTCTGACTGCTGTATATTGCTTCTCTTGATTTATACTGTATGCTGTCCTACCCAGGACCTCCTTGTAAATGAGCTTGCTCACTGGAGCCTTATACTGGTGAAATAAATAAACTAAACTAAAATCTAAAGTAAACAATCACAGCTCCTCGAGATCTTCTGGTACTGCAAAGAGACCGCTACCCCTCCCCACAGTACCACTCCTCTTTGCATCACCCTTCCATATTTTGTAAACTGAGCACTGTGGCAAACCTCCTCGTGTTTGTGGGACTGGGACTGTTGCAATAATCCAGCAGGAGCTGTGACCCAGAATTGGCACAGCTTGCCCCTCTCTGTGTCTCTGGTTCCCAATCACCCTCATAGCAGGCTGTGTGCACAACAGGAAAGTTCACCAGGTTCCATAGCAAGTTTATTGTTCTAGGAATTATTACCTTTGAGCCAATGGCTCTTTTACAAAGGTTCCATGTCAACAATGTACAAACAAACAAGACATGTTATATAGAATGGTCAACAAATTATAAAGTGGCAATAAGCCAGTATAATACAGTACATTAATGTCAGAACTTCAGACAAAAAGAGGGGAAAGAGGAAAAAAAATATATATATTTAGCATATAAAGAACAAGCTGCATCGAGGAAAAAACATTGGAGAAATGGTCAAAGTGGAAAGGGTAGGAGGAGATGGGGGAGCAGACGTAGAGAGATTAGAGATACTCAGATGCCTTTGTCAAGAAAGGAGCAGAGGAGGAGGAGGAGGATGAAAACAGTAAAAACAGCCATGAGGGAGAATCTTTAATCCAGGCAGTCACAGGAGCTAGAGGCTGAGAGGTGAGTGTAAAGCATACATTTGAAAGCTCCTAGGGAGGTGGAGGATGTAATGAGCGTGCTGAGGGCACTGAACCAGCTGGGGGCACGATAGGCAAAGATCTTTGGCCCTGTGTGGTCCAGCGTCGGGGGACCTGGAGAGGCTGGTGTTTCGATCTTCTGGTGAGAAGGATGCTGGTATTCGGGCATAGTAGGTCTTGAATACTCAGTGGAGTGAGGCTCATGGTGGATTTTTTTGCCATCAAGCATGTGAGGTACTTTATGCAATTTGAGAGTTGCAACCATCCTGTTTCAGTGTAGAGCTCACATGTATGAGTAAGTCTTTGCGCTCCAGTGAGCAGCCGACAGGCCTTGTTTAGGGAGGTTGTGATGTGCCTAAGTGCGGTGGTTGAGGCAGAGCCTTACATAATTAAGCCATAGTCTATGATTGAGATGACAGAGCTTTGGATAGCAATCCTCAGCGCAGCCTGGGTAAGGAACTGCCGGTTTCGGAACAGGATACCAATGCGCTGGTTCACAGTTTTCGCTGTGTTATCAAAGTGGGTCACAAAGGTTAGTCCTTGATCAAAGGTGATTCCAAGATATTTAAATGTTGACACTTGTTCAAGGGTATTTCCTGGGTTTGTTTTGATAGTGAGTGGAATTTGCCTTTTCTTGTTATGTGGACTGGAGAAGAGCATGGATTTTGTTTTTGTGATTTAGGACCAGCTTGTGATCTAGGAACCACTTTTCAACTTTGGAGAAAGCAAGTTGCAGGCTATGGAGTAAGGGTTTCGGGTCCTTATGAGAGGAAAGAATCACGGCATCGTCAGCATAAAGGATTACTTGTTATGGGCAGGATTTGGGGAGAGAGTTTAGGAAAAGGCTGAAAAGGAGGGGGCCCAAGATTGACCCCTGTGGGACACCTGAGAGGACCGGATTTGAGTCTGAGAGAATTCCTGAGATTTTTGCTGATTGAGAGCGTTGGGTAAGGTAACTTTTAACGCAGGCACCTAGTCCTTGAGAGAGCCCAAGATTGTGTAGTTGTGTGATAAGTAAGCCATGGTGAACAGTATCAAACGCCTTTGTTAGGTCAATGAAAACAGCTCCGGTTTGATATCCTTTGTCCAAGGCATTGTGAATTTCTCCTGAAAATTCCAGTAGGGCGGTCGACGTACTGTGTCCTTTCCTGAAGCCGTGTTGCTGCACGCAGAGAGGATGTTATACTTGTGCAGGTGGTCTGAGAGTTGGTCCGCCACAATACGTTCGAGGGCCTTGGAGAGGGGTGGAAGTATTGATATTGGATCAATAGTTCCCGGGTAGGGACTCGTCACCACTTTTGAACACTGGGGTGACTATAGCAGACTTCCATTTGCTGGGAAATTGACTAAGGCAGAGGGACAGACTGAAAATGTTGGTGAGTGGGTGCAGCACCTCTTACAGGGTAAGGGACAGAATTTTAAGATCAACAGTATCACTGCTTGCTCTGGATTTAGAGATAGCCTTTTTTATATATTTGTAGACTTCATGTGCCTTGACTATTTTGAAGTGGAAAAGCGGTTGGTCTGGTGAGGCAGTAGGAGATGTTGGTTTTGGTGAGTCCGTATCAGAGAAGAAGTCCGGCGGGAGGACCCCACCGAGGTCTGTGAAAATTTTATTTAAGGCCTTTGCCATGACCATTGAGTCTCGGGTAGTGGTTCCATCTACAGTCATTATAGTGGGAGAGGACTTGGACTGCTTACCCGTGATATTTCTGATGTTGTCCCAGAAGGATCTCCCATCACCCCAGGAGTTGGCGAGGGCATTTTTGAAATAGGAGCTCTTCATCAATCGGATTTGTTTAGTACAGTGGTTTCATGCCTGTTTATACTTTTGGATATCCATCAGGGATAGCAGTGTGTGGATTACAAAAGTTCATCCTGTTGGTAAGAACAATACCTATAGTTCTGCCACTGCTTAAGAAGCCTGGGGAGCTAGTTGCCCCAGACATGGCTTAACTCTAAGCCAGAGGTTATCTACATTTCATATGGGGTCACTTCTGATGCCCCCTTGTGTAAAAGGGACACGAAGTGTTGCACTGCCCCCAACCCTTCCTGTTCACTCTCCAGAGGTGGTCTGTTGTTTTATGGGACTCCAGACATATGAGGGTCAGATGAAGCACATCTCGGTATCTCCCAGCCCAGCTTGGTATTACAGAAGCCACACTACCATTGCCCTCTTGTGCCCCCTCATTCTCCTTTCTCCACTTTTTGCCTCCTCTTCCCCATCTTCCCCCATGTCTACTCACCCCAGCCCCCAACTCATCTTCCCCCTCCTCCTTAACCCCAACTCCCACTACTTTACATTTCAGATAGGGAAGGCAGTCTCTACTCTAGCTGTTTTGCCTCTAAGAACTCCCCCCTTCCTTCTCGCACTTAGAGCTTTTTGAAATTTATAAGCATATGGACACCCTGGCCTGACACCCCCAGCCCCGGTATCCTCCCCCTTTTCACCTCCACTGGAAATACAGCATTTGAGCTGCACACAGCCCATTGCAACATGCAGTTCACAAAAAAAGCATAGATCTTTAATAATAAAAAAAAAAAAATTATCTATGTTTCTTCTTAGCCCGAGGAAGGACAATATGTGATCTAATTTTTATGTTGGTCTACTCTGGGTCTAGTAGCTGCTTCTTAGAGGTGCTGCCCCTCTCAAAAGCCTTGTTGGCTACTAACACCCATTCTTGCTGTTTTGTTCCTCTGTGTACATTCCCAATTAAGTACAACCGCTGGGAATTTTTTCATTACTTCTAGTTATACATTAACATTTCCCTAGACATGTTTTAGCAAACTTTGCATTACTTACAGAACTGTTATAGCATAACGCCTTCTTATAATCTTGACTCGTTAGAGATACATCAAAGTTGACAACAGTCGAACAATATTCTGCCCATCTTGTGTGACACCAATTGGGCAATATTCTGTCTATCTGTGTAGTACATCTGCTGAGTGTAATGACTGTAATCTCCCCCTCTGATGGCATTGCATATTATCTGCCCCCTGCCAGCCTCCTCTCCTCTACCATCAGGACCCCTCTAGGCTTTCTCGCACTTAAATTTACAGGCTACATACTTATCTGTTACGCTAAAAATGGGTAGCAAGGTTCTGGGCTTGATAAAAATGTCCTTCCTGGAACATCCAAAGCATCCACTTTTCCACCAGGTATTCTCTCACCCAAGAAAAGAGCACTTTGACTTTGCTTACTGCAAGAAACTCAACTCCTGCCCACAAAAATGCAGAAACTGCACACAGAAGGCTGCTCCCACACCTCCAAGGCTGGGGGGAAGGTGAGGTCGCCACATTGCTGCATAAAAAACTGCCCTTTCAGATATTCAACATCTCTTGGAGTAATGAGGGCAGAAGGCTACAAGTTGATTCACAAACCATGGTGCTGGGAAACATTTATGACCCAATGAAGATTCTAGAACCTTATTCCTCGGAGGTGTTACAGGCTCTTTGCCATACTTCTGCTCGGCAACGCCCTCATCCTGAGGTTGACTGAAAAGCTACGCTGTACCAGCATGCTCCCCACCAAGATCTGCACCTATTATCATAGGAATACCACCTGGTAGAGCCCAGGAGGGTTTCCCACCCAACTGGCAGGGACTTTAAGTACCACTCAGCTAGGCATAACACAAGCAGCAGGCTTGATTTCCTTCTCATCCCCTACCAGATGTCCTCATCAATTCGGGACTCTCAGATTGGTCTGGTAATTATCTTGGACCATGCCTGCATTCACCTTTCCCTTTCCCCGAATGTGAGTAACAATGCCACACTGCAGTGGCACCTTAACACCCTGCTGTTGCAGGATGGGGATTTTAAAAGGTGGCTGGAAAATGAAATTCAAACTTATTTTGGCATAAACGACACCCAGGTACTGTAAACATAGAAACATAGACTTTGATGGCAGATAAGGTCCACTTGACCTACCTAGTCTGCCCATTTCCCTACTTACTGGATAAGCTGCAGATCCTAGTTAACCAACAGCCTATTTCTTCCTACCCCCCACAAGAATTGCCTTCTGTCTGTCCCATGCATTCTTGAATTCTCCCACAGATTTAGATCCCACAACCTCCTCAGGAAGGCGGTTACATGCGTCCACTACCCTCTCTGTGAAAAAATACTTCCTCACATTGCCCCTGAGTCCCCCATCTTCAAATTGTGTCCCTTGTTTTGCACATCTCTTTTCTGAAACATGCTACCCTCTTGGACTTGTTGATTCCACTGAGGTACTTAAAAGTTTCTATCATGTACCCCCCCACTTTCCTCATGGGTATACAAATTAAGCTCCTTTGTCTCTCCTCGTATGGCTTCTCTTGCAGACCCTGCACCATTTTAGTTGCTCTCCTCTGGACTGCCTCCATCCTGTCTATGTCCTTGTGGAGATGAGGTCTCCAGAACTGGACGCAGTACTCCAGATGGGGCCTCACCAACTGTCTGTACAGAGGGATAACAACTTCCTGCTTTCTGCTGGTGATGCCTCTCCCTATACATTCCAGTATCCCCCCAGCCCTCCCTACTGCCTTCTCACATTGCTTGCTAATCTTAAGGTCATCTGATATGATTACCCCCAGTATATCCAGAGCCATCCTCTGGAAGGCCTTCAAGGCTTACATCTGAGGTAGAGTCATCAGTTACACAGAAACACAGCCACAGAAAAATATTTTTGTTGCCATATTGGTCCTTGTAACAAAAGATCAAGAAAAAAAAATATGATTTGATACCTTTTATTGGACCAACATAGATGTTACAAAAGAATACAGAAACAGAGACTATGACAGCAGACGAGGACCACCTGGCTCATCCAGTCTGCTTATTCCTTCCTACATACACCATTACCACAGACCATATCTGCTCTACAGCTCTTTCTCGCTTCCTCCTTCCTTTCCACTATGATTCCCCTTATGCTTATTCCATGCATTCTTGAACCCCACCACTGTTTTCATCCCCACCGCCTCCACTGGAAGGCTGTTCCCCACTCTTTCTGTGAAGAAGTACTTTTTTACATCTCTCCTGAATCTACCTCCCTCCAGTTTCACAGCATGCCATCTTGTTCTTGAGCACCTTTCTTCCGAAAAATACTTCCCTCCTGTACCGTATTTACCCTTGTCAGGTATTTAAAGGTCTCTATCATATCCCCCTTCTCTCTCCTCTCTTCCAGGGTGTACATATTGAGGTCCCTTAGTCTTTCCTCATAGGGCTTTTGATGCAGACGGTTCACCATTTTAGTTGCCCTTTTCTGGACCGCCTCCACTCTGTCTATGTCTACTCTGTCTCCGTCCTTCCGGAGATGTGGTCTCTAGAACTGCACATAGTTCTGTAGGTGGGGTTTTACCAGCAATCTATACAGAGGCAACACCGCCTCCCTCTTTATGTTGATGAGACCACTTCCTATGCACCCCAGTCTCCCCATTGCCCTTCAGACTGCCTTGTCACACTGCATGGCCACCTTTAGGTCATCCAACGTGAACACCCAGTCTCTTACCTGCTTGGTGGTCGTCAGTACCACTCCATCCATTTTGTACTCCGACCCTGGGTTTCTGTGCTGTAAGTGCATTATTTTGCTCTTTTTTCGCATTGAACCCCAGCTGCCATATCCTTACTCATTACTCATTACTAGTTACTCTGCATTTGCTAAAAAGAAACGGCAGGCATGGCTTACAAAGCTTGAATCTGAACTTAAACAGAAGGAAATAGCCTGCAATAACCACTGCCCCCCAGTAAGAGCTCACCTGAGACATCCTGAAGCTCAAGTACCTGATCAACATGCTGTCCTACTCTGCAGCCCAGAATGGAGCACAAAGAACCGCCCACAGATACTGGCAGTCTGGTGAAAAGGCTGGTAGGCTATTAGCATACCACATGAAAATGCAGCAGACAGCTAGGCACATCTCTAGTCTTAAAACACCTACTGGGCACATCACTACCAAGTAGGCTGACATGAACAAAGCTTTTCCAGACTCCTACTCTGACCTATGTGAAACTCGGAGGGTAGACTCCTTGTCGGAGCTCAAAGACTTCCTCAGGGATGCCACCCTCTCCCTCTTCACCCAAACGCAGATGCAGTCTCTGGACAGCCTCCAAGTATGCAGTCCCTATTTAAAAGGTGACATTAACATGTTGGAAAGGATACAGCACCGTGCAACCAAACTAATTCCAAATACAGTGTGTACCTCACATGAGGAAAGATTAGAATATAGCAGCCTGCACACACTGGTGTGTGTGAGGACTTAATGTTAATGCATAAAATTGTAAGAGTTGAAAATCTTACATTACAGATAGAATATAAATTTAAGCATTTTATTCATGACCTTCATACACACACACATACGAATCAGATAATGATATTGCCAAAAGATATGTCAGAAATAATTTCTTCACAAAAAGAACTATAAAGTTACGGAATAGTCTGCCAGATGAAAAAGTATGATTATCAAATGACTAGACTTTTAAAAAGAAATTAGATGATTTCACGATCAGATGAACATAAACTGGTGTAACCACTGAGTAGTGGGGGGACAGTCTAGATGGACAACAGTCCTTGACCATCTCATCTTTTCCTAGTATAGTACTCTTAGTATAAGGGAGACACCACCAAACTGTTCAAACTCTGTGGGTTATGAATGCCCAGGGGAATGGTAAACTGGTGGGGGACAGGTTCAGGAGGGACATCAAGAAGTATTACTTCACAGAGATGGTAGTGGATGGGTGGAACATACATACAAACTTCAAGGACAGCTCGTGAGAAGACCACTGGTGGCATCATGTAAAGTCAAAACTACATTCTGCTAGTTCGGCCCCATGATGCTGAGAGACTGAATGAGCAGATAAACTCAGATAGGCTAAAAAACACATTTATTGTGGAAAACTATATATAACAAACAGGACTTCAAAGCAGACGCTCCCACTTGACTAATGTTTCACACATGCTCTGTGCACTTTTTCAAAGGCTGGAGTCATAGGTAGGTAGCCTGCTTAAATACCAAAAGCTCTTAAAAGTGACCATACTGAATTAGTAAAACAAAATCACTAAATTCCCGATATATAATATCAGTATATCTAAAATACATAAATCCATTACAAACATATCTTTTTTTAAATTAATTCTATTAAATATTGTACTTTCCTGCCATTTCCTAAACATAATTTCTCATCAGTTTCTCCAATACTATCATAATAAGAAGAAAGGGGGACAAGGGGGAGGAAAGGGAGGAAAAAAGAAAGGGAAGGGAGGGAAGGGAAAGAGTTTTACTTATAGAAAAACCCATAGATAAACAATAAGTGTCACAAATTATTAACCCTAATCATCAATCATAAATATGTAACCCCCCTTCCCTCTAAGTCTGGGGTACTGGATGCTGTGGGCAGGGAAGGGGGCCATAGACCAGAAACACTCCATGACACTTCTCGCTGCGGAACATACAGAAAAGAGGTGGCCTACCTTATGACATCTTCAAACTGGATATGGCCTACCTCTGCCCCAGCCAAATCTTCTGGGCCCAGTGGTGGTGGTGACAGTAGGAACATCACCAAATTCAGACAGCTACAACTGCTACGGTGCCTCACCCACCCACCCCCAGCTGGGTGGGTCTGTTCTTATTTCAGGAGGCAAAGGGACAAATGAAGCAATTTAAAACAGAATTCACTGACACCCCCTTCCCTAGACTGAGAAGAAACACCAGCACCATGATTTCAACAAACCAAGAACTTTATTCTGGACCTGAAAATAATTAGACCCAGACCATTTCAATCAAGCAAAATTTATCTGGAGCAGCTCCATGGGGCTGATAGCGCCGACAGTACAAACAGCAGCTTCAGGTATTATACTTTTTCTTTTTTCAATCAATGTGCAACAAGATTTTATTTACACAGGTCTAAGAGCAATTAGATCAAACTGGCTCCCCAAATTCTGACAGCTTCTTCTACAGAAACCCTTTTTCACAACACAATTCCCTTGATTACATTTCTATATCCCTTAGACCTCCTGCTGGGGGAGTGCCTTACTCTTCCCATGCCAGCCGAGCCATAAAGACCTTGGGGCAGATTAGCTGCCTAAGGCTCTGTGGCTTCTCCCAAATGAACTTCCCAAACCAACTCCCTGAGCCAACAGTGTACTGTAAATTGGGGCTTCTCCACACCAGCACCGTGCTGCAAATGTAACAAATGGTGGCACCTTTTCTTCCTCAAATTGCTGTTCCCACAGGAAAACCCTAGCCCTTAATTGGATCTGATGTACCTACCCCAGACATGGGCACGGCAGGCCCCAGGGCCTGCCCCAGACAAGGGAATTGCAGGCCCTATGGCGAATCCCAGGCTAAAGCTCTCCCAGTCATACGTACTTTTCCTCCGAGACAGAGTGCCACTCGGGAAAGCACCCCAGAGCTGCCACCTCCAGAGACACCTTGCTAAAGTTCTGCCACCACTGCAGCAACCCCACTGCTTGGTTGCCCCTCACCTTGAACAGGGTACCGGTACCCCTACCTCTCTGAAAGGTTGCTGCTGGCACTTAGTTCTTGTGTATACTGCCTCCTGCACTTCTTGTCCTCCGCAGCAGATGTCCAACTTCAAATGGGGAAATCCCTCCCGGACCCACTTGACTGCTGCTACCTTTGCACACCTTCCCTTGGAGCACTATACCCCACGTCACACCGACACTGCTGCCTGCTGACCTACTAGGCCAAGGGGGGGGGGGGGGCCTTCATGACACTGTCCCTACACCCACCGCCGACTCCTACTCTCTCCCTCTCCTGGGCAAAAACCAGGGCCTTAAATACCTTCCTTGCTGCTGCCCCATGGTGGCAGTATGGATACAAGGTCTGGAGGCACTCCCAGACTAAACGGCACCACGAAGGGGGTGAGAGGAACAAGCACAGGCTAGTAAGCCATCCCAATGAGCGGGAGGGTTACAAATACACATTTAGATTACATTATAAAGACCAAATATAAATACATGCTATAAAATCTATAAAAAAAGGAGTAATCTGCAGCATTTCTTTCAATCCAAAACCTAAATGTGCTTGCAGTTTAAACTGCCAGAACGTCTCCCATTTAAGGAGGAGGTTATTCAGATCCCATCCCCTCTTGCCCAATTTCACCACTTCTATACCAAAAACATTAAATACATGTTGGCCACCCAAATTAACACTCATATGTGCTGCTAATGCACTTTCTTTATCTCACACTGATGACTGACTATCTGAGTTCATCTGACCATTCGGCCTCGCAGTACTGTGGAGCTGAATTAGCAGAATGTGTTTTTGACTTTATGTGGTGGCACTGGTGATCTTCTCCTGAGACACCTTTGAAGTTTGTGTGGATTTACTAAGTTACAGCACAGCTCGGAGTAGGGAGCAGAAGTAACTGAGAGACAGGGATCGGCAAATTTCAAATTTACATGGTAGTCCAGGACAACTGACCCACCCAAAAATGGTAGTCCCACTGCTGTGAGTGGTAGTCCAATGATCGGAAGGCCATATTTTAAGAAAAACGTTAAAAAAAATATATAGCCAAAGTAAATGGTTGTGGCTGCAATGTATTATTGACAAACAGATGTAGATTGTATAGAGACTATACAAAACAGTAAAAATGAAGATGTATTATTTAAATGTTTCTGTTAAATACAGGTTTAGTGATTTGAAGTCTGAGTCAAGGTCAGGGTGCCATCCAGTCCAGTCCCAGACATGCCAGCATGAAGCAGAGAATAATTAGGGCAAAGATAATGAGAACTCAGATTCAATCAGAACCATCGCCAACATCAAGTGAACTGGTGGTGGTACTAGTGTTGGGACAGGAGGATGGAGCAGCATCAGTACTAGCATGAGATACATCATCAGCTGTACCAGCAGCAGCATGCCCATAAACATGTCAAGTGCCTGGACCAGAGAGCAGCCAGTGGTTTATTGTTGGATCTGGATCGAAGTCACATAGGTCGGGACCCTCTACTGCTATTTGAAGAAGTGAGCAGTGTGTCATCTGCCAGACGTGTTCTTATTTTTGTCTTTATCAGGTTTTGAGTGGAGAACACTCGTTCACACTTTGCAGTTGACGCACTCACTGCCAGTAGTATTTCTACCAACTCTAGAATGTGAGCAATCTGGGGCAGATTTTCTTTTAGCAATCTTGTATAGACCTGCAGATAGGGTTTGCCAACCGCAGATTTCAGCAGTGCCTTAAATGCAGCATATTCTGATCTAATATTTTCCTGCTGCTGTTCTGTGAAAAAATGAAAGTGTTCGGCTAAATTAGCCACTTCACTGGTCCCAAACTCCACAAGTTGTTCTCTTGGTAGATCAAATTGCTTAAAATCAAGACAGCTGAACCATTTCAGAGGTACCTCTGAGAAATTTTGAAATCTTACATCGATGTAAGATATTGCTGCATCTACTAAAGTATGCAGTTGTGTATCTGTCCCAAAATTTATTTCAGAGCAGTTGCCTCTCCTTCTTAGAAATTACGAAGTCCATGCATCTGTCCTGAGGTTTATAATGATCTAGGAAAGCCATCATGTATTTCTCTGGCTTTGATTTCAGTTCCATCAGCTGGAGGAGGCAGGTTTCTGTGAGATGTGGTACTTCAAGAATTATTACGTCATCTCTTTGAAACTGCAGTGACATATTTTTAAGTATGGGCAAAAAATCCTGCAGGATATGAAGAGATTTGACAATTTGCACAGACTGTATCTCTCTTCACAGTACCTTTGCTTTTGACCCATCAGCACCAGCTGCACTTTGTTCCAAGTGCTGAGCAACTGTAGGTAGGTTCACCTGAACTGCCTGTATTGAACGTGATCTGCTGGCCAGCCATCTCACCTGTTTAACTGCACTAAAGCGCGCAAGATCAGTATCTATCACATGTGCAATTTCTTGAAGCTCTCTCATTTTTTGGGGACTATAGTGGTAGAATTTAAAAATGCCCTTCAGAGTATTTTCAAGCTTTGATATGAAGGGGTTTGTTTTTATCATGTCAAGAACTTCCAGCTCCACCTTATGTGCAACACAGTGCATGGCAATGATGTGAGGACAGTGCTCCCGTAACTTGGCAATGGTTCCACCCCTTTCACCCAGCATTACACTTGCCCCATCAAAACTGGCAGAAATCAGAAGTGGCCCCAGATTGTCACACATTCGATAGGTCAGTATAGGAAGATGTAGCAAATCTAATGCAGTTGTTATTGCATTAAAGACACCCTCAGCATGTGAGGATTCCAAGGGCACAGCCTTGATCAGGTATGTACATACATCTTTTGCGTTAGGATTTACAAAACGCAGGAAGACATTCTCCCATTCTATTATAGCTGCATCAGTGCTGCCGTCAGCAAGAACTGTAACATATTTTGCATTTTTAAGGGCCTGCATCTAGGTCTTTGATAAAACAGCTGATCTAGCTCTGCAAAAGTCCCTGGCTCGCTTGCCATTGGTGTAATTCACACCAAGCTGAATCCCATTTTTCTCTCGCAATTCACATAGCCAATCCATGTCAGAAAATGGGCGCAGATTTTTTGCAATGGAGTACGTTGTGTTAAACAGGCATCTCATTTTCACCTCTGTGGCCTGTTCCAACTGTGCAAAGGCTTGATAAAGTGGTGACTCTGTGATATCACACTGAACTGCACGTTGGCCACTTTTCAGAATATGCTGGTTCTGGCATAGCACATGTGGATTGGACTTCTCGTGTGCACATAATGACTCAATTCTAAAATTGTTAGAGCCTGCGGCAAACACATTTGTTTTTTTTTGAAAAGGCTGGTGTTGCAATAGTGGGATACTTTTCACACACTGTGCAATACATCAATTCCTTTTTTTCATTGTATCGTAACCATTTATAAGTGGTCAACCAATGAGGCTGAAACTGCCTGGCCCCCTTTTCTTGGTCGTATTTCTTGTCTTTACTTCTTTTTTCTTGTACTACCACTACCTCATCAGGGACATGCACTAAACTGCTTCTTTGAAAGTGACACAGGAGCTAGAGGCTCAGCTAAGGCCTCATTGCTTAAATCAGCTGTTCTATCAAGTATCAGAGATGCAGATGCACTTGCTGCAGACTCTTTATTGCTTTCATCTGATTCTGCAGAAGAAGCAGTTTGTGTATTAGAAGAACTTGAGGGTGCTGCTGCTGACCAGAGGGATAACAAGAGTTTGTTGCTTACTCTTCTGCATACTGAATTTGAATGTCTCAATGAAGATAATAAAATGTTATTCTTTTAAAGTCACTGTGTGTGTGTCTTTTTTTTTGGTTTTTTACTGTTGATAGGACAGTGGGAGGAAGTAGGAGAGCAGATAGACACAAAAGTCTCTCTATTGCTTAACTTTTATCTACAGACTGCAGTATAAACTAAGCAGTGTCAATGAGGGAGGCAATCAGTCAGGTAGAAGAATGGGAGGAAATAGCAACTACACTGTTTGGACCAGAATGATGGTGTTGTAGGTACACTGTTGTTGCTTTGATGCTTACTTTGTTGTTTTGTCCTGTCACAAGCCAGCCGACCGCAGGACACCAGGCACTTGAGCAATGGGCAGGTCACCCCTTTCCACACAACAGCTCTATTCCAACACACACACAGCAGGCAGCCCACACACACTTAAGACTTCTCTAATTTTATGTTCTGTCAAATCTTTTTTTTTTCTGTTTAATAGCTTCTTTCTTATTTCTTTATCATTCACAAGCCAGCTGGCCACAGACAACTGGGCAAACAGGCACCCCGGCCCTTTCCACATGACACCTGTCTCCTAACACAGACCCCACACAGTTAGCAATAGCAGGTCACCCCTTTCCAAACGACACCTCTATCCCAACACACTCACAGCCTGAGCCCAAACCAAACACAGTTAGGATGCTCTAATTTTATGTTCTGTCAAATCTTATTTTTTTTGTTGAATAGCTTCTTTCTTATTTCTTTATCTTTCACAAGCCAGCCGGCCACAGGCCACTGGGCAGGCAGGCACCCTAGCCCTTTCCACACACCACACACAGTTAGTTAGGCTTCTCTAATTTTATATTCTACTTCTGTCAATTTTTTTTTTTTTTTATGGTTTCATAAGCCAGGCCAGAATTCACCCCTTTCTTTCTCTACAGTTAGTCTTGTTATTTTTTCATTTATTTTGGCATTAATTAGTTCCACTATTCTGCCCTTTGTTTAGTAGTTTGGCAGCACTTCACAAAACCCAGCTTCTCCTCCTTCAACTGCTGTTGCTAGTGCTACTCCAACTCTAGTCTCCTGATCTGATATTTTTTTTTTTTTTTTTTTTTTTTTTATTCGGCAATAGGCACTACCGTCACCAAGTCCACAGACTTTCCAGGATAATTATGTAGTAACCCCAACTTCAGTACACACCTCACAATCCTCCTTAGTTGGCTTTATCTTTTTTTTTTTTCCTTCAGTTTTACCCCCCACAATCAGGATAATTACATACTCCTCCTTAACTTTCCAATTCCAATGGCAAACGTAAATAAAACCCCTTTTTTTGGGTCCCTCTCTCTCCCTAACTGCAGCACAGTTTTTTTCCAACTGTCTGAGTTGCAGCGTGATCCCCCCCAGGCCCACCCCCGGCCCTCGACCCAAACTGCAGCAATCTCAAGGCACTTGCTTGCAGTCTTGCACACTTTGCAGCGAGAACAAAACGTCTCCGTTTATTTTAATGTCCCCGTCTGATTTAGTTTTTTAGTCACTCTCTCTGCAAGAAAAAAGACGCTGCCAGTGCCTGCCTAGCCTAAGGCCAGTATGTTGCTCATTGCACATACAGGAAAATGATTCCAGTCCACCCGCTACATCAGAAGCAGAAGAAATGGTGCTTGTCTCTCAGGCACAGTCTCCGACACCCACCGCCCCTTCCACTGCCACAGCCAATTGCCAGGACTGACACGTACTCTTCTCCCATATCTAATTTGGTGACTCACCTGTCAGTCCTGGTTCTTTCTGCTGCTGTGGGTGGAGACTGAGATTGGGGACAGGGAGGATCCTTGCTTGCCACCATGGGCGGTGGTGCGTGTCTTGGCTGGCACACTCATACCCGCAGTCTCGCATCCCACATGGCTACAGTACTGGCACTCATGTGACCAGCTGCAGCTGGCTATGAAAAGGATAATGGACTGGTGGCACCTAGTGGATGGACAGCAGGTGAGCAGCACAATAACAATCCATTATGATCCCTTTTGAGTTGGTTGTCCGTGGACAACCGTCAAGTAAACTTGCGCTTGTCCGACTATGAATTCTTGTAGCCCGGGACGTCGGGCTATGGGATTTGTCGAACCCCACTGACAGAATGTCTCTGGATTTGACAGGACTAACAGAAAGTACAAGCAGCACCCGTGGTAATTCCAGTTACTCCAATACGTTTGTTAATTCCCTGGTTTATCATGAAGGTGAACAGAATCCTTTACTTACAAACCTGGAACCGGATGTCCTGACACCAGACACCAGATACCATAGAATGAGTGAGTGATGTGTCTGATAAAGCAAAAAACATAAAGGATGCTTTCATTCAGCTAGAGAGAGCAGTACTACAAGCATGTCGACTACACTGGCAGACAGTGACATTGGAGGCATATTTACAAGTGAATAGGGTTCCATGTGTACTCTGTTTAAACAACCAATTTTTTGTACAGAAAGGGATCAAGTTCTTGGCTGGTTGACAAACGTTCCTGCTAGATCCATCAGCAGTAGCTAAGGAGCAAAAGGCTTCTATGTCTTCTGATTTTGCTGAATATTGGAAACAGTTGGAAGAAATTACACGCAAGTAAGATGCCCGTATTAAAAGGGTAAAAATTAACAAATTTGAGAGGGACAGAAGGGACTATTTAGAGGGCCAGATATTTGACTGGTCTACAAATAAAACAGATCCTCTACTCGTCGTTCTATACTTAAGAAATAAAATACAGATGAAGTAGAAACTTATATACGAGTAGGTCTGATTCAGAAGGGCCCTCTAATGCAGATATGAATAACCCTTTTTTAGATGACAGTCAAGCGAGCCTTCCCCCCAAATCAGCAAACATCGAGACAGAGTCCCCACAACAAGTACAACAACAGATACAATTACCACAACAATCTTTGCTGCTCCACCCTCCCCAGGAGGGAGCACAAGGATAGCTCGGTTCAGAGACAAAGTGTATGGAGAGGAACCAGAGGGAAGGGAAGATCTACAAGGAAGAGGGAGACCACAGCATCGTCATTCCAGATATCACCCTCATTACAACCAGAACAGGAAGAATCAGTAACGGAATAGAATGAGGAGAGGGCAGTAAACAATATCGTTTTTAACATCTCAGAACATGTTTTACTGATGCAAGGAGAAGTGTTCTAAAGAAGGGACTGTCTTTTGTGCCAACGAATACCTTTGATGATTTTGATATTATCTTAGATCTTAAAAGACTTGTATGTAATTTGAACTTAAAAGATTTTTTTTATCATAAGGATTCTGAGAGGGGTCCTTCTCAAGAGGATGGAACTGTGGATTCTATATCTTGGGATACTAGTGAAGGGACTGGTAGTGACATTGTTATTTTTGCCCTAAAGAAAACATCTGCTTTTCTAACTCCTATGAATTCTATGGTACAAATATTTGAAAAAGTCTGTGAAAGAAAAATAGAGGAATTCTGTAGGACTCATGTTTATCCCAGTTATAACAACTGTACATGTAAAATGTACATGAAAATCGGATGTGGTAATAAAAGCAGCAGATAAGGATGGGGCAATCGTCATTATGGACTGAAGTAACTACGAGACAGAAGTATACAGACAATTATCAGACTGATTTTTTTTTTTTTTATAAAGAAGTATCACATGACCTTTTACCGATATTCAAAAAGGATACCAACTGTTATTTACAAAAATTGTTAACAAATAATGTGATTTCTAAAGAGAGCTATAATTATATGACTGTAAAATATCCAGTTACGTCCGTGTTTATTGCCTCCTCAAGATGCATAAGGATTTATGGAATCCACCGGGAGGAAAATTACAGCTGGTATAGGCTCCTTAACAGAACTATTAGCTGAATTTATTGATGAACACAAAGGGTATTGCCTGTAGTTTCTAAACATTTATTAGAGACATAGGAGATATGCTGACCACACTCTAAGATCTGCATTTTTTTTTTTTGTAAAACTTTATTTACCCTTTTGCAGAGTACATATCCACTGGTCAACAGAAGTTTAATACTCCACTTTCATTCATCAAATTAATCACATCACTCTAACCTTACAGAAGTTAGATTATCATTCTTGTACATTCAAAAGTCCCCAGCCTTCTAAGAATAAAAAGTAACAGGTTTATATACCTTATATATCATATCATACACGCAACTCCATATACTGTACATATTTCCAGAGACTAGGCTGTACATGTAAATAAGATCCCCAAAAAGGTTAGGAATGTATTTAAGGCCCCCATGTGGTCCTATCTACCCAAGTAACCAAAATCCATTTCACAGATTTTGTTCTAGACTTGTCTCTTCCCTCCCAGGTACTTAAAACATAGGGAACCAGTTCTGGGTCATGGCTTGTTCTAACTGACTCCACATTTTTTGGTACTTATCCATCCGATTTCTTACATTATATTGTATTCTTTCCATTTTCATACATTCTAAGAGGGAATTCAACCAAAAAGCTAACGTGGGGACCTCATTAGACATCTAGTACAGTAAAGTACATTTAATTGCTACTACCACTCAGTCTGCGGAGATCCTCATATGGCCTAGTCTGACCTCCATGGCCCACATAAAGTCCCAGGAGACTCTCTACCAGATCCAACCCCACTGGGTACCCCAGCACATTTGCAAGATTTCCACAACTCCACCCCAGAAAGTCTGAATCCTCAGACAACTCCATATCATATGAAAAAAAGATCCCGAGTGGAGACAACATCTGGGACAAAGGTCCGTTGTCTGGGGATCTATTCTATTTGCCAGTTGCGGGTAAAATATGCTCCAGGAAAATATTATACTGATCGCCTGGAGTTTATTATTGACTGAACACTTTAATAATTTTTTTATAATCTGCAACCAGTCCCCGTCAGTCCATCTGGTAAAAATCTTGCTCCTTTTGCCTTTATTGGTCCCATGGGATCCTGACAGGCCCCATAAGTACTCTATAACAGCTTTGTATAGGTTTAAAATTCTCATCCTCTTTCCGCCCTACAAATAATTCCTCTATAGGAGACGGCATCAGCTTCTGACCCCCTAGCCCGCTAGAGCACATTTTCCCCCGAAGCCTAACCCACAAGAAGTAGTGGGAAGCATTCGGGTTAAAGTTTCTAACCAGAAAGTTAAAATGGACTGCTTGTTCATCTTGCCACAATTGACCCACTTTATATAAACCCTTTGTTTTCCATATTTTAGGAGTGTTAAGATCCTGTCTATTCTTAACAGGGTCATCTAGCAGTAAGACAGAGAGTTCTAGGTCTGGCGAAAGAGATCTAGGATGCTGGCTTCTTTCCAGGCTGAAAGAGTAGAGTTTGAACAGGGGTTTGGTAATTTGACATGTTCACCAGTGTACAGAAATGTAATCATATTATAATAATAAAGAGAGCATCTCCCTCTGTCTTCAAACACCACCCACCCCGGGCGTGCTGGTTTCTCCCTTATCAGGTCTAGAGTATGGGCCAGTTGTGTAGCGACATAATAGTGCTTGACACTCGGGAGGCCTAACCCCCCCTTTATCAACTGGAAGCCATAATATTTATTTTTTAATTCTAGCTTGTTTCCCTTGCCAAAGAAGTTGTGTGATGGTGCCCTCTATTGATTTAATGTATTTCTTAGGTATACACAACGAAAGTGTCTGAAAAATATATAGGAATAGTGGCAGAACACAAATTTTAACAAGACTCACCCACCCCAGTAGGGTACGAGGTAGAGCCCTCCAGACAATGCACTGTTCTTTTATTTTTTGAATCACCAGAAGGAGATTAGCTTTAGCCATATGGGACATTTTTGTCATCAGTTTTATACCCAGGTACTTAAGTGAGGTAGAAGGAGGGATCCTCGCATCTCCCAGGGAGAGAGTGGTTCCAGATTTCCCCATGGGCATCCACTCACATTTGGACCAATTTGGACCAATTTATCTCATGTCCTGATAATGGACCATAGGTTTGAAAAATGTTACATAGAATGGGCATTGCCTTGTCTGGAATTTTAAGAAAAAGCAGAATATCATCCGCAAATAACGAAATCACATTTTTGTTTCCTTTCCAAATAACACCCTCGATTTGTTCTTCACTTCTAATTGTCTCAGCCAATGCTTCAATTGTAAGAACACAGATCAGGGAAGAAAGAGGGCATCCTTGTCTAGTTCCTCAGGACAGGGCAAATGGAGTCCATGTTATGTTTTTTGTTAAGATTTGAGCTTTACAGCGCCTATGTAATGCCTGGATCCATCCCATAGTCCCTTCCCCAAACCCAAACTTGCACAGAACTGCCATCATAAAAGGCCATTCTACACGATCAAAGGCCTTTTCTCCATCAAGTGCCAAAGGGCTTCTGCTTTCCTCCCTCCATCTATGCATTATGTTTAGGGTTCTTCTCTGTTATGTCTGTTGCTACCTTTACAAATCCTCGTCCATATGAATCAATTTAGGTAGATATTTTTCCAATCTGGAAGCAATAAGCTTTGCTATCACCTTATAATCCGAATTAAGTCAAGATATTGGGTGGTAAGAGCCACATTTATTGGGATCTTTCCCTGGTTTAGGCAGCACCGTGACTGTAGCTTGTGTTATGGAGGAGGGAGCGCCCCTGTTTCCAGAGCATTCTCTATAATCTGAAACATCAGAAGGCCAATTAAGTCCCACATCACTTTATAAAATTCTATTGGGATTCCATCAGGCTCAGGTGCCCTACCTCCCTTTGCCTTTCAAACTGCCCGTTTTACCTCCTCCAAACAAACTGGAGAGTCTATGGTTGCCGATTCCTGAGACCCCAGAAATGGCATCTGAATACCATCTAGAAAAGAGTAAGCATCATCCCCTACTGGAACTTCTGAAGTATAAAGGGAGGAATAAAATGATTTAAAGGTAGTATTAATTTATTGTTGGTCATAAGTAATAGTCCCTGCCATATTTTCAATAGAGAGAATTGTTCTATCTGCTTTTTTCCCCCTTAATTAGGCTGGCAAGCCACTTTCCTCCCTTATCACCTTCAAAGTAGTTCTGTGATTTTGTTATTATTGAATTCCGGTCTATTTTTAAAGAGGTGCATTGTGATAGCCGTCCCTTAAGGTGTCTCAACTCTCTTGAGGTGCCTACTGAATGATTTTTCATATTTCCCCTCTCCAACTTGCCTATCTCACTCTCCAGTTCCCTCTCCTCCTTGATCGAATTCTTATTCCTGAATGTTGCTACAAAATATTCTCTCCTCTTATAAAGGCCTTAAAACAGTCCCATACATTATTAATACCTGTGTCTTCTGGGAGGCTAAACTCCAAAAAAGCCTCTATTTTGCTCCTAATCTGTTTAATATCTGAGGGATCCTTCAGCAGTGTCGGGTCCATGCGCCACTGAGTTTCTGCTTTTTGGCCTTTTGGTATTAAAATAGTTATTTGCAATGGGGCATGAACCCATATGATGCCTCACTAATACCTCCCAATAGGTCTGGAGGAAGGAACTTATAGTCCAATCTGGTGTATAGCCCATGGGCATGGGAGTAGAATGAATATTCCCGCTCCCCTGGATGCCTATTTCTCCAAGCCTCCTGCAGTGCTCTACCCTGTGTTAGGGCTCTAAGAGCTGCTGAGCTCTTAGGAGGGGGTCCCGTCCTTCCCTTAGAATGGTCCCATTCCTGGTCCAAGTAAGTATTAAAGTCCCCAGCTATAATTATCTCATCAGGAAAAGGTCCTAGGGTAACCCTAGGGGGAGGAGGTTGTTCGTCTCCATGCTGACCTGGCAAGGATTCAGGAAACCTCCTCCCCCACCCAGGGACCACCCAGGCCACCGCCACTATCTCAAAGGTTGCCAAAAGAGAGGAGCGGTTGGACTACGGTGGGCTCAGGGAGGGAGAAGGTGGTGGAACAGAGGCACATCCCTCCAGTTGTGCCTCTCTACAATTCATTTGCCACTCTGGCGAAGCATGGTTCCTCTATGGAGGCACCTGCAGTGGAGACCAAGGAGGATGCTGGGAACTTCCACAATGCAGACCCACAGGAGGGTGGCCCAGGACTCCATAGGGGAAGGAAACAACCCCTGGTGGGGGACTCAATTGTTAGGGGGTAGAACTGGGGGAGGGAGGGGAAAGGGAGGTAAGGTGCCTGCCCAGCGCCAAGGCTTGGAAGGACATGAAAAAATCCTCAGGATCGTGGGAGCAGCGGCAAGGGGGAGGGAGCTGGATGTCACTGTCCACCTAGGGACGAATGACCTAGCTGAGAATGGGATCAGAGCAGTGCAACAGGAGTTTGTGGAGTTGGGTAGGGGACTTAAACAAGTAGCACACACGGTAACTTTCTCGGAAGGGCTACCTGTCTATGGCATGGATGAGGCTAGGGCATTCCGCACCATGGGATTCACTGGCTGGTTAAAAAGCTGGTGCAGAGCTTGGGGATTTAGCTTCACTGGGGACTGGGGATCCACCTAGAGGGATGTAGGCCTATACAGGCTCGATGGTCTGCATCTATCCTGGAAGGGAACCAGGATCCTAGGTGATAGGTTTAAATGCTTCAATGGCAAGCATTTAAACTAGCCAAGGGGGGAGGCACTGAAGAAGAAAAGGGAAATACTACCCCTCAAAAAAATCAGGGTAATTAATGAGGTAAACACCAAGATAGAGCAGTCGATAGGGAGAAGGGCAGGGGTAAATGGAGAAAAAGACAAAAGCAGTAGGGACAGGGATGGGGCAAAAAGAAATAAAGCCATAAAAAAAAGGAAGGTAATGAGTACCAATGCCCGTAGTCTAGGTAAAAAGCTCCCTGAAATGGTGGCTTTGATGGAAGAGGGATGCCTGGATATTGTGGCAGTCACAGAAACATGGTACACAGAGAACCATGACTGGGATGTCAACATACCAGGGTACACAATCTACAGGAGGGACAGGGAGGGAAGAAGAGGAGGAGGAGGAGGAGGAAGAGTAGCTCTCTATGTAAGGGAAGAGAACAATGCAACAGCGCTAAAGGGTAAACAGGGAGGAGAGGAGGCACTGTGGGTCACCCTAGAGACTGGAAATGACTCCACAATCAGCACAGGGGTTGTATACAGATCCCTGTCTCAGGAGGAGGAAACTGACAAGAAAATGACAGAAGGCATCCTTGGAATGGCAGAGAAAAGGGAGATATTGCCGATGGGGAACCTGAATAAGCCAGATGTTGACTGGAGCACCTTTGCTGCAGCCACATTCAAGACCAGGGCCATTCTCGATGCCCTACAGAGGGCATGCCTCAGACAGCTAGTTTTGGAACCCACTCGGGAGAGAGCAATAATCTTAGACCTGGTACTCTCAAATGGGGATGGAGAGAGGATCTCAGACCCTTCAACAGTTCACAGATCAAAATAGGTACACTTCTGTGTTGCAGTGAGCGGGGTGGGGGGGGGTTGTATTCCAAGAGCCCATTACACATTTTACTTACTGGATGAAACGTTACAGTTAGGAATTTGGTTGGCAGAAGGGAGCTTGAACTTTGTAATCCTACAAGAGAATGAGGGTTAAGCAATATCACTGGCAATTATTTTAGCAGTAATAGCAAAACAAACAAACAAACAATTTCAATAAATGCAGTACTACTCCCCGCTAGCAAGGTCAGGTTGTCTGGCCCTCTGCAGAGATGCTCTAGTAGCTTGGTGACCCCAGCACCCACAAACAATTACCTTGTGAACACGCCTCTCAAACTCCTGCCTCATAAATCAGGGACAAGGCTTAAAAAAAAATCAGGGACAAAGGACCAAAATCAGGGACACTTCTTCAAAATTGGAGATATCTCTTCAGGAAGCTGGTAGAATAAAGGACTTGGTGCAACATGCATTATCTAAAGAAGAACAAGTCTGTAACTTTAGTGTTTGACATTATTTATTGCTTATAACCCCCCCAGTTTGGTCACAGAAAGAATTTTTAGGAGGGACAGAGTAAAATTTCAAGACAAAATCAGGGATGTCCCTGAAAATCAGGGACAGCTGAGATGTATGCTTGTGAAGCCTACTGTACTGCAACGCCTCTCACTACTCACAGTAGCAGATCCCCACACAGTTCTGCATACATTCCAACACTTCTCTATTTAACTGCAGTTTCTTAATACCTGGGTACCCAGCTGAAACACACAAGTTCAGACAGACAGACAAGATAATGCTGCGATAAAGCAAGGTCGAATTGGTGCTCACCTCAATGAGCAGCCAGCTCGTAACTCTTGAACACAAGTCCAGATAGTGATATAGACCTTATGTTAGAGAACACAATTGCATATACCCCAATAATGCAATCGTAGGGAACATATGCAAATCCCCATGAGAGAATTTTGGACAGACTCAACTTTAAGCAGAACTGCATGGTGCCAGAAGGCTTCAGGTCTTATGCTGTGCTGCCCAGGATCATATGAGGGTGCACTTAACTGCACATACAAGCTTGCAGTTTAACTCCCCTGACTGCCTAGACTGGCTAGCACTTTATCACTGGTAAATCTGTATTCCATCCAGAACAGGGAAACCTGAACTGAACAAACACATTTAATCCAACAGAAAAAGTAGGCCAGTAACTCACATATCCTGGATTTATGCAGAAGAAGCTACAGTTAGCACTGTTTAAGCAGATGCATACAGGTCTCTGGTGCAGTCGAACTTGAATACTTTGACAGACAACACGCAGCCCTTACCTATCCGCCCCCATGCACAGTCCCTTAATTTGACAACTTCTGGAACACAGTCCCCAGACCCCTCCCTCCTGAAGTGTCAACTACCTGCTGTCACCCCCACAGCACTGTTGGATCAATGATTTGTTATAGACAGTACACCCCATGAGATCGAACCCCACACCTCCTGCAGAGATACGGATCCAGCGTCATAGGGAGATGTCTGGGCTGTCTGCGGTCAAACGATCTATCTGTCGTGACGGGAGAAGATCAGTGCCTGCTCCTGGAGTGCAGCTAAATTAAAGCAAATCCTGAGTACTCCACGGGCTGAGCTGCTCAGATTCTGCCACCTGCTCTTGGAACAAGGCAGCACTGAGGTAATGCTAAACTAAAGCACTGCAGCTGGGCGGCACTGGGTGGGCGGCTAGGGGACGACAGTAGTACGCTTTGGCCCGAGGAGCAGCTTTACATTTTAATAAATAACTAAGCAAGATACCTGTGGTCCAACTGTCAAGTCCAGGTAGTCAGTGGTACTATTAGGCAGGGAACAACACATACTCCTCTGTAGCTCAGCTGCTCCAGTGATCCGATGATGCATTTAATAACTAGGGTGTTGCGGAGGCACCGGTGAGACTCTCAGCTGGATGGAGAGTGGTGAAGATGATCTGACTATTTTTGTTATCAAATTTGACCAGACAATCGACAAGCACTCCGCTGTGTCTCAGGCTGGGTACTCATGTGAGTAACTGTGTCACTACTAAAGTGCACTGTCAGACTGCCTGACACTCCTTCCGCCAAACAAGAAGCATTCAAGAAAAGGGCAAGCAAGGCTGCGCAGCGTATGCAAGCAAGCACTCTCAGTGCTTCCGGGGTCAGTAAGCATCAGCGAGGAGCCTTCTGCCAGCAGCGCCACTGCACAGTGGTGTGGTTACCATGGGCACTGGGACACTCCCTGCCTCAGACTGTGCCAGCTGAGCGCTCTGCTCCGGCAAACAATTATTTCAGGGGAAAAATTAAAATTGAAGACACAGCAAGGCATCAAATTCAGTACACTGTATGATCTAGGCAGGATCCGGTACCAGATGACAAAATATGGTATTGTACCGGCAAAAACGATACAGTTGGAGGGTCTGGGATCTCTGATCTTGAAATGGGTAGCTATCTGGGAACAAGCAACCACCAAACAGTGTGGTTCACAATAAACTTAGCTGTAGAGTCAAGCCACACAAAAGTGAAGGTACTGGACTTCAGGAGGGCTGATTTTGTCAAAATGGGAGAGTGCCTCAGAAAAGCACTAGCAAACAGGCAAGAAGGTGGGGTGGAGCAACAATGGGGAAACTTCAAAACCGCCATCACAGAGGCAACGAGCCTTTGTGTGAGGCAAATAAACAAATCAAAATGAAAGAAAAAGCCACTATGGTTCTCAAAAGAAGTGGCAGGGAAGGTAAGGGAGAAAAAGATAGCATTCAGTAAATAAACACAGAAGGAGCAGGACAGAGAACTGTACCAGTTAAAACAGAAGGAAGTGGGTAAGGCAGTCAGAATAGCAAAGGCCCAAACCAAGGAAAAGATAGCCAACTCTGTTAAGAAGGGGGATAAAACCTTTTATAGGTACATTAGGGAGCAAAGACAGACTAAGGCAGGGATACTGAGGCTGAACAAAGAGGAAGGTGGTTGGGCAAAGAGCAACAGTGAAAAAGCAGGGATACTGAACGAATACTTCTGCTCAGTATTCACAATGGAAAAGCAGGGGGAAATACCTAATCCGGTCAATAAAAGCACTCTGGATGGGGGGTTGATATTAGTCCTTTCACAGAAGAAAGGTTTCTGAAAGAACTCTTAAAACTGAAGGTGGATAAAGCAATCAGGACTGATGGGATTCACCCCAGAATTCTAAAACAACTAAGGGAAGAACTAGTAACACCACTGACTACCCTTTTTAATAAATCATGGGAGGATGGGTGTGGTACCGGAGGACTGGAGGAGGGCAGATGCAATTCCCCTTCACAAAAGTGGGAGCAAGACAGAGGCAGGAAATTACAGACCTGTCAGTTTAACCTCAGTGGTAGGGAAAATTATGGAATCACTTCTGAAGGAAAGAATTGTTGAGTACCTAGAGGCCAGTGGGACACAGGACCCAAGGCAGCATGGATTCACAACGGGAAGGTCATGTCAGACAAATCTAATTGATTTCTTTGACTGGGTGACCAAAACAGTAGACCAGGGAGGGGCTGTGAACATGGCCTACTTAGACTTTAGCAAGGCATTTGACACAGTCCCGCACAAACGATTCATATAAAAAACTAGCCAGCCTGGGAGTGGGTCCCAAGGTGGTAGCCTGGGTAAAACACTGGCTGGACAACAGGACACAGGGGTAATAGTAAATGGAATCCACAGTGAAGAAAGGAGGGTTACTAGTGGGGTACATTGCAGAGGGACTGGAAGGGAAAGTATGTCTCTTTGCAGATGACACAAAGATCTGCAACAGGGTTGATACACAAGGTGGGGTGGAAAGGATGAAAGGGGACTTGGCAAGGTTGGAGGAATGGTCAAATGTATGGCAGCTTAGATTCAATGCAAAAAGTGCAAAGTAATGCATCTGGGAAACAAAAACGCAGGGGAAGAGTACACAATGGGAGGTGAGATACTGACAACAACACAAATGGAAAGGGACCTGGAGGTAGTCATATCAGACAACCTAAAGGTGGGCCAGCAATGTGAGAAGGCAGTAAGGAGGGCTGGGGGATACTGGGATGCATAGGGAGAGGCATCACCAGTAGAAAACAGGAAGTTGTTGGCCCTCTGTACAGACAGTTGGTAAGACCACATCTGGAGTACTGTGTACAGTTCTGAAAACCCCATCTTCACAAAGACATAGACAGGGTGGAGGCTGTCTGAGGAGGGCAACCAAAATGATGCAGGGTCTGCATTCGAAGACATATGAAGAAAGACTAAAAGAACTAAAGATGTATAGCCTCAAGAAAAGGAGGGATAGGGGGGACATGATAGAAACGTTCAAATACTTCAAGGGAATCAACAAAGTCCAAGAGGATAGCATCATTCAGAAAAAGAGATGTGCAAAAACAAGGGGGCACAATTTGAAGATAGAGTGGGGACGGCTCAGAGGAAATGTGAGGAAGTATTTCTTCACAGAGAGGGTTGTGGATACATGGAACAGGCTTCCTGAGGAGGTCGTAGAGTCAAAAACAGTGGGGGAATTCAAGAATGCATGGGACAGACATAAGGCAATTTTAGTGTGGGGTAGGAAGAAGTAGGCTGTTGGTTAACTAGGATCTGCAGCTTATCCGTTAGGTAGGGAAATGGGCAGACTAGGTGGGCCAAGCGGTCCTTATCTGCCCTCAGTTCTGTGTTTCTATGTTTAACCCCTAATCTTGTAAAAAAATCTGGGGAGTCAAAATTTGGCCCATAAATGGAACCCAAAGTAAGCCTCATAGACCCCAGTTCCACCTCAGCCAACACATATCAGCCCTTGGTATCAGAGAGAGCAGAGAGCACTTTATGGAGGATCCCAGGCCAGATCCATATGGCCACCCCCCTAGCTTTGGACGTAAAAGGGGACACCAGCAAAGAACCCCCCCCCCCAAGAGGCTGCCAGTTTTGAAACCTCCACTTTATCTGTATGAATTTCCTGCAAAAAAATAATATCCCCCTTCATCTTTTTAATAGTTGTCCATATTTCTTTCCGCTTAACCACAGTTTTAAGGCCATTAACATTCCATATTAAAAAATGTAACTGATCCATAAAGTATCCTTGATGTTCTTATACATATCCTTCTGTGTAACAGGCATAATGGTATATGTGACTCTGAATGAAAAACAACAGAAAAACGGAACAGCCCCCAAGATATCACCCCTTAACCTCTCAACTGTAACATTATAACCATACAAAAGTCTCTCCAAAGGGAGAAGACACAACTTTAGAACAGTTACCAACCTTACACTCTTAACCATCCCCTTCCCCACCCCATATTCCATTATTGTACAACCTCTACCTTTCGCAGATAGAGCTTTCAATCCATCAAAACCATTATTTACCAGTATTTGGTATTTCCAGGGCTCACTAATCCAGAGCCCTCTATACCTCTTTCCCTTCCATTCCATAAGCCCTCCCTCCGACTGGCGGGGGAAAATATCCCTATCCTTGGAGACGAGAGGAAGCAAAAAGCAGAGGGGGCACTTGGAGATGACCTTCAACCTCCCAAAGCTGAAAGGACAACCCGTGGCCAGGACAAACAGGGCTCTCACCCCCTCTCCGTATCCACTACCACCCTTCTAGTCCCTCTCCGAGCCATCCCCCCCAATCTGAGTTTCCCAGGGGGTGAAATGACCCATTTACAATGCTTCACACAGTTTGTAACCAACATTGCTCCAATGACCACATTTATATTTTAAAGAGAGGTAAATCAGTATTATCCAACATTACCCTCCCTCCCCAAGCCTTGATACAACCCCCTTCGCCTGCCCTCTGGAGACTGTTCCCATCAACAGTAGCATCTTTTTGTCCACTCATACCCCCTTCCCCGTTCCCCAGTGTATTAGATATTTAAACATCAACTCTTTCTTCCCACCAGCCGGGGCGGTATTTGGAGAAAGAAAAAAAAATTAATTTGCTAGTTCTCTGACCATTTCTTTTTATTTTAAAGCCCCCTCAATTTAATTTACATAAGCAGAGCGAATATTGCTCCTACTACCTCCTGTACCCGATCTGGTTAAGGGGTCCACAATATTCCACACATCTAGACCAGTAGTACTGTATTTATCTTTTATCCCTTCATTCACACACATACTAGGGGCTAATCCCTGGAAAATAACTCCACAGTAAGCAATGTATCAGTGTTTCCCAAAGGTCACACAGTAACTTAGGTCCAGCATGAGTCATGGTCCATGTATATTCCACAAGACTTTCACCCCTTATCAATTGGGCCTAATAAAATATAACAAACAAACTTCCCCGTGTCCAAAAGGCCACACGAACCATCTGATTTGCCGCTTGATCTCCCCAGCCTTACGCTGATCAAAATAGACTCTACAATGCAGTACAGTTCAGCTCTGCGTCCCTGCCTTTATAGGCCCCTTCTCCAAGTTATGGGACAAAGGGAGAAAACAATGCCCTGAACAGTCAGTCGCTAGGAATCCACCAGTTCTGCATTAATCCCAGCTGTAGGTACCATTTTACTCACTTTCTTGACCTTGTATCGGCAGTAAATTTCTTTAGGGCTCTCTGAGCCTTCTCTCATCCTCCAAATCCCCCACAAACTGCAGGGCTGCCTCCACCAAGGTGAACGAATGTGGTGGTTTTCCTTGTGGCCTTAGAACAAGGCGGGCAGGGGAAATCAGGGAAAACTGACAATTTATGGCGTGCAATCTTCTCTTTGCCTTTGCAAACACCTGTCTCTGTTACTGCAATTGAAAGAAGTAATAGGGGAAAATAATCACTCGGCTCTGCTGCACCATTAAGGGACCGTGGGCTCTGGCTTCCTCTAGCACTCTCAGTCGGTCCAAGTACCTGAGAAATTTTACTATCATGTGGCGTGATGTCTGATCTGGAGCGGGTCTGGCTCCAGGCTATCGATGAGCTCATTGGATCTCCAGTTTTATCTCAGGTGGGAGATTCAGCTCTTGTTTCAACCACTTTTGGATATAACTTGCACAATCTTGACCTTCTGCAGATTCAGGCAGGCCCACTATTCTTATATTACAGTGCCTTTCCCTGTTTTCCTGATCGTTAATGTTTTGTTTTTACCTTTCAATATCTTTCAGTGCTTTTTTGCAAATCAATATGCATTACATTACTAGCGTCTTGCTGAGAACTCACTCAGGCCTCCATTTTCTCAATCCTCAGCTTGTGAGCATCCACAGTCTCAGATAAAACATTGACATTTTGTTGAAGATGCTGTAATTGGGAAGTTACATTCTCAAATCCTGTTTCCATGCGAGTCCCTAAATCATGTTTTAAGTCTTGTATCAGTCTCTTGATTGATCTGTAGTGCTCTGCCATCATTTGTTCTCAGTGCAGTTCCTGCTGATTAAGCGTGTCTTCAGCAGAGGTCCCAGGCGAGTCCTGTGGATCAGTTAGTCCTGTAGAACAAGATAGGCCCTTGTTGATTAGCTGAGATTTAGATCTGTTAAATGAAATCCTTGTTTGTTTTTTCGGAAGTCTTGACATTATTAGGCATTTGTCTTTCCTTTAGCTGCTATTATTTAGAGACAGAACCAGTAATTACTGCAGGATGGAAGAGATATTCGATGGATTGAACCAGAGCTCAAGATTAAGCCTCCATTCTGCTCTGTAGCTTGGCCACGCCCCCAGATTTGCATGTTGAACACAATACTGTATTAACTACCCTCAATGTGCAGTCTCTTTACACAAACAATCCCCACAATGAGGGGCTTGCTGCTCCTGAGGAAGCACTGTATACAATTACCAATTACAGCCCCAGTATGATGGAAGCTATATTAACACTTACAGAAAAGATGTTAAAATGTAATAGCTTTACATTTGATAACTGAACTATTTTTCAGATTAAGGGCACTGCGATGGGGCCTCAATGGCCCCCAATTATGCAAATATATATTTGGGCATGTGCTTTCCAGAATAATAATCCTTTTTTTTGAGTCAGTAGACTTGTTCCGCCATTTTATCAATGCAATATTATTAGCATGGAAAGGTTCACTGGATGAATTACAACAGTTTGTAAAACATCTGCAAAAACCAGGGCCTTAAATACCTTCCTTGCTGCTGCCCCCTGGTGGTAGCATGGATACAAGGTCGGGAGGCATTCCCAGACTAAACGGCACCACGAAAGGAGGGTGGGGGAGAGAAAAAGAAACAAGCACAGGCTAGTAAGCCCACCTGATATGTGGGGCTTACACTCTCCCCCCTTAAAACCATTTCCCCTTGGAAATGAGTCATACTAAGGCCAACGATGACACCAAGAAACATATTTTGTAAAATATTTGGAAAGCACAAATCCTAACCTCCGGTTTATATTAAATTGGAGCTTGAACATGATTAATTTCTTAGATCTGGTGATTATAAAAAATGGGACTGGTGTCCTTACATAACAGGGTTTTAAATAATTGATTAGCAGTTTTTTTCTTGGGACAATACTAACTGTTCAGAAAATATTTATATAGGTTTTCTAGAAGTGTTATGTTTGTTAAACACAGTAAGGCAGGTGTTATGCATTTTCACAATGTTTTAGCACTTTTATGAGCAAAACGCTAATCAATTTTTAGAGTTAAATAAAACCCTACATAACCGTTTAGAAAGAACACTGATCGTAATTCTTTTTACATTTCGATTCTAATCATCCAAGACATACAGCTGAGAATGTGCCAAAGGGTCAATATATCTGTTTCAAATTAAATTGTTCTAATACAGAGGCAAAAGAGGAAGGGGCTCATATGTTAAGACAATGTTTTATCAAGAGAGGGTATAATGAATCTAGTAATATGAAAGCTGAACAACATGCAAATGAACTTGACAGAGCCGAGTTACTGCATGGAAGCAATGCACTAAAAAGAAAACAGAGAATGTAGGTGGAGCTACAACACCATTTCGCTTTAATTTTGTGACTACATGTACTCCCCAGTCACATTTACTACAAAAGATTCACAACAACTGGCATATATTATAACTGGAACCTAAACTGAAAAAAAATATACTGAACATCCTCCTCGTATGACATGTGGGGGGAATCTGTCTGACCTTTACAAGTTTCACAGGGAATGAAATAACTCATTTGCACCCATTCCCATCTGGTATTTTTCAATGTGGGTCATGTAAGTACTGCAACTGCATACAACTTAGCAAAACATTTCCGAGCCCAAATACTGGAAGTGTGGTTGAGATTCAGTCTCTGATTAACTGCAACACTACCAGAGTTACATATATTGCTGTATGTATATGTAAAATTCTGTGTTGGCAAGACTAGCCGTAAGTTTAAGAAACGCATAGGGGAACATCAGTGTGCTATAGAGAAAAGAGATAATGAAAATGCATTAGCTGCACATATGAGTGCTAATTTGGGTGGCCGACATGTATTTAATTTTTTTGGTATAGAAGTGGTGAAATTGGGCAAGAGGGGAGGAGATTTGAATAACCACCTCCTTAAAAGGGAGATATTCTGGCAATTTAAACTGCAAGCACATGTAGGTTTTGGATTGAATAAAATGCTGCAGATAACTCATTTTCTATAGATTTTATAGCATGTATTTATATCTGCGCTGTATAATGTAATCTGAATGTAGATTTATGATTGATGATTACTTCTTAATGATTTGTGGCACTTACTGTTTATCTATGAGTATTTCTCCAAGTAAAACTCTTACCCTTCCCCTCCCTTTCTTTTTTCTCTCTTTCCTTGCCCCACCCCCTTTTCCCCTTGTCCCTCTTTCTTACTATTATTCTTATGCTAGTACTGGAGTACTTGATGAGAAATGATAAGTAGGAAATGGAAGGAAAGTATGATGCTTAATAAAATTAATTAAAAAAATTATTTGTAATGGATTTATGTATTTTAGATATATTATGCATCAGGAATTTAGTGATTTTTTTTTTTTATTAATTCAGTATGGTCATTTTAAGAACTTTTGGTATTTAAGCAGGCTACCTACGACTTCAGCCTTTGAAAAAGGGCACAGACCATGCGCGAAACGTTAGGCAAGTGGGAGCATCTGCTTTGAAGTCTTGTTTATTGTTTTATACAGTTTTTCACAATAAATGTGTTTCTGAGTTGGACTAGCTGAGTTTATCTGATCATTCTGTCTCTCAGTACCATGAAGCCGAACTAGCAGCATGATGGGTGGAACATGTTGCCAGAGGAGGTAATAAATGTAAAATTCATGGGGAGCTTTGAGAGGGGGTGGGACAAATACAAACGGTTAATTAAGGGAAGAGGAGATGGAGAGAAAAGGGGCTTGGACATGTAAAGGACAAGTATCCCCACTTCGAGCAGACTAGACAGACGTCAAGGCCTTCTTTGGCTGGCATGTTTCAGTGTTACACAGAAACATAGAAGTTGTCGTCAGAAAAGGACCTCTTGGCCCACCTAGTCTATCCTAAAGTCCCTACCTACTGTGCTACCATAATATGTTTCACCTCAATGCAAAATCACTGAAGCAAGGGTTACATATAAAAGCACATTAACAATAAAACCAAATATTGATGAAGCAATAACCATATAACCATAATACTAGGTATCATGGGTAATATATGCAAATCCTCTTGAAAGAATTTGGTTTGCTTTAAGCAGGGTGCCAAAAAGACCCATCTAAAAAATCTGCACAGGCTGAGAACAGTAAACCGGAAACCTTTTTTTTTTTTTCCTTGTACAGACGTCATTGGTGTGATACAGTCATTGTCTCAGCCCAGGACAGGAGGTTTGCTTAGCCAGTGTTAATATATTTTTGGGGTCATTCTGGCACAATAAACCCTCTCAACAGGAACACAGAAAATGTTAAAAGTAAAAAAAAAAAAAAAAAAAGGCAGCAAAAAAAAAAAAATCATCATCACATTTGCCTCCAGCCATCCAGGCAGCTGCAGCATTCAATCTGATAAGAAATACTTTTATCTATTTATTTTTATAATCTCCCCCATCCCATTTTTCCTCATTAATTCCACTGTCCCCACTCTGATGAGCTGGGTCACCTGGGCTGTACTGTTCCTCTGGCCAACGCCAATACAGCGCCTCAATTTGTTGACAGGGTGCATAAATACAGGGCAGCTTGTACCCTTCCCTCCTGAGAGCCAAGTATCTCACCCATGCAATGTGCCCTCCTTCCAGATGGACAGAGTGCAGGATCCCAGGAGTAGCCCACATACCCCAGTCTCGCAGGGGATGCCAATAAGCCAGGCCAGTATCTGTTTAATGGGAAGTGGCACCTGTAAATTTTATGGGCTTTGGAACTATGCAGAAGAAAAAACAATGTAACAGAAACTCCTCTGAACAAGAGGCCAAATTATGTGTCTGTCGCTCCATGCATACTAATTCTGCTATGAGGTATACTCCTCGAGACCCATCCTACCTCAGTTAATTAAATACTGTAACCAGCAATGTTATTCTCCAGGAGAAACTGATCCCACTTGAAGCTTAAAAAATTCTGCACTGCCCACTTCTACCACTGTTTCCTTTAGGATCCTGTTCCATATGTATACAGCTCTTTGGACACAACAATGCTTTCTTACATTACCCCTAATAATGCCCCAACCCCCCCAAAAAAAAAAAGAAGCAGCATAGGATTTGCTTTCTATGTCTACTGTCCTGAACAAGCTGAAGACATTTCCCCTAATCCATCTAATCCAGTTTCTTTAAAATGTCTCCTTGACCTTCTTTTCCCCACCATGGAGAACAAACCCAGTCTGTCGAAACCATTCACTTAAAGCAGAGGTATTCGTTAGTCAGCATAAAATTAATATTTTTTTAGTAATATTGTAATGACTTTGATTCATCAGTGTATTGTTAATTCCCTCTGATATTTTTAAATTTTGTGTTTATTGTATTTTTCAATAACATACATTGAAATGCATAAAATCAAGGACATGGCTAACCACTGTATACATATACCTATACATATATTAAGTTAATCCAGGTACTAGTATGTCCATACCATGTCTTTGCCACTCACGACAGGGGTATTACATTGTAGTTAATTATCCAAATAAAATATACAAAAAGTCCCATTTGCAGCAGTCTTTCAGTCAATGCATTAATCAAGTCCAAGCGCAAGTATACAAATAAATTCACATATTAATAAAAACTACCCAAATAGGCTTAATGATTAGCTAGCACAAATTTGAAAACCCCAACATGGGCCTCTCATAAAGCTCCTTAGTCAGAAATGCAGTGAAGTCAACATTATTACCTAGATAAGATACGTCATTTCTAAATATTAAAAAAACAGCACCGAGTTAAACAGAACAGGGATTCTGCCCTAAAATAACATTTTGCATTGGCAAATTTTCACACAGTTCATATCAATCTGAACAATGAGTGTACTATAAAAGTATAAAATATATAATTTCTGTAAAAATGTCTTCCTTATTTGCAGGTGCCATGAAGGAAAGTGCTACAAACTATGAGGGAGCCCTCTGAAGAACAAGATCGGATGACACAATCCCCAACTGCTCCAACTCCCTGGAACCTCGAAGAGGGGGAAGACCTGCCATCTTGCTCATATCCAGATTGTGGCACATATAGCTCATACCCACCACATAGGGTTGCCACTAGATGCCATTACCTTTCCTGGGCCTATTTAGTATCTGCAAGGTGGAAACAGAGTAACGCTCACTCAAGAACAGAACGGGCTTACAGCAGTTAAGTAATGAGTGCTCCAAGACGATTGTTTGGATGACTAAGAACACACATAGTACCGACCTATTAAGGCCCCCCATACATTTTCAATGCTGACCCTGGCAGTATAGTCTAGAAGTTAGAGTAACAAGCTGTGAATGAGCTTGGTACATCCAGCAGACCTGCATTCAATTCCCATAGCCTCCACTTGCATACTGTGCGACTCTGAGCAAGTCAGTTAATCTTCCCCAGTGTTCCTGGGTCGCCCCTGAAAACAGGCACTTGTGTCTACTGGGCCTTACCCAGTTATCAAAAGAATAATAACAAAAAAATTTATAAAAGGAAACAGCAAAATAAGCAGATCTGGTGTACACAGTCTGAAAAATAACAGGAGTTGGGTAATATGCCCAACTACAGATCCACAGTATTATAGTCCTGAGTCTGTGTAACAAATGCAAGGAAGCAGCAGAGTAACTTACTCTACTAGAAGCCAGAGATGCTGAAAGAAAATGTTAAGTTAGTGTTCATCCTCCACCTTGTCCTCAGATTCTCCAGCTCCGCTGTCTTCACAATCGTGTCCACCAGGGTTCCCACTGCCTTTGGATCAGTGAAGAAGTAGCGCTCGTTTTTGTATGATGAAAACGGAAAGCATGCCAGAAACCCAGTTCTGAACACCAGTCTAGATTCACACATCTTTAGTTACACCCTCAAATGCCTTCTGCCTTTGCTGGGTGGCAAAGGAGTAGTCGGGGAAAGCAGGATATGATGTTCTCCCATAAAAAAAACAGGGACTGATCCTTAGCCACCCTCAGGATTTGATCTTGGGCACCAAAAGAGCTGAAAACTAACAGTACTGTTTGAGGACCTTCCTCTCCCCTTCTAGGCCTTAACCACCAAGACTGTATATGCCAGCCCCAAAGCCTCAGGGAGTCTGCACTCCAGGAACTCGCTCAGGTGCTTGCCCTCACTGCCCTCAGGAAGCCCAACAATTAGAACATTTGAGCAGCAAACTGCATTATCCAGTAGCTTTAATTTGGACCCCATAAGCGTATGTTCTTTCAAGGTGGTTGCTGCCACTGCAAAGCTTTCATCACCACCCTTTCTACACCGTCAGCTTTAGAAACAACCCAGATCTTATTTTTGACTACCATCAACCTGGTTGCATGCAGGTCCAGTTTCTTATCAATTGCCTTAACTGACAGTTCAGTAATTGTCACTGCAGTTTCTCTAACGTGGCTGGCGGTGTGCCATCTTTTCCGGTCCATGGCTGCAGAAGGCCCTGAGCATTCAATGGCCCTGCAGCTGCCGAGTCCGATTTCACATAATTTCTCTGGCAACCCAGTGTAAATTTTTATATCAAAAGACTCCTTGTTTTAAACTGCACCTGTTTAGCACACTTTCACTGATGACTGATCGGTATAAAAGGATAAAGAACAGAGAGATTCTGACCTCACTCCCAGGAGCTCACCCAGAGGCGTGCATCTTGCTGGAGTGCTAGCTCGGCCTCTCCCCTCTGGTATTTTTGGAACAGCTTTTATCACTAAATTTATAATTAAAGTTTGCAGTTACTGCTGTTTCTGCCCCTGGCCTGAGAAGCCCTCCAGATACCAGCCATCCCAGCCCCATATCTCCCCCAATATTCCTCCAGGACTTACCTTCGCACAGAAGCAGCAGGGCCTGGGTGTTCGTAGGGCTGCAGGGCTACCTAGTGGCTGGGAGTCAGTGGCCACTCGGGAATCCATTTTCCAATTTTCTTCCCCGAGGAGTGTGCATGCAATGATGCCCAGACATTCCCATGCACGCTTCCATACGTGGAACAGTCGGCAGTCACCACTCCCCAGTTCTGATAGTCCCTGGCTGCTTTACCCTCAGCCACTGCTAGGGGCCAAGCTAATGCCAGGCACTTAAACCCTCTCTAAATGGGAGAGGAGAGGAGAGCAGTCTTCCAGACTTCCAAGGTATGGAACAGAGTCCTAACAGTGTCAGTGTCTCAGCTGGCAGCACTCTCGTGTACATGGCAGGGAGACCAGATGGCCATGGGATCATGTCTCTGTAACAGACACCTGACCTACTACCCAACACAGACAATGCAGTGCTGCACTGAGGGAGCTGCACTGTTAGACAGATTGTCCTCAGATGAGATGCTAAACAAAGGTCCATCTCTGGTGACTGAAATGAAGAACATATCAATTTCTGCTCGCTAAGGAAATCACAGGGTACCCTGACTAGTGGGGTGGGGAATCCCTATAAATGAGTACATGTTGGCACAGTATACTTGTTAGTCCCTGCTCTTGAAGAAGGAAGGCCCATATGGACCTAGACCCCATCTGATCTGAAATTACTAGGTTATAGATATGTTATACGCCCAGGTAAAAGTTAAAGAAGCCCTGCACTTTTCTTAAAGATAGGAGTTATCCTCAATGCTGTGGGCAACATTCTCCTAATAATACAGGTTCTAATGCAACACAGGCGCGCGTGTGTGTGTGTGTGTCTTCTGGTATGCGCACACTTAGTGGTTGCTGCATGTATACTACATGCAATCACTATATACCATTGCTCTGTAGAGAGTTTTGGGCTACAACCTGTATGAAAGGTACTGCATAAAACCAAAGCGTATTCTAGTCTAGTCTAAGAATCCATGAAAACCGAAAGGCAACCCCCCCATAATGCAGAAATATCAAACTATAATCAAAAAAGCAAGACCTGGATATATTGTGCCTGAATTCATTTATATAATTCAACCCAAGCTGGTCAGAGTACAATAAAGGCAGAAGCTGAACTTACCCTGTGTGGAGGGAGGCTCCTGTGGTCTCTCCTGCGAGAGGAGTCCCAGGTAACTGACAACAACATACTTTGTTTCATAATGAAATCCCACAGGCACAGCAGCAGTAGCCATTTGGTTATCTTTCACTCCTCACAGTGTTACAAATCCACACAACTTAGACTCCTGCAAAGAAAAAGGACACGGTGCCATTTATTGGATCATATTTATTTATGTATTTGTTTGTTTGTTTACTGGGTAAGTGCACTGATCCCAGGGACTGTTTTCAGGCACGACCTGGGCCATAGAGATGGCACATAGGTAATACAGTTTGGACATACAATTTCACAGGTACTAAAAAATGGTACAGAAAAGGGATACAAAATGCATGCGCAAAATACAGCAGCGTTACAGATGTCAAATACTGAATCATGGAAACCAACAGCAGAAATATTCAGTGCAGTACAACAGGATTAAAACATACGCATATACATCAGGATTAAAACAGACGCATATACAACAGGATTAAAACAGACGCATATACATCAGGATTAAAACTGACGCATATACATCAGGATTAAAACTGACGCATATACATCAGGATTAAAACAGACGCATATACATCAGGATTAAAACAGACGCAAACAGACGCATATACATCAGGATTAAAACTGACGAGTCCACATCAGGATTGTGAAGCATAATATTTCACCCAGGGGGGCAGGTCATGTGGCAGAGACCATCAAGGCAGTTTTATAGTGCGTTTTGAATGCTAGGTGCGAGTCTAGAGAGCGGAGAGGACTAGGTAGGCTGTTCCACAGTCTGGGTGCTACAAAGGAGAAAGTTTTACTCCCCAGGCAAGTAGATATCTGTGGAACCTCTAAGGGAGGGACTCTAGAAGTCCGAAGGTTATGGGGGAAGTTATTTAGTTTGATCAGGGAAGAAAAGGGGCGCAGGCCACCGCTTCTGATAGCATTATCTATAGTGCAGCCAAGGAAGTAGCCGTTTCTGGCCTGGGAGGGGAGCCAGCCTAGGGACTGGTAAATGGAACAATGGTGAGTGGAGTAGGGCACCATCAGCACAAACCCACAGATGTTCTTATAGGCAGTAGTTAACCTTGCGAGAAGTTGGGAGGAGGTATGAGTGTAGATGGGGGCACAGTAGTACATAAGAGGAAGGAGGCTGCCTTCAGCTATAGCAATCCTGGCCTCCAGGGTCACGTAGTGCTATAGATGGAAGCCCACTGCCAGTTTTTGGTTGATCCGCTGCAAGGTGTTATTGATACGTATGGAGAAAGTTAAGGAGGGGTCAAGGGTGACACCCAGGTATTTGAAAAAGGCCACGTTTTCATCTGGAGATAGGACTGTCAGGGTAGAATGAGTATCTGTCAGTTTAGTGATCTTGGGTTTAGATCTCAGGAGCATAGCCTTTGTTTTGTTTGAGTTTACTAGGAGTCTGTGCTTCCGGAAACAGTTGTGGGCAGCTCCACAGTTTTGGGTTAGTGAGGAGGAGAGGTAACACTGGGTCATCCGTGTACACCGAGGTAGCACCTTCAATGCCAGCCATTTGGAATCGGCCAGAGAGGTAGCTCTAAAACCAAGTAGCCATCCTCGTGGCACAACCATGGTTCTTTAACCTGTTGAGGAGCAAGATGTGGTCCACCAGGTCAAAGGCCTTGGTCAGGTCAATGAAGACAGTGCCTGTGAAGTTACCTATATCCAGGTTTCTGAGGACTTAGTTTTTGAAATGGGCCAGGGCAGATGAAGTACTACGATACTTCCTAAAGTCGTGCTGGTATGGGTAGAGAAGATTATATTTGTTGACATACTCCGAGAGTTGGTGATGGATGACCTTTTCAAGGAGCTTACTCATGTGTGGCAGTAAAGAGATATGCCTTTAATTATCCATGGACAGAGGATCACCAGCTTTGAAAATGGGGAAAACCTTGGCAATTTTCCATATGTCCGGCACAGCCATGGTGGATAGGGCAAGACTGAAAACTGTAGTCGAGGGTTCAATAATACAGGGGGCTACAAGTTTAAGGAAGCGGGGGTATAGACCATCGCAACCAGGACTGCCCAGGTTTGGGAGGCTTTTCAGTAATTTATAGGTGTCCTGGGGGGAGACAGCCCTGAAGTGAAAAGGTAGCTGTAGAGTGTCAGCCATAGGGGTTTGTGTGGCCGGGTTTGAAGGGCTTGCAGGGTTGGATGGGGGCAGCTTCCCAAGCTGCGCTGAGAGATCAGTGAATTTGTTGTTTAGGGCATTGGCAACAGCAGTGGGGTCAGTTAGTAGGCCTTCTGTGGTGTTGAGGTGCAAGGCTGGGTAGTGGGGTCTAGGAGTTGTCAAGAAGTCTAAGGTTGACCGGAAAAGGCAGGGGTTTCCAAGGCTGTCCCTCTGGAAAATAGCCTGCCTTTTGGGATTTTACCTGCTGTTTGCACTGGTTTCGCAGTCTCCTGTAATCATTCCATAGGGTAGGGGAGGAAGTGGTTTTGCATGCTGCTCATTTTGTGTCTCTTTCATTAGGGAGAGGAGTTCCTTTGAGAGCCAGCGGGTGCTTCCTCCTTGCACCTGGCGAGTAGTTTGAGGAAAATGTCTGACCTGAATGCGCAGCAAGGCATTGGTGAGGAATCCTATAGCCAAAGCTACATCCTGGAGGGAGTAGAGTTTTTCCCAGTTTACTGCTTTGACATCAGTGAACAGGCAGGAGGTGTCATGGCAGGTGAAATCTCTGAAAGTTAGACATTTTGGGGACGCTTAAATTTGGATGCCCAAATGACGTAGGTTGGGAAGTGACCGCTGATGGAATCTGATAAGATACCAGCTTGAAGTATTCTGTCATCTCTGTTAGTTACTTTCCAGTCCAGCAAGCAGTGGTTCTGGGATCTAGTATTTTGTCTTGTGGGTAGGGTTATGGCTTGAGTGAGATTACGCTGCTTAAGTAGGTCACTGTACTCTGATTGCTTGGAGCTTAGCCACTGAAGTTTAAGTCACCTAACACCATACGTTCTCTGTGAGGGGAGAGCTGTTCCTTGCCTGACACCAGGTTAGTTAACCCCAGGATGCCCCCTTTAGGTAGGTTGTAGCAGCACCTGAGCAAGGTCTTTTTATTTGATCGTAGTGTAAGTTCAGCGATAAGCCACTCACTGGGGGAGTGGATGTAAGAGATAAGGGCTAAAGTAGCTGTAAGAGGGTTGCAAGATACAAGAGTACCCCTCCGCTTTTCTTTTTGCCAGGTCTATCATGTCTGAGCGAGGAGTAGCTGGGCAAGTGGCAATTAGTATCAGGGATGGACAGCTTGAGCCATCATTCAGTGATGCCAAGGACATTCGGTTTATAGAGTGACACCCACGCTTCCAGGTCTGCGAAATTAGCCATTAGACTGCAGATACTGAGGAAAGCAACCTTCAGCCCTGATGCGTTGGCCCATACTTGGTTGGAGTAGGAGATAGGAATGTTTAGGGGACCTGGGTTGTTCTCACTACTGCCACTGGCAGGTAACGTAGAGAACAGAGGATTATAGGCATAGCTTGCAATGACATGCCAAGGTGGCTTAATGGTTAGAGTGTTGAGGTAGGACCCTAGCAGGAGGCAGTCTCCGTTTGGGAGGACAGCTAAAAGAACAGGGCAGTGGGGAGTGTCAACCCACTGATCCACCTTATGTAGTGGGGCGTCTAGTTTGATGGAGGGGTGGAAACTGGCCAGTGTTGCTTGGTCAATGGCCAGGATTTGTGCACCAAGGTCAGTGCCCAGTAGCAGTCCTCCGAGTAGGGCTGCTTGCAGGATAAGTATGATAGGCTTCATTATGAGGAAAGTGGCATGGAGCTCAGGAAATAATGGCTGAAACAGGATGTTAAGCAGAAGGATGAGTACAGTGATGGCAGGACAGTTCACTAGAGGGCTTGGACAGTTTGAGAGAGCAGTAAGTGGCCTGAGGTAGAGGTGTATATGTCTGAGATGGGACTGATTAGAGTGCTGGGTGCTTGGGATAATGGAAGCTTCCAACTGACATTGAAAAGGGGGTAAGGTAGGGAGAGACCATGAGGCGGAGAGGGTGGGGGTGCAGGAATGGGCTGATTGGTTCCACCTGTCACTACTTCAATAAATGAAACACCACCTTTGGGTGGGAGGGTGGTTGGGGAGGGTAGGTGGCAAACGGTAAGCGGTGCTGCACAAAGCGTGGTGCCACACGCCAAGGAGCAGGTAGAAGAGGTTACCTTAGGCTGTGTCAGAGGAGCTGCTGCAGGAGAGGTGTAGCGGGCAGGGAAGTGCTCTGGGAAAAACACTGTCTGTCCTCACAATCCCCTGGGGTGTAAGCAGCACTGCACAGTGTCCAGCAGTTAGGAGCTGGGGAGAGAAGAGGGAGAGTTCAGTAGGCAGAGGCAGGGACGGACTAGGAGTAAACTTAGCTCGGGGAAGGGCAGATTATGGAAGTGTGGACTGGCAAACGGGAAACACTCAGTAGAAACTGCCTAGCCCACAAATACAGCAGTGCAAACCAACACAAAAAATGCAGCAGGGAGCATTCACAGTACAGAGTTGAGAAACAGCCTAGGGCTATGGAATAGAGAAAGTACACAAGATACAGTCCCTGTCTGCCATTTACACCAGCACTCCAATATCAGCAGGGAACTTGCCAGTGCTAATTTAGCCCTGTGAGATAGTTAATTCTACAGAAACAACATTGGCAGGGTTGTGTAAAAAACAGTGCTCTGTAAGTTCACTTAGCCACATAAAACAGTCATAATGCTACTATATGGTATATTCTGCTGTGATCTTACAGCAGTTATTTTCTTTATTATAGACCTGATTTAAATTCCAAAACTCAAAAAAAGTTAGCGTCTCCAGTATGTTACATTTCAGTAGTTAGTATGAGAGGGTGTTCCAAAACAAAGCGGTACTGAGTCACAGCAAAATTTTACAACAGCCAAAGAAAGAGGCCAGCTACCCGTACCTCAAGCAAGGGTTTAGATGAAAGGACCACTCTGGACCACGCTGATTTTAGCAAAAAAAACCTTTACTTACAAACAAAAACGCCAAACAGAGAGCACCCTGGCCATCCAACGTTTTGTGGGTCCTTCTCCTTGATAAAGTGTATGCACGCATGAATGCATGAAATGTTGGATGGCTGGACGGCTGAGTTTGTTTTTTTTGTTTGTAAGTAAAAGTTTTTAAAAGGGTACTGTCAGCTAAGCACTGGCTTTCATTTTTTCCCAAAACTCAGGTTAAAGAACATAAAAAAAAAAAAAAAGAAACTCCATAGACTTGTATTGAGCATGCCCCTGGACTCTCCCTAGTCAGATGTCACAAAATGTTGGAGCGCAGGGGCATGGCCAGCAACTGGGAAGTGGAAGGGATTGAGCAGTGAGCCCCTTGGGGGCAGATTAGATCCCTTTCCCTTCCTTTAGGGGCTACTTTTGAAAAATTAATCTTGGGTCCGGCCCGCTGGTACTGAGAGTTGAGGTGGTGGATGCCACACCTCACGCAATGCTGGCGACCCGGGTTTGGGAACAAGCTCAGGTTAGCAGGGGTGAGAGGGAGAGACCTGTCATCCCGCTCGTTGACTGCCCTCTGGCGGTGGCTGGAGGGCAGTATGGGTCAGGAGTCATGTGCCAATGTCATCACGTTGGCGGGGATGGGAGATGAGAGAAAAATGGAGCCTGGCAGGTTCCATGATGGCTCCTGTGTCCGCGTTGGTCGCCCAGTGCATCTGGATTGGGTTTATTTTGTGGGAGTGCCGGTACCTCCCTCCTGGACCTGCTGCAAGGGTGCAATCTGTGGGGGACTTACCAGGTTGGCGATATAGGGATACAGGAAGCCGGAAAGTGAGTTTTTCCAAAAGGAGAGACCGCAGCCACCTGCCAGGGCTCCCAGGGAGGATAAAATGTTATATGGCAAAAACATTTTTTTATCTTAGTTGCAGAGGAACTCCCATGAAGGTAAGGGAGCTTCCCGTTTGTTTTTAAATGCATCAAGAAAGGTTCTCTTTAAAGGAGAATTACACTTTTATTGTAAAGCACATATTTGTACCAGTATACCCTGAAGAAGGAGCTTAATACTGTGCTCCAAAACGTTGGTTTATAATGTCAGTATATCTTGCACTAATACTAGCTACAATGTGTTACACAATAAATGGTGTTATTTTTTGAGACGGGTGAGTGGGTTGTGTCCAATCTGAATTTCTGTCTGATTTGCCTTTACTGGATTCAGCCTCTTCCCCTAATAAGGTTTTCTTTTTACTCTGAGGTTGGCTGGGCTGGAGATTCTGACTGCTATCACCTTCCCCATTATGAGCCGAGGGGTGTGGGGAACTGATAACATTTTTATTATGCCTATTGTTGTTGGCACTACTCTCCCCACTTATTGGGGGGGGGGCAGGTGCTTTTCTAATTTATTTTTAGTACTGTTTCTTGTTCCCTCCCGCCCTTTATTACCAGAAGGGTGCAGAGGCTGGTCTAATTGTATACTGTTTGTTGTTGCTGCTACCACCCTTCACTTGTAACCTGACTGGTGTGGGGGGGAGCAGGTTATTACTATACTCAAGTCTGTTATTCATTCTGCCACTGTTCTTATAGTTATTCCTATTACTTCTCTATCTTTACAAACTCAACTGATATCATGCTATCTTATCCTGCTCCCTCTCATTCTACCTCTCTCCTTTTTTCCACCTTTATGCCCCTGGCCTCCCACCTTCACTGCCTGTACCTTCCTCTCCTTTCCCTACTTTACTCTTCCCCAACCCACTCAACTCCTATTAGCAGTGCCTGCTTTCCTACATGTAGCCCAATCCATTCACAGTGTCTGCACCTGGAAGCCATCCGGCAAATGCTCTCCCTTACTCCCCTCACTCACCACCCTACGTCACAAGGGCTTCCTCAATTTCATTATTATCTCGTTACTCCTTGTGGCAGGTGACATTGAGCTTTCTAGATTTGGGGATCTGTTAAAAGTTTGGGACGTGTGTGACACTCTAGCACCATGCTCAACTCAAATCACCTGTGAATTTGCTAGGTGGAGGCATTTTATTTAAAAGAATCCAATTTACGCAACACACTCTATGTAAGAGAAGCCACTACAGAAAATTCATTGTTAGATAGCGCTAAACCAAGGGAGTTCTCTCTCTGGTGTTTGGTGGTTCGGCTTAATTCACATTAGAGCTCTGATATGAAAACTAAGAGACCTCCTTTTTCATGGAAACAAAGTAAGGAAATAGCCACTTTAGTCAGAAAGAAATGTGTATGTTTTTAAAGATTTACCATGGTGGGGGTGCACTGGACTCTGTTTCTTGATACTAAACTTAGCTCTACTCCCCCCGGCCCCTCAGTTACCCCTGCTCTCTTCAAGGGGTTGAGAATCATCCATTCACACACCTGCAGCCTACTCCCACAACTGGATCAGTCAAGTCTGATGTCCATGAAATGAGCCTGATGTTCTGGTCATCTCTGAATTTCGGTTGTACCCGTAGATCAGCAGTGCAACCTTAGCCATTGCTGAATACACAGTGGCCTAGGTAGGACTGAGGCAAGAGGCTTGGGAAAGTTACATTGTATGTCTTCACCCTCCTCAGGTACAAGGTATTACACTCCTACTCTGCTCATTCCTCTCCTTCCCTGTCCCCATTTTCACAGCTGGGATCTACTGCTGCCCTGGTTCCAATCCAGACTTCCATCACCAAATATAACTGGCTATCCCCTTACAGGTAAAAAAAAAAAAAAAAGGCAAAATGAAAGCTCACTCCAACTCAGTCAACTTATCTCCGAGACCACAAAGCTTAGCGCAACATACAAAAACCACTCCTTTATTCATGGCTCCCTTCCTCCCATTCCCACCACACTGTGGAAGCTGGTACACTCCCTGATGCTCTCAGAGACCACTGCATGGTTTACTGTGTATGGAAGATCCTCTGGCCTTAGGTCCCTACTAAGTTCGTCCAGATATGGTAATTCGATCACTTTCAGACATGAATCCAAGGTCCACAGCCCTGTCAGGCTAGCTGGTTTTAAAGCCAGTATTTCAAAAATGTTTGATGATCAATCAGTTTGTACTTGTATAATGTTTTTGTATTTGTGTGTGAATTACTAATGTAGTCTGAATCTGTTAACTCTATGTAATTGATCGCAAGTAAAACAAACTGTAGCCAGAGCCGATAGGGCTGTGAAAAGCTACCAAGTGACCAAAGTTATACATGTGCATAGGAATTATTCAACGCCCGTGTGTAACATGGCCATCTCTTGGAGGTGTTGCAGTAAATTTTCAACATGGTCTTTTTGGGACCCCTCCTCATGAGGAGTGCCAGTGACATTTTGTTCACTTGTCCCGGAAGGTGATTTCACAGAGCGAATGCGCTATTCTGGACCACAGGTGCGAAAACACATTTTGGGAAGGTTGTGGAAAATGACAGCTGTACTGTTTTGAAGGAGGTATGCAAAAGGCAATGTTGAAAATGTGAAGTGAAATATTAAAATTAGGCAAAGTTAGGAAGTAGTAAAACTATACAACTTGTATAATAAACATGATCATGTTTTGGAAATTTTACCCAAATTTTCAAAATGGGCTTTTGGGACCCCACCTCATGAACAATGGCACTGTCACTTCGTGATTCGGTCCCGAAAGGTGATTCCGCGCAGTGACCGCGAAATCACCTTTCGTGACCGAGTAACAAAATGACAGTGACAGTTTTCACAAGGTGGAGTCCCAAGAACCCCATGTTGAAAATCTGGGGCAAAAATTCCAAAAAAATGGCTGATTTATCAGCATAAGTTGAAAACCAAATTGAATTATATTTTATTTTTTATTTAAATTTTGGTAACCGGGTGGGCCCACTGAGACCTTGACAGTCCCTTTTTCGGGGTGACCCGGGGTTAGTTACATGTACCTAGGGGAAAAAAAAAAATGCTTTGATATTTACAATACAGCAGAAAGTACATAGTGTATAGGTATAGACAGTACAGAGTATAATACAACATTTGCAACAAAGTGTACACATCTTTGTTAGGAATGGACATTCACATTTATCAAACCACACAGACAAGAGCAAAAACCAGTACTTGATTATCAGTCTTGTTGTCCCTACATCTCTTTTGACAGAGTTCCCTAAACATCGTCACCCTTAGCAGAATCCCACTGTTAGGCCTCAGCTAGGGCAGCAGCACTGAGACCCAGGGCTTAGGTGTAACTTCAGCCCTTTCTTGAAACCCGCAAGAGAGGTGCTATCCTACAACTCTTTCAGGAGATCGCTTCAGAGTTTGGATAAGGCTACCCTGGCTGACCTTGACCCAGGGATGTTTTGGCTCTTGCGATTTCGAGTAGTTTCTGATCAGTAGACCTGAGCTCTCTTCTATTAGTTTTGGAGGCAAGTAGGTCCTGCAGACTCAGGGGGGCATCAGGTTGTTGTAGCATATTTGCCAGGCACAGGGAGGGATATGCTGGACTGGCTTCGAGTGAAGGCCAGTTTAGGGCTTGAAGTACACTGCAGTGGTGCTCCATCCATTGCACCCCGGCGGTATACTGCCTGACCACATGGTACAAGGTGCTCAGATGCAGCCTTTCCGTTGACCTCAGTGTCTGGAGCATAGTTGCTCCATAAAACAGAGTGGGTAGGACTGTCCCGTTGCTGACTGCTTTTCTGGTTTCTTTGGTCAGGTAGGGATTCAGCCTATATAGGAGTCCCATTTTTTTGGTTAACCGCTTTTATAAGGTGGTTTATATGTGTCCTGAAGGAAATCTCCTGATCCAGGTACATTCCTAGGAACTTTATACTGTCCACTACTTCTATCCTTGTACCATTTAAAGTGGAGAGAGATAGAAGGTTTGATCTCTTTGGGCCGAGTTTTTTTGGACCAAACAGCATGGCTTTGGTCTTCTTGCTGTTTAAGACCAGCCTATTGGCCTGACACTATTCTTCAAGGGTTGCGAAGTCTTGATTCAGCTCTTGGTTAAGGGACCCCCAGCATTCCTCTCAGTTCTGTACAGCACTGCATCATCAGCATAGAGTGTGACCTTTGCCCCACCGCAGTGTATGGGTAGGTTATTGACAAACAAGGAGAATAAGACCCCTGTGGAACCACATCTGGTACTGGACGCTCATCCAATTTTGCACCGTTCCAGCAGACCATTTGAGTCCTCCCATGCAGGTAATCAGTGAACAAATTTAGGGCTAGTGTATCTAGACCTAGTCCCCTGAGGCATTCTAGCAGTAGCTGGTGGTCAACTAGATCAAACGCCTTGGTTAAGTCGATGAAGACTGCCCCAAGGAGTTGGTTCTGGTCCAAGGCTTCATACACATCGGTGGTGAAGCATAACAGGGCTGTTTCAGTGCCATGTCTCTTTCTAAAACCGTGTTGTTGATCTACCTGCAGATTATGCATTTCCAGATATTTGTTAACCTGTTGGTAGACCACCTTTTCCAGCAGCTTGTTTAAGGTACAGAGAATGGAGAGTGGCCTGAAAATTTCCATGTCCTCATGCATCCCACATTTCAGGATTGGGGTCACTAGTGCCACTTTCCATAGGGCTGGTATTTTTCCTTCCATCAAGGACCAGTTGAAGAACTGGGCGATAGGTCCTGCGATGACGGGGGCTCCAATCTTCAGCAGCTTGGGCTCAAGATTATCGTGCCCTGCGGCCCCTTCTGGTCTTAAACCCTTGAGCAGCTTTAGAACATCACCTACTGAGACCAGTTTTAGGTGAAACTCAGGGCCCGGGGGAGGGGGGCTCCCTGGACTCACTTGACTTCCCTGGCTTTGACTCGGGTTGCTGGTTTTGAACCTCTGGAGATCCAAGAAGAAGTCATTGAATGCACTGGCCGTGGCCTTCGAGGTGGAGAGAGGTACCCCTTTTGCCTTTGTTTCCCCAGTCCCTTTACTCTTACTTCCTTTTAGCAGCGAGTTTATATGCCCCCAAACTTCTTTAGATCTGACAGGTTCCTGGATTGCAGCCCATGCAGGTAACTCTTTTTGGCTTTCTTGAGCTCCCTTTTACAAGTGTTTCTGGCTTCCCGATATTTCACTCAGTCCTGGTGCTGGTTAGAGACCTCGAATTTCCCCCAATTTTTGTCCCTTTCCTTCATCTTATTCTTTAGAACTGGGTTAAGCCACCTGGCATCCTTCCCTTCGACTCTAATCTTTTTTAGGGGCGTGGGTTTGTTAGCTACTGATAGAAAATGTTTGGTGAAGTCCTCTAGAGCTTCATCTATATTAGGAGTATCTAGAGCCTGCATCCAGTTCACTTCTGATAAGGACTGAAGGAAAGATGCTTCAGTGAAGGCTGAGTACTTTCTGGACCAGAAGATTCTAGGGGACTGTTTAGGGCAGTTGTTCCTCCACACCAGAAAGACTGGCGTATGGTCACTAAGTGAGGCAGCACACGTCCCCACTATTTTGGCCCTGTCTAGGTTGGACACTGCTTATTTAGTTTTTGTTAACCGGGTTAGGTGCGCTGGCCAAAGCTGACTATTTTCAGGCACGACCCGGGAGAATACATACATAAAGTGAGATGAGATTATACAATATATAGTATATAGTACAGGTATTAGCACCCAATCAAGGGTGGTGTGGTTTCCTGTCTTTTGGTTGATCCGGGTAGGTTCTCTTATTAGCTGTGTTAGGTTAGCTCCCTCCAAGCAGTTCTTAACTTCTCCATTTAGCTTTTCGCTATAGCACGCTTACCTTAGATTCTTCAGTTCGTGGTTCGACTTTGAAGAATGCAGATGTGTCCCGGTCCAGAGAAGAAGATGGTGCAGACCTCTGGAGGCAAGTATGGGGTAAGGGGGATGTGTGAGGAGGTGGGTGCTCAGTGGGAGGGTGGGGTTGGGGGAGGGACTGGAGTGACAAGGGACCATTTTATTATTTTTTACAGGAAAAAACAAAACGAGTAAAGCGACAGCGAGACACCGTTTTCTAGTTTACAGGAAAACAAAACATTTGGGCACACTGGGTGGGCTCCCAGTGTGCCACAAGATGGGAGGGAGGGGTTATGCAGGATGCCGACATGGGGATTGAGCACCCCGATGTCTGCAGGGGGGGAGAAAAAAAAAAAAAAGGTAGGCACACTGGGGAGGGCTCCCAGTGTGCCACTTGAGTTGGTGGGGGCACAGAATGCCAATGGAGCTGGGGCGGGGAAGAAAAAAAAAAGGTAGGCACACTGGGGTGAGTTGCATGAGTTGGGGGAGGCACAGACAAATCTTTGGGCACACTGGGGTGGGCTCCCAGTGTGCCACTTGAGTTGGTGGGGGCAAAGAATGCCACGGAGCTGGTGGCAGTGCCCCATGTATTGTGACTGTGAAATTGAATGGGGAGAGAGCTACTGCCAGTAGCGTTGATGAAGATCACAACCTAGCGCACTGAATAGCGAGATGCCAGACTCCCTTAATTAGCACCGACCGCAACTCCGAACAGCTCACTGGTCCTAGACAGACACAGAGGCACATTTAATTCACCACTGCTGTAGTGTCTCGGAGTCCACGATGTGAGTCTGTGTGTGTGTCACCTGCAGGTCTTGGCAGCAGGCACCCAGGAGATTGGACATGATGGCTAAGTGAATGTTTGCTATGTCACGGCTCGTGCAGTATGTAGAATGTTTCTGGCAGGCAGCCAGAGACAGAATGAGTGAGAGAGAGAAAAAGTGTGTGAGACAGACAGAATAATAGCATCGCCGATATAAGCAAAAGAATTATTTGTGCCTGTGTCTCTCTGTCTCATGTCATGCCTCTCTCTGTCATCTGAACTTCAGCTATCTGTATTTCTGTGTCATTGGGAGCTCAGCTATCTGTGTTGTGTTGGGGTGAATGGCATTTTGCCTTTCACATGATGGCGCCAGCTGAACTGCGCATGTGTGCAAGTCACGCATGCTCAGTTACATGTCTGTAGAATCTTGGAAGTAACAGCAGAAATAGTGTGGCTGTTATTCGTGGCGTCCAATCATGGTTGAGGGGTTCAACCGCGTTGGGCTTTCGGAAGAATACTTCCAAAAGTCCAATGGAAGGTTCCACGATCGGCTATTTTTAGAGCTACAATCCGATCCCAATAGGACTGTAGGCTCCACCCACAGCCCTAAAAAGGACACCATTGCTCATCTTCTTACCAGTATAAAAATACAAACTGAAATTGAAATCCTTCTGCTGTGCATGCTAACCTCTCAAATACTAATTGGTCTTAAATTTGTGGCTGCCTATGATGCAGCACCCCTTCCGGTGACACCTAGCTCATACCCCTAAAAATGTAGCAAATCACCTTAAAGATTATTACAGTAAACTTTATAACTGGGAGTGGGTAGGGGCAGCATGGTGAAAGACAAATCCAAAATTTCCTAAATGGTATAGATTTACCTCACTTGACAGAAGCAGAGCATTTGATGATAGATAGCCCCATCACACTGGCAGAGGCAGAACTAGTTTTGAGGATATGAAGATAGGCAAATCTCCTGGCCCGGATGGTTTTAACACTGAATTCTTCAAAACGTTTAAATACCTCTTGGCCCCCCCTTTTGGTAAACATGTTCAATGCCAACGATGAGCTGGGGGACCTGCCCAATTCATGGTGATCAGCATTCATCACTGTGATTCCCAAACCGGGTAAACTGGCAGATCAGTGCGATTCCTATCACCCCATTTCCTTATTAAACGTAGACTCAAAAATTCTAACAAAACTCTTAGCAAACCAGGTCAACGAAATAATGCCTAGGTTAGTACACCCAGACCAAACTGGCTTTGTACCCCAGAGGCACACTGCAGATAATATCCGACAGTACATCATTCAGGCAGGGACGAAGGCCAAAGAACGACAGGCAGCAATAACCACCGATGCTGACAAAGTTTCTGATAGGCTCCACTGGGATTTCCTTTTTGATTAAATTCAGTTTTGGGGACACCTTTTTGAGCTGGATCCAAAATATTTACTATCATCCAACAGCAAAGGTCAAGGTAAATGGCAGTCTCAGACCCCCTCAAAACTGCTAGGGGAACAAGACAGGATTGCCCACGCTCCTCTATCTTGTTCGCTCTTAATATCGAACTGCTGGCAGTTATGGTGCAGGAACACCCCTCTCTGGTGGATATTACAATAGGAGGGATGGAAAACCAGATTTTCCTTTATGCTGACAACATGATGTTGTATCTGAAACACCAGTCCAAATGTTCCCAGTGTTCAGGCAGATTCTACAGGACTATGGAATGGTTTGGGGGTTCAAAATTAACGAGGGGAAGTCAGAAGTAATTCTAATAAGTGGAACACTCACCCTTGAGTTACAAGGCCTAATTCCCTTTAAGTGAGTGCAGATGCAGTTCCGTAGTCTGGAAACATACATTCCAGTTGGGTATAGGGGATTGTATCAGGCCAACCATGGTAAATTGCTAGCAGAGGTCTTTGCAGATCTCAAATGGTGGGAACGCTTACCCCTTTCCCTTTTTGGGCGAATTGACTCTATCCAAATGAACATCCTCCCCAGACTTCTCTTTCTTTTCCAGACATTGCCCCTTCCCACTCTAATGACTGATTGGTCAAAGATAAGCAATGCCCTACATCATTATATCTAGGGTGGGAAGAAAGCCCAAGTAAATTGGGAGGGCATGCAGAGGCAAAAGCAAACAGTGGTGCAGGTATCCCAAATTTAAAACTTTAGTACCAGATGGCCCAACTGTTACCCTGGATAGCGCATAAAAAATGGGTGGGAGATGAGGCCTGAACCATAATGGAACAATTTGACAATGTGGGATACTCCCCAGGGTTGTTATTTGATTCCACCTTGAGCATCTGATCGCTCACTCATCCTCTAATCCCTGGCTCTAGCAGTTGTATCTAAATTGGCGCACAGTGCATCAAGACCTTCCCCACTCCTTAACACCCTATACTCAAATAACAGGCTGTTTAGAGATCCCCCCCAGGACTGACGCCACCTTCACTAGGTGGCAGAGATTGGGGCCAGTTAGATTCGTACAAGTTTTGCAAAATGGTACTATTAAATCATCTGCTCAGCTCCAGACAGAGTTCAGTCTCCGACAATCAGACTTTTTACGATATCTGCAGGTTACACCCTTCCTGAGGGAAGGAGACAGGCTACAGGCACCTCTGACAGCACCCCACCCCCTGACAGAAATCAATGAAAGGGCAACAGAGGTTCCCCTTCAGAGAAAATGTATTTCTCTTCTCACTCAGTGTTATATACAGAGTGGGGGAGTGGGAGGCCACCCTCTTGCCAGATCCCATGGGAATCAGAGATGGGAGGTGCTCTAACTGAGACTGAATGGTAGGTAGTGTGAGAGGGGGTGTTTCGATCTTCCTCATCCAAGAACAGGAAGGAATTTCACTGGAAGATGGTGAGTCATTTTCTTACCCCCTCCTGTACTAAACATTATACGCAGAGACATGGTGACAGGTGTTGGAGAGGGTGCAGGGCACCTGGGACACCTTTTGATATATTTTGGGAGTGCCCGATCATTCAGCCATTTTGGTAGGAACTGGCTCCTAGGCTTAATACTATGGCAGGCATTGCTGGACCCTGGATTTCAAAACCCTGATGCTGGGCATCTGGCCTCTGGGGAGATGCTCTAACAAGCAAAGAGCCTTTTTGGGCATTTTATTAGCTGCAGCTGGTAAGACTATTACACGGTGTTGGCTATCTAACCAATGTTCAACATTGGAGGACTGGGTAGAAATAGTTACGAGTTATTTACCACCTGGAAAAACTGATGGCGGATCAGCACCTGCAAACAGACACATTTCTAGGGATCTGGTTTCCTTTCATGCACCTTACTGAAAAATTAGAAAGTAGGTTGATTTTATCTCACCAGGCAGTTGGCTACTTAAGAGGTCTAGGGGTCAGACGTACGGGCTTGTTCCTTCAGTATATGGGTACAGGAGACTGGTACGAACAGAATGTCACCTTTTTTGTTGTTTTTCTGTTTGTCTTATTGTTAATTACCTAATCATGATAGCCCTAATTTTCCAGGATTACTCAATATATTAATACAGTGACGGCATACCTGTTTCTACCTTCTTTGTGTTCATTGACTCAGGGCTACTAGACCTTGCTTTCTTTTCAGACAATGGTTAAGATGCTCCCGAAATGTTCTGAGGATGGACAATCTCAGCACAAGACAAGTACACAATCCTCAGAGTACTGGACTTTATCCAGGTCTTTATTTTCACAGTATGGGTATAAATGGGATCTTTTGGACTTCAGTCTTACAGTAACAGGGGACACAGGAATCTCTGTAGTATTTCTGGAGTGTACTAAATGTACTTGGTTATACTGGTCATGAAATAAGTTAAAAAACAATTGTGGCTGCCTGGGATACCCTAGCCCCTCTAAGGAAGTTCCAGGTTGACAGGTTTACACCGGATCTCTGCCGAGTTAATTACCTGCCTTAAAGCAAGGGATTCAGCTTGACACTCCCATGAGGCATCTGGCACACTGGCAGACCTAGCTAGGTACAAGTCGCAGGTAATGCCTGTGCCAAAGCCACCCAGCTTGCTAAAGTAAAGTATTCTGCTTTCACCCTTAAGAATATTATCAACCATTCCTCTACGCTCTGGAAAGTCATCCATGCCCTCTTTGAGCTTCCCCTCCAGTCCACGGCCCTAGTCCTCAAACTAGGGAGTATGACATTTACTGACCCTGCTGATATTGCTTTCTCCTTCAATCATCTGTTTTCCACTTGTGCCCTCTCACATCTCCCCATCTCCCCCTCCTAACCACTTCCTTTCTCTATGCCCTACCTTAATCTTACTCTTTCTCCTTCACCTCTCTTCAGCCACCTTCAAAGGTCACAGTCCTGACAGGCTAGACCCCCGAGTTTCTCAGGCTGTTGGTTCCTGCTGTGGCATCACCTAGCTCTGATCTCCTAACTCTCTTCTTCCACTTTAGCATAGTCCCTGATGCTTGAAAAAGGGTTACATTTATTCCTCTACCTTAAGGGGGGGTGACTCCCCGGTCCTTGGCAACTACCATCTTATATCACTACTATCAGCTTTGGCTAAACTTCTAGAACATCTGGTTGTCTCTCAACTCTCCCCCTTTCTGGACTCCTCGTCCTCTCTCACCCTGTTTCCAGTTTGATTTCAGGAAGTCCAACTCAACAGTTTGCTCACTCCAATCTGGTTCATAATTTTCCTAAATGAATTCCGCTCCTCGAATATACCCATGTATGCGGATGTCACAGTGCCTTTTGCCTCAGGACCCTCTGTCCCTGACCTGGCTGTTCAAGTACAGAGGGGGTTTACCAATATCCAAATCTCTGGGGTTGGGGGGAGCGTGGCCTGGTCATGAGCACAGATGGACGATTAATCACCTCTTTCTTTCCTCCCATATCGTACATCCTCTGCTATCTGACAGGTAACCCATATATATTTTGGTTTCTTTTGACATGTATAGATTGCCCTGACTCTAGCTTCCTGACAGTGTGTGTTTTATTCTAGTCATGTGTGTTTTATTCTCCATAGCAGCAGAGAGCTCAGCAGTTTTGGTGGGAGACGGGTGTGTGACGCACTAGGCCTACTGTACACAATGGTGGCTTCAGCTCCTAAGGCTACCACGCAGGAATCCCCCAGATGGGCAGGGTAATTTCCATGTTTGCCCAGCTATGTCAAGCTATGGCATGCCTCATACTGGCCACTGGGAATATTCAGTCTGATATCTGAGGCCTGGGTCACTGGCTGGAAGTGGCAAAAGGATGGACTGCAGCCCAGGAAACCACAGAAGACAGTATCATTAAGGTCCAGCAAAGGCAGCAAGCCAGAGAGGTCCATTATCTCAGGGACAAGGTCAACGATCTTGAAAACCGAAGCCGCCAAAACAAAATCAAAACTGTGGGCTTCCTGAAAAGGTGGAAGATCTTAACATGATCCATCTTTCTGCATGGGTGATCCCAATTATTCTCTGCATCTCTTGTGAAGCCCCCACAGAGAAAGAGTATGCCCGCTCCCTAGCCCTAGCCCCAAAGTATGACGAGAGGCTACAGCCCATTCTTATGAAGCTGCTGAGATTTCAAGTGAAAGATGACATCAGTGGTGAACAAGAAGTATAGGAACTCCAACACTGGCACAAATGGAAAGCAGAATTAAGGTCCTCACTCTGAAGGATAACTCTTTGGACTCGAGGGGTTGTTGGACCTTTTTCTGCTGTGTACATCTATGTTTCCATATTTCATTCAGTCCAGATACATGTGTATAGATACTGGTGCCCCAATCAGAGATGTCAAAGTATTTCTAAAACAAATTAAATTGTTCTGCAAGTCAAATTTCATGATGGAATCCACTGATCTCAGGTCATAGGCCAAAACATTGTCATTATGTTACTGTTGTAATTTCATTTCAAATATCGTAGGAAGAAGTACAGGAACTCTGTCCCTGCTACAAAAAAAGGCACAGGAACCAAGTTCCTGTGCGTTTCTGCTCACTTTCATCACTGGATGACATCTTACAGGTGAAATGGGAAGGTGGGCCACTTCAGCGGCAAAGACACTCAATTCATTTTTGTTTTTGGAGACTACTCTGTTGGAACTGTCTCAAGAAAGGAAGGCATTCACAGATTCACGCATGAGACTTGATGCCCTGGGTCTCCCTTACAGCATGTGATACCATGCGACACTATGGGTCACACACAATGATGTTCCTCAGAATTTTACAACCCTGAGGCTGTTGCCCAATTCCTTATCTCTCTTGACCCCACCGTGGCTGTGGATGGTAGTGAATGGGGTTGTGCCTCAGATAGGCCAATCCCTATAGAAACTACGCCCAAGTGATCCTTGCCAAAACAGCCCCAGGGCGTAGAGATGGAGCCAAAAACCTCGCAGCTGGCTGATGATCACTGGCAGCAGCAGCCATCTAGTAGCTGCCGAGGAGCCCTCACAAACAAAAGAACCAAGTTCGGTGGAAGAAAGATGACCCTTCTCAACACAAATCCCACAGTGCCAGACTGGCTGCATCGTTCGGGGGTCTACTAGACCACAACTGATCTGGGTATGAGCTTTGGCTTAGTGACTCTGGTCTTCCCCATCATCATGCAGAACGAGGATAAAGGACATGGCGGGTGTGTACACACACACTCACACGCACGCACCACCTGAGCATGTCTACAACCAACAGACACTGAACAGAGACATAACCATTATGTGCTGCACTTAAAGGGAGCACACTGTTCAGAGGTGTAATGGTCTGTCTGGTTGACACATGTGCTATGGTACAGGCTCCATTCATATCAGTCAAAACACAGTATTCATGGACAATGCCTGAAGAAACAGCAAACACTGTGCCCCCTCAGACAAATGACTTGTGGCCATTGCAGAGATGCACTGGGCAGTAAAGGTATGCAAGTTCACAGATGACCTGTGAAGTGGGAGGTGTAATGGCATGAGCTGTCTCCATGGGTTCAAACAGAAGCACCATCCTTATGGACCCAGCCACATGAATTTTCACCATTGAGGTTAGTGCAACATATCTGTCACCTGGTCATCTTACTTAAACTTGTATTAACAGGCTAAAATAAGGCTGGACTTTGCTACATTTGATGAGTATTTCTTTAAGAGTGGCTGATTTCCGTCACCCATCGCAGCTCCCTCACCCTCCTTCCTAATCTTTCGCACCTGACCAGTCAGCCTGTGGTCACAGCATGCAAATACAGGGATTGATTAAATGGTTCAAAGCAGCAGAAAGATCCTCATCCTCTATCCTTTGCTTTCACTGCTGTGCTCCAATGCCACTATACTCACCCCTGTAGTGCTTTGTGAGCACCCAAGGCACTACTGAGGGGAGAAAACAAGCTTTTGGGTATGGTAGTGAAAGCAGGAAAAGGAGGACCTTCACGTTATGTTAAACTGTTTAATCATCCCTATATTGGCATGCCAGGACCATGGAGTGACTGGCTGGAATTCTAAGAACTAGGTGGGATAGAGGAGGAGTGGAGATGGGTATGGTGGCTTTTAAAAGGGTGTCTGTTGGCTGATAAGTGCATTAGAATGGGGAGACTGCTGGCCCGGTGGCGCGGAGGGTTGAGGCGCTGGACACCACACCTCACACTACGCAGGCGACCAAGGTTTGGGAGTGAACTCGGCGCAGGGGATCGGCAGGGGAGGGTTGAGGATGAGTGCCCTTGTGGTTCTCTCCTCCCCGGGGTAGAAGGGGTGGGATGTCCTGGCGAGCCAGCAGCCCCCAGTGGAGACCGGGGGCACTGCAGCAAGCCGGGCAGCACATAATCAGCTTGGCTGGAGGAAGCCCTTACCCCTCCCCGGAGAGGACAGCTTGCCAATCGGCAGCTCCATCCAGCTCCACCCCCCCCCATTGCCGACCTCCAACAGCCCAGACTCGTTCCCGAATCTGGGTCGCCGGCGTGCCGCAAGGCAAGGCATCCAGCGCCTCAGCCCTCAGCATCACCGGGCCGGCCTGTACATTTTTTTTTTTTTAATTTCTATTTACTGTTTTCTTTACTGATGCCTCTATCTTTATAGTGTACTGAACCCTGGCTATTAATACTGCACATTAATTGAAAGCCCATAGCATCCCCTAGTGGTACCATGAACTATCTGAACATTTGCAATTATTTGTCCTCCTCTGCCTCTATTGCCCTCTCCATCTGCTCTGTTCCGCCGATGAGGGATTGCTAGAAGTTCCCAGGGTCCGTTTGAAGACCTCAGGGGCCAGATCATTTGCTTTTGTGGCTCCGACCCAGTGGAACTCTCTTACCTCGTTGGATGAGGAAGTGCCTGACCGCTGAATCCTTTAAATCTGCACTCAAGACATATTTGTTTAGTTTAGCATTCCCTGAAGATTGCTAGCGTTGACTGCCCTTTTTATTAATAATTTTTAATCTTTGCTGATAATTTAATATTTTGGGTTTTGTATTTCTGTACAAGCGCTTTGGTTCTGATAGAAAGATGCTTTTCTACAAATAAAGATAACTTGACTTTAAATAAGCCATGCAAAGAATTTTTTTCATTGGCAAACATTATGTTTTATTTAAATGTTACTAGTATCATGTAGTATTAGAGCTTTAGTGCCTTGCCCCCTTCCTGAGTTTGGGTAGGAATACAGTACATGCAATAAATGATTAATTTATTTAAATTATTTGAAAATCTGTAAGTGTGTCAGTTATTTTAACATGGTAAGCCCATTTTATATAAGCAATAAAGCACTCCGGGGACATTGGTGGTACTAGGTTTCCCCCATGGTCAGGGGGGCCTAAAGGCACTTGACTTCGCCTTGTGCCTCACTACACCCCTGATCATGGGGGAACCTAGTACCACCAATGCCCCATTGTGCCTTATTGCTTAAGTCCCTGCCAGCCACCAGCACTGCGCCTGCTGCCTGGCCCGGATCTGGAAAGATGATTTTTTTTAAGCTGTTGCAGTCAAATCTGTTGCCCGTCCCAACTGGACCAGACCTGCCGACTTAGCTGCCCTTCCTTCTTCCCCCCTCACTGTACCTAGACTCAAGCCACACTACTAGGCTGCTAGGGCTAGACCACCCCATCCATCCATTTCTGTCTGGTCCGCTGTACACTTCAATGAAGTTGTCAGAGCAACTTCACTGCTACTAATTGACAAAATGTCGATTTAACGCACAATTTACAGCAGACTTGGCAGTAAAGCAGACTTGCCAGTGAATAAGTGAATAGGACAGCAGTCAGAGGACACACATCAGAATCTGTACTGTCAACTCGAAGTGCAGCAGACACGGACACAGAACCAGCCATCCCCATGATGGTCTTCCACCCCGAAAGTCTCAGTCATGCCGATACGTTCTCCCAGCAGATAAAAAAAAAGATTTACCACACTTGAAGTGGAAAACAGCAACTTCACTAAGTTGCAGTCTGTCATGTGGCAGCTGAGCAAGCTGGCACTACAGTACGGCATCATCCATATGCAGAATATGTCTCCACAGTAGAGGGCACCCAGCAGTCATGGGCCCTACGAACAAGCATACTTTGAGTTATGGTAAATCCATCTGGTACCTGATGCACAGTACATCACTCATGCAAAATGACGTACGGCATATCACTCATGTAAAAGTTAACCTTGAACTTGACTGACATGTAGAAAAGAGTTCGCATAACCACAACAAAAGTTATGCTTGTTGGCACAAAAAAAAAAAATCACCCTGCCACTCTCTTAAGAACTTTCTTTTTAAACATTGTGACATTTATATGAATCTTCAGCACATATTACCATACAATCACAATGTAGGATGTTCAAGGCAGGAGCTGTGGAATGGGCATTGTTGAGCATCCAGTGGTCCACATATTGACAGCCGATACCAGTGCTGCTCTAGGGTTTGCTCAGCAGGCAGCATGGGTGCTTGTACAAATGCTGGGTGGCCCTCTTACTCGCACCCTGCCCAGGAGTTAAACACCAAACCTTCATGACGTGTATAACACCTGCCAAGATATACCGAGTCTCTCTTTTTTCTCCCCCCAGTGTCTGTGGTGTAACTTTATTAGTAGTAGTATTTCAAACACATGCAAATTTAGAACATTAGTTCTTTTGCTTAAAGTAAAGGTGTAAGTTCCCATTACTAAGACTTTGGGTTTCACAGCCGCTACCCTGGGCCAGTGATAGCCCCTCTGTGCCAACAGTAAAAATTTTAATATGTTCTGTAAGGTTTGGGAAGGGATCATAACTCTGGCTGAGCTACCGGCCAGCTGATCCCTCCCCACTTCCTAGTCTGCCCGCTCCGCCCCCACGCTCCTCCATTGTCGTGACATTTAGCCAGGGAGAGTAGTGACGCCACCCCCATACAAGTATATGGGGCCAATTTTCTGAACGATTTACACACTTTAGATTGTTTGTTAGGGAATAAGTGCACCACTTGACTAATAAGGTTCCTATTAGTCAAGTGGTGGCTTTCATTTTTCGCAGCTTTGGTGTCCATACAAAAAAACTAATTGTCAACAGCCTGAAAGGGTTCAATGCAATTTCACTAGGTATATTTATGGTTTTTATGACACTCCTTATGATGTCAGACTAGAGATTCTAAATCTAATGTCCCTACAAACCCATAGATTAAGAGGAGATTTACTTCTTTTATATGATATTTATTTATTTAGTTTTTGTTGACCGGGTAAGTGCACTAGACAAACCCTGCCTATTTTTAGGCACGACCCGGGGGAGGGGGATACAGATGAATGCCACCTGACCTTGAATCAGATTAAGCTGTTGGTGGTATTTTGGTTTTTTTTTTAGTGAATGAGGAAAATTTGGCCAGGACACTGGGGAAATTCCTCTACTTCCTGCTTCCTGTGAGCAGGGGGGGGACCCATTTTCCTGTGGGACCAAGATGGTGGAGGAGGAGGTTGTGTGTTTGGTGGAAGGGAAGGCTTCACCTTTCATTGCATCACAAGAGGAGGCCCTTCAAGATGGTGAAATCGAAACAGAACAAGAAGAGATTTATCATAAAGCAATGGGATTTTCAGAGGATGATCGTCACAAAGTTCCTATGTTACAAGACGCCACTACAGCAAATTTACAGACCTCTCTACCTCAGGAGAAACTCCTTGCTTTTAAAACATCTAACTCGGCTGTGCATCTGGCTACTGAAGGTTCTTATGATAAACAAAGGGGTTCTGGTGATTCCTTCTCATTTATCTCTGCTTCTAAAAATTTGACTTTGCCGCTCCAGGGAACGCAACAGGCTGGCAGTATGTTCGTTGCTTCAAACGAATGCCTAGAGCCTCATACATTGTTACGTTGCCCTTTGAGTTCACAGTCTTCTGCTCAAATACATCATGTCTCAGCTATGCCTACAGATATAACTATTTGTGAAGTTGGGAAACCTAATGTGGAGGCCTGTAAGGGTGCAGATAACTTTGGGACAGTTAAGGAGCTTAGTGCGGTAGCAAAAGTAAGCGCTCAGCTGCCGCCCACTTTAGAGACACTCCCGGTCATGATTACTGCAAACGCTGTCAGTGGAACAGCGGCTAGAATTGTTGCAAGTGCTTCTGCAAAGCAGGGTTTGTTGGAACTAGTGTCTCCTGCTACGCACTGTAATAGTACTAACCCTCTTAACACACAGCAGGCTGGCACTTTTAACGCTGTTTCAAACAAGTGCCTACAGCCTTTATCATCACAGCAGTATGAAGGGGAAGGATTTAAGTACTATCATCAAACAGACACTGCGGGTGAAAAATGAAAGTTATAAATCTGTAGAGGTCTTACATACTGAATCCACCCCGCTTAGTAAATCAGCAGGGTTTGTGTTTCGGCAACAAGTTACTGGGACATTTATACCTCCTACAAAGGAAGTTATTTTATCCCCCTGATATTATATATCAATCCACGCCAGAATCTCAAACAGGGGTTACGCATTTCACCTTTCCAACTAGACCTCCTCTTAAACAAATTATAAAAGGAACTGAATCCTATGTGCCTAAAGCCTCTTCTCAAATGTCTGTATCTGAGACTGTTTCTTCACACTCAATATCGGAGTCCTGGTCACCAGGGAAAGCCTTACCTGGAGCAGGATGGAAACAGGCCTCATCAGGTACCTGGGTTCCTGACCCAACATGGGAAACTGATTTTACTTTTTCTCAAAATTCACCAGTATGGAAACCTGGTGTTCAAGCCGATACTTCAACTAAACCTGTGGAACTTAAGATTCAGCCAGGAGCTCTGGAGCCTTCTTTTATTAACAGGCCTATGGATCAACAAGCACCTCGGCCTGAGACTCTTGAAGGTACTAAGTTTGCCTCTAGAGCTATTCCACCACAAGAAGAGAGCGCTCCACCACCATCTCAAAAGCCTCTCATGTCCGAACTTTTCTCTACAGCTAAAAGAGAGGCGGCTTCAAGAAGGAATGCTGTTCGCATTCTTTATAAAGGGGGTTTGGAGAATAGACCCGATAGGCATTATGTGGGGAAAACTTTGTTAAAGGATTCACTTCATTTCTCCCCTAAGGATGTCTTTGCCTTTATAAATATATAAATATATCAGGGGAAGATAATTTTGACGCAAGTTTCAGGTCTGCACATGCTCTTAATCTTTTTTGGGATAGATATGGGCAAGTAAAGTTTTCACCACTATGGGCTCCTTTCTCGGTGATTCCTTTAACAAAACCTTTAATAAAATTTGTGACAGTTATGTTCCGTAATGAGGGTGTGCATGTAGAAGATATTACCTTTTGGCTTTCACAGAAATGTGAAGTATTGAATGCTCCAGATCCTATCCTAGATTCGGAACAATTTTGGACAGGGGGGTGGAAGTATAAAATTAAACTCAGACAATCAGAATCACGTATAGAACACATCCCTAATTATTTCCTATTAGGAAGGGATAGAGGGGTTTGTTTTTATTGGGGGCAGCCTAGAGCATGCTATAAGTGTGGCCCTAGGACTCTATCTAGTGTGTGTGATCAGCCCCGATGTGACAACTGTGGGGAAGTGGGGCATGTCACAATGCAATGTGCAAATCTTTCCAGATGTGACTTATGCTAGGAATATATGGACATGTGTTTAGTGAATGCCCCTGGGCAGCTAAAAACAAGGACACTTGTATCAGTCCAGATTTGCTGATTCAAAAAGGCCAGGATGCTGCAGGTTCCTCCCCCCCCCACCTCCCTCTGCATCTCTTTCTCCCCCTCACCCTCCCCCATGGAAGGAATGGGGAGGTCTAAGGCTCCCCCTTTGACACAATCATTACTTTCCAAACCACAGGTGCTTGAAAAGGCAGTAGTGGTAGCCCCTTGGAAGGCTGAACCCAGTACAAGTATCCCAGAAATTTTACAGTTGGCACCGGTTTGTTATACTGAACCTGTAGCTTCTAAACAGGAGCAGGTTGCTGGTGCCCCTGTTTCTCCCCTACCTAGGCGGAGGTTCTTGCGGAACTTGCCACTCAAATCTCCCCCCTTACGGTTGCTGTTGAAACAAGTAATTCTTATGCAGCATTATTTACCCCATGGGGGGAGACGGATATGGATTTGGGAGACCGATTCTCAAAAGTCCTCAGTTTCTACCATGTCTCAAATCATAGATAATTATAAAGAGAAAAAAAAGAAAGAAAGAACTGATGGAATACTTTTTCTAGATATTGCCACATGCTGTTAGTCTGGGGATCTTTGAACACCCACAGTTTGTTAAATGTTAACAAAAAACAAGCTTTGTTTCAATTAATGTATGATTTAAAAATTCTGTTATGTTTGTACAAGAAACCTGGATGCAGTCTATTGAACAGTTATTAGCCTTTAAACGGGAATGGCCCTGGGGACCCTCTTATTGGTTGTTTGGGACTGACTGTGCGGATGGTATTGGCATTTTATTCAATTCCTTTCAGCTTTCCCTTCTTAATTTAATTGACCTTATTCCAGGTAGGGTGATGATTCTGGATGGTAAATGGCTGAATTCTACCTACAGGTTTATTAATATCTATAACCCTCAGGGTAAAGCGGATAGAGTGGCATGCATGAAAGCAGTTCAGCCTTTTTTAGTCACCACTGCAAAAGTATTATGGGGGGGGGGTAATTTTAATTGCTGTTTGTATGGAACATCTCAGCAGCATAAAAAAAATTCATTGCGATTCCCATGCTCTGGCTTCCATCATAAGGATAGCAGGATTGGTGAATTGTTTTTCTTACTGCACACAGGGACCCAGGGTGTCTTTTATGAAGGGAAAATTGCATACACTTATTGATCATATGTTAGTATCTCCATCCGTACAGGTAAAGACTTTTAGTAAAAACCATGTGAATTTTCAGATCATCTCTTTTTGATTTGTTCTTTGTCTTTAGGTAATTTATCAGATGGTCATAAAGGGAGATGGAAATTAAATACATATATTCTAGATTCTTTTCACATAAAGACAGGAATACAGGCTTTATTAAAGCCCCGTTTGTCTGCAGTTTTTTTATATATTGATATAGGAGCCTGGTGGGCAGATACCAAATTAGACCCGAGTAAGTGGTTTAAAAAACAAGGGGTTTTAACTAAAGGCCACAACTTTTTAATATACTTGTCTCTTAGGCAGCAGCTGCAGAGAGTGATTACCTTTTCTTATAATACCAAATTTGATTATTCAAAACAGATTAAGCAGCTGAAAAATGATACGAGACTATATCAGTATGACAGGGCCAAGACTTTGCAAGCAATTCTAGTAAACGCTACACGCAAGACCCCTACTGGGGATCCCTTTGATGCATGCAAATCTTTAAGGGATTCATCCACTATTGATTATCTGTATAATGCAGGTGGGTCACATGCCACCACATTAGAGCAGTTAAAAGATTTAATAGAACTACATTATCATTCTTTAGAACCAGATTCCTCCATTAAGGAGGATTCTATAGTATACTATTTAAGTTCGGTTAACATTTCTTTGGTTTCCACTGAGGTGATTCAGTTATCTAGGTCTATTACCAAACAGGAAATCTTAGAGGTTATTTAAAAATTGAAGCCTAACATTTCCCCAGGGATAGATGGGCTCCCTAATCAGCTTTATAAAATTTTTGCAGAAGAATTTAGTGATTGCTTACTACATTTATTTATTTATTTTTTAGAAACTAATACTATTTTTTCTTCCTTTACTGAAGGCCTTTTGATACACCTGTTTAAATCTGGAGATAAGGCTAATATTAAAAACTGGAGGCCTATTACTTTACTAAATACGGATTATAAATTTTTTTCCAGTATTCTTAATAACAGATTGAAGGCTTATGCTGAAGGTGTAATTTCTTCTTATCAATTTTGTAGTATTCCCAATAGATGGATCCAATCAGCTTTAATGATTTTAAGGGATGTCATGGAGTATTTATCTTTGGCTGGAAGATCTGGGTGTATTTTGATCGCCGATTTTGAGAAAGCATTTGACAGAGTGTATTTACCTTATTTGTTTTTAGTTCTCCAAACATATGGGTTCCTGCAAAGATAATGGATATAATCAAACTATTATATCAACACAATACAGTTTTTCCATTCTTAAAAGGCTATATTGCCAAAAGTTTTAGGATAAAAACAGAGGTACGTCAGGGTTGCCCTCTAAGTCCACTTTTATATGTTTTTTCATTGGATCCCTTTTTGCAGACCTTAGTTAAAACCACACAATGGACAGGGATAACAGGTGATTTCTTTACAGATCAGCTTTATCTGCAAGCTTATGCGATTTAAATTTATATTTTGCAGATATATCTCAAATTCCTAAATTTTTAGAAGAATTTTATTCTTTTTCATTAGTTTCAAATGCAAAAATAAATCTGCAGAAGACTAAAGGCCTACTGATTGGGGCAATTGGTCCTGCTGAGATGATACAAAATGGTATCAGTATCTCTCGAACTCCACAAAAAAATTTAGGAATATTATTTGGCCCTCAAAATTTGCCTGCAGAGAATTGAACTTTGGCACTAGAGAAAGTGGAAAAAAAAGTTAAGAGATGGAAACAGTGGAAATTTTCTAAATTGAAACGTATTCAGATTTTGAGACAGTTTATTTTACCTTGTTTGCAATATGTAGCAATGATTTTTCCTCTTCCACCACAGTTTGAAACAAAGACCTATAGCATTTTTTTTCAAATGCTATGGGGGAATAGACTGAATCCAGTAAAATGGCATTATACTTATTTAAGGAAAACATTAGGGGGTTTAGGGATGACTGATCCTATTACATTTTTGCATTCCTTATTTTTTATAACCACTGTTAAGAGGGGGGCTTTCTTCAGTAGTAAGTTTAAAAAATGGGTGGATGGATAAGGTGTTGGGAAGATATTTTCAAGCTTGGAAGATTTTAGCCCCGAAATTAAATTCCCATGTCTGTATTCCTAACTATTTTAGACCTGCAGCACATTAAACTGTATAAATGGCAAATCACTAGAGACATGATTAAGGAACATAACACTCAGTCTCTATATTCCTTAGTGATGGAAGCAATTAATCCGCAAGTTCCTTCTTTTAAAAATTGTCCTACTTCATTTAATACTAAAATATTGGCACAGCTTAATAATCCTAGATTATCTCCACGTCAATGGGAAACACAATGGTTGCTTTCATATGGTAGATTAAATGTTGGAGATGTGAAATATAAGGCCAAAGAAAAGAAATTGTCCTTATATGGAATGCATAAACATAGAAGAAACTATGGAACATTTTCTTTGTTCATATTCTATAGGTTTGTGGAAATATTTGGCCAAGCTATGGAAGTTTTCTTGGTTACAGTTTCTTACGTATGATATTCTGGTTTTAGGAATTTATCCATTACCTTTAGCTAGTTTTCATAAGGATACTTTATCTCTATTTTTTTGCTGTATACAGTATTTTTTATGGCACGCTAGATGTCAATGGGTGATCTATCAGTGAAAAATGACATATGAATGTTACAGCATTTTGGTTGCAAATGAGCTTTTAAAAATTTATTTACAAGATATGAAGGTGGTTTATGCACGTAAAGTTAATAAGTGGTGGCAGGATTTTACTCACTTTATTAAATATAAATAATTTACTGTTCATATTAAAGGAAAACTACACCCAAAACTTGAAAAAATATATGTTGTGCAGAGTGTTTTAATTTGTATGTGAAGTTCTAGTGTTTCCTTCCCTCTGACTGGTATTAGAAGTTTTTCCCAAATTAGCCTGCTAGCTTTATGCTAGTTTCACGACCCTTGGGAACTTCATACCTGATAGTGTAATTGTATTTCTTGTTCCCACAGTGTATCTTGTCTCATGTGACTGTGATGTAAGAGGACCAACATTCAGCACACACATGCCAAACAAACTAAATATCTTGAAGCTTTACAAGCTGCACAAAATTACCAGCAGCAAAGTTTTTCAGGACAGTAAAACCTTTAGGATGAGGGTGGTCACCAAGCCGAATTCTACAGATTTTAAAATATAGCCATCTCTATTGTTGTGAACCGATTGTAATGAAATACTTTCTGCTGGATTTATGGGCTCTGCTACATCACCATCACATGAAACAAGGTGCATTGTAGGACAAAGAAATGCAATAAAGCTATTTGATATGGAGATCTCCAGGGGTCGTAAAACTACCCTAAAGCGAGCAGACTAATTTAGGAGAAATTCCTAATATCAGTCAGAGGGAAGGAAACACTAGAACTTCACATACAAATTAAAACACCCTGCACAGCATATATGTTTTCAAGTTTTGGGTGTAGTTTTCCTTTAAGTTCTTAGGATTGGGTATATTGTGTTTATTTAAGGTATTATTCATTTTATTTTTCATTTTTGGTTTTTTTCTTCCCATGTTACAGTGAAATACTGTGTTTGATATTTTGAGTTGTATTATATGTTTATTATTGCAATAAAAACTCCCCTACTCTTTTCGATAAGTGCCATGGGATCTTTAACATCCACCTGAACTACCACCAATCCAGGCAGATGGGACCTCGGTTTAACGTCTCATCCGAAAGACGGCACCTCAGAAGTGCAGCATCCCTCTTATGCTGTACTACAGTGTCAGTACTGGGACATTAACCCAAGTGCCAGATGTGGGAACTGAACCCACAGCCCTCTGATCTCCCGGCCTCAGAGGAGAGTGTGCTATCTACTGAGCCACTGACACTAATGTTAATGTTAATATTAATATTAATATTGTTAATGATCCATACCTTATGAACAAAATGGGTCTCCAGTTTAAAGATCTGACCTATACTACCAGAGGTCATCCCCTTCAGTTAAAGGGTCAACAATTTAAACGTCACAGAAGACAGTATTTTTTTCACCCTTAGAGTGATGAACCCTTGGAATAAATTACCCACTGAAGTAATTGTAAGTAAAACTAAGTAAGAATTTAAAAAACGACTAGATAACTATATACTATTTGGAGATTGCCCGGATTATTATCTATTAATTATCAGGAGCATACGTGGGCATTACCTGCCTTCTTACACCTTATCAGTCCTTGGTATGATCCTTTGTATGATATCCCCAACTCCTGCCACCACTGTGGACACGAGAGCCATAAAAGTCATGGTTGTGGCCTATGCACTGGTGGCCAACTGATGATGTCCACCAGCATGGAACTACAAGGCTATCCACAGATTGCCTTTCCGTATACTTACACACGTGCACAGCATTTCCTTATATGGTATGGTGAAGGGGTGTTCCATGTGTGTGTTCATGATTCCACAAAGACCATGATTTCTGCATACTTCACATCTGGACCCACACCTGTGGTTGCCGCCCAAGGTGTTATGAATCACACATGCATTGTGAGCACAACTTAGGTGGTGTGGAGCTCCATGCCAGATTTACCTTCTTTTTTGGGGATTTCACATTATTTCCAGCTGTTCAATCGCACTGGCCACAAAACAGGAAGCACAGGTGGGGGTACAGCCCTATTCATGATGTACTAGCCCTCTGACTCACTTGGGGTGTTCCAGGGCCCTCAAGGTCCACACAGCAAATGCCTCCAAAGGGGCTGGCCTGGGTTCAGGGGTATGCTGGAAGGGTGGCATAGTGCCTCCACCCAGAGAAATGGCAGGGAATACCTGTAGACAAATAGCAGGTTACCCCCCCAGGAAAATACATAACCGCCCCCAATGCAATTCCTCATATACAATGACAGCACCCCCTTTTCTGCAATGATCCACTATGACAGCAGTTAACATAAACAATAAAAACAGGTTACTCACCTGTAACGGTAGTTCTAGGAGTGGTATATGTTGTTCATCCACACTTGTTGGCATGTCCCTTTCCCCTTTCTCGCCAGAAGGTCTTCAAGCTGGCTCCTCCCACCCACCTGGGTGGTATAACCCTCGGCTCCACCCCACAACACCAGATCTTAGCCCGCTGGAAGCCAGGGGTGTGTGTATCGCAGCCAGGGAGGTTGGGTGGATCAGTGTGGATGAAAGTACAGTTACGTAAGAACTTACCGTAACAGTAGATCTTCGAGAACAGCTCTTGCAGCAGGTTACACCATTAGGACTGAAGCCGTCAGGCGCCAGGACCCCATGGAAAAATTCTAGCTAGCTAACTACAGCGGGGACCTTGTCAGTCCGCCTCCGGCGTCCAGGCGTGGTACAAAGGCGGTCCGCTAGATTCCCCAGTTCTCCTGCCGGAGACTTCTTGCATGAGGCTGACATCAAAATGGGAGACCTAGGATTAGCCGTCCAGAAGACAGAAAGATAACACTTCCTGCTCAGAAAGACTGAGCCATGCCTCCTCCAAAGGGAAGGTGGGAGGGAAAATTTTCTGCACGAGCTGTTCTCGAAGATCTACTGTTACGGTAAGTTCTTACGTAACTGTACTATCTTACTGAGACACAGCTCTTGCAGCAAATCCCAATAGGACTGATTCCCAAGCAGTAGCGGTCAGAAAATCGGGAGGAGGAAAATAAAGGATAAATACCAGGTCCTGAACCTAGGACAGGAGAACCTGAAGCTTGGCCAAGCAAAACCAGCCCCTTCGCCCGAGAAGGCGTGTCAAACTATAATGCCTGATAAGGCTAAATCGGCGGGAAAAAGAACTGGGGAATCTGTGGGACCACTTCCCTTTATACCACGCCTGGCGAGGAGGCGGACCGACGTCAAGGTCCCCGCTGTAGTTGAAGCTAGAATTTTTCCGTGGGGTCCTGGCGCCTGACGGCTTCAGTCCTAATGGTGTAACCTGCTGCAAGAGCTGTGTCTCGAAGTAAGATCAACATATATCACTCCTAGAACTACTGTTACAGGTGAGTAACCTGTTTTTCTAGGGATGTGGATATGTTGTTCTTATCCACACTTGTTGGCAGATTCCTAGCAGTTCTCCGGAAGAAGGGAGGCAAGGCGCACACCCACTACTTTGGAAACAGAGACTGGAGAACTGAGGCCCCAAAACCAGCTTCCCGGTGTGACTCAAGGTCGATGTGGTAATGGGTGATGAAGGTGTTTGCTGTCTTCCAGGTAGCAGCCAGACAGATTTCCTGGTTAGGGATGTCTCTGGAAGCAGCCACCGATGCAGCGGTATGGCAGGTGGAATAAGGCCTTAGCCCTACTGGAAGCTCCCTACCCGCCAACCTATAGCAGAGATCAATGCATGATGTAATCCATCTGCCAATCGTCCGCTTTACTGCAGGTCTACCAGGTGCGACTTCAGCGTAGGTGATAAACAGCCGGCAAATCTCTCCCCAGACTTCCACCGTCTTCTCCTTAAAGTAGGAGACAGCATGTCTCAAGTCCAGAGTATGGAGCCTGTACTCAGCATCCAAGGTGTAGGTCAGGTAGAACACAGGCAGAGTTAACACCTGATTAAGGTGAAACTCTGACACCACCTTCGGGAGGAATTTCAGGTGAGGGCACAGGACAACCTTGTCCCTGTGGAAGACCAGATAAGGAGACTCCACCGAGAGCACCTGGCGCTCCCCCAGTCCTTCTGGGAGATATGATAGCCACCAAGAAGGCAGTCTTCCACAACAAGTGTGACATCTAACACTTGTGCATTGATTTGAATGGCTTGCCTATGAGCTTTGCCAAAACCAGTAGTAAATCCCACAGAGGTGGAGGTTCACACACCAGAAGGGATATGTGATTGAGGCCTTTGAAAAAGCACCAGACCACCTTCTCCTGTGCCACCGTCTGCTGACCGGCCTGCGCCCAGTAAGCAGAGATGGCTAACAGGTGCACCTTAAGGGTCGAAGACCGAAGATCCCCTTTGGACAGAGACCAAAGGTAGTCCAAAATGCTCACCACAGGACAGGACAGAAGGTCCAGGCCCTTGCTCTGGCACCAAATGGAAAACCTTTTCCATCTGAAGGTGTAGCACTTTCTTGTCGACTCCTTTCTGGATGCTTCCACTGCTGTGAGTACATCCTCAGAGACCCCCAAAGCCTGGAACTCTAGCCACTCAGGCACCAGGCTGTCAGGTGCAGGGATTGAAGGTCCAGATAGAACACCTTCCCCTGACTGACAAATCAGATCCGGGCATGCTGGAAGACGCCTTGGGAGCCTGTTGCTGAGGCTGAGGACATCTGGATACCAGAACTAGCAGGGCCAGTCTGGGGCTACCACGATCACCTGCGCCTTGTCCCTCCTCACTTTGAGAAGCACCCTGTGGATCAAGGGAAATGGAGGGAAGGCACAGAAGATGCCTGGGGTCCACGGCCTCGAGAAGGCATCCCCCTGCAGCGATCCCCAGTGAGGGAGGCGGGCATGAAACAGCCTCAGCTTGGTGTTTTCCCTGGAGGCAAACAGGTCCACCATCGGTTTGCCCCAGTGGGAGAACAGGCTGTAAGCTACCTCTGGATGTAGAGACCACTCATGGGATGTCTTGCCTATGCGGCTGAGAGCATCCACCAGTTGATTTGAGGCTCCTGCCACATGGATGGCTAGGAGATCCGCCTCCAGTCAGCTCACGAGTGTCCAGATGTGGAGCGCTTCCTTGCACAACAGCCGGACGTGTGTGCGCCCTGCTTGCTGAGGTAGTACATGGTCGTAGTATTGTCCATCTGGACTTGAACCACTTGACCCTGAAGCTGCTGAGCGAATGCTGACAATGCCAGTCTGACCGCTCTGAGCTCCAACAGGTTGATATGGTATTGGGAATCCTCGGGGATCCAGAACCCATGGGCTCTTTTGCTCCCCATGTGGGCTCCCCAGTCCATGAGAGTGGCATCGGTCGTGAGAACGACCGTCGGCTCGGGCAGACAAGCAGGATCCATTCCTGAAAATGGTCTAGCACGGTCCACCACTAGAGAGCGTCCCACATCTTCTGGGTCACGGTGATTAGCTGGTTGAAATGACCTAGGCACCGAATCCACTGGGTGGCCAGCTCCCATAAAGGGGGGCGCATATGCCACCTGGCCCAACAGACCATGGTGGTGGAGGCCACCATGTAGCCCAGAAGACGCAGAAAGTCTTGGGCAAGGTGCGAGTGCCCAACCAGAAATGACTGGGCAAAGGAGGAGAGAACCTCTGCCCTGTCCACCGGGAGCGGAGCTCTGGCTCAGCAAGAGTCGAGCTCTGCCCCAATGAAGCATATCACCCGAGAAGGCACGAGCTCCGACTTGGTCTTGTTGATCAGGAGGCCAAGTTGAGAGAAGGTCTGGAGGGCCAGGTCCCTGGACCTCTCCACCTCTTGCTGGGTGGGACCTGCCAAGAGCCGGTCGTCAAGGTAGGAGTGCACTCTGACTCCTCGACTCCCAAGATGGGCTGTCAACACTGCAATGCATTTGGTGAAGACCCCTGGGGCCGATGACAGGCCAAATGGCATGTCTAGGAACTCGTATAGGGTTCCCTCTGCTCTGAAGCGGAAGAACCGCTGGTGTAATGGATGGATTGGAACGTGAAAGAATGCGTCCTGAGATCCAGTTAGCAGGACCACATGTTTTGCTCCAGGGATGGTATGATCTGGGACAGAGTTACCATCCGGAAGGTGCATGTCCTGAGTTACTGATTCAGGTCGTGCAGATCTAGAATGGGGCGCCAGCCTTCCGTCCGCTTCGGGACCAGGAAATACCTGGAAATGAACCTTGGGTTGGCTGGATGATCTGCCACTCGAACCACTGCCTCCTTGAGGAGCAGCTGGGCTATGTCGTCTCGAAGAGCTGACCGAGTGTGGGCTGATAATCTCTCCTCCCGTGGGGCCTGGGTTTGGCTGGGAGGGTACTGCTCGAATTCCAGAGGCAGACCCTGGCCAACCAGGTCAGTGGCTCAGTAGGTAGCACACTCGCCTCTGAGGCCAGGAGATCAGAGGGCTGTGGGTTCAGTTCCCACATCTGGCACTTGGGTTAATATCCCAGTACTGACACTGTAGTGCAGCATGAGAGGGGTGCTGCACTTCTGAGGTGCCGTCTTTTGGATGAGACGTTAAACCGAGGTCCCATCTGCCTGGATTGGTGGTAGTTCAGGTGGATGTTAAAGATCCCATGGCACTTATTGAAAAGAGTAGGGGAATTTCCCCGGTGTCCTGGCCAAATTTCCCTCATTCACTAAAAATACCACCAACAGCTTAATCTGGTTCAAGGTCAGTTGGCATTTATCTGTATCCCCCTCCCCCGGGTCGTGCCTGAAAATAGGCAGGATTTGTCTAGTGCACTTACCCGGTCAACAAAAGCTAAAATAAATAAAAACCACTTCTAAGACCCACCTGTCTGTGGTAACAGTGGACCAGGCAGAAAGAAAGTGGCGGAGCCGACCCTCCACAGAAGGACCCAGAGCTGATGTGACGGGGATGGGGTAGGAAGGGAAGAAAGGGAAAATTGTTTAACCAGGAAAGGCACACTAAGCTGAAGCTTGTTTCCAGGTGTGACTTGGGAGCACACAGAAGTTAAGTGACTTGCTCAGGGTCACACAGTATACAAGTGGGGGCTGTAGGATTCAAACCCAGGTCTCTAGGTTTGCAGCTCAGAGCCCTAAACCACTGAACTATACTGCCTCCTTAGCAACCCCTATCCCATTATTGGGCAGGCTTGGAGGAAGAGGGTCCAGGGCCTGAACACCGACTTCCCTGTCTGCGGGCCAGAGGAGACCCGGACTTGGGCCGAGGGGGCCAAGCCTGTGTCTGCTGTTGTTGCCCACCGTGAAAGGAGGGCTGCTGGGCGGCAGGAGCAGGATGACAAAAAGGCTTTTTCCTTTTCTGCTGCTTCTTGGCACCAGGAGTGTTTTGAGCAGAAGTGGCTGAGTCCAAGGTGGCACTGGACTGCTCAATTCGCTAAAGGTGACCATCCACACCTGGGCTGAAGAGATCGGTACCCAGGAAAGGAACATCAGTGAGTCTGTGCTGGGTATCCGCCATGAAGATGGAAAGCCTCGGCCAAGCCCTGTGGTGTGAAGCAGCCGCAACTGCCACTGAACAGGCGGAAGAGTCCCCAAGGTCCAAAGCTGTCTGGAGCTGCTGCTTGGCAACGGCACGACCCTGTTCCTGCTTGGCCATAGTCAGAAGGTCCACAGAGAGGTGTGGGAGAACTTCATATAGGAAGCCCAACAGGGCATGAGAGAAGTGCGCCATGGTGACGGCCAAGCTCGCCTGATGGAGGCCTAGAGAGAAGGCTGCGTAGACCTTCTTGGCCGTGTGGTCCAGTTTTTTTGACTCCTTGTTAGGAGATCTATTAGTGTCAGCAGAGCTGCCTGTGCGTCTGAACACTTAGGCAGCCACCAACCCCTCGGCCGAGGGGTGTTCAGTGAACCCCAGGAGGGCCCCGATGGGCACTGCATTCTTGTGGGCCATTTGGGCAGACAGTGCTGGGCAGGAGGCAGGATGCTGCCAGAGCTCCAAGGCTGGGCCAACAATGGCTTCGGCCACAGGAAAGGCTTCCGTGGGAGTATCCCCTCTTTTAAGAATATCTGTAAGAAGGTACTCTGCCCTTTTCTGGACAGGCTCCAGGGGCTTTCCCGTGGATTCGGAGGTGAGGCGGAGAATCCCTCGAAAAAGGACGAAGGGCCCTCCCCCATAGACAGACTACTGACAGACTCATCATCCCGCGGGTGAGAGTGTAAATTGGTGTCTTCTGTATCCGAAGAATCCGGATAGATCAGTCAGCCAGTAAGGTCCCTTTCAACACGCCTGGGGCGGTCAGGTGTAAGGGCGACCGTCAACCTATGTGGGAGTCCTGGAACCATCCGAAAATCCTTTGTAGGAGCCCCTTCTGAAGGCTGTTTAGGTGATGGCTCCACCATGATCGGTGGAGAGACCAATTTTGGCCAAACCGGAGTGGGTTTGGCTGGCTCCGTGGGTGAGGGAAACAATATGACCAGTTCCGAAGGAGTCAGCTTCAGCCTAGGAGGCGAAAGCCAAGTAATGGCTGGAGTATAAACCGTGGTTGGCTTCTGTCCGGACAGAATGAGCTGCTACCACATCAAATCCTCGTAGTGTCAACAGAGTTTCCACTGAAGCCTCTCCTCATCCGAGGAGGACGAGGATGACCGATGGCATCGCCTCTTTTTAGAGTGCTTGTGTGCCTTCCTCAGCCTGTTGGTTGAGGGGGTCCTAGATCTCAACCTCAACTGGACTAGCCAATTCGGTTGCTCGGGAGACATCAGGGAACCGATCATTTACCCAGATCGGGGACCGGTTCCTCGATGGGATTCCCAGCAGGCTAGGTCTCCTCATCAGGATGAGGCAGGACCGGGGTCCTTGTCAAGGAGTCATCGGCCTCTTCCAGCGATAACAGGTCAACGGGATCGAGAATTATCTCAATCTCATCGATCGAGACCTCAGCTGACTGGCCAGACAGCAGGGCTGAGAAGCCAATGGCTGAGGAAGCAATTTCGACCAAAGTCGATACTGCCGGCTCCTGTGACCGAGATCACTCATGATTTCGGATCCTGTTTCTTTTTATAGGACCGAGAGGAATGAGAGCCCACAGGTCCCTCGCCTTTTGTGGGGAGGGATTGACACAGCTCTCGGAAGGAACCCAAAAACATGGAGCCCAGGTTGAGGGGAGCAAAAATCAACCGAGAACAAGATTCCGCGGCTCGCACCGCTTCTTCTTCAAAGGCCTGCATCTGTTCCAGCTGCTCGGCGGACCCCGCAGCTGTGGAGACCACCCACTGGGCCTCTTTGGAGTTCACCAGAGGATTCCGTTTTTCAGGCCTGCCCAACTTAAAGCATGCTAGACGATCGTCGAGGACATTCAGGTGGAATGCGAGACACATCTCGCAAGTCTGGGTGTCGTGGCCAACACCCAGGCAGCAGACGCACATGGTACGTGGATCGGTGCGTGACATTTTTTGGCCGCATGGACATCAGTGAAATCCGGGGAAAAATTTATCTTCCATGACCAAATAACAAAGAGCACAGTCGCTAGCTTGAACGAGCCTAATTTCGGAATAACCAAAAGTTTAGAAGCCAGGGCCTACAAAAAGCAATCGCAAAGAGGAGGCAATCGGTCTTTCAGCAGAAAGGAAGATCTGGTGTCATGGGGCGAAGCAGAGGGTTATACCACTCGGGTGGGTGGGAGGAGCCAGGTTGAAGACCTTCCAGCAAGATTTAAAGGGGAAAGGGACATGCCAACAAGTGTGGATAAGAACAACATATCCACATCCCTAGAACAGCATTTTATTTTAGGGGCAAGGGAAAAGGGGAGATAAAAAAAAAAAAGCAACAATAACTGGCTAACAATTCTACCCCAAACAATCCCCAACTCCCATCTGTGGGTGCACCCATCTTTCCCTTGGCCACTGTTCAGAAAGTTTATACAGTCTTTTTGGTGGGTACCTCACTGCAGTGTTGATGGTGATGCAGGGATCTCTCATTGGTGCCCAAAACTATTAAGCCCAGCTTTGATGTAACTTCAGGTCTGGACATAGTTTCCTGGCAGAGTCCTGCCCAGGACCTAACCCCCTAAGTTTAACCTAGCTAGCTAGCTAAATAAAGACTCCCCAAAGTCACAGCTTGGGGTGCTTATAGTTCAGCAGTTCAAAGAAGGTTTGGCAAACTGGCTTTGACTGTACTGAAGAGGTATCAGGTTGGTTGTGCACCACCCAGCAAGGAGTAGCTGAAACAGATGAAGGATGCTGCTCCTCATCCGCCTGGCCTTGCCAGCTTCACCTCCGAGGAATTTGTAGACAGTGTTCACCAGGCAGGAACATCGCTGTCTTCCTCACTGGGTCTTCTTCTTCAGCTTAAGGACAGCGCAGGCGTGGACAATGGACCTCTAGGCCCTTTTGTTGTACACCCCCGACAAACACAATTAGAAGCTGGGCTTTGGCTCAGTCTCTAACCCCAGCACTCTCACTTCACTCTGCTATGGTCAGCAATGGCTGGGCTCTAGCCTGCCATCACTCAGCGGTCTCACTTAACACTCTCCCCAAACAAGAGGACACCACTTTATTACACTGGCTTCTGTCTCTATGGCAGAACTAACCTGAAGACTGCCAACCTTTTCTTTCTGCAGTACCTCTCACTATCGTGCTCCCTCCCTCTCTCTGGCTGAGAAATTCCAAACTCCTCTTCAGTGCAGCAGGATCCCACTCTTTCTCTCCTTGCAGCAGCTCAGCTCTCCGGCACTCTGCCAGGTTGAAAAAAGCTGGGTCTGACTGGCCACTGGGGCAAATGTGCAGGTTGTTGGGCTGGGAGCCCACCGCAGTCTCTCCTACACACCTGCATTCTCTCCTGGCTCAGGCAGAATCCCTCTTTTGGCAGGCCAGCCGTCCCTTAAATAACTTTTTCAGGGCCCTCCTCCCATTGGCTGTTGCAGTCCTAGGCAAATTCAGTGCCCTCTCACACCATCCCAGCAGCCCCCCTGCTTGCCTACGTTCATGAGGGCTGCCATCTTTATTTACTTTCAGCCCCAAACATTCAGGCCTTATTAGTTTTATACAGACTAAAGGGAGTAAATCACCTTCCTATTATCCCAAAGCCTTTCCACTACTCATTCCCCCTGATCCCTGGCTCTGCTGCCTGCCCTACAGCAGAGGAAAGGGTTAAACACTGTCCGCCACCAGAACACATATATGGAGCAGTGGCTCCTTTAAATTTCCTCCCGGGTGGCTATGCATGCGCAGAGCAGTGCGGGCCACCATATATTTTATTTATTTTTCAGTCAGGGCTTTGCGGCAGGTCCCAGGACCGATGTAGGACTCCCTAGCACCCAGGGGCGCTGAACATACAAACGGACCTTGGCCCCCTTCTAAGCATGGGCCGAGGGACCAAAGAGAGCTGGCGGCCGCAGCCACGAAAATAGCAGAGCATCAGTGGGTCCGGAGCCCACCTGGAGCTACTGATGGATGTTGGCGGGGAGCAGAAGGCTGGAGCCCAAAACAGGTAAGCCCAATTGGGGGGCTTACAATGAAATGGCCAAATATATAATGCTTGTAACTCCAAGTCATTTAAAACTTATTTTCACACACACACACACACACACACACACACACACACACAGCTTCTGAATACTTGCCTTTCAGGTTAGCACACATACAAAACCTTAACAGATATGTTTAAAAGTTTACATAAGGTAAAATTTTCATTTAAAAAAAAAAAAAATTATGTAATGTGGCCAAGTCACTCTGCTGTTTCTTAAATGAATGCACTGTAAGAAACCTTGACAAGTTTCAGAATCCTTTACAATGATGTGCTAAAGACAAGTGGTGGGATGCAGAAGCTACAAAAAAACTGAAGAAACTACTGCTCCTGCCATCCCATCGCAACTCTTCAGCATGCCTTTGTATGGTACCGTCTGCATGTCTTTGTATGGTACTGTGTAACTGTTTTTTTTTTTTTTTTAATGTGCTAAACATAAAAACTGAATAATTTCCCCTGTACTGCTTGTGTAATATGTCAAATGTCAGAAGATGCCAAGTTTTAAGGAATCTTTTAAAGGGGAACTGCGCTGAACATTTGAGTAATTCTTCCCAGCAGAAGTACTGGTCCCAATTCTGTTATTGTGCAATCTATACAGGTCGATTAGCAACTCAGTGGTTGTTTCCGATTTACGCTGTGGTGTTAAGTGCCATTTTAGAACTGTATGATGTGGTTTATGTCCCCTCCAACCCCAGAGTTCTATAATAGAACATGGATGCATTATATCAAGAATGGAAGAGCTGAGCAAGGAACATAAACTACAACACACAGTTCTAAAATGGTACTTACTAACTGTGTGTTGATCAGAAACATCCTCTAGGATAACAAAAAAAGCCTACAGAGATGGAACGGTAACAAAATAGGAACATGTACTTAAAAATCGGCATCTACAGGAAAAAATGACTTACAGGGTCAGTACAGTTAGAAACAGAGAAATACAGACAATGACTGCAGAAAAAGACCAGAGGTCCATCCAGTCTGCCCAAGTTCCCTATAAACATAATCCCTGGAACCCACTGTTCCTCCAGGGTACTAGCCCTCTCCGTCCTCTCTCTAGTCTCCTCCTTGGTCCTGTCGCCCCCAGTAACCACTGTTCCAGTCATTGTGTCCCAGCTCTGCTTGAATCCCCCATTTTCGCACCCACCACTTCAGCCGACAGAGTGTTCCAAGGTTCCCCCACCCTTTCTATAAAGTAGCACTTCCTATTATCTCTCCTGAAACTACCTCCTGTTAATTATCATTCATGTTCACGTGACCTTGAATTGGTATTCAGGCTAAATAGTTTCCCGCAGTTTGCTTTGTTAATTCCTTTATGGAACATGAAGGTCTCTATCATATCTCCCCTCACCCTTCTGGTCTCCAGTGATTACATATTTAGTGCCTTGAGGCGCGCCTCATAGGATCTGCCCTGCTGACCCTGAATCATTTTTGTTACTCTGCACTGCACTATTCTCAGCCTATCTCTGTCCTTTCTGAGGTGAGGACTCCAGAACTGGGCATAGTACTCTAGGTGAGGCCTCACCAGGGATCTGTAGAGGGGAAGTATTACCGCCTTTCTTCTGCTATCAATACCCCCCCCTCCCCAATACATCCCAGCATCCTGTTAGCCTTGCTACAGGCCTTGTTGCACTGAACCGATTACTTAAGTGAGTTCCTAATGATAACTCCCAGATACCATTCCTCGGCTGTAGTGCCAAGTCTCTCTCCTGCCATCCAGTACTCTGTCTTGGGGTTCTTTTTCCCTAGATGCATTACCTTGCACTTTCTAGCACTGAATTTTAACTGCCAGCCCTTTGACCACCCCCTAGCTTTTGTACGTCTCTCAGCATTTCCTCAAAAAGGACATTAACCTGCTAGAGAAGGTACAGAGGAGGGCTACAAAGATGATAGCCAGTCAGCGGGGCAAGGCATACGAGGAGAGGTTGAGGGCACAGAACATGTACTCCCTGGAAGACAGGAGAAAGAGAGGGGACATGATTGAGACATTCAAGTACTTGAAAGGGATAAATAATGTTGACAAGGAGAGTCTCTTTAAGCTGAGTGGCAACCATAGTACGAGAGGGCACAGTCTTAAGCTGGAGGGTGGGAAATTTAGGAGGGATGTCAGGAAGTACTTCTTCACAGAGGTGGACACTTGGAATGCGCTGCCGGAAGAGGTTATCTCATTAAAGACAGTGAGCAGCGTCAAGAAAGGCTGGGATAGGCATAGGGGTGAATAAGAATCATGGGTAGGGAGGATGGGAGAGTTGGGGGAGGGAGGGCAGGGACATTAGCTCAAGCTGTGGGCCCTGCAATACAAGCAGACTTGATAGATCAAATGGGCTTCTTCTGCTGTCTTGTTCGTATGTTTATTCTTTCATCACTATCCACCATCCCACATAGTTTTGTGTCTTCTGCGAAGAGACACGACCTGCCCTGGATTCCTTCTTCAATGTCACTAATGAACATGTTGAGAGGACCGGACCCAGAACCAACTCCTGTGGAACCCCGCTCATAACCTCCTTCTCCTCTGATTTAACCCCACTGACCACCACCCTCTGCCGCCTCACCTCTAGCCAGTTACCCACCCAGTTCACTATGGGTTTAGCTGCACCCGGGTCTTCCATCTTCTAGAGCAAATGTTTGTGAGGTACATGGTCAAAAGCCTTGCTGAAGTCAAAATAGAGCAGATCCAAAGCGTGACCCCTAATTCCTTTGTCACCCAGTCAAAGAAAACTATCAAGTTAGTCTGACAAGATCTTCCTGCCACAAAATCATGCTGTGTACCATTCTGGAGCCTGTTGCTCTCCAGGTAGTCTAAGAGGTCCTTTTTAATCAGTGACTCCATCAGCTTCCCTACTATAGAGGTTAGACTGACAGGCCTGTAGTTCCCTGGTTGCTCCTCATCCCCCCCCCCCCCATGAAGTGGTACACCGTCTGCCACCTTCCAATCCCTTGGAACTTCCCCAGACCCAAGTAAGCTGTTGAACAGACATACCAGTGGTTCCACCAGCTCTGCTGGTAATTCCCTGAGCACCCTCAGATGCAACCCATCTGGTCCTGGGTCCTTATCTATCTTAAGGGCAGCCAGCAGCCCTTTCAGAACCCTTTCACTAGTAAACAGTGGCTGTCTCATTTCCAGGATTCCCTTAGTGGCTGCTTTGATGCCACTCTCTGGCATGGATCCGCTGTCCTCCTTAGCGAAAACTGAGCAAATGTAGTCAGTTACAATGGCGGCCTTTTGCCCATCCTCCTCTATCACCTTACCCCCCTCAACTAGCCTTATGATTCCCCCACCGTTTTTCCTTTTTTTCACTAATATAGCTGAAAAACTGCTTTTCTACATTTCTGACCCCCTCTGTAATGCGCAGCTCTGTGTCTGCTTTGGCTTTAACACCCCTCTCTGCCTCCCTATTTTTCTGTAGATAATCCTCCCATTCTACCCCCGCTTTTCCTTGTATTTATAGAAGACTTTTTTTTTTTTGGCCTTACCACTTCCATGACCCTTGATGAGAACCATAGTGGTCCCTTAAACCTGTTTTTGTTTGTTATTGTTCTTATGCACATGTTACATGCCTCGAGGATGGCCTGGCCCCTTTAATTATCCCCCCATCTCTCCTCCACCCCACCTTTGTCCTTCACCCCTGCTAACTTATTCCTGACCAGTTCCCTCCTCCTAGTGAAGACAGCCCTTCTAAAGTCAAGGACTTCAGTTCACGATTGTAACTTGTCGGCCCCGAGGGCCAATTCAAACCAGAGTTATGGTCGCTGTTCCCCAGCAGCTCCCCTACTCCCACCGCTCCCAACATCTCTGAGTTTGTGAGCACCACATCAAGGACTGCGGTCTGCCTGGTGGATTCCTTAACTAGTTGCACCAGTAGACCATCCTGGAAGGCATCCAGCAAGGCCTGGCTCCTGGCGCTCTTGGCCACTGGGACCTCCCAATCGATGTCTGGCAGGTTCAAGTCTCCTAACACCACCATTTCCCCCTTTGCTACCCCTCTTTCAAGTTCTTCTATGAGTTATTTAAAGAAAACCTGCAATCACCCTGGAAAAACATTATTTTACCCTGATTAAACTTTTATTTATTTAACATTTATTTACCTGGGAAAACTGGAGTTTGGCCAGCACTATATCTACACAGGTCAGTCAACACTATATGGGAACTCTCTCAGACTCCGTTAAAGGCCGTTTGTGCATGCCAGTTTCCTGCTTATATGGATTTACTGCAGTGCATTTGAATTCACCCTCCTGTATTTTAGTATGATAATACTGCAAATTAGCACAGTCCTAAAGTCCATTTTAGTTACTTATTTATTTATTCTAAACTGCAAAATGCAGCACAGTGCAGAGGCGTACTCCAAGCCTATAATAAGCGGTTTCACTGCCACAAAGATATTTTAGGACTGGATGCATATATCTATAAGCCCCCCAAACACATACACACAATTGGAACCTACCTTAGTGCCTTCGACAGTGCCCAGCTCCTGTCGTCATCCTCTGGCCCCCAAGACTGCCGTGGGAGGGTCAGCAGGGTAGTCATGCAAATATTCAGAAGCCCTGGTGGGATGTGAAACAGGGCTCCACAGTGTCAATCCATGGCCACTGCCACCCGTCAGCCTTTGTCCTCGGGTCATTCCAGAGTTTCTGGGGCCAGGGCAAGGAGAAGAAGAAGAAGAAGAGAAGTAGCATGTATTTCTGGTTCCCAGAGCCTAGGACAGGTAATGGGTCAGGAATGGGAGCAGTATGGAACGCAGCAGCAGGTAGTACTGGCTGCACATGCATACACATGTGCCAAACAAAGCTAGAGCTCTATCAGAGAAACTGTGCAGTGTACCAGATTCAAGTGAAGATCCCGGCTCCAAGGCAAGAACTGGAGCCAGGATCCAACAGTAGTCGTGCCATTGGGTGCCATGTTCACAAGTTTCATGGCCCAAGGTAGGCAGCAGGCCGGAAGAGAAAACGAGTATGTGCGCAAGCACATAACGGCAGGAGAGTGGCACGGATGGCTGCCTCCTGAACAGCTGCACCCCAAAGCCAAACGGGCTAAGTGCTCAGAAAAATAAACGTATGCCTGGCCCCAGGACTGCCACTGGGTCCAGGACGTGCCAGAATCAACACGGTGGGATGATTAATAAAGCGGCAGCAAGCTGCCAAAGTGGGACTGTCTGAAGAAAACAAAGATGGTGGCCCCCATGGTTGAAGAGACTGCAGACCACCATCGTGAGTCTCAGAATATAAAGATGGTCAGGAATGCAAGCAGGCAGCAGGTTTGAGTCCAGGAATAAGGGGAATCAGACTTTGAACACGAACGATCGTCGAAGCTATGGGATAAAGCGTCTCCCATAGATACATACATAGACAGTGTCGGCAGATAAGGGCCTATGGCCCACCCAGTCTGCCCAATTGAGCTTGTAAGTTCAGTTTGTTTTCCTAGAAGTCTGTTGCACCTTACCCCTGACCTCCAGAATTCCTTTATGTCTATCCCATGCATTCTTAAATCCCGTGATTGTTTCAGCCTCACCACTTCCTCTGGCAGGGTGTTCCACTTGTCCACCACCCGTTCTGTGAAGAAATTCTTTCTCATGTTTCCTCTGAATAGTCCTCCTCCAACTTCATCCATGCCCTCTAGTCCTGGAACATCTTTTGCTTAAAAATAGTGTTTTCCTGCACCCTGTTCCTCCTGTAAGATACTTGTATGTCTCTATCATATCCCTCTCTCCCTCCTCACCTCCAGGAGTACATGTTCAGTTCCTTCAACCTGTCTTCATAGGACTTGTGATGCAATCCATGCACCATCTTTGTTGCCCTCCTCTGAACCTTCTCTACCCTGTCTATGTCCTTACGTAGGTATGGTCTCCAGAACTGTACACTGTACTCCAGGTGGGGCCTCACTAGTGTCTTGTATAGCGGAATTATGACCTCCCTTTTCCTGCTGGTAATGCCCCTGCCTATACATCCCAGCACCTTATTTGCTTTACCTGCTGCCTTGTCACACTGTTTCCCTACCTTGAGGTCATCAGAGATGATAACCCCAAGATTCCTTTCCTGCTTGGTGCATGCTATATCCTCACCCCCAACTGATATATTGTGCCAGGGTTTTTGTGCCCCATATGCATTATCTTGCACTTCTTTGCATTGAATTTCAACTGCCAAACCCCTGACCATTCTTCAAGTTTCTGCAGGTCGCTTCTCATTCTGTCTACACCCTCTGGTGTGTCTACTCTGTTACAGAGCTTTGTGTCATCAGCGAACAGTGAAATTCTGCCTTCTGGGTCCTGCGCAATGTCACTGATGAAGATGTTGAATAGGACCGGTCCCCAGCACTGATCCCTGTGGTACCCCACTGGTCACTCTTCCCTCTGTGGAGTGACAGCCATTTACCACCACCCTCTGTGTCCTGCCACCCAGCCAGTTACCTACCCACCACACTCCTGTCCTGCCCACACCCATATTCCCCAGTTTGTGTAACAGTCTTCTATGTGGCACAGTGTCAAAGGCCTTGCTGATGTTTGCTACTCCACAACACCCCCCCCCCCAGTGCAGTGCTAACCTCTGCACTGCACTTGCATAGTTTTCTAAATATGGGGCGCCCACACCTTTTAAATCATTTGTTTGTGTAAAGACTTATCACCTGGCTTCAGGGCAGGACAAGGCTATCGTGATGTAATCAGCACTGTGATGGCTGCTGTCTGGTTCTCAGGTTAAGGATAGGCATTGTGACATATCTAATCTACAAATAAACGTTCTTCTGTAGGTTAGATGGTGTAACGTACAAATTTATACCATGTAAGTGATTAATAGCAGAGCAGTAAGAATAGTTTTTCTGCCGGGCTATTTAGGTGTGGTGGAAATAACATGCTAGTTTCACCACAGCTCATGTTATTTCCACTACAACCTTGTCACAATGGCAAGATGGTACCCATGATATCAATAGGACATGCCACAGAGCATGCAGGTATACGTTTTTTTATTCAATTTCAAATCATATTGTTTTGGGATCAATATTTATTTCCATTTAGAAGACATGTTATTTCACTTAAAAAAATAGTTTCTTAACCATATCAGTAGATCTTTTGAGAGAAGCTCCTCAATTGAGCCACATCATGGAACTGTAAGCCATCAGTAAGCCCTCCAACCATCCCCTACCATTCACCCAGCATTGCTCCACTCGCACTGCTTAAATCTGGAAGCTCTCCTCCGGTGCCTAAACCTCCGAGTTCCACCCTCCAAGCGGAACCCCGGCAAACAAAAGAAATCCCCTTTTCACACCTTATCTCTATTGCTGCTCCTGGCAGGTGATGTTCACCCCATCCCTGGCCCTTCTACAAACAATTCCACATCCGTGTTTCCACACCCTCCTGGCCTGCCCTCAGTCACTCTCCCCAAGGGCCTCCACATATTCCACCTCAATATCAGGAGCCTCTTCCCCAAATTGGTTGCCCTCTCCGTATGGGTCACCCAGTACAACCCGAATATACATTGTTACGGAAACTTGGGCTTTCTCCCAAAATCCTCCACCTACAATTGACCATCCCAAACTTTATCCTTTACCACCAGGACCGAGGTAAGCGAGGTTGGGGGCAGCTCTGTACGTCAGGGACTCTATTATACACACAGAGTCCTGCCCCTCCTCCCACAAAACTATTGTTGCTCACTTTACCTTCTCATCGTCAAATCCACTCTACATCGGGGCTCTGTATTCCCCACCAAAGATCTCGCCCGACTCCCTGGTCAAAGCCATCTCTGATATTTCCATTAAAACCACTAAAGGGGAGCTCATACTACTAGGCGATTTCAATCTCGACTGGCTCTCCCCCTCTGCGAAACCCACTGCGCTAAGGACTGAAGCCCTAAACCTCTCCCAGCTAATCCAAGAACCTACCCACCTTAACCATCGGTCCTTAAATCACACCCTACTGGATTGGATCTTGTCCACCCATCCCCACAAGATCTCATCAGCCGGCACCTTCTCAGATGCTCTCAGTGACCACTGCGCCACTTACTGCATCCACAAAATTTGCACCCCACTCTCACACCCCAAATTTATCTGGTTCCACCCCCTTCACCTCCTAAACGAACCTGCCCTGCAGCATGACCTAACTCATGCAGACTGGTATCCAGTTATTTCCGCGCCTGACGTCGACACTGCCCTATCTCACTTCTGCGACACTTTCAAACGCACCTGGGACCTCTGTGCCCCCCTCAGGAAAGTCAGGGTAAAAAAGGCACCACCATCCATGGATCACATCCGACCTCATCACTCTGTGCCGAGTCAGGGACAAGGCATGTCAACTATACAAAGCCACCCATACCTCTCGCGACCTCCAATCCTACAAGCACCTCAGGAACAAATGCACCAAAGCTATCCAGCAATCAAAATCTTCCTACCTCAAAGCTCAACTCACCCAGCACCAAAACTCTCCCACGTACTTCTGGAAGGTAATCAACTCCATGATCAAACCCCCTTCCAAACAGACTTGCCCAGTTCTTAACATTGGTGGTAGACAAGTTTATGATCCTGTCTCAGTAGCTGCTACTTTCAACTTCTTTTTTGTCTCATGCGCCCTACTCGTCCCCCCCCCTTACACCCAACCCCAACCAAACGTTGCCCCTCGTCTCACAGTTTCCTCTTTCCTCCTTTCACAACCCAGGAAGTCTACAATGCAATCATCTCTCTCAACCAGGCCAAATCCAGCCCAGATGGATTGCACCCTAGACTTCTCTGCATCTCGGCCTCAACTATTATAGCACCTTTGACACACATACTAAACCTCTCCCTCGCCACTGCCACAGTTCCTTTGGCGTGGAAATCAGCCAAGATCTTACCCCTGCACAAAGGCAGCAACCCTTCTTTGCCGGGAAATTACAGGCCCATCTCGCTCCTTCCCTCTCGCAAAAATCCAAGAATCCCTCATCCTGTCCAAGCTGGCTGACTTTCTCTCCTTAAACAGCTCCCTCTCCCCTTATCAGTCAGGCTTTAGAAAACACCACTTCACCACCACCGCCTTACTGAGTGTTACAGACTCTCTCCTATCGGCTATTGACAAGAGTCTGACCACAACCGCCATTTTTTATCAATTTGGCAAAAGCTTTTGACTCTGTTTCCCACACCCTGTTGCTCCACAAACTCAGCCTCTTTGGCCTTGCCCAACCCTCCATAAACTGGTTCCACTCTTACCTTCAGAATAGACAGCAATCCGTTCAAATAGGGGACACCCTCTCTCCCCCTCTTCCCATCCTCTCTGGTGTCCCTCCAGGTTCAATCCTCGGCCCCATCCTATTCTCCCTATTTATAAATGACCTCCTTTCCGCCTGCCTCTCAGCTAACGTGCATCTGCATGCGGATGATGCAATCCTATTTGCCTCGGGTCCCTCCCATGACAGTGTCCTCCTGGGTCTCCAAACTGACTTCAATAGAGCCCAAGCCTGGTTCCTGAAAATCAGCTTAAACTAAATGACAAAAAGACAGTCACCATGGTCTTCGGATCTAGGAAAAAAAAACAAAAAAAAAACTTACTTCCCTTCCGGCCCCCCCCCCAGCAATCTCCACCCTGAATGGCACTATCCGTGACCTAGTCCCCACCATCAAATACCTAGGTGTCTGGCTCGACAGCCACCTAAATTTCGCTACCCACAAAGAGGCCACCTGCTCCAAACTGTGGCCCAAACTTGCCATCCTCTATTGCCACAAAGACAGTCTTCCCTTCCACGCCCGCAGTGAAATCATACATAAAACCATTCTACCAATATTAGACTATGCAGACATCATATATTGCACAGCACCGGCCTCATCCCTCTCCAAACTCAACATCCTACTAAACGCCTTCTGTCGTTTTGCCACTGCCTCCCCTCCACTTACTCACCACTGCAACCTCTATTCCACTCTCTCCATGGTCTCGCTCTCCCACAGGAGAACCATCCACTGTGCCTCTCTCATAGCTAAATACTGGTTGGGCTCCCTACCCCCCTTACCTCATTTCCTGCCTTGCGCCATCTAACTCCTTAGGCTATCCCCTCTGCTACAGAGATGCCCACATTTTCAACCTCCCTCGCCCTCACAATGCCTCCGGCCAAGCCGCCTTTTCTTACCGCCTTCCCTTCCTATGGAACAGCCTCCCACCCATCATTCATCAGGCCTCCTCCCTCCCAGAAATTAGGCAACTCCTCAGACTCCTCCCAGGCTACACCTTGCCAAAAGTGCGTTCAGAGACCCACCCCCATGCAGATCCCTATACAGCCCCATTTTTGAACTTTCTCAGCTGGTTGAATTCTCTGCCCATGTCGTACCCCAGGTGATTTTTCTAAATCTCCTACATCTGCTATTACCTTCAATCAATCAATCAATATCTTTATTTATCCAGGCGGGCACCACTGAGCAAGCTCATTTACAAGATGGATCTGCGGTCCTACAGTGATAATACAGAAAGACAAGTTACAATAGTACAAACAGTAAAAATAGCTGTTATTATAGTAAAAATGCACATTTACAGGTAATATACATTGAACATAGAACTACAAGGAGTCGTGGATAATGAACTTGTGCTGGATCCAAGCCTAAAAACTGTGCATTTTGTAGTGGGAAATGTTAGGGAGAGGGTAGGCATACCAGATGGAAGATATCAAGCGAATAATGTAGGGAGAGGTGGGGAATAGGGGTATAGGTGAAGAGGATATAATTGTTAGAGCAGAGTGAGGGACTGGGAGGGCAGAGGACCATACGAAAGGCGACGATGCAATTCTTTGCCCCAAAATGCAGCAACATATGGAGGAGAAAAGCTGCCGTTATACTAAGTGCAAGAGGAGGAATATAGTAGCAGGGGCATAACTGGGAGGGTCCTGGAGATTGGGGCAGAGGGAGGTGTTGGATGGACAAGGGACCAAATATTTTGGGGGGGCTAAAGACGATAACTATCCCCAAGTGTGGTAGCATTGCTAGAATTAGGCTGCAGCTGTTCAGAGCATCAAAGAATAAGACATGGGAGTTCGGCAATAAATCCTGTGGATCTGTTGGTGGGCATGCTAGAGGCAGAGGCACACATTTCAGCTGGGGGCCGTCATTTGTGGGCCGCCATTTAAGGGAGGGAGATTAGTTAGTGTCTAGTAAAGCAGTTGCAAATTTCCGTAATGCCATCACAGTAAAGCCTTTTGAACAAAAGGGTACTTACTGGGGTGTTCAGTTTAAGTATTTTTTGGGTTTTATTCCATATTGATGGGAATGCGAATCCAAAGGCGGCTGTCCCGACTCGTGTGAGTGCCCTGGGTATATTCAGCAGGAATTGTGAGCAGCTTCTAAGGGAATAATTCCTGGGCACAATCAGAGACAGACAGTCGATGATGTATTGAGGGAGTTTGCCACTGAGGGCTCTAAGTGTCCAGAGTGCTGCATTAAAGTTGCCACAAAAAACAAGACTCAGCACTCAAAACAAGGCGTGAAAAACTGGCATATTTAATCAAGCAGACGACACAAAAAGCCTCAATGGCTAAAAAGTACACAGCAAGGCAAACTCCTGACCGGTTTCGTGCTAAATGTACGTCATCAAGTTGCGCCTATAGTGAAGTGAGGTTCAGCCCGTGGCGGCATATAGTGCGCAATGATGGGTAGGGAAGGGGAGGGCAGTGAAGAAGCGTATAGCTCTGTGGTTGAGCGTATCCAATTTTCTAAGATAGAACAATAATCTAATTGCTCCTATTTTGCAAGCACTGTATGTTTATCTACTGTCTACAACAATCTCTCTTTGTACAAGCCCAGTCTGTAAATGAATAGAATTTATTGTTGTACAAATTCTCCTCTGTAATCTTCCATGTACTTCTCTGCACCCGGGTTGCACCTGGAAACGAGCCACGGCTCAGTGTGCCTTTCCCAGTCAACAAAGTTAAAATAAATAAAATCAGCGTGGGGACCATCTGGAAAATTTTGCTAACTGAGGCTGCTGATGACATGCATCAGTGCTGCCAGTATAACATGGCTGGCCCCACAGAAACATAGAAATTGACTGCAGGTAAGGACTGCTAGGCCCATCCAGTCTGCCTGTTTTCCTTAGCTGCTACAAAAACCACAGACCGTACTTGATCTCCAGCTTTATTCTCCTTCCTATCGCTAGGGTTCCCCTATGCCTATCCCATCCATTTCTGAGTTCCCCTACTAAGTTAGCCCCCACCACCTTCACTGGGAGGCTGTTCCATGCATCCACCATCCACCTCTGCCTCTACCCTGTCTATGTTCTTATGGAGATGCAGCCTCCAGAACTGGACACATTACACCACATGAGGTCTCACCAATGATTTGTACAGTGGCTTCACCACCTCCTTCCTTCTGCTGGTGATATTATGCACCCCAGTATCCCGCTGGCTCACCCCACAGCTCTGGCACATTGTTTAGCTACCTTTAGATCATCTGATATAATTACCCCCAGAGCCCTTACCTGTTTGGTGGCCATCAGTATCCCCCCAATCAAGTAAGCCCCTCCTGCGTTCCTCTGCCCAGTATTCATGATGTTGCACTTCTTTGCATTGAATCTTAGCTGCCACACTCTTGACCATTCCTCTAGTTTACCTAGGTCCCTCCTCATTTTTTTCTACCCCTCCCAGAATGTCTACCCTGTTGCAGATCTCAGCGGCATTCGCAAAGAGGCAAACCTTTCCTTCCAGCCCCTTCACAATGTCACTTACAGTATGAAGACATTAAATAGGACTGGCCCCAAAACTCCTTGTGAATGAGCTTGCTCAGTGGAGTCTTCCTGCAATAAACTTGAACTTGAAAACTGATCCCTGTAGCACCCCGCTGGTCATTCTCCTTCAGACTGAGCTCTATTTACCACCGCCTTCAGTGTTCTATCCCTCAACAAATTTCTAGCCCGGTTTACCACCTTGGGACCCATTCCCAGGCTGCCTAGCTCATTTACAAGCCTCTTATGTGGAATGGTGTCGAAGGCCTTGCTGAAGTCCAAGTAGGCCACATCCACCGCTCCCACCAATCCACTTCCCTGGTCACCCAGTCAAAGAGATCTATCAGATTTCTTAGACATGACCTTCCCGCTGTGAATCCATGCTGCTTCAGATCCTGTGCTCCACTGGATTCAAGATGTTCCACAATCCTTTCTTTTAGCAGTAATTCCATTATTTTCCCCAACACTGAGGTCAGGCTGACTGGTCTATAGTTTCCGGCCTCCTCCCTGTTCCCACTTTTGTGAAGAGGGACTACATCTGCTCTCCTCCAGTACTCTGGAACCACTCCCATTTCCAGCGATTCATTGAGCAGGACTGCCAGTGGTGCTGCCAGCACCTCCTTAACTCCTTTAATATTCTAGAATGCATCCCGACTGGTCCCATTGCCTTGTCCACTTTCAGTTTTGCGAGTTCCTTTAGAACTCTCTCCTCTGTAAATGGACTGCTGTCCACCTCCCTTCCTCCTCCTACTGCTCCTGTCATTTAATTGTGGTCCCTCACCTTACCCTCTTCTGTGAATACTGGACAAAAATATTTGTTCAGGACTGTTTCTTTTTCCAAGTCCACTTCTGCACACTCCACTTCTTCCCCATTAAGCCTTACAATCCCACCCCTTGCCTTTCTCCTTCCACTAAAATACCTACAAAAAGTCTTGTCCCCTTTCTTTGTTGTCTGGGATATTTTCTTCCCCACCATTTGTGCCTTTGTGCTCCTGACTGCCTTCCCTGCCTCCCTCTGTGTTTCCTAATACTTCCTGAAAGCCAACATTTTCACTCAACTTCCCAGCCACTTCCTCTGAGGACCATAGTGGTTTTCTTTTTCTCTTGCCTTTATTTATTTGCCTACCACAAAGGTTTGTTGCTACCACTATGGCTTCTCTTAGATGGGCCCACTGTTCCTCAACTCACCCCTGGTCCTCCCTCCCTGCTACGGCTTTCCTGAGACATACCCCCAACTCAGCAATGTCTGCGCTCCTGAAGTCCAGGACCCTCGCTTTCATGTGGCTTGACTCTGCCACTGTACCCATACTGAACCACACCATGCGATGATCACTGGACCCCAGGTGTCCACCGACCAGGACATCTGCAATTCTGTCCCAGCTGGCAAGCACCAGGTCCAAAATCGCACCCTCCCAGATGGGTTCTAGCACTAGCTGCCTAAGGCATGCCCCCTGCAGAGAGTTCAGTATGTCCCTGCTCCTAGACGAGGCTGTGGCTGGTATGCTCCAATCAACATCTGGCAGACTGAAGTCACCTACCAGCAGCACTTCCCTTTTAGTTGCCATCTTACGGATGGATTCCACTAGAACCTTGTCCAACTCTTCCCCTTCTGTTGGAGGACTGTAGATCATGCCCATGCGAACAGCGGTGCCACTTCCTGTCTCCAGGATGACCGACAGGGCCTCTGCCTCTCACTGCAATCCCTGTACCTTAGTTGCATTTATACCCTCCCTGACGTAAAGAGCTAACCCTCCTCCCTTTTTACCCTTCCTGTCTTTCCTGAATAGAGTACAACTTGGTATAGCTAGATCCCAGTCATGGTTCCCATTATACCATGTCTCAGTAATAGCAAAAATGTCCAAGTCAGCCACTGCCATCAAGGCCAAAAGATCCAGGATTTTATTTCCCAGGCTGTGAGCATTCACACATATGGCCTTCCATATTTTGTTACTTCCCTTCCTGTCATCCCCCCTTTATCCTCATGCCTTCTCTCATTATCCCCCGCCTTTAATCCCCTTTCTCTTTTACTCCACCATTCTACCTTTTCTTAGTCTAGTTACCACTGACAAATTCCCAACCTTAGGGTCCTCCCTGCAGACTACATTAACCTATGGGGGTGGGCAATTTGATTCTCTCTGCTTCCTTCCACCACCACACCTTTGCCAGTTTAAATGCTTGCCAATGAAGCATTTAAACCACTCATTAAGAACAATGGTCTCCTACCTGGATGGATGTAGACCTTCGCCCTTGTACAGGCCCACATCCCTTCAGGTGGATCCCCAGTCCCCAGTGAAGCAAAACCCTTCTCCCTGCACCAGTTCCTCAACCATACATTGAAGTCCCTGGTATAGAGATCCCTAGTCTACCCCTTGCCGTGGACAGGCAGCATCTCCAAGAAGGTCACAGAGCTTGCTACCTGCCCAAGGCCCCTGCCCAACTCCCTGAACTCCTGCTGCACTCTTCCTAGCCATGCTTTGTCCCTAGCCAGGTCATTTGTCTCCAAATGGACAATGACATCCAGGCTCCTCCCTCCCTGCTGCCACCCTAGTGATCCTCTGGATTCACTCTCCATCCCTCCGAGCTGCACCTCCTGGCAGGCACTTAACCTCCCTTTTCCACCCTGAACTGACTCCAGCTCCACTCCCTGGACTATGGAGTCCCCCACTAGGAGTTGCTTCTTCTCCTCTGGGGTCCTCTGCTACCCCCCCTTGAGGTCTCTGCCCTGGAGAACCTACACATCTGTCCCCGCCACTACTTCGGGTGCCTCTGTGGGACTGTCCCGCCCTGCCAGTGTGGTGTAGGAGTTACGAAGTGGCATGGGATTTGGGATGTGCCTATGCTCCACCACCCTAACTCTCCCCAAGCCCACCACTGTCCATCCATTCCTCCTTCCTGGCATCCTCCGAGAAAGCGGAGGTTGACTTGGTGGTCCCTGAGTGGAAGAGTTGGTCCTACTAACCCAAGCCAACTTAGCCTCAAGTCTGGTAACCTCCTCCCTCAGCCCAGAGAGGTGCCTGCAGATGGGGCAGCACTGCAGTCTCCAGAAGGTCTCCCTGAAGACTGCTGCCCCACAGCCGCTGCACTGCACCACTCCCATCATAGTTACACCCTGTATGTAGACCTTACCTGCTCCCCCCTGCCCATTCCCACAATATTATAACAAACCTACAGGCTAACAACTCCCCTCTTTTTTTTTTTGCCTCTCTCCTCTTCCCTTTTACTACCACCATTCCTCAGTTCCCTACTGGACACAAGTTCAGAGGATCACTGGACCAGAAGGGACTGAAGTAACCAGGACCAAACTAGGCACACAGGAAAGCATATGGAAACCTGAGTAAATATGCCAGTTCAGGCATAAGAGGAGAACCAGCATGCAGGATAACTACCAGTCAACCAGAAAGGGGGACAGATGTGGCTCAATGGAGGAGATTGCTCAAAGATCTACTGTTATGATAAGTAACTATTCTATTACTTTGAGAATATCTCCCTTTACTGAGTCACATCACAGAATGATTCCCATGCAGTACTAAAGCACTGAGGGAGGGAGGGAGGGAGGGAGGAAGGAAGGAAGGAAGGAAGGATCTAAGGACCCTAAGTGAGGAGGCACTGGAGGACAATACGGCCAAAGTCAGCACATTTACGAGACTCTATGTCCAAACTGTAATGTTAAGTAAATGTATGAACAGTACTCCAGGTGGCAGTAGCACATAAGTCAGCTGTGGACACACTGTGAAAACAAGCAATGGAAGCAATGACCCTACAGGTGGAGTGAGCCCAGACAGGACCAGGAAGCTGCTTACTGTAGTTCCAGTGAAAGAGAAAATGCAGCAGGCCAACCATTTGTAAAGACCGTGCTTCAAAATGAAAGAGCCCTCCTTCCAGGGATAAAAGCCCAAAACAGCAGGAAAGATTCTCTACAATCCTTAGTATAATCAAGATACCAACACAACATCCAGTGGGTGTCAAGCATGTGTAGACAACATTCAACAGTATCCATGAGAGTCAAAAAACAAATAGGAAAGGTCAACAGTCAATGATTTAGTGTTCGTTCAGTAACTACCTTCAGCAGAAAACGAGAACTGCCATGCAAGGTAACTCAATCCTTGTGGAAAAAAAGAAAGGGAGGATCTGTAACCAGAGCCTGCAGTTCATGAATGTGTCAAGCAGTCATCATATCCACTAGGAAAGAACAGTTATGTAAGAACTTACCGCAGCAGTAGATCTTCAAAAGAATCTCTTGCAGCAGGTCACACCTTAGGAACTACAGCTGTCAGGCACCAGGACCACACGGAAACATTTTTGCTAGTAGTCTATATGGTACTATGCTATGACGACGTCATCACACCAACTTCCTACCTATATAGCTGTGGGCAGCCCCATGCCCTCCTCAGTTCCCCGCAGCAGACCATCCACCAAGGACACGCTCCTAAGGGAACTGAGGGAGAGCCAGAGAGACCTGCCACAAGGTGCATGAAAACAGAAGTCTTACCATCCTGAAAAAATTAAAAAAGAGAAGCAAGAAAGGAGAAACTCGGAGACTGAGGGGGAAGGAGGGTGGGACAGCATGACCTGCTGCTTGAGAGTCTCTTAAAGAGCTGCTGTTACAGCAAGTTCTTACTTAACTGTTCTATCTTCTTCGAGGACATCTCTTGCAGCAGGTCACATCTTAGGAATTAGTCCCAAGCAGTACTGCAGAGGAGAACAGTCTGGGTGGCTAGAAGGTAGGGGTCTTGGAAAGAAGGCCCTGTAGCACAGCTAGGCCAAAACCTGCCCTCCTTCTAGAGGCACTGTCCAGACTGCAGTGCCTTGTGGAAGTGTGGACAATACTCAGAGTTGCAGCAGCACAAATCTCAGCATCTGAAACCCCCCCCCCCTGTAACAGGCAACGGAGGTGGCCATGCATCCAGTAGAATGGCCTTTAACAGCCCCCAGAAGTTCCTTACCATACTTCCTGTAACAGAAAATAATGCAGTTAGCCAACCATTGGACAGGCGTTGCTTAGAAACTGGAACACCCTCTTTTCCAGGGGCAAATGAAAAAAATAACTGTGAGGACTTTCTGCAGTCCCTCATATGGTGCCTGTTATATGTAAGTATTCACTATGCACATCTAATGTATGGAGCAATGCTTCCCCTGGATTGGCATGCTCTGGATAATAAAACAGGCAGGTGGACGGTTTAATTCAAAGTAAACTCAGACACCACCCTTGGTAAAAACCTAGGGTTAGTGCGCAAAGACACCCTGTCTTTGTGGAAAATTAAATAACACTGCACACACATAAGAGCCAGAAGCTCAGAAATCCTCCAAGTAGAAGTAATAGCAACTAAAAAGGACGCTTTTCACGACAGAAAGTGTAGCCTGCAAGTCACAGTGGTCTCAAAGGAGCCAAAGTAAGCTTCTGTAAACACAATTCAAGTCCCACACTGGGACTGGATTGCAGATGGGAGGTTTCAAGTACAGGATACCGCTCAGAAACGTATATGCCACTTCCAACTGGGCTACCGAAAGTCCCTCAATGGGCACATGGAAGGCTGATATGGCAGACAAGTGCACCTTTAACGATGAGTATTTCAGTCCAGCATCTGACAAGACAGTAAGTGCTCTGGTTGACTGGGCACGCTTCCATTTCATAGAATAAGTTGCCCTGGTGGTCACCAGGACATCTGCCAGTTTAGGGGAAGACACCAAACCTGGCAATGGCTATGTCTTCAGGAACCAGGCATGCAGGTGAATTGACCAAAGGTAGGGATGAACCAGGGTTCCCTGTTCCTGCGACAGCAAGCCCAGGCATAGAAGACGGGGCACTGGAGGCCAACTGTTGCAGCAGTGGAAACCAAATCTGACAAGGCCAAATGGAGGCCATCAGAATCAGAGTGGCACCGACTTCCAGTTGAGCCACCAGGTGGAATGCAGCACTGAAAAAAAGGGGCTCTTGGGGCCCTGACAACCAGACCCCCTAAAACCTGAACAAAGCAAGAAAAACTTCCGAACACAGACAGCAGGGGAGTCACGGAACTGGATGGGAGCCTGAAAAAAAGAGAGTCACCCTCAGTTACCACGCAGCAAACTAAATGACTTAGTGACTCTCCGACCGGTGAACCTGGCCTACCACACATGGCAGAAGCCCCTGCGACTCCTAATGGGCAACCCAGCAATGCTGCGATATTGGCAAAGCTCAAAGGCTTCAAAGATGAAGTACAAACCTTCCATTCTGAATTATCCACAGAAATAGCCAAAATAAATCAAAAGGTTACAGACCTGGAGTCGGCACATACTGAGATTGATGCTCGAACGGACAGCCTGGAAAGGGTTGTGGTGCACTTGTTAAACGAACAATAGATCTTAACTGACAAATGTGAGGACCTTGAGAATAGGTCGAGGAGAAACAATCTACGTATCCATGGGGTACCTGAAGACAAGGAAGGACGAGACATGCTTCAGTTTGTGGACATTTTATTAAGAGAGGTCTTACAACTTGAATCGGCCACGAAATTAGAGCTAGAATGTGCTCATAGAGCACTCACTCCAAAACCACAGCAGGCCAACTAGAGGCCGCACTCCACAGTGCTCAGGCAGCTGAACTACACAGTACAACAGCAGCTGCTGACACGAGCGTGATGCATGAGGGACATTCAGTATAAAGGCCGACGCCTCTATTTTGATAATGATTATTCCTCACAGATTGCAGCTAAAAGGAGGGCTTATGCACCAATACTCCGTGCCCTGAAACAGCAACAGCTGAAGTTTTTTACACCATACCCAGCAAAACTCACGATAATGTTTCCCGAAGGCCCACAAACCTTTGAAACCCCAGATGAAGCAACCAGAGCTCTCCAGGCCAAGAACATCGTGGTGGCCCGGCAAAAGACATCAGATCCCATGAACTCTATTAAAAGGCGTAAAGTGCACAGTTCAGGAAAGCGACAAGGCTACTCAACTTTGCAAGATGTCAAAAAGCTCTTACATAAGTTCCAGAGGACTGCCCCCGATTGACTGGTTGGCCTGGGGGCTATGGTAATTCTTTTAGACCGCGAGGAGAGTCGGGAGGTCATCCCCTTTTTTAGGGATACTGCCTGCATGACCCGAGGAGACAACCGAGGGGATCTGTTAAAAATATTACTACGACTGAAGTTTAATACCTGAATCATTAACATAGAATGGTACCAAGATGTAGTCTTTGAAGGTATTGGGGAGGGGAATAGGGTGCAGACTAACACGGCTAATATATGGTCACATCTTTATTGAAATTGAGTCCTATAGGACACTAGCGAGTCTGAGGGCGTGGAATACAGCAGTGGGGGGGGGGGCTTTTTCCTTCTTGCTTCCCCCATCCCTTCCTGTCAATATGCCGTAATATATGCCATTCTCAAACAGGACAAGGACCCTAAATTTCCCTCATCATATAGGCCGGTTCCAATGTTAAATTTTGATTACAAATTATATATGTCCATATTAGCACATAGGCTTGAAAATATTATGCCCCACTTGATTAACCCTGATCTGGTCGGCTTCATTAAAAACCGACAAGCACATGATGCAGTCCGGCGAACCTATCTACTTAAAGAATATGAGGTGATACGCTCAATCCCCTTAGCACTTATTGGATTAGATGCCGAAAAGGCATTCGATAGGGCTGCCCGGGCCAGGCAACCCTATCACGCTTTGGATTCCCCGAGGAAGTCATACAGTAGTTGCAGAATGTCTATAAGCACCCTAAGGCTTATGTAAAAATAGATGGTTCCATCTCTGACCCTTTTCCCCTACAGAGGGGAACCCACCAGGGATGTCCCCTTCTCCCTCTACTATTTACCCTATACTTTGAACCCCTGGCTCATGCCATTAGATCACATCCGGAAATTGAGGGAATACATATGGGAGGCACAACATATAAAATTTCATTATTTGCTGATGACATCCTCCTCTCCGCTGACTTCTCCAGATATATCAATCCCAAGGGTCTGGGAACAATTGGAGGTATATGGAGATGTATCAGGGTATAAAATTAACCAAATTTCTGTGAGCCCCACATAAGTCTGGGGGGGGGGGAAGGGAACAAATCACAAGAATTCACATGCAGACAGATCTTCTGTATTACAAGTATCCGATTCCTTTATTGTAAATAATGGCCCAATTCCTCTACGTTTCACCAATAAATCATTGGCTTCCTCAGGAGGTGCCTTTTAATAAAACCTTATAAAATACACAAATATATATATATAAATAACCTGTCTACATCACCCATTTTATACACAAATACGTTCCAATAAATTTGATAATATTAGGTCACTCACTTCTATCCAATAATGTAAATCAATGTTATTCACTTTAGATTGACCAAAATCGATATACTTTCTAAAGTGGAAACAAACAAGACATGAATGACACAAATCTATACACCAATATTGTTCAAAACCCTTTACATATTCATAATGTGTTACTCCTATTATATACTTAATTATCTCATGTAATTTTATAACAATATATATTATCCTAGTAATCCTCTTATTAATAAATGTACTTTTTTTTTTTTTTGGGTGTTATTTTTCCTCCTCAGAGCTCCGGCTACAACCCCCCCCCCGCACTGCGTCGTTCCCCCGGTGCCATCCTCCGGACATGAGACCCCCCTCCTTCCACACCCAGGACTTACCCTTGGCGGCAGGGTGTGAGGCGACTCGACCCACCACAACGGATCCATGCCGGGAGGCGTCCTCCGAGAATGGCACCAGGGCGCCGCCGTGCAGCGGTCACCCATTTTCTTGATTTTCTCCCGGCGGACGTGGCGTGCAATGATGCCAGCGACTGAGTGCTGGCGCTGCGGACTAGTCAGCGTCTACCACGTCCCGCCTCCCCTGTCTTACGATTCACGTGCTGCATGATCCCCAGCCTCCGCTGGGGTCAGACAAGCACCGGCCGACTGAATCCCCCCAACCCGGAGATGGAGAGCAGTCCTCTGGACGCTCAATCCATCTCCGCCCTGCCGACCCCCGGCAACCCGTGCCCGTTCCCGAACACGGGTCGCCGGCGTGGCGCGAGGTGTGGCGTCCAGCACCTCAACCCTCAGCGCCACCGGGCCGGCTAAATGCACGTTTCTAAAAAAAAAAAAAACATTTTTAATTTTCTTTACCTTGTTCAAACTCTTATTTTTCAGCACATCACAATTTTAGAAAACTGGTAAATAACCCCTTTTATGGGCAATTCTGTGAAGACATAATCAATCATACATATTCAAAATTGAATTTTTTTTTTTTTTATGTATACCATTGCTATACAGATCACATGCTAAGTTTCATTCATACTCAACCAAACCTCTCTGACTTATGTTACAGCAATATTTTAAGCCCAACATAACATCCTTATATTTAATTACATTACTATGCTTGAAACATTTTCTTTGTTTTTCTCTGCTTCCTTTAAACGCCAGTTCTTAATGGCTTTACTTCCTAATGTCCTGGTAACATAGATCACTAATTAACCACTGTAATTTGCAATCCGTTTATAATGAACTTTCCTTTACATATTTCCTTTAAAATTACATGAGATAATTAAGTATATAATAGGAGTAACACATTATGAATATGTAAAGGGTTTTGAATAATATTAGTGTATGGATTTGTATAATTCATGTCGTGTTTGTTTCCACTTTAGAAAGTATATCAATTTTGGTTAATCTAAAGTGAATAACATTGATTTACGTTATTGGATAGAAGTGAATGACCTAATATCAAATTTATTGGAACTTATTTGTACATAAAATGAGTGATGTAGACAGGTTATTTATATATATTTATGTCTTTTTTAAGGTTTTATTAAAGGCACCTCCTGAGGAAGCCAATGATTTATTGGTGAAATGTAGAGGAATTGGGCCATTATTTACAATAAAGGAATCAGATACTTGTAATACAGAAGATCTGTCTACGTATGAATTCTTCTGGTTTGCGCTGTTCTCCCCCCTAGACTTATGTGGGGCTCACAGAAATTTGGTTAAAGAACACATCTGAAGAGGCAGCAGAACTAAGGACTTTAAGTTCTTGATAACTATATCTACATTTCCCGTGGCTTTCCAGGACTATTTCCTGGACCATTTTTCTATAAAATTAACCAACAAAAAACAGAAGTACTGCTTTGTGATTACTCCCCAGTCTAAAAAGAGCGTACCCCCTTAAGTGGTATAAACAAACGATGCATTACCTGGGGATCCGCCTCGCTAAAAACCCGATTCATGCGAATAAAGCAAACTTTGAACCCCTAACTCAAAATTTAACCGAGGATCTGGCAAGGTGGTCTCATATCCCATTAAGTTTCCTGGTCCAAATAGAAACTACTGTATTAAGCAAAATATATTTCCCCAGATTTTATTTTTTTTGCAGACACTACCAGTAATGCCAACTCAAGTATACTTTCACTCTTAGAGCAGACATATTTCTCGTTTCCTTTAGCAGGGAAAACCTCCCAGGATCCGGTATACTTTGTTACAGCTATCCGGACACAGAGGCGGCTTAAACCTGCTTAATCTTTTAGAGTATGCACGGGCCTCTAAGTTAAAGGTACTACTCTCCTGGATAAACCCTAACTATGCCATGCCCTGGAAACAATTTGAGTTGATCTGGAGTGATATCCTGGATTTGCCAGATTACCTCTTTGGGCAACCCCCGATGCCTGCTTCTCTGCAAGTTCCCACAGTGTACTGCATAGATCTTTAAGCAGTGGCTTCTAGGATCTGCAGCTTATCCGACAGGTAGGGAAATGGGCAGACTAGGTGAGCCAAGCAGCCCTTATCTGCCATCAAAGTCTATGTTTAAAAATCTATGTGCTTAACAAAAGACTTGTGCCCACAGAGGCATTGTTCCTTAGCTCCCTAGCGGTTACCTTCCACACAACGCCATGGATAAATCCATGTTTCAGTGGTATAAATATAATAAGCATATCTCTCAGTTGGTAGGGCCAAGAAGTCTATACTCTTTCGCACAACTCCAGTCACAATATAAACTGCCCCAGGGCTTCTTTCATGAACACCTGCAGTTGAAATCATATTTGCAGCCTCTGGAAAAGCCCCTGGCAGCAGCTGCTGAGAACCCATCATTAATAATAAAGCTTCTCCAATCCCAGAGACAGGGCGCCAGTATAGACCATATTATCAGTCTCGCTTATGTTGCTCTGCAGGGTTTTAAATAATTGATTAGCAGTTTTTCACTTGGGACAATGCTAACTGTACAGAAAGTATTTATACAGGTTTTCTAGAAGTGTTATGTTTGTTAAACACAGTGAGGCAAGTGCTATGTTTTAGCACTTTTATGAGCAAAACCCTAATCAATTTTTGGAGTTAAATAAATCCCTGCTCTGGTTGAGAAGCCTAGTGACTCCACTGATTTCATTAGGATCAGATGGTCCTTGGAATTAGGGGTGGCTACCCCTGGCAAACTTGCAGACAGCCTCTCCACTTATGTTGAAGGCCTCAGGATCTCCATATTGGAGGGAGTATGCATGGAAGTTAAGATACAGGTTTTTCCGTACCACTGCAGCAACAGCCAGGTTTACAGGGGACCCTGAGGGTAGATGCTGGAGGGGGTGTGGAGCTGTCCAGCAGGGCCGCAGTAATGGGGGGAGAAGTGAGGATGTTGTTTGGGTCCCTGAGCTTAGGAGGGGCCCACCTGATGAGCTGGTATTACCCCTGGCAGTAGCTGGTGTGGGAAACAGAGGCCTCATTCCAAATGACTTTTCCTGGGCCCCAAACCTCATAGCTGCAGCCCTTGTCCAGGCAGACCAGGCCCATAAACTGTGGGAATACAATTTGTTGGGCCCCTACTGGAATGAGGTGGTGCAGGAGCTGGTGGTGATATAGAAGATCCCAGTCCTTTTCACACCTGGGTACATTTTAACTGCCACTACCCCATTTGGCTTGAAAGTAGATAAGACCATCTACCTCCATACTATTTTAATGATACTGGCAGAAAAAAAGGTAATAACCAGATTATGGGGTACAAACAAATTGCTCACACCAGGAGCCAGGCTAGATTTAGTAAGAGCAATTTATGGCCTATAGAGGATGGCAGCCAGACTGAGAGATAGAGTTCAGGCTTTTGACATAAAATGGAGGAAATGGACTCTATATCAATTAAAGACCTATCCTGATATTGTTCTTTGAAACTAATCAAATCAATGTTTAAGTAATGTCACAATCTGACTTCTCTTTGTACGATATTAATTTGGAATTATGCTGGGAACAGTTATAATGTATGATATTGTATGCTGAACAACACAGATATGTATTAATTCCTGTGTGTATATATTTACCCTCGTGCCTAATAAAAATGTTATTATAAAAAATAGAATTAGAATGGCACCCTCCATTTAGAGCTTGATCCGCACTCTCTGAATCAGAGAAAAGGGGTGTGTGTTAAGGAACTTCCCTTTCCAAGAGAGGGACAATGTGTCTCACCAGAAAACTCCAGGCCCTGGAGTGAGCGAGCAGAAAAGTGGCAGTTTTGTGTTGTGTGGAAAATGCAAAAAGGTCCAGCTCTGGATGACCCCACCTGTCAAACAGGTCTTCTACCACTGAGATGGGCAGCTCCCATTCACACATTCTGGAATGCAACCTGCTTAAACTGTCTGCCAGGACGTTCTGGACACCTGGAACATGGACGGCCAACAGCTTTACACCATGCTGTAGAGCTCAGCCTAAACCCTCATCACTTCCCTGCACGGGGGGGGGGGAGAGTGGGTGCTCCCTGCTTGTCGACGTAGTGCACCACACTGATACTGCCCATCTGCACTAGCAGATGGCCAGGGGACAGATGGCACTGAGGCCTGTAGGCCGTATAGGACAGCTCTTATCTAAAGGACAGTGACATGGAGAAGAGCTTCAAAAAGTGTCTATGTTCCAGGAGTCTGGTAAGGACCCAGAGGCGTGCCCAGCCAATCCCAGAGGCGTCCGTGGTGAGGATCTGAAAAGGGGAAGGGATGAGGAAAGGAACCCCTTTGACCAAATGGCTGGGTTCCATCCACCACAAGAGAACCTTCTTTACCGGCGAAGTGACTAGGACTTTCTGTTCCAGATCATCGGTGTGCTGATCCCACTGGATCCTCAGAGTCCACCGAGGGATGCACATGTGCAGCCTCGCCAGGGGATCTCTGGCAATGGCCACAGCCATCAGGAACAGCACCCTGATATATGTCCTGGCCATGAAATAGCAGCTATTGTAGAGTTCCTGGGCATGAGCTATCAGGCACTCTGCCCTGTCTGAGGGCACAAAGGCAGATCCCTGGGCAGTGTCCAGTATAGCTCCTATATACTGGAGACGCTGGCCAGGAGTCAACACTGACTTGGCCACAGAGGCAGAGGGGGCCAAAAGGGCTTCTTCCTCTGGAGCGTAGATCCCTCTGGTGAAGGTAACAGAGTCCATGGTGGCACTGGACTTCTCTATGTGAGTAAGGTGTTCTTCCATTCCCGGCCCAAAGCAGTTGTAGCCCAAGAAGGGACATCCGCCAAGTTGTGCTGGGTATCTGCCGTAAAAGATGAGATCCTCAGCCAAGCCCTCTGGCACATGGCCACCACGGCAGCCACAGACCGGGAGCAGGAGCCGCAAATGTCCATGGCTGTCTGTAGCTGCTGCTTAGCCACCACTCGGTCCTGGTCCTGAACCTGCTGATCATGGTCTGCAAATCAACCAGGAGCTGGGGAAACCACCTCACTAAGGATACCTAAGAGGGCATGAGCGAAGTGGGCCATTAGAAAGGCCAAACTCGCTTGCTGAAGGCAGAAGGAAGAGGCCGCATAGACCTTTTTGGCCATATGATCCAGTTTCTTGGATACCTTGTTGGGAGGCTTCTCTATGTCCCCAATGTTGCCAGTCTACCAAAAGACCGATTCAGCCACCACACCCTTGGCCGAGGGAATTTCGATGAAACCTGACACGGAACCGGCAGAGACCGTGTACTTATGGGCCACCCGGGCCGATGATGCAGGGCAAGAGGTAGAGTGTTGCCAAAGCTCCAGAGCAGGGCCAAGAATGGCCTCAGTGACTGGGAAGGCCTCCCCAGGGGAGTCACCTTGGTTGAGAATCTCGGTCAATGGGTACCATTTCTGGACAGGCTCCACATGGAGTCTCAGAGATTTCGAGATTAAGCGGAGCAGGCCTGAGAAAGAAGTAGGACCATGCTCTGTGGACAAATCCTCTCCTGACTTGGCGTCCAACAGATGGGAGTATAGGGAGGAGCCCTCAGATCCAGAGAATTCATCAAAAAGTGGTTGACCGCCAAAGTCCCCCGCTGACCCTATGGGGTCTGTCGTCATGGTGACAAACAGCCGACTCAAGAAGCCCAGAAGCAGTACAGGCATCCTGGGGGGGGGAGGGAGACCCCACCAGCAGCTGCTTAGGCGGCAGCTCCACCTGGATAGGCAGAGAGGCCAGAATAGGCAAGCCAGAACCGGCAGACCAGAAGTAAGCTGGGGCTTGGGTGACAGGAGCCATGAAAGAGCCGGGGTGGGGGCCAGGACTGGCTTAACCCTGATAAACATGAACCGATGCCACATGAGCTCCTTGTAGTACCAACACATTCTGTGGCAGAGCCTCTCCTCTTCAAATGAGGAAGAAGAGGAGTGATAGCAGTGACGCCACTTGTCCGAATGCCGAGAGTGGGAACACCAATGCCAACATGGGCTGCTCGACTCGGGACTTCGGGATCAAGACCTCAACCATTGGGGATGCTGATGGTGGGTCTTGAAGGGAATCAGAGAAAGCCAGGGAACCTCCTGGGTTATCAGATCCCGAGGGGTGGACTGGATCAGCAGGCTGGTCCAACCCACCCAAGAGGTGACAGGTAGGACCAGAGTCCTAGAGAGGGAGGTACCAGCCTCATCTGGTGACAACAAGTCGACTGAATGGAGAAAAATCTTGACAGGTTGGTCGATGGACATCTCAACCACTGGCCTGACAGGGAGACTGTGGACCCAGTGGCCTGGGCTGAAGGACTGACTGTAGCTGAAACCTCCAGAGAAGCATGGGAATCCAAGGCCCGAGAGCACTCACAATCCCACAATCAATGGCAAGACTTCTTTTTAGTCTCCTTTTTTGAAGATTTGGATTTTGTGTCCTTAGAGTGGCAATGCCCAAAGGTGGGAAGGGACTGGCACAAATCAGGAAATGTCCCAGTGAAGGTGACACCAAAAGAAGGTAGCACTAAGGTCGAAGCTGAAGAGGCATGCTCTGCGGCTTGAGCCATAACCTCTTCAAATGCCACAGGTTGTTCAGTGGACCTCACGGCCATGGAGCCCGCCAGATGAGCATCCTTCTAGCGAACAGGGGGATCCCGTTCATCTGGGTGCCCTAAAAGAAGCCGAGTGTGCCAGTCTTCTAAAGTAGAAGGGTGCAAGGCGTGACAAAGGCCACAAATCTGGGGATTGTGTTTGTGGCCTCAGCAGCACGAGGTGTGCGGGTCCATCTGGGACATCCTCTGCCCGCAACTGCACTTCTTAAATACTGGTGGCAACTTTAAGTCATCTATGTCCGGGACTGAGAAATCAGATTTTGCAAAGTTTGGAAAGGTTTGAAGCAAAGGGCCTACTCAGCGCAGAGAGCGGTAAGTAGGAAACCTTCTTCTTCCAGTGGAAAGGAAGATGCAACGTCATGGGGCAGTGCTGAGGGAGTTACCACCCAGGTGGGTGGGAGGAGCCAACTTAAAAAGACATTCCAGCAAGCCTTAAAGGGAAAGGAACACTGCCAGAAGTGTGGATAGTACACCATATCCATGTCCCTAGAACCTCCTCTTATCACCCTCAGACAGAAGGTCTTGTTGAGCGTTTTAATCAAACCCTAAAATGCATGTTAAAAAGGTGTGCAAAATGGGAAGGGAAAGACTGGGACCAATACTTACCTTACCTGCTTTTTTTTTTTTTTTTGAAATTACTCTTTTTCTCCCCCCTCCTACTGCCTGCTGACTCCAACCCTTCAGGGCATCCAAGCAGTCATCTTCCTGCCTCTCGCTCGCTGAGACTTACTTCTCTATCTGCCACGGAGCTGTGGTCCCCCCACTCCCGAGCAGGGACGAGTTGGGGCCCCAACACCCCAACATCCTTCCTTTTGTCAGGCCGAGGAGGTAGTCCGGTGAGCAGGGCACATTGGAGGAATGCACCAGGAAGCCAGTCTTCCCGGAGCCAGCAGGGGTTTTTCCCCTGCTCTTCTTTCCCCTACAGCTGCAACTCTTGATATCAAGAGCAAGGTGCGACGTCCCACATGCAGCGCTGCCACCATCCCTCACAATTGGGGCTTGCAGTACACCCACCTCCACCGGAGTCAGACAAGTGCACAGGTATCAGCCTCCCCCTCTCCAGAGAAGACGAGCTGTCATGGGACAATCAAGCTCATCTCTCCTGGCTGACCCACCAGCGACCAGAGTCCGCTCCCAAACCTGGGTCGCCGGTGTGGTGCAAGGTGTGGCATCCAGCGCCTCAACCTTCAGCGCCACTGGGCCGGCTTTTACCTGCTTTTTGCTTACAAATAAGTGTCACAAGCCTCAATGGGTTTTTCACTATTTTAAAAGCTGCATGGAGACAACCTAGAGGGCCACTAAATGTAACAAAAGAAACATGGGAAGATAACCCAACTCAGAAAAAAATCTGTTACATCTTATACATGTGCCCTGAGAAAGAAGCTGGCAAAACATGTTCACATTACCTATAGTAAACCTGGAGACCTGGGTTTCAATCCCACAGCCCCCACTTGCATACTGTGTGACCCTGAGCAAGTCACTTACCTTTCTGTGTGATTTCAGGTCGCACCTGGAAACAAGCTTTGGCTTAGTGTGCCTTTCCTGGTTAAACAATTTCCCCTTCCCTTCCCATTCGAATCAGGAAAAGGCCCAAAATCAGCAGAAGGCACATTCTGACCATAGAGTAAAAGAAAAAGTTTTTGAGCCTGGTGAAAAGGCCTTGCTACTGTTACCCACTACAGAAAATAAACTATTAATGAAGTGGCAAGGGCCCTAAAAGGTGCTTAGATGTACTGTCACAGTTAACTATGAGATTGAGACCCTGATTGGAAAAAACTACCAAAACATATCATACTAACCTCCTGAAGAAATGGGTTGGGAAAAAAAAAAAAAACACCAAAAGCTGCTTTGCTAGTTTTACCAGAAATCAATAAAGAAGATATTGATATACTGTAGCTTATGATAGACTAGAACAAACTAACTGCTGATGCTGTAAAAGTGAAGGTTTCCTTAACCTCCAAACAAATCGAAGAAATTTGAAACTTGGTGAAGACATTTTGCAGTACTTTTTACCACGCAGCCAGGCAGAGCAAAAGGGATCAGGCATGTAATAGTGACAGGGAATGCTCACCCTATCAGACAAAAGACCTACAGATTACCAGAGCGGTTAGGAGCAGACACGGTTAAGAAAATACAAAAAATGAAAGAAGTGGGTATCATAGAAGAGTTGAGAAGTGCTTGATCATCACCAATGGTGACTGTAAATAAAAGGGGGTGTGCTAAGAATCTGCCTTAATTTTAGGAAACTTAAGTGTCAGAATTTGACAGTTATCCTATGCCCAGGACAGATGATTTGACGGACAGATTGGGGAGTGCCAAGTGCATCAGTACCCTCAATCTCACCAAGGGTTACTGGCAATCCCCCTAGCGGAAGAATCCAGGGATAAAACTACATTTGCCACTCCTATTGGATTCTATCAGTTCACCACCATGCCGCTTTGGTGTACGTGGTGCACCCACTACATTTCAGTGGTACGTGGATGTAATTTTATCCCTTCACACTGATTATTGTGCTGGGTACCTGGATGATGATGTGGTGTACAGTCCACACTGGAAAAACCACCTGGAACACATATCAGCAGTTATCCAATCTATCAAAAAGGCAGGTCTGACAATTAATCCTACCAAACGTGCATTGGGCATGCAGATAACCAGATATTTGGGCTATGTTTTGGGAAATGGAGATGTAACGCCAGAGATTTCTAAGACGCTATAGCTAACAGTTGTATCCATAAAACAAAGAAACATGCCAGACCATTTTTGGGACTGGCTGGTTATTATCAGAGATTTGCTCCCAACTTTGACCAGCTAGCTACTCCCCTCACTGAGCTCACAAAGAAATGGTTCCCGAATAATGTGAAATGGACCCCAGAGTGTGATGAAGCTTTTCGGGCCATCAAGGCTGCAGTATGTTCAGTCCCTGTTTTAAGAAGCCCAGACTCTGAGAAGCAATTTATGTTACAGACAGATGCATCAGAGGCAGGCCTAGGTGCAGTCTTGAGTCAGCACATAGATGGGAAGGAACATCCCATTCTATACATCAGCAGGAAGTTGCACGACAGAGTGAAGAGGTAATTCACCATTGAAAAGGAATGCCTTGCAGCAACGTGGGCTATGGAGTCCCTTAAGTTTTATTTGCTAGGCGCAGACTTTGTACTTATGACAGATCACAGTCCGCTTTGTTGGCTTACCCAAATGAAGGATAAAATTCCAGAATCACACAGTGGTACCTGAAACTATAGCTATTTAAATGTAAAGTGATGCAAAAATCTGGGAAAGAGAATGTCAATGCCGATTTTCTGTCAAGATACGGATCACAAATTGAGAATTCCAAAGGTTGAAATAACAAAATGTGTGAGTTTAAACTTCTTTGTTTGCTGTACTGGTTGTGAACTGTAAAGGTTACAAGATAATGTTAGAAGACAATATACAATTTTGGAAACCTGTTTTTTTTTTTTTTAAAAACAGGTTCCATGTTAAAGAGGTGGGTATATGACAGGGTTGAATAGGGTCCTGTCCCATTTGTTATGCAGAAAGAGTTAAATGCAAGGATTTGTTCTATCCTCTCCTATTCCATCTCTTGTCTGTCTGGTTGCGCAACCAAATGTTCTCATGAGACCTAGGAACTGATCACTCTGATAGTCTTGCTATTCTGTGCCTCTGAATCTCTGCCTTCACTTGCTGTTTCTGTCTTTTCTTCCCCCTTGCATATCTGTGGTTACAAAAATATATGTGAATCTTTGTATGCAACTGTAAGTGATACTGGGATCCCTTTGTTTGAAACTGTTACATAGTTATACTGTCGAAATGATTGCAAAAAGCTACTTGGAACTCAAGGGGTTAACCTGAGATGCCGTTTCAGCTTCTCTCAAACTTGTTTGCAAATTCTTTTGTAGAGCTGTCAACAGGAGGTCAGTTCTGGGACATCAGGTTCTTTTTTGTTGCAACTGCAAGGAAACTGACAAAGTTCTAATACATTTTACAATAAACAGGATGCCCCTTAACGAGCTCAGGATGAAGAATTGTCAGGCAAAGACTTGTTATAAAAAGAACAGCAATCTTTGCTGGGGAGAGATTGACACTTTGAATTAGAGATACCCTCAGATGAAGAACTTTGTTTTCTTCGTTTATACTGCCTTTGTAAATAGTTATATCGCACAATTACTGGTATTGACAAGAAGAAAAAATTACTCACCGTAGTAATGTTGTTTCTTCTAATGGAGTCTTGCTATATTATAGACATTAGCAGTTTGATCCAGCTCTAGAACTGCCCCGAAGTGAAATGGTTAAAACCATTCCAAATTAGAATTTTGGCACGAGAGCAGCTCTATCTGTGTCATTTCAAACTTGAACTGTCAGATCTTTATGAGCCAAACTCACTAAGGTCTGTGTGGAAGCTGTAACCTACACTAGCCAAATGGCTACCTAAATAATAATAACCACTGATGGTCCCAACACCCAAGACTCAAGTCAGGGGACCAGAAATACTAACACCATTCTAATAATATGAAAATGGAACATAAGTATAATAAAACACACACACGCGTACATACACACCCCAAAGTCCCAAAGGGGACAAAATGCTAACAGGACATAAGTAGTGCCCACACTAAGTTGCCGCACCCACCAAGTAGAGGTTCTGAGAGGGCAGGTTGGGAGAGGTCTATAATATAGCAAGACTCCATTAGAAGAAACAACATTACTACGGTGAATAATTTTTCTTCAAACAACATGAAGTCTTGCTATATTATGAACATTAACAGAATACACAGCAGTACCTCCATGGAGGAGGGCAGAACCTACTTAGGGAATATGCTCTGAAGAACAGCTGTACCAAACCGAGCATCTCTCCTGGCCTGGACATCCAGGGAGTAATGCTTGGTAAAAGTGTGTACCGTTTTCCAGGTAGTAGCCTGACAAATCTCTAATAAAGGGATATCTCTGGCAGCAGCTAGAGATGCAGCTGTACCCCTGGTAGAATGAGCCCTCAAACCGGGGGGGGGGGGGCTCTACCCACTTTCTGATAACAAAACTGGATACAAGAGACAATCCACCTGGCTATTGATCTCTTAGTGGCAGGTTTGCCTTTCCCAACTTCACCATAGGTAAGGAAAAGTTGGTGGATTCAGACCTGTGACCTTTGGTACGCTCTATATAATAACTAAGAGCTCTCTTAACATCCAGGCTGTGCAACCTCCTCTCACCGAAGAGGAGTGATCAGTGAAAATACTGGAAGGAGATAGATTGATTAAGATGGAAATCTGAAACCACCTGAGGCAAAAACTTCCTATTAGTCCTAGGACTACCTTATCCCTGTGGAGAAAGAAATAAAGTCAGTCTCCACGTGACAAGCTTGCAATTCACTTGCGTCTGGCAGAAGTGATAGCCACTAGAAAAACAGTTTTCCAAGTTAGGTACTTAAGCTCTGCAAAGACAGAGGTTCAAAAGAGTTGCATTAACTGGGCAATGCAAACATTAAGGTCCCAAGCAGGGGCCGGTTCCCGAAAGGGAGGATTAGTATGGAGTAATCCCTTAAAAAACTTGGAAAACACAGGATGAGAAGAAAGAGGGGATGACTTTCCTGCTGACACAAAAGCAGACACAGCTGCCAAATGAACTCTCAGGGTAGCTGGTCTGAGACCCAAGGAATTAAGATGTACCATGTAATCTAACAAAATGGGCAATTCAGCAGATTCTGGGGAAATATTTTTCCCAGCACACCAAATGGAAAACCTTTTCCATTTAGAACTATAAGTAGCCCTAGTGGAAGGCTTTCTGGAAGCCTTTAGGATCTCAAGAACACCCTGAGAGAGGTGTAAATCAGCAAACTCTAACTCCTCAAGAGGCAGGCCTTGAGGTTGAGGGATTGAGGTCCGATACCAAACCCTTCCCTGGGCACAAGTCAACAGATTGTGATTCCTGGGAGGCACAGGGAAGATGGACTGTCAGAGACAGAAGGAGTGGGTACCAGGGCTGCCTGGCCCAATCCGGGGCAATCAGAATCACCCTGCAAGGCTGAGATCTGATTTTGACTAGTACTTTGAATAGGAGAGGAGGGGGGGGGGAGCATAGAGGAACTTCCCCTCCCAATCCAGAAGAAGGGCGTCCAGGGGAACTGAGCCCAGCACTGGAGGCCTGCAGAGGAAGTTTGTGATTGTCTGGGGCTGCAAACAGATCTATCTGAGGGATGCCCCACCTGGCAAAAACTATCCCCAGCACTTGAGGATCCAGGGACCATTCGTGATGGCCCTGGGAAATCCTGCTGAGGGCATCCGCTAGGACATTGTCCTTCCCTGGAAGATGAACTGCTATGAGGGAAGTGTTCAGGGAATAGGCCAGAGACCACAACTTCATTGCCTGGTGCACAAGGCCGAAGACCAGTGCCCCTGTTTGTTGATGTACCACATTGTTGTGGTGTTGTCTGTTCTGACTTGTATCACCTTGTCGTGGACAGATGCAGAAAAGCTGAAGAGCTAAAAAGACAGCTCTGAGTTCCAGCAAATTGATGTGGAGCAGAGAGATTCCTGGGGACCAAACTCCCTGAGTGGAAAGGTTAGCCATGTGGGCTCCCAACCCAGAAGGGAAGCATCTGTAGTGAGAGTCAAGTCGTGAGAAGGGAAATGAAGGGACCCCGCTCTTAAATTGCTCTGATCCTGCCACCACTGGAGAGCTAGGATCAAGGTTCGAGTCACTGGGACCAACTTGGAAAGGGGGTCTCTTCTCTGAGACCAAAAGGTTCTCAAGTGAAACTGAATGTCTCATCTGAAATCTGGCTCCCTGCACAAGCTGTGGATGCAGCCATGTGCCCCAGGAGCTGCAGAAAGTGTCTTGCTGGTCGAGAGACCTGCAGAGTGAAGGAAGAGGCCAGAGCCACTAAATTCCTTACCCTTTCTGGGGGAAGAAAGGCTCTGGCTAGCTTTGTGTCCAATTCTGGCCCTATAAAGGTGAGTACCTGGACTGGTTCCAGAACCGACTTTGGTAGGTTTAGCAGAAAACCCAGGGAGGTGAGAAGCTGCTGGGTGACCTGCAGGTGAGATTTTACCTGTTCTGGGGACTGGCCCACAATGAGCCAGTCGTCTAGATAGGAAAACAGCAATCCTCTGCCTCCTTAAGTGGGCCACTGCCACTGCTAGACACTTTGTGAATACCCTTGGAGCAGAGGTAAGGCCAAAGGGTATTGCTCTGAACTGGTAATGACCTGAGGGCAGTTCAATCTGAGGTACTTCGATGGGATCTTCTGATTAAGACATGGAAATAGGCATCCTTGAGGTCCAGGAGGCTAGCCAGTCCCCTGGCCTTAGGGAAAAGGTAAAATCATTGCCAGAGTTACCATTTTGAACTTTGGTTTCAAAAGATGCTTGTTCAGATATCTGAGATCTAAAATGGGCCGCCACTCTCCTGTCTTTTTGGGGTAAGGAAGTATCTGGAATACAGACCCTGCCCTGATGCAGGAGGAACCCTTTCTACTGCTCTGAGAGCTAACAGGGATGAGACCTCTGTTTCCAGAGCAAGGGTCTCTGAAGCACTTGCAGGTAGAAAAGTCTGCTTCTCAACTGGGAAACTTTGAGCTGAGAACCAGACCCTGGCTTACTACTTCCAGAACCCACTTGTCTGAGGTTAAAGAAGCCCAATTCTGACTGAAGTAAGCCAGCCTACCCCCACTGGTACAGGAGAATCGGCCCTGGGCACCCCATCAGGGTGCCTGTTTCGCAGGAGCTTTAGGCTGGGGGTGGGAGCAGGTCTGCCCACCCTCGTCTGCCCCTGCCTCTGAAGAAGCCCCCTGAGCATAGGCAGAGGAGGCCTGAGTCTGGTAGAAAGGCCTGTGAAAAGGCCTACCCCTACCCTGGGGCATGCCTTTGAGGGTGGCTTGCGCTCCTTAGCCTGGGCACTCTTGTAAGTAGTCCTATATTCATCCATTTTCTTCATGTAGTTCTCTGTCTGCTCTCCAAACAGAGAATTTCCCACCACAGGAAAATCCATAGGCTTAGTCTGGGTATCCTGTGACAAACTAGTACACCTGAGCCAGGCCAACCTACGTAAAGCTACAGAAATGGCCATGACCCTACAGGAAACATCATTAACATCCACAGCAGCATGAAACTGAACCTTAGAGGCTTCAATGCCATCAGCAGCCACCTGTTCTAGTTCACTAGCCAGCTGGCCATGGGCCTGCTTGGCCAATTGTATAACAGTATCCCATCTAGATTTCTGATACCTAGCTACATAAGCCATATAATTTGCTTGCCTGAGTCCCAGAGAGGCTGCCATATACTGGTTTTGCCATGGCATCAATCTTCCTGGAATCCTTGTCAGGAGGATGTGAAGCCAAGGGAATATTAGCTTTATCACAGGCAGCAGCCTGAACTACTAACATGACTGCATTGCTGAGAAAGGAATTCTGTATCAGGGCCTGACAATGTATACCTTCTGTCCATCTTTTTATCTACAGGAGGCACAGAATTAGAAGCTTTTAAAATTTTAATTGTTTGTTTCCTAAAAGACTTATGTAAAGGAATAGACAATCTCCTAGACTCTGGAATATCCATCATTTCTACAAATCAGGCTCCTCTTGCTCATCCACAGCCTCTTCTAAAGGAAGCTGGAGGGTTTCAGCAACTTTTTTATAAAACATAAAATGAGATGGGGACTCAGACAGCATAGGGGGAGATTCTAAAGGTCTGTCTGGGGAGATGTCTGGTTCAATGGGCACACCCAGACCTTCCCAGCCACATTCATACTGATCATAATCCTCCTCCCCCTCCTCTGGTTCATAAAATTCCTCAATATCATAATCCTGAACCACTGGGACCGGACGAACTGACCTTTTACCAGATAGTGGTGGTTCAGACGGACCCTGAGACAGTGACTGGACAATTTGTATGGCTTTGCTATCTCTGCAGCAGTTGGAGAAGGAATTTTGGACTCCAGACCTGCTGATTTTCTTGTTTTCTTTACTGGATTGGTTCCTCAGAACCAGCTTTCTTTGCCGAGAAGTCTGGCCTGGTCAGAGGCACGCCCTCTGGTTCGGTTGCACCGAACCGGGCTGGCCATCGGTCAGCGGACTTTTGCCTCTCGTTCCTGAGCCTGCCCAATCTTTTTCCAGGGTGGCTGCAGGAAATTCTTACATACCTGGCAGTCTGACTGGAGGTGGTCAAACCCCAGACAATAAACACATGTGGTGTGGGGTCAGCCTTGGCAAAGACTTCCCCACAAACATCACAGTGTTGAAACCCAGTGGGCCAGTTTTTCTTTGGGTTTTCTCAGACATAATGCCAGCCTAACCAAAAACTTGCCCTTTTAGCAGCGGAGTGCAGGCAAGACACCCTTATCGGTTCCTAACAATCATGGTATTGGAAAAAAACGTGAATAAATCCGCTTTTTTTAGAACCGATAAGAACCGGGAACCGACTTCAAAAATAGTAACTTTAGTTTTAAATGAGTTTTAAACCCACTGATCGGTTCAAAACCGAACCGATAACTTACAAGTTCCACACAGACAAAACCTTCATTTACTTACGGTTACCACAGATAGAGCTTGAACCGAACGGTTTTGCGGTTAAAATAAAACTATTCTCGGTTAAACCAACCGAGAAAACACTTTTTAAACCGAGAATGAACCGAGCAGAAGGAGAAATCTCCGGAGCGACTGTTCACTGAGGCGGAGTAAAGAATCTGACAGTTCAAGTTTGAAATGACACAGATAGAGCTGCTCTCGTGCCAAAATTCTATTTTGGAATGGTTTTAACCATTTCACTCCGGGGCAGTTCTAGAGCTGGATCAAACTGCTAATGTCTATAATATAGCAAGACTTCATGTTGTTTGAATAAAACGCTACTTGTGAATTTTATAACTGCTCCTGGTTTTCCTTTGCTTCCTGACTTGTGCCTCAACAACAGCAAGAGAACACTAATAAGTGTTCAAAAGTCCAAATCCCAAATACTGGAGCTTTATGAATGCTTGCTAATGTTAACTAATAAAGACATAAGAAAGGATACACTGGCTACATATCACTAGGGCAGCATTAGAACATTTAGAGACAATAACTCAATTCTCTTGATACCCAGTTGTGATTCTCAATCCTGGTATCGGACTAGCAGTCCTCTTTCAATCTCACTCGCTGCCACTCTGAAGTCACTGGTTAACTCAGGTAGTTCTCCGTGCACTCAATGTGGTCTCCACAGAACCTGCTCCAGAGTCCTTCAGGCTCCTCATCCTCTCTCCAAACTCTCCGGCCACACAAAATCCTGTGGTGGGTCCCACTATTCTGTCTGGTGTGGCCGTAAGTCCTCCGATGGTTCCTCCAGTCTTCTGGGGCAGCTGCAAGCCAGCAGGCACCGAACTGTACTGATCTCTGGTGTTCTCCAACTCTGTTTCCCATGTTATAACTTAGCAAACTGGTTATTTTGTACAATAATAAAAGCTTAAAAGCACTAGACAGACAACAATTATGTTTTACCCGGTATTTTCTGATTTTTTTTTTTTTTAAATTTCCCCTGCTGTCGGGTGTACTAAATATTGTAGATAATACAGCAATTATTTATCAGAGTCTTTCAAAATGTATCTGACTCTCCCCTGCTAATCACACAATTGTGGTTTGTGACATCACAGTCCGTTGTCATGATGAGCACTATGATGTCATACAGGGGAGAGGTAAATGTTTTCTATACAGACTTTTAGATGAACTACTAAGAAGAGCCATACATCTTGTAAAGGAATATTGAAAAATCAAAACAGTTATTCTTTTATAAATTGTAACAGCTGGAACATCTTATTCATGAAAGGACATACTGAAATGCAGAGTTGTTCTTTAAAACTTCTACACAGAACAAGCCAAACTGTCTTATTTTTGTTTCTGAGAAAACGGTCTATGAACATTTTTCCAACCTGATTGTCTGCACATCACGGAGGAAACTTCAGGAGATCTACAAGCCATTTGGAGGTTACTGCAGAAATTGTTAGATAACCACTTCCATGATTACTGCAATTTGCATGGGACCCTTGAGGGAACAGACAATATTAAAAGACTAACTTTATTGGAGAGTGAGACAAAAACCACAGCCAAACAAGTTATCTTGATTGTGGGAAAGGGTCTAGAATAAGGTTAGAGAAGCAAATGGCAATTGGGAACATTCCTGTGCGCTCCAAAAAAGGAGAAGACTTCTGTAAAATTACATTGTGCAATGAAATGACAACTCGTCACATAGGACCAGCCAACTTACAGTCAATGAGCTCCAACTGACCCCATCAGGAATTTCATAGACTGATCCAAATGTAATGTTTACCTGTTTCTATTATCCATCTACGACTCATATTGCTTATTCTTTCAGTAAATTATTTTTTTTTGATTTAAAGGTACAGATGAATTATTGAGTTTCCATGCTTACAAGGTATAAGGTTTCAAGTCAGCAGACCTACTGAAGTTGTAAATTTGTTAACATGGACAAATGCCCTGGGAAGGTCTCGTGATATGCTCCAACAGCAACTTAATTCTAAAGTTTAGCGACCATTCACTAGCCGTGGTGAAGTGTTACGCATTTCATAGTAATAGTACCCACATATCTGGCTGCCCAACGATGAGGATCAATTGATTTTATCTTTCAGACATTTACTTATAATCCAAATTGGGGCTGGATGAATTTTAGATATAAAACAGAAAAAATAAGTCCCGCAGTTTGAACTTGGCATTCAAAGGGTTGATCCAAATTGAATGGCAACCAAATTTTCAGAGCTAGAGAACGTATGCCTTGCAGTTCGATAAACTACCTAATCGAGAGCTAGTTCAGGCATTGATTGACATGGAGCTACATGGTAACATTGTTAACTGGATTATTTTGTGGTTAACTGACCATAAGCAGAAGGTTAGCATTCAAGGAGTTTATTCTGAATGGTCTAACGTAGGACGTGTGGTCCCCCAGGGTTCGGTGCTGGGGTCATGCCTTTTTAATATATACAGTATATTACATCAATGGGTGGTGGTGAAGGTATATGGCTAACCAAGTTTGCCAATGACTCTAGATTGGGCACAATCACTGAAACAACGGAAGACTCTTTGGGGCTACAAAATGCCTTACTGGAGATCGAGAAGTGGGCCACTGAACGCAGGCTGGAGTTAAATATGGAAAAGTGTACTGTCATGCATATGGGGAAAAGAAATACAAATGCTGACTATGTACTAAATGGTTCCATCCTGAAAAAAGTGTCATAGGATAGAGACCTGGGCATTATAATTTCAAACAACCTGCAATTTAAGAGTCATTGCAGACAGTTACCAAAAGGGTAAACGGCTTATTAAACAGTATTATTAAACATATAAAAAGCAGGGCTAGGGCAGTAATTGTACAAATGTACACATCTAAGGTTAGGCCACATTTGGAATACTGTGCCCAAGTACTGGCACCAAATAAACTCACCGAAATACATGCACTGGAAAGAGTTCAAAAAAAGGCAACAAGGATAATAAGGGGCCTAGGAAACCACAACTATGATACCAGATTGGAACATCTGGGTATATTCAAACTGGAATATAGAAGACTAAGGGGCGACGTGCTTTTTGTACATAACTTTGACAAAACGACGAGCTCTGAAACTGCTTAGGCTTGGAGAGGAGAGATCAAAATTACTGTACATGAGCTCACACATTGCAGCTGAGAGGGGGGCTTTGTCATTCCATCAGATGACTAAATTGTTATAACCAGAGTGTTATCTCCTTTTGGAATTTACTACCAGATGAAATGGTGGGTAGTAGGGATATGCAGGATTTTAAAACCAAATTGGATAACTTCTGCAGAGCGCACGGCTTTAGTGGACATAGGAATTACTACTGGCGAGCAGTATGGACATTTGTCTAATCTAAACTCTATAGCTACCTATGTTAACTATGTTTAAACTCAATATTTTGTACCTTCAGATTGATTTATTGGTAAAAAGAGGCTGTTCTATGAATACGGTAATACTATGTTAGATAAACTGAAAGACTATTTGAATACTCCTCCCAGGAACTAGTTAAAAAAAATATATACTGCTAGAATTAGCTCACTTATTTTAAGTAAAACAAGGAACTATGGCAGGAGGCACAGACCCGAAGGAGGTAGGATATCTGACTCACGTGCATGCCAAACTAATAATGGCTCGAGACCCCGATAGAGATACATGGACTGTGAACTGCAAATTGTCAATCTCAGAAGATGGAGAAAATAATTGAGAATCACTATGCCCTTTTCATATGTTGAAAAAAAAAAAAAAATCTGTCAGAAAAAAATGGGTTTTATGTGCACCTCGCAGCTAATTTGCATTGTGAGAAGCATTTACAAGAAAAAAGAGCAGAGCAGTTCAGAACAAAATTCCATGGCAACAAGATAAGACTGCCATAGTGGCGGGTAACTACAAGAAGTCAGAAGCCAAACGCCAAGACAAAGAGGATGAGCTTATGAACAGACTAGCAGAATAGGAGGCAAAATTCTAGTCTCAATCTCGAAAGACAAATAAAGGAGTTAGAAGGTAAATTAACCTCCACAGAGGAAGGGGAAGGAGATCCAGTCCTGGAAGGATTGGTTAACTGGAAAAGAGATGTTAAACAGTCAGAACAACAGAAAAAAAAAAAAAAACTTAAGCTAAACGACAGACCAGCTCCAGGATGAAACAGACCAAATAAAGGCAACAGAAAGGGTAGAAGCCTGCAGGAGGGCTCTTGAGACTAAGGACAAGGACACTGACAAACTGCATCAGGCAGTAAATGAAGAGCAGAAGTATTAAAAAAACAACACAAAACAAAAAATAAGGAAACTCCTGAGAAAACCCTTAGACAAAAAATGTAATTTAGTAGTCACAACCTAATGAGAGATGGCAATAGCTTATGGTGAAACAGAAAGGTTAAAACACCATGTTAAGGAAACAGAAGAGGGAAAGAAATATGACATTACCGTAACAGTAGATATTCGAGAGGATCTCTTGCAGCAGGTACTACCTTTGGGAGTTTTCCAGAGGGCGCTCTTGCAGACGGTCGCTTTCTTCCAGCAGTGCCTAGTGGGGGCCACCTACTCCATGATGTCATCATATCTTGCAGGTATAAAGGAAATGGGTGGCCCCCAGTATCCCCAGTTCACCGACGGCTACCAGCTTGCTTGACCATGGCTCCAAGTGAGAACCGAGACCAGTGGTGCCCCCTCTTGTAAAGAGTAGAAACTGCTCTGCCAGAGAAGGAGGGGGGAGGAGGTCTGGAAAGCACTTGCTGCAAGAGATTCTCTCGAAGGTCTACTGTTACGGTAAGTACGAAACTGTACTATCTTCATCGAGGGTATCTCTTGCAGCAGATACTACCTTTGATTCCCAAGCAGTCATTGTAAATGAAGGGAGGTTATGAAAGAAGTCCTTGTAAAACTATGCTACCTAGTGAGGTCCTGCACTTGGATATGATGACTAGACTGTAATGCTTTATAAATATATGAATAGTGGACCATGTAGCAGCCCCACATATATCCAAGACAGAAACCCCTTTGGAAGCAGGTGGCTGAGGCCGAGATTGCCCCGGTCGAACGTGCATGAACATTCCCTGGCAGAGGCTATTGTGCTTTTGTATAACAGTATGTGATACAATTTGATAGCCAGTGTGACAATGTTTGCTTTGTTACTGGAAGACCTTCTTTTTGGGAGGCAAAGGCCGCAAAAAACTGGTCTGATTTTCTTATAGGTTGGGATCTCGAGAGAAATGTTTAGGATGTGATGAACATCCAATGTATGGAGTAATTCCTCTTCAGGATTGGTATGATCGGGAAAATATACTGGTAGGTTTATGGACTGGTTTAAAGTAAAGTCCGAGACCACTTTTGGTAGAAAAGGGAGGATTGGTGCGCATAGTCGCCCTGTTTTTACGAAAAATCAAGTAAGGTTCTTTACACACCAGTGCTTGTAACTATGAGATACATCTGACTGAGGTGATGGCTACCAGGAATAATGTTTTCCATGACAGGTTGCACGTCTGCCGTTTCAGCTGGTTTGAACAGTTCTTTAGTGAGCTGTTCAATTACAAAATTAAGGTCCCATGGTGGTATTGGGCGTCTGATGGGGGATTTATATGTAATATCCTTTACAGGAACATTTCTGTAAGATCCATTTGAGCTAATGTCTAATTCCTGATAGGCTCATGGAAAGCCAAAATGGCAGCTAAGTGAACCTTAATGGAAGAGTATCCCAAGTTTTGTGCCGATACGTCCGTGAGATATTCTAGGATCTCTGAAAGTGGACAGGTAAAAGGATCAAGAGATCTCTATGTTGCCCAGATGGCAAATTGCTTCCATTTGTCTTGATAACATTTTCTGTTGGAAAGTTTTCTGGCTGCCAGCAAGATTTGTGCCACTTTATCAGATACTTTATATGCCTGTTTAGGAGTGTGTGCTCAGGAGCCAGGCATGTAGGTGCAGTGATCTTAGGTTAGGGTGGAGAATGCCACCTTGCTGTTGAGTCAGAAGGTCCGGTGACAGACATGGGGAAGGGAATCTATGATCAATAGCTGTTGCAGCAAGGGAAAACAAATCTGCCTTGGCCATAAAGGCATGATTAGGATCATCTTTGCTGGTTCCCCTTTGTAGTTTTAGCACGACTCTCTGGAGAAGTGGAGTTGGGGAAAGGCATATAAGAATTTCCCTGTCCATGGCAGGGAGAGAGCATCTGTAATATGACCCTTCCTGTCCTGTACGACAGAACAGTAATAAGGCAGTTTGTGGTTCTCTAGAGTTCCCCATGTTCTAAATATGCTCTGTAGTGTTAAGGTTTTGATTGTTCATTCGTGTCCTTGGGAGTACCTGCTGAGATGGTCTGCTAAGGTATTTTGTATGCCAGGTATGTGGACTGCTATAAGTGTCAAGTACTGTTGAATGGCAGTGTGCCATACTCTGGATGCTTCTTGGCATAAGGGGCGGGACTTGGTACCCCCTTGTTTGCTGATGTAGTATACTACTGCCATGTTGTCTGATTATATCAGTAAGGGGCCTGGCACTAGGTAAGGCTGAAAAGTTCTGAGGGAAAGCCACACCGCCCTCATTTCCAATGTGCTAATATGTAGTCTGGACGTTGCGTTTGTCCCATGTGCCCTGTGTTTGACATATGTGATCTAAGTCAGTGCCCCAACCAATCGTTGAGGCATCTGTGTTTAGGGTCTGTATAGGGACTGGCGCTTGAAAGGGCATGCCTTTCTCTAGATTGGTTTGGTCTGCCCACCACTGTAGTGCCTTTTGCAGTGTGGGAGTGACTATGATATGGTCCTCCAAATCCCCTGTTCTCTGGTGCCATTGTCTTCTGAAGGCCCACTGAACTGGCTGCATGCACAGATGGGCATATGGGACAGTAGCGACAGCCACGGCCATGTGTCCTAATAATTTTAGGAGCTGCTTGGCTGTGACAACTTGTAGTTTACTGTTATGTTTTGCCAGTGTTGTCAGGGTTTGGCTTCTGGTAGATTAGCTTTCCCTGAGGTTGTGTCCAGAACGGCTCCTACACATTGGAGTCTTTGTGATGGATCTAGTGGAGACTTGGGCAGGTTTATTGTTATCCCTAATTGTTGGAAGAGTTGCAAGGTTGCCTGTAGGGAGTGGAGGAGTCCTTCCCTTGTGAATGCTTTTATCAGCCAGTCGTCTAGATAGGGGAACACAAAGTGTCCTCTTCTGCTAACAGCAGCAGCTACTACTGCTAGGCATTTGGTGAATACTCTGGGTGCTGACAAGAGGCCAAATGGTAGTGCTCTGAACTGATAGTGTTCTCCTAGAAGTTTGAAGTGAAGGTACAGTACTTGCGATGATGAGAATATGAACGTAAGCATCCTTCATATCCAGGGCACAGAGCCAGTCCCCCTTGATGTAACAAGGGAAGTATGGTATTCAAGGTGACCATACATAATCTCTTGTATTGGATATATTTGTTCAGTGCATGCAAGTCCAGGACAGGACGGAGATCTCCCATCTGCTTCGAGATCAGAAAGAAGTGGAAATAGAAACCTCTTTCTTGTTAGTTACTGGGACTGGCTGTGTTGCTCTTTTGTTTGAGAGACTGCAACTCGTCCATCAGAATACGGATGCGATTTTCTGGGTATGTCACTATTTGTGGTGGGTGTGTTGGTGGACACTGTTAGTTCGAGGGTGTGGCCAGATTGTATTATCTGTAAACACCCAATCATCCGTTGTGATGTTTTTCCAGGCCTCTAGATGGTATGAAAAGTGACCCCCTACTGCCTCCGAGGCTTGTGCAGGAGGGCCGGGGGGGCGGAATGGAGTCAGTTGGAGATGGTGGAGCCATCCCTGGTAGAAGGGTGGAACAGCCACCACGGGAGGTTGCAGAGGTAGGTCTGCTAGAGGTCTAGGAGTGTTGTTTTCCTTTATAGGCCTGTCTCCCTGATCCGCATTGATGTCCAGTGCATCAAAATTGATACTGATGGTAGTATCTTGGCTGTCCTGACCCCTGGGGGTTACGGTACATGCCATGGGCCAATCATACTGTGCACCCTGAGGCTTGTGGGTCATCTAAGATGGTCTTAGTGGTGGAGCCAAAAAATTGTTCCCTGTTAAAGGGTGTGTTCATTATCTTTTGTTGAACGTCTGGTGTGAAGCCTGAAACCCTAAGCCAAGCACTGTGTCTCAGGCTGACTCCAATGGCAGAGGATCGGGCAGAAGTATCTGCTACATCATAAACTGTTCTAAGCAGGTGGCATGAGAGGCTACAGCCAGTATTCATGGTGGCTTGTAACTGTTCTCTTTCCTCGGACTGAGGCAGTTTATTGGTTACTTCCGTGGCAGCTGCCCAAAGGGTCTTTTGATACCCAACATACAGCCCATATAATTGACGGCCCTAATGTTCAAAATGGCTCCTTGATATATTTTCTTCCCCATACAGTCCAGCTGTCTGGATTCCTTATCTGGGGGAAGGGAGCTCATAAGTTTCAGTTTTTTGGTCCCATCATGTGCGGCATTTATTACTACTGAGTCTGCTTGTGGTTGCAAAGTAAGCATGGTCTGTAGGTGCTTGGTAAAGGCGGCCTGCCTTATGCGGCACCAGAGGGGTATTGACAGGTTTCTGCCATGCTGTTAAGACTGCATCTTGATAGGATGGAATGATAGGTGGAACCACTATAGCCGGGTCTTCTGGGAGCTCCAGATAATCCGCCAGGTTTTGGCATTGTCCGTCAGGCTCTTTTGTAGTAGAACCCATAACTTTTTGCATTTCAGCCATAATTTCTTGGAAAGTTGGATCATCAGAGGGTGACACAGGAGTGAAATAGTCCTGATCCTCATCCAAAGAGGATATAGTGGAGTTAGTGGAAGGAGGCTAAAGGCTATCCTCTTCCTCAAAATCCTCCTCATAATCTCCTACTTCCTCCTGTAGGGAGTCCTTCTCCAAGGAATGATAGGATGGGGATCTCGATAGGTCCCTGATTGTTACATATGTAGCTTCTGGCCAAAAGCGCTTCGGAGGAGGAGAGGAGAAGCAGATCTGGCTACTTTTGGTGGTTGTGTGGGCTGAAGACCCTGCATAACTTGTAGCACAGTTTGCACTACTGTGGCCATGTCCACTGAGGAAGTGGTGGTTGTTGGCTGTGTAGCCCCTGTAGTTTGAGAGGTCAGGGGTAGAATAGAGGAGATGGGATGGGATTGTGGGTACAACTGCGTCCCTGAGAGGGCTAGTCCTGTCCCTCTGTTTTCCATCAGTGGATTTCTGTGAGATGCCACCTGTGTAGAAGGGGGCAAGTTTGGCATAACAGTAAGTGAGAAACCCCTTTCTTTGATCATAAACCCCTGCTCCATTAACAGTCACATCGACAGAGACTGAAAGGGTGAAGTCTCAGAATGTCTGAAAGAGGCCGTCGATGGGGAGGCAGAGCGCCCCCCTCTAAAGGAATGCTGGCCCGTCGACGGGTGGCTCAAAGCAGCAGTGGTGGAAGGTGAGGAAACCACTGTGAGAACTTCATCTAGTGTCAATGACAGAATAAGCAAAGCCACCGTCGACGAGGATGTAGCCTTATCAGCCGAAGATTTTGATGCCATCGTCGACGACGTGCAAGTAGAGGTCATCTTTGATGAGTGGGAATGTTTGTCTTCCATTTTTTGGGGAGTTGTGTGCCTACATTTGTGTTTGGAGCTTTTATGGGACGCTTAAAAAGAAGAGGAGGAGGCATGTTGTTGGGGCCCTTCTTCTCTAAGAGAGCAAGTTTCTATTCCATGAGGAATGACTCCAATTCCTGGAGCCATGGACGAAGAGTAACCTGGTTAAAGTCTCTGCAGATGGAGCAATCAGAGACATAGTGGTCGGACCCTAAACACAGCACACAAACTGGGTGCTCATCGTATCTGGAGATCTTTTTGCCACAAGGGCAGGTTCTAAAAAATGACTCGAACTGAGACATTCGTTTTGAGTAGAGGTGGAAGAGGAGAACGGCAAGCCGTTCAGGTTCTGGTCTTCATCGATGGTAAAGAACTGTCAGGCTGGAGAGCTTCTGTGCTGCGAGCTGGTAGATGGTGAAAATAGAACCGAGGATACAGGGGGACATCCATTATTTTTATAAATGCAAGATGTGATGACATCGCAGAATGGGTGGCCCCCACTAGGAACTGCTGGAAGAAAGCAACCATCTGCAAGAGTGCCCTCTAGCGAGCTTCCAAAGGCAGTACCTGCTGCAAGAGATACCCTTGATGAAGATCATTAGTTCTCTCACCCTCAAACCAAGAACCATCAGGGAAATCTGAGACAAAACCATGAGCAGCAGAAAAGGAATGAGATTTACAAAGTGTCATCAACCATTAAAACAATTCAGCACCAGGACAAACACAATAATTCAGACTCACACTTGGTAATATTAAATCCCATTTGAAAGATTTAGGTGAAGATGTGCCAGAGAGGAAGAAAATACAATTGTTAAAACCAACATACGCTGGCCCAGTGTCTGAATGGGTAGATGAGAAGCAAGATGAGACTAAAGAGAATTCTGATGAAATCTGCATTGCAGTGAGGCATGAATATGGTAAATTTAAAGACTCCATGCTTGCCTGAAGTAAAGAACTCAGAATGTGACACAACCCAGATCAGGATGTAAGGGAGTATTTTAAATCACTGAACAAAATGCTGCACCAGGGCCATCAGACTTGTCAAATCTGAGTACTTTTCCTCCACCTTTCAGAATAATATTAACCACTCCTCCAAGTTCTGGAAGGTTGTACACACACTCTTCTCCCCCTCTGCCCAGTCCCCCATCCCAGTACTCAAGGTGAGACATACCACTATTTCTGACCCCTTCTCAGTGGCTTCCCAGTTCAATGCTTTCTTCACCACCTGTGCTTCCTCCCTTCTCTCCTCTCTCCCACCGCCCCCCCCCCATCCACTCCCTAGGCCCATCTTTTTCTTCTTCATCTCACCTGCCGAGACCCTTAAGGCTCTCCTAGCCCTCAACCCTCACAAAAGCAAGAGCCCTGATGGGCTTGACCCCAGACTCTTCCATCCCTCTGCCCCTGCTATCGTCCTCCACTCACCTCCCTCCTAAACCTCTCATTCTCCTTTGCCTCTGTCCCCGATGCCTGGAAACATGCCACAGTCATACCTCTTCCCAAAGGTAGTGACTCCTCCAGTCCAGGCAACTACCACCCAATTTTCCTTGCTCCCAGCCTAGCTAAGCTTCAAGACCACTTTATGCTGACTCTGCCCCTTCCTCAACTATTCCTCCTTTTTCACCCCTTTTCAATCTGGCTTTCGAAAGTCACACTCGCACCTCAACCTCCTTACTGACTCCATTCTCCCTATCATGGATCATGGTTGTATCATCTCTGCCAATTTTGTCAATTTGGCTAAAACCTTCAACACTGTAGCCCACCGCTTTTCATCAACAAGCTTGCAGCAGCAGGGCTCTCCATCCCTGCCACTAACTGGTTCCATTCCCATCTTGTGGGTAGGACTCAGTCAGTTAAAACAAGTAACTCCTGTGAGCACTGGTATCCCTCAAGGTTCTGTCCTTGGCCCATTACTCTTTTTGGTCTTCTTGAATAACCTCCCCGCTGCCTGCTCCTCTGCGTCTATACATATGTATGCAGATGACACTGTTCTTTTTGTCTCAGGCTCTTCCCCCTCTGATGTGACGAACAGACACTAGCTGGACCTCAACAAAGTACAGCTCTATTTATTTTATTTTATTTATTTAATTAGTGTTTCGGAAAGACCTTTGAGCGTGAGCTCTTTTACAAAGGTTCCACGTCAGGGTGTACAATAAGACAATACACATATTCAGTGGTTACAGAGGCCTGATCATTGGGCATTAAAAATTGATTACATGAGAATTAGACAAATAGGAGAAAAAAAAACAGAGCAGTTGTAATAGAATACTAAGCTATTTCTAATTGGTTGGTCTAGGCAGCACACCCCTGGAAACCTCCAAATCCATTGATAGACTATGGCAGAGTAACTGCATAGGGTTTAATGCTATCCCAGAAGGTGAGAGGCTGGGTGACAGTGAAACAAGGGGATTGGCTTTGAACCTACTGCAGAGAGCGAGAGGTGGGGGATAGTGAAATGGGGGGTTGATGAGGGGAGCAGCTCCAGAGGGCTTTGTCGAGTATGGTGTGTGTGTGTGTGTTGGGGGGTTGGGAGGGGCAGTACCAAGTGCATTTAAGGAGGACTTATAGCTTACTTAAGCCCTTAGCTAAGCTGGAATCGAGGCAGAGTTCTCTAAGTAGTCCTGCTGGGTGCTACCTTGGGGGTAGGCCTGTCTATCAAGTGGGGCCTGAGAAGCAGGTGCATTTTGAGCTAGACAGTAGGTGCTGTTTGAGGCCTGCTTTGACTTGAGACAGGCTGTTTGTTTGTAATTTCATCGGGAGTTCATTTATCCAGAGGGGGGCCCCCCGACAGGAGAAAGCGTGCTGCCCTAGTGAGGTTCGGTGGAACGGTATGGACAGTGCTCCATTCATTCTCAGTCTGGTGATGTGTGCTGAGAGAGAAGCCTCAAGCAGGTTTCCTATACAGGGTGGGTTTTTTCCGAGGAGTGCCTTCTTTCCCAGGAGGCAAGTTTGGTATTTGAACCTGTCTTTTAGGTTAAGCCAGTTTGTACACTCATACAGGGTGCAAATATGAGTGTAGTGATCTACACACAGGGTGAGGCAGCATGCCTTATTGAGTGCAATTTGGACCCTTTTGAGCACTGTATCAGTAGCAGCTCCACAAACCACCAGCTCGTAGTCTACCGTGGAGAGTACAGAGCTGGAGACTGAGATTCCGGGGTGAGGGATTTCTTATGTCTATAGAGGACCCCGATCTTTGTGTTTACCACTCTGACAAGGGAGTCTACGTGGTGCGTATAAGTGAGAGTCATTGATGGTGACTCCAAGGTACTTGAACAAGTGCACCTGCTCAATCTGCTCACCAGCCTTATTGGTGATTATGAGGGGAGCATGCTTGTGTTTGTTGTAGGGGCTGGACTGTAGCACAGCCTTGGTTTTCTTGTAATTTAGTACCAGCTTTTGCCTACTGAACCAGTCCTTGAGTTTATTGAAAGAGTTCTGTAGTTCTGTTTGTAGGGCAACCTGAGAGGTGCTGCTGCTCAGCAGCATGGCATCGTCCGCATACAGAATAAGTTTGGTGTCACAGGCTCTGGGTAAGTCATTTACAAAGAGGCTGAAAAGCAGGGGCCCTAGAACTGATCCTTGAGGGACTCCTAGGAGTACATCTCTGGAGCTGGATAACGTGTGCCCGATTTTGACTCACTGGCTCCTGTGTGTTAGGTAGTCATTGAACCAACTCAGGGTGTTAGGTGCCACACCCAATCTTTGGAGCTGGATTACTAGTAGAAGGTGGTTGACAGTGTCGAAGGCTTTGGTGAGGTCGATGAAGATGGACCCCACCAATTTGCCTTCATCCAGTGCCTTGTGCGCATAGTCAGTGTATTCCAGCAGTGCCATGGTGGTACTGTGTTTCTGCCTGAAACCATGTTGGTTTGGGCAGAGCAGATTGTACTTATTGAGGTATTCTGTGAGTTGACGTGCCACAATTTTTTCCAAAGCTTTGGATAGCGGGGAGAGGATAGATATTGGCCTGTAGTTTGACACCAGCGCCTTGTCACCATTCTTATGCACTGGAGTTACCAGGGCTTGCTTCCATACCTCTGGAAATTGAGCTAGAACCAAGGATTTATTAAACAGCATTGTTATGGGCATGATAAGAACATCAAGGGTGAGAGATAGTAACCTCATGTCTAGCCCGTCACTCCCCAATCTGGTTTTGCCTAGGACTTGCCTAACCATCGTTAGCGCCTCCTTCACCATCACCTTCTTAAAGTAGAAGGCTGTGTGGTTAGTTATGAGCAGGTTGGCGCAACCCTGGTGCTCCATAGGCAGAAGGTACTCTGGAGGCAGCACTGAGGACAGGTCTGTAAAGGCCTGGTTAAAGGCATCAGCAATGGCTAGCGGATCTGAGGAGGATGAGTTATTAATGTTGAGCATCTTAGGGTGCTGCTTTTGATCTTTTCCAAGGATGTTCTTGATGTTGTCCCAAAACCTCTTTCCATCTCCCCATGCGCTGTTAAGATGGGTCTTATGGAAATTGGCTTTTGCGAGCCTGATAAGTTTGGTGCACTGATTTCTAGCCATTTTGTAGCACTGTAGGTCATGCTTGCTGCCTGAGTTTAAGGTTTTTTCCCCAGAGGCAGTCCCTCTCCTTTAGGAGGGAGAGGAGCTTGCCATCAATCCAGCCGTTAACCACCCTCCGAATTTTCTGTTTTGTGTGTGGTGCATAGATATCACAGATGGAATTGAAGCCCTCAGTGAAAAAATGAAGGGCCTGGTCCAGCGTAGGTGCCTTGTTGATGGGGGGCCAGTTGTAGGCAGACAGGGCCAATTTGAGGGATCCAAATTTGCCTTTCCGCAGAACCCTGCTCTTGATGAGGCGGGGTGGGCTTTTGGCAAGTTTAGTGGTCCATATAAAGGAGATTGGGGAGTGGTCACTCAGCACATCCGGGAGAACCCTGAGTTCATAGAATCGAGTTGGTGAGTTAGCTAAGACCCAGTCAATGAGGGTGCTGGTACCAGCCTTGTAGTTCTGCCTGGCGGGGTGAATTACGAGTTGCGTGAGATTGTGGGAGGTGATTAGGTCTCTGGAGGGTGTCGCCTCCTCACATACACAGTTAATATTAAAGTCACCGGTCAAGATGAGTTCTGAGCCCTTTCTGAGTGCTCTAGTTCTGCTCAAATCAGCTGTCTCTTAATGTCAAGAAGGCTGTCTCCATGACCTTTGCCACCAGGCAAAGGCTCTCCAGGCTAACTGATCCACCATCCTTCCACACCCTTGACAGGTCCACAATTGAGGATGTCACCTCCTTCAAGTACCTTGGAGTCTGGCTTGACCGGCACCTCGACTTTCCTGGCCATGTGGATGCCATCCACAAAAAAAACTGATCCCCAAACTAGGTGCGCTGTACAGCAACCGTGGTTGCATCCCCTTGCCAGCCTGCCATGCCATTGTCCAGAAAATGATTCTGCTGATTTCTGACTATAGTGACATAGTCTACAGTGCAGCCCCCAAGTCCAGCCTAGTCAGAATGGACACCTTCTTTCACTCCTTCTGTCACTTTGCTCTAGACTTTCCGCCCTTCATCCACCACTGTGACCTTTATGCCTCTCTCTCTCTTCTCCCCGCTCCCAAAACTAGACGCCTCACCCACTGTTCCTCCTTTGTTGCAAAATACTGGCTGGGCTCTCTCCCCCTTCTTACCTCACCTCTACCCTCTCCACCCCTCTCCCACCTACTCCCTTCACAACATCTGGCTACCAGCATACCTCTCAACTGTCCCTGATTTTGTCTCATAAGTTTCCTTTGTCTCTCGTAAAATTTGCATTTTTGTGACAGAACAGTGGGGATTAAAATCACAAAATAATGCCAAACATTAAAGTTATCGACTTGTTCTTCTGAAAATGCATCTTAACACACATCCCTTTAGTCTATCAGCTTTCTGAGTGAACGTACCAATTTTTAAGATGTGTGCATGATTTTGAGTCTTTGTCCCTGATTTTTTCAAGCCTTGTCCCCGATTAATGAGGCAACAGATTGAGAGGTATGGCTACCAGCTCCTTGCTCTCCCTTCTAGGTCAACCACTGCTGGCCAGGCCGCTTTCTCCCATCGCTTCTCTAAACTCTGGAACTCCCTTCCCTTGTCCATCTGCTCTGCCCCATCTTTTCGATCTCTATCCTCTCTTCCTGACTTCATCTCCCCGTTCTGCAACTGCACCTGACCCCACCTCAGCTCCTCTTCTCTTCCAACTCTCACCTCTCCTCCTTTTCTCCCCTTGTCCTCCCCCAGTCCCTCTGCTTCCCCCCGCCTAAATCTAGCACCCCATGCAACCTCTGTGTGTTACTCCCTTCCAATCACACTAGCTGCTGTGTCACCAATTAGCATCTTCTACTGTACCCCCTACTACCCCTCCTGCATTCTCCCTTCCCTTTTCTCCGTCCTTGTAAACTTACCATTTACAGCACCCCTCCCCTCCCTTCCAATGTAACCACAATGCACTTTAGGTTACACTGTTTCGCATTCCCTGCTGCTACATGAATAACTTCTAAACAAATTATCTGTATTTGTTATTTGATCATACCCGTTTTATATTTGTACTTTGACTATTTCCTTGTTCTCCTTTTCCACTTCTCCCTCCCCCTGGACACATCTGGAAACAAGCTGCTACCCAGCTCAGTATGCCTTTCCTGGTGAAACTTTGAAATAAATAAGCAAATTTTTTCTCTGCCAGGGTCCCCAGAATCCTGAAGACACAGATTTTAGGAGGGTATTTTATCAGAGTTTGCTCCCTGAAGTATGCCATTTAATGATCTCATCTTGCACTCCAGAAGCCAACACAGTTCAAGAGATCATACTTGAAACACAGTGAATTTGGGAACAACTCAGTGCAGATAGGACCCTTCCATCACCGTGACTGAGAGATAGTGAAATGTATGCGATCACCCCAGATCTACACATGGAAGGGGGGCACATGCATCCCCTCTCCCTCAGGAGAAAGACAGCACAGATAAGAAGTTTTAACTGGGATTCAAACAATATATTGGGTATTCTCAACAAGAAGAAGAGTCCCACTGTTGGAGAGGACAAGAAAGAGGTTATGGCAGAATGTTCCATGGTACAGGACAAAGAGACAGTCAAATTATAGGTACCAAAGGTTTAACCAGAGAGATGAAGAAATGGAGAGTATGAGAGAACAGATTGATTTCTTGAGCTTCTTTCTTCAACAATGGGGTGGACAGAACCCTCAGCTCCCTTGCAGGGAGAGGCATGGAGGAAGGCGCAGCCTTCTCCAAAGCCCCTGCATCTAGAAGCTGACCATCTCAGCCAGAGTACGCCACTGTAGCAGTGATACCGCAGGTTACATTGTCTGTGGTGGGTGACTCTGCCTTCACCGTTCCTAAACGAAAGGAAACTTTAAAGAGAAGTAAAGAGAGACAAACCCCAAAACTCTTTACACTCCAGAAGCTAAAACAATAAGAGCAAGGGAAAAGATAACATATAGTTGTGATCATCCAAAAGTTCTCTCAGCCACTCAGCATGGCTTTGGAAAAGGCCATAGTACTACCCCACAGCACTTCTCAAGTTTACCAGCAACACAAAAGTTGTTATGAATAATGGCCTTTTTAACTGGTGCAGTGTTCACTGATCTAGCCAAGGCCTTTGATCTTGTTGAGCACTCTCTACTCAAGGCTAAAATGCACTCCCTTGGTTTCTCCCCTGACGTTGCAGCTTGGTATGACAGTTGCCTATCTTCATTTCATTTTATTTTTTTATCCTTGTAAGTCTGATGAGCAGATTGCCCATTTTCACAGACGACAAGCAACACATTAAACAAAGACAATAACATCTACAAAACCAAATACAATTCACATATAAACATTTAACAAGTACATTCTTGAGTACACTGCAAATACTTTTTCAATTTTGACTTAAAAGAAAAAATAGAATTACTAATTGAAATATCACATGGGAGTGAATTAAAAAAAACTAGGTCCCCTATATAGCAATGAACACTGACCAATGGTCCTCTTGAAAAATGGAACGTGAAATGTAAACTTAGACTGAGTTTGAGTGCAATCAGGATTAACATATTTAGAAAAAAGCGAACTCACAGATTTAGGTAAGAGACCTGCTTTGATTTTAAACTGGATGCTATTTATAAGAAAGAGACAGTTGGAAGACTTTAACAACAAACAGTGGTGAGTTTGAGCAGGAGCTGAAAGCATAAATCGCAATATTGAATTATATGTTACTGTCAATTTTTTCAGAAGTTTAGCACTCGAGGGAGCATATACCACCAGACCATAATCCAAAACAGAAAAAAGGGAACTCTATACTAGCAACCTCCTTGATTCAGTTGTTAAATAGTGCTTAACTCTATAAAGATATCCAAGTCTTTGATGTACTTTTTTTATGATAGAGAGCACACGCTGTTCAAAAGTAAAATTAACATCAAAAATAACCCCATAATATTTAAATGTGTTAAGAAATTCAATGGTGTTTCCCTTGACGTCACAAACAGAAGGGAGTTCAGACAGGTTAATTTTTTTTATTCGGAAAAAAAAAAAAACATTATTTTTGTCTTAACTGAGTTAAGCACAAGAAAATTTGCGGACAGCCAGGTTTGAAATGAGTCAAAACTAGGTTGAAGCTTAAAGAGGACAGGAAATGATTTCTAATTGGTAGCTGTTTATAATGTTCCTATTTACAGAAATGATATCCATAAGCCTAAATGATCCATATTTAACTGTACATGAATGAAAAGTGAGGTGAAAAACTGTATTTTGCAATGTTCTCTTTTTATGGGCAGCATTCTGTTACATTTCTCTTCATGGAACCTGTGATCTGGAGTTTTAACTATGTCATGGTTTGAGCAAGAACTCTAAGCATGGTTCTGTCAGAACAGTAGTTCATGTTTAGAATTCTGTACACAAACAGTGACATAGTAAACATTCCAAATTACTGGTTCCATGAAGAGAACTCTGCAGAATGTTGTCCATAAAAAAAAAAAACTATTGAAAACAGTTTTTCACATCAGTGTTTATTAAGGTGCAGTTAAATACTGCTCATCTGGAGGCCAGTCTTTCATTTCTTTTACAAGGAACATTGGTAACTGCTGCCAATTACCATACATTTCCTGTTTCCTTTAATCAAGACCTCCTTAGGATTGGAACTTTCCTCATAAATTACTGCATCATCCGCATACATTATAATACAGCTAGACAGACACGAAGATGGGGCACCATTAATGAGAAGAGAAAAAAACAAGTGGGCCCAGGATGGAGCCCTGGGGAACACCACATTTAATAACCTTAGAAAAAGACAAATGACTTTTAATTGTTGTTGCATGGGACCTGTTTATGAGGTAATAGGAAAACCATTTTATTACATCAAGAGAAAAATGCATTTCTTCCATAATGGGTGGAAGCACATTGTGCTCCACTGAATCAAAGGCCTTGGTGAGGTCCACAAAAAGAGCAGCAGTTGAGTGTCCTTTATCTAGAGCTCTCTGGATGCCGCTAGTGAACCTCACCAAGGTCGTTTCCGTATTGTGCCCTATTTTAAAGTCATGCTGGCAGGATGATAATAAATCATTTTTCATGAGAAAATCCGAAGTCTGGTCTAATATAATTTTCTCAAGAATCTTTGACAAAGAAGGCAAAAGGGCTATCGGACAATAATTAAGTACCAGAGAGGGGTTACCCGCTTTAAATATTGGTCTAATAATTGCATGTTTCCACAACTTTGGAAACACACCATGTGTGATTGAAAAATTGAATATAAGTAGTTAACAGAAAAGAAAAAGTAGCAATGCCCAATCTCAAAACACGAATCTTGAGTGAAATCAGTTAGCAAAAAGGGTTTAGGATCATTACTAAGTATGTATTCCCTGACTATCTCAGGTGTCACTTCACTAAGAACAAATTTAGGAACCAGTTCAGCATCAACTTCATTTTTTGTAACAGGTTCAGGAGGTACATTAGAACCAGAAACCCTTAACTTCTCAAGGTCTCCAAAGTGGTTATTGAAACTTTCTGCCACCAAATTAGGACTTGACTGGCAGCAATACGTCAAATATAGTTCTGCTACCTCTGAACCCTCCACTATCAACATTGGGGTACCTCAAGGCACCATATGTGGCACCCTTCTCTTTTCCGTCTTTATCAATGACATCTCTCTCAATGCCACTAAATGCTCATCTTTGCTCTATGCTGACAACCTTGTTCTCTATTACAGCTCTAAGGGTATTACTGCTACTCTCTCTTTAGATTTTCACCACATCCAAGACTGGCTCTCTTGCAATAAACTGGTACATAACTCCAGTAAAACAACCTATGCTCTTTAGGTCTGCGGCTCGATTAAGGAATTGTCCTAGCTGGCCATCGGTCTCCTGCCATAATGGCTCCTACCTGAAAAATGTGAACTTCTTCAAATATTTGGGCATTACCCTTGACCCTTCTTTTGATTTCAACCTCCACATCACCATCACCTGCAAGGCCATTAACATCAAAACTTGGTTAGCCTATAATACTAGCCATACACTAACTCCCTCTGCTAGAGTTGCCATTGCTCAGGGCATGCTCCTTCCTGCTCTCACATATGGCTCTGTCACATATGTTGGTGTTACAAAAGCTAGTCTCCACAAATGGGACACCACATATAATAATAGTACATGTCATTTTGCTCTGGCCTCACATCACCGTACCCATCACTGCCACCTATACAGTACCCATCACTGGCTCTCCCTTGCTGCAAACCGTGTCTAATCCCTTGGCACCCTGATTGATAATATCTTTCGGTCTGGTGTTCCCTCCACACTAGCATAGAAGTTGATTCAACCTAGCCCACACTACGCCATCCGTTCTGGGGATCAGATCCTTTTTCAAGTCTCCGAGCTCAGGCCTTTTCACACTTCACACCCCTGTACTGAAAGTCCTAGCCAACTGCTAGCCGCCTCTCTCCTACTCACACCAACTTTAAGCAGCAGCTATGCAGTCACCATTTACCAACTGACCCCTGAACTTGCTTCCTTCCTTTCTCCCTGAACCCTCATCGGCCCTCCCCTCGTAGTGATGGCCCTATACTAGTCATATTAGCCTTACTCCTTTTACACTTACTGTTTACTGCCTTAAGCCTATTTCCACCAAAATTTCACAGCTATGACCTCTCTCTCCCTCCTTCAATGCTATTATACCTATTTCATCCCACATTGCGGCAACGACCAACTGATTCTATATTTGATTTCAATGAAATATCTATCTTATTGTCTTGCTGCTGTTCCTTAGTAACTATGTATTTACTATTTCTGCCAATTGTACATTGCTATTGTGACATACTATTCTCTATGACTTTGTGTAGATTACTGATGTTTGTTATTAACTGCAATGCTTGCATATACCTGCCGCTTGTTAATTTTTTTTTGTAAACAGTGTACTTTACCCTTCTCAAAATGTATGACTGTACTTGTCTAGTATTCCCTCGGGTCGTGCCTGAAAATAGGCATTTTCTATGTCTAGCACACCTACCTGGTAATCAAAAACAAACAAATAAAAACGTACTTCCTATTGAAGTTTTGATAGGCACAGATGCTGAAATCTCTGTTGTATCAAGTACCACATTACAGGAGGTCAACCAACTACTAAAAAGGGAGAATCCAGTGAATACAGATTGCCCCAGTGGATGTTACTGGTCAAACTGTAATGATTCCAAATTTCAGACACTTGGGCACTGCATACTAACATTGGAGTTTGCCAACAGCATCATAAAGAACTCTGTGCAGGTTTATGAAAACATTGAGGAAATGTTTTTACTAGGAATGGATGAAAAAATTACTCACCTTAGTAATTGTGTTTCTTCTAATGGAGTCTTGCTGTATTCTGACATAAGCAGTTAGCCCCAGCTCTTGAACTGCTCCGGAGAGTAAAGAGTTTACTCTATGCCAGAGCACAGAACGTTGAGCTCTAGCTCAGTTCAAACCTCTGTCTGCTGCACTTCAAAGTGTAACCGTCAGATTCTTACGAGCTAATACTAACTACACCTGCTAGGTGGAAACTGTAAATCAAATAGCCAAAAGTCAACCAATTTTGTGGGTCCCCAAAAGACTCAAATCGAGAACCCCAAACAATAACCAGGTAGTGAACAAACATAACTACAAAAACAACATAAACAGAACCCATTCCCTCCTTCTAAAAGAGAGGAGTGCCAAGAACACCCCTGAGGTGCAACACTGTACCTGCCAGCCCACTTCCCAAAAAAACAGGTTCTGAGAGGGGAGGCAGGTCAGAATACAGCAAGACTCCATTAGAAGAAACACAATTACTAAGGTGAGTATTTTTTTCTTCAAACAACATGAAGTCTTGCTGTATTCTGACATATGCAGACTACCCAAGCAGTACCTCCAAGGAGGAGGGTATCAAACCTATTTTGGGAATAGGCTCTTCAGTACTGCTGTGCCAAACCTAGCATCACTCCTAGCCTGGATATCCAGAGAGTAATGCTTGGTGATTGTATGAACTGTTTTCCAGGTGGCTGCTTTGCATATTTCTAGTAAGGGTATATCTCTGGCAGCAGCCAGAGAAGCAGCTGTACCTCTAGTCACATGAGCCCTCAGGCCTGAGGGAGGTATTTTGCCTAGCTTTTCATAACAGAATTGTATACAAGAGACAATCCACCTGGCAATAGTTCTTTTAGAAGCAGGTTTTCCCTTTCCCACTTCACCATAAGTCAGAAACAACTGAGGACACTCAACCCTAAGTGCCTTAGTGCACTCAGTGTAGTAGCTAAGTGCCCTCTTAACATCCAAACTGTGTAAACTTCTCTCTCCTGAAGAAGAATGATCAGTGAAGAACACAGGAAGGGACATGGACTGGTTCAGATGAAAATCTGAAACCACTTTGGGTAAGAACCTCCTGCTGGTTCTAAGGACCACCTTATCCCTATGGAATGAGATAAAAATCAGGCTCCACTGACACCAATACGCCTGGCAGAAGTGATAGCTACCAAGAACACAGTTTTCCAAGTCAAGTACTTAAGTTCTGATGAGGTCAACGGCTCAAAAGGGGGTTGCACAAGCTGAGCAATGCAAACATAAAGATCCCAAGCAGGAGTAGGGTCCTTAAAGGGAGGGTTAGTATGGAGCAAACCTTTAAAGAACTTAGAGAAAACAGGGTGAGATGTCAGGGAGGAAGCTTTCCCCACTGACTGGAATGCAGAGACAGGTGCCAAGTGTACTTTCAGAGTAGCTGGCCTGAGGCCTAAGTCACTAAGATGGCCCATATAATCCAGAACTGTAGCCAAATCAGCAGTATCTGGAGAGACATTCCTACTGGAACACCAAATGCTGAATCTTTTCCATTTGGAATTGTAAGTTTTTTGGGTGGCAGGTTTTCGAGAGGCTTTGAGAATATCCAGAATCCCCCTCCCCCCTGAGACACATGCAGACTTGCATATTCTAACTCTTCAAGAGTCACGCCTTGAGGTTGAGAGACCGAAGGTTGGGGTACCATATCCTCCCCTGAGAGGAGGTTAACAGATTGTGTTTCTTGGGAAGAGATAGGGGAAGATGGACTGCTAGGGACAGCAACAGAGGATACCAAGGTTGCCTGGCCTAGTCTGGTGCAATCAGGATCACTTTGCATGACTGTGACCTTGTCTTGACAAGAACCTTGAACAGCAGAGGAAAGGGGGGGGAGCATACAGGAATTTCCTCTCCCAATCCAGAACTAGAGCATCCAGGGGCACTGAGCCCATGACTGGGGGTCTGCAACAGAAGAGAGGAAGTTGGTGATTATCTGGGGCCCCATCTTGAGAAAATTACATTCAACACTAGGGGATCCAGGGACCATTTGTGATGGCCCTGAGATATCCTGCTCAGATCATCTGCTAGCACTTTGTCCTTCCCTGGAAGGTGGACTGCTACCAGAGATGTCTGCAGGGAATAAGCCAGAGACCATAATTTCATGGCTTCCGTGCACAAGGCCATAGACAGAGTGCCTCCCTGCTTGTTGAGGTACCACATGGTGGTGGTGTCTGTCCTGACCTGAGCCACCTTGTTCTGTACTGAGTCCAAGAAAGCTTGAAGAGCCAGGTATACTGCCCTGAGCTCCAGATGATTGGTATAAAGTAGAGACTCCTGTGGGGACCACACTCCCTGTGCTGTGAGGGCTCCAAAGTGAGCTCCCCATCCCTGGAGAGAAGCATCTGTGTTTAATACCACAGAATGAGTCTGGGTGATGAATGGGACTCCTTGCTGGAGGTTGTCCTGAACCAACCACCACTGGAGAGCCTGGATCAGTGTCTGAGTCACTGGAATCAATTTGGTTAGCTATCTTTTTTCTGAGACCAAAAGGACCTCAAATGGAACTGAATGACCCTCATCTGAAATCTGGCTCCCTGCACCACTGCCGTGGAAGCTGCCATGTGGCCTAGAAGCTGAAGAAAATGCCTTGCTGGCCGAGACACCAGAAGGCAGAAAGAAGAAGCTAGGTCTGTAAAGGCCTTTACCCTTGTCAGAGGAAGAAAAGCTTTTGCTTGGACAGTGTCCAATTCTACCCCTATGAAGTTCAGGAGTTGTACTGTTTCGAGAACTGACTTTGGAAGAATGAGGAGGAATCCCAGAGAAGTGAGCAATTGTTGTGTCACTTGCAGGTTTGACTTGACTTGGTCTGAAGACTACCCCACAATGAGCAAGTCATCCAGCTATGGAAAAATGGAAATGTTTTGTCTCCTTAGAAAGGCCACTACTACTGCTAGGCATTTTGTGAACACCCTTGGTGCTGATGTTAGTCTGAAGGGCATTGCTCTGAACTAATAATGACCTGAAGGCAATTCGAACCTGAGGTACTTTCTGTGGGAGCACCTGATGGGAATGTGAAAGTAGGCAACCTTGAGGTCCAGGGAGGCTTACCAATCCCCTGGCCTCAGAGAGGGAAGAAATACTCCCAGAGTCACCATTCTGAATTTTGGCTTGACTAGGTGCTTGTTTAAGTATCTTAGGTCTAGGATGGGCTGCCACTCCCCTGTCTTTTTTGGGGTAAAGAAGTATCTGGAGTATAGACCCTTGATCCTGTGTGGAGTAGAAGCTCTCTCTCTATGGCTCCAAGAGCCAGCAGAGAGGAAACCTCTGCCTCTAGGGCAATGGTTTCGGAGATGTTTGCAGGTGGAAAAGACCTGACCCTCAGCTTTGAAAATGTTTTGAAGCGGAGAGCCAATTCCTTGCTTACTACTTCCAGGACCCACTTGTCTGAGGTAACAGACTTCCAGGCCTGGAAGCAGTAAGCCAGCTTGCCTCCTACTGGAAAAGGGGAGTCAACCCAGGCTGACACATCAGGATGTCTGCTTGGCAGAAGCCTTGGACTGGGAGGAGGATGTAGCCCTACTAATCCCTCTTCTGCCTCTCCCTCTGAAGAAAAGGAGAGAAGGCCTGTGCCTGGTAGAAAGGCCTGCCCCTAGACTGCTGCTTTTGAGGAGTTGCCTGCCTTTCCTTGGCCTGTGCACTCCTATAGGTGGTCCTGTATTCATCCATGTTTTTCACGTAATTCTGTGTCTGCTCTCCAAACAAAGAATTACCCACCACAGGGAAATCCATGGCCTTAGCCTGGGTGTCCTGTGAGAGGCTAGTACGTCTGAGCCAAGAAAATCTCCGAAGAGACACAGATGTAGCCATGACTCATGATGACACATCATTAGAGTCCACAGCAGCATGAAACTGGACTTTGGATGCCTCAATCCCATCAGCAGCCACCTCCTCCAGCTTCTTGGCTAGCTGGGGGAAGCCTTTTTAGCCAGTTCCAGAACAGTATCCCATCTGGACTTCTGGTATCTGGCTGTATAAGCCATATAGTTTGCCTGCCTGAGTCCCAAGGAGGATGCCAAGTACTGTTTTTTTGCCATAGCATCTACCTTCCTAGAGTCTTTATCTGGGGATGTGAAGCCAAAGGCATATTAGCCTTGACATAGGCTGCAGCCTGCACGACCCCAACATGGCCGCATTGTTGGAACAAGTGCTCCGTACCCGAGCCTGACAGCATATACTTCCTGTCCATTCTCTTGTCCATAGGAGGTAATGAATTTGGTGTCTGGAGAATTTTTTGTGTCCATTTCCCAAAAGATTTATGGAGGGGAACAGACAGTCTGTTGGACTCTGGGATGTCCATTTCTACATTTCTAATTTAGTTACATATTTGGGAACCAATGACCTAGCTGGGGAGAAGATTGAGGTAGTGCAAAGTAGGTTCAGGGAGTTAGGGAATATCTGCAGGGAAGAAGTTAGTTCACTGGCCTTCTCAGAGGTGATACCAGTACCAAGGGCCAGCACAACTAGGAAAAGACAAATAGAGGATTTTAATGACTGGCTGAGGAAATGCTGCAGGGAGGAGAGGTTCATTTGTATTGGGGACTGGGAGGAGACCTGGTCAAACAAAGCACCCTTTTCACCAGACAGGCTACACCTCAGTAGGGAGGGTTTGAGGGTACTCAGGGACAAACTGGGGAATACTCCACTACACTTAATTTAAACTACTGGGGGGGGGGCAGGGGATGAGCAGGCCCACAGACTCCGAGAAGAGATGGTCAGTGAACCTCCCCCCACAGTAATGGAAGAGGTCTGGAGGGAGGAGGTGAGAGGGGAAAATACACAGTTAGCAAAGGGTGAAGGAAGTGAGGAACACATAAGGGTATGTGGAGGGGTGCACACAGAGGGGATAAATGTGAATAGAAGAAAAGAGGGAAGAGAAGGAAGGTCAGACTCTAGGTGGAGGGTGGTGTCTCTGAATGCATGGAGTCTTGGAAGCAAGATGGATGACCTGCAGGCACTATTAGCAGACAGGAGGGTGGACATAGCTGCAGTAACCAAGATTTGGGCAACATCACACCACGACTGGGACCTTGCTATCCCTGGATATAAGCTATACAGGAGGGACAGAGTAGTTGGGAAATGGGGAGGGGTGGCAGTTTATATCAGGGAGGGAATAACTTGCATGAAGGAGGAGTCTGAGGATGGGGAGGTGGAGGCATTATAGATTCAGTTAAGGTCCAATAGAGGGAGAAAGGTGAGGTTGGGGGTGGATTATAGACCACCCAGTCAAGATGAGGAGAGAGACAGGGAGCTGATCTCACAAATATTAGAAGCTGTGGGGAAAGGAGTGGTGGTAATTGTGGGGGACTTCAACCTGCCCAAGGTGGACTGGAGGATACCATCCACAACATGTACTAAGAGTCAGGTAATCCTGGAAGGATTGCAGAGTGGGTTCCTGACTCGGCATCACTGAACCAACAAGAGCTGAGGCAATTCTTGTTCTGGTGCTCACAAATGGAGTGCATGTACAGGAAATAATGGTCAGGGAGCCACTGGGCGGAAGTGACCATTGCACAGTGTGGTTCCATTTGGATATGGGCAGGGAACGTAACCCAACTAAGACCAAAATCTTGGATTTCAGGTGGGCAGATTTCAGGAAAATGGGTGAGGTTCTAAGGAGCCATCTGGTGGGCATCAGAGCAGATATGGGGGTGGACCAAAAGTGGTCCATCATTAAGGAAGGAATACTGGTTGCCACAGATGAGTGTGTTAGGCTCGGGGAAGAACACAAGGGCCAAAGCGCCCAGCCAGTTCAGTTCTGGGGTTGCCAAGGCAGTAAGGGAAAAGAGGTTGGCCTACAGAAAATTCAGAAGACCAAGAGAGAGGTGGATAGGGAAAATTACCTAAGGTTGGCTAGTGAGGCAAGTAAGGAAGTCCGGCCAGCAAAGGCACAGAAGGAGCTGCATATTGCTGAAGGAATTAAGAAGGGGGAGAAGGCTTTCTTTCAATATATAAGTGAGAAAAGGGACAAGAAAGAAGGGATTGTTAGGCTTAAGAAAGGAGTGGAGTGGGTGGAGGATAATGGAGGAAAAGCAGAGATTACTAAATGAATACTTCTGTTCTGTCTTCGCCTTCAGGAGGGAAAAGAAAAGCGGGGGGGGAGTAGACATAGTGATAGTGGAGGACAGAGTGAGGGAGGGTCTACTGGCATTGAAAGTGAACAAATCACCAGGCCCGGACAGAGTACATCCAAGGGTACTAAAGGAACTGGCCGAGGAGCTGGCAGGGCCACTAGCAGACCTATTTAATAGTTCACTAGAGTCAGGCATGGTACCACAGAACTGGAGAACAGCATATGTAGTGCCCCTTCACAAAAGTGTTCCCAAGGATGATCCAGGGAATTACAGACCAGTCAGTCTGACCTCCATTGTAGGCAAGCTCATGGAGACCATACTAAAGGAAAGGTTGGTGGCATATCTAAAGGACCATGGTCTCCAGGATGAGAGACAGCATGGTTTCATGGGGGGGGGGGGGATCGTGTCAAACAAATCTGATTGACTTCTTTGACTGTGTCACTAAGACAGTAGACAGGGGCCGAACAGTAGACATCCTCTATCTTGATTTCAGTAAGGCCTTTGACTCTGTGCCCCACAAAAAGTTGACCAGGAACTTGGTGGATCTTGGAGTTGGGGAGAAGATGGCCAGATGGGTGGAAAACTGGTTGAGGGACAGAACCCAGAGGGAGAGTTATCTGGCACCAGAGATGTAACCAGTGGGGTCCCACAGGGCTCCATGCAGGGGCTGGTGTTGTTCAATATCTTCATCAATGACATTGGGGATGGCATTAAAGGCAAAATGTGCCTATTCGCAGATAACACCAAGCTCTGTGGGACAGTGAACACAGCTGAAGGGATACGGGACCTACAGGAAGATCTGGAAAAGCTGGGGAGGTGGTCCAGGATCTGGCAGCTTGGCTTTAATGCCAAAAAATGCAAAGTTATACATATTGGAGCCAAGAATCCCAGGACAGAGTATTACCTGGGTGGAGTCCAATTAGCTGCATCAGAGGAGGAGAAGGACCTGGGAGTGATGATCACTAGTGACCTGAAGCACTCCACGCAGTGCAAGAAAGCAGCAGCAAAGGCAAACAAGATGCTGGGATGTATAGCTAGGGGGATCAGTAGTAGGAGAGAGGAGGTTATACTGCCCTTGCCCAGATCACTGGTAAGGCCGCATCTAGAGTATGGAGTTCAGTACTGGTGCCCACACCTCAAAAAGGACATTAACCTGCTGGAGAAGGTACAAAGGAGGGCTACAAAGATGATAGCCGGTCAGCAGGGCAAGGCATACGAGGAGATGTTGAGGGCACTGAATATGTACACCCTGGAAGACAGGAGAGAGAGAGAGGGGACATGATTGGGACATTCAAGTACTTGAAAGGGATAAATGTTGGTAAGGAAAGTCTCTTTAAACTGAGTGGCAACAATATCACGAGGGGGCACAGTCTTAAGCTAGAGGGTGGGAGGTTTAGGAGGGATGTCAGAAAGCACTTCTTCACAGAAAGGGTGGTGGACACTTGGAATGCGCTGCCGGAAGAGGTCATCTTGTTAAAGACAGTGAGCAGCTTTAAGAGAGGCTGGGATAGGCAAAAGGGGAAGATAAGAATCATGGGTAGGGAGGATGGGAGAAGTGGAGAGGGACAGCAGGGACATTAGCTCAAGCTGTGGACCCTGCAATACGAGCAGACTTGACAGACCAAATGGCCTTCTTCTGCTGGCTTCTTCGTATGTTCGTATGTACATAGTCAGGCTCCTCTTGTTCCTCAACAGCTTCAACCAGAGGGTCTCTGCCACTTTTCTGTAGAACAAATAGTGGGAAGGGGACTCAGAAAGCCTAGGAGGGGAAACACTGGAAGATTTGTCTGGGGAGACATCCAGTTCAATTGGCTCATCCAGACCTTCCACACCATCATCACCATCGTCGTAACCTTCCTCCCCCTCCAAATTCAGTTCATAATATTCATCCAGACAACATTCCAGAACCAGAGGAACTGACTGAACCGAGCGCCTACTGAGAGATGCCGGATCAGACGGAACTGGTCAGAGCGATTCCACAATACTTATCGCTCTGGCTATCTCCTCAGCGGTTGGATGTTGTGGTTCTGGATCCAAACCGGCTGATTTTCTCTTCTTACATGGAACTGACCCCTCAGGATGGGCTCTCCTATTGCCCAAGGAAGTATCGTCCAGGTCAGTGGGCACTCCCTCAGGTTCAGTCGGAACCGAACCGAGCTGGCCATCCGGATCAGCAGACTTCTCGGCCTCCTTTTCCCTAAGCCTACCCAATCTCTTATCCAGGGTGGCTTTTGGGAGATTTCTACAAATTTGGCAGTCTGAATCGAGGTGGTCAAACCCCAGACAATAAACACAGCTGGTGTGATGGTCTGCCTCAGCAAAGGCATCCCCTAACTCACTACAGTGTTGAAACCCAGTGAGCCCGGTTTTTCTCTTGGGTTTCTCAGACGTAGCCACCCTAACACTTACCCTTTAGCAGCTTTAAAGCCAGGCAAGACTCCCCTATCGGTAACCAACCATGTTACAGGCTGTGGAAAAAAACATCTACAAATTCGTTTTTTTGAAACCAATAAGGACCAGTACCTCACACTCGTACCTCTCAACCTCCTACCTCATAAATCAGGGACAAGGCTTGAAAAAAATCAGGGACAAAGGACCAAAATCAGGGACACATTTTCAAAATTAGTGATATCCACTCAGGAAGCTGGTAAAATAAGGGGCTTAGTGTAAAATGCAATTTCTAAATTCGAACAAGTCTGTAACTTTAATTTTTGACATTAATTCATGCTTACAATCCCACAGTTTAGTCAAATTTTAGGAGGGACAGAGTAAAACTTTGAGTTAAAATCAGGGACTTCCTTGAAAATCAGGGACAGTTGAGAGGTATGCTCACACTAAGAAATTAAAGAACAAAATCAGACAGTACAATCTGTTCCGAACCGGACCGATTGAAAAACATTAATTTCCACACACAGAAATAAACAGTAACTAAACTAAGGTCCACTACCTACAACACTTACTGTACCGGCAGACAGAGATCTGAACCAAAAAAATAATGAGAATTACAGTTTAAAACCGACGTTTTACTGAGACCAAACCGATAAGTGAAGGAGAGATCTCTGGAGCGACTGTTCAGTTAGGCGGAGTAAAGAATCTGACAGTTACACTTTGAAGTGCAGCAAACAGAGGTTTGAACCGAGCTCGAGCTCAACATTCTATGCTCTGGCATAGAGTTAACACTTTCCTCTCCCCAACAGTTCAAGTGCTGGGGCTAACTGCTTATGTCAGAATACAAAAAGACTTCATGTTGTTTGAACTATTGTTACACAGGTTCCAGGCTTGCCCTGTTCTGGTGACAAGAATCCCATGGTCAGAAAAAAAAAAAATAATAATCTTTACCTTGTCCTAAGACATATCCCAGGGAAGGGGGAGGTTACCTGCCACAGAATACAGAGAACTCAGCATACTGATCCAGTCCCCTGAAAAACACATGCCTGTCTCAAGCACAAGTTCAGCGCCTTGAGCTGATCCTCAGAAGATCTGCCATGTTGGCCCAGAATCATTTTGGTCATCCTACATTGCACTGTCTCCAGCATATCCTTATCTTTTCTTAGGTGAGGACTCCAGAACTGGGCATAGTACTCCAGGTGGGGCCTCATTAGTGATCTATAGAGAGGTAGTAATACCTCCTTCCTTCTGGTGTCAGTACTCCTTCCTATACATCCCCATATCCTGTTTTACTGTAGGGCCTGTTGCACTGTTTTGATTGTTTTAGGGAGTCAATGATGGACTGACACCTAGGTCTCTTTCCTCAGAGGTTGGGCACAGTTTTACACCCCCCCCCCCAATCCAGTACTCTGTCCTTGGGTTCTAGTTCCCTATGTGCATCACCTTGCAGTTTTTGGCACGGAATTTCAAATCCTAAACCTCTGACCACCTCTATAGCTTTTGCAAGTCTCTCTGCATCTCCCCAACCCCCTTCTTACTGTCTACCCTGCCATAGAGCTTAGTGTCATCTGCAAAGAGATGCATCTTGCCCTGGATTCCTTCTCCCATGTCACTAATGAAAATATTGGAAAGGACTGGACCAAACACATCCAACCAAGCTCCTTATGGTATCCTGGTGATCTCCCCCTCTTCTCATTTGACTCTATTAACCACAACCCTGTGCTGTCTCCCTTCCAACCAGTTTCTCACCAATCTGTGTCCTTCGCTGTACCCAGATCCGCTAACTTCTTCAGCAACCTTCTCTGAGGCACCAAGTCGAAAGCCTTGCTGAAATCAAAGCACATTAAATCCACAGCATATCTATCACCCTTATTACCCAGTCAAAGTATACTATCAGGTTGGTCTGACAAGACCTTCCTGCCACAAACCTGTGCTGTTTACTATCTTGGAGTCTACTGCTCTCCAGGTAGTAGTAGTGTCTTCATCAGTTTACCCACAATAGAGGTAAGACTAACAGGTCTATAATAACCTGGTTGCTCCTTGTACCCCTCCCCATGAAGCGGGATGTCTACTACCCCGCAGTCATTTGGAACTACCCCCGTCTGAACTGAGCTATTGAAGAGCCATAGCAGTGGTTCAGTTAGTTATGCTGCCAATGCCTTGAGCATCCTCGGATGCATCCCATCTGGCCCCGTGGCTTTATCTATCTTTAGGGCTGCTAGTCCTTTCCAAACCCTTTCACTGGTAAATACTTGTTGCCTCATCGCAGGGATCCCCTTACAGCTGCCTTAAAGGAGAACTGTGCTGAAATCTGTAAGTCATTTATCACAGAAGAAGCTTTTTTTTTTTTAAATACTGGTTCAAATTCTGTTATTGCTCTAGCGTTCCAAGCTTTTTAGTTATCCTAGTGGTTGTTTCTGATTTACATGCTGCTGGTTAAAAAAAAAAAAAAAAACATTTTCTAGAACTGCATGATGCAATTTACGTTCCTGTTCTACTCTTCTACTGTTGGCAAAATGAATCCATGTTCTGCTATAGAATTTTGTGACGCAGAAAGGCATAAATTACAACACAGAGTTCCAAAAGGATACTTACCACCTCAACTGAGGATACTAGAAGACCTTAACAGATGGAAAAAATAAGAAAATTTTAACCAGTACTTAACAGCTTCTATTAGGAAAAATGATTCACAGGTTCAGTGCAGTTCTCCATTAATATCACTCTCTTGCAGATGCCCCGTCTTTCCTTGTGAATGAATATAGAGCAGAAGTAGTGATAACAAGCATTTGTCAATGCCGAATGTTTGCTTGCTGGCATTGGCACTGGTAGTGTAGGAGTTAGAGAGATGCATAATAGGAATGGCTGTGAATTATTGAACTGAAGCCAACCCCACCACCACCCTACAGAGACTGACAGGCATTGGGGTGTGCCTTTGGGTTGTCAGGGATAATGGCCATGCCATTTTACCACACCCTATCCTGCAGACACCGACAAGTGTCATGGTGTGCCTTGGAGTCTGGGCCTTATCCTCAACCCATTCCATAAGGAAATACATTGAGATGGGTGCAGTATAGGAGAATGGGATGAACTTTGGGGCCAAAAAGTCCAAGGCACACCTTGATGCCTGTTACTGGCTGCAGGGTGTGGGTGGGGTGGAATGGCATGAGCATTACAGTCGACAATCCCAAGTCACACCCCGATGCCCGTCAGTCTCTACAGGGTGGGACGTTATGGTCAGAAACCCTAACGCCCCAGGCGTTCGTTGGTATTTTCACCTCCAAATTTTCAACATGGGTTTTCTGTGACCCCCACCTCATTAACAGTGGTAATATCAGTTTGTTAGTGGAAAACTGATTTTGCACAGCGACTACGCCATTTGGCACCACAGGTGCGAAAAGATATTTCAAACAGGATGTGAAAATTTACAGCTGTACTGTTCATGGGGAGGTGTAAAAAAATGGCAATGTTGAAAATCTGGAGTGAAAATATAAAAAAAAACAAAACAACTGGTGAAGTCAAGAGGGTGCATAGAAACTGTGCAACACACACCCGTAATGTAATTAGTTTGGGGATTTTTTTTACAGCATATTGTCAACACAGGCGTTTTTGGACCTCCACTCATGAACAGTGTCACTGTGATTTTCTGAATCTGTCCTGAACAGAGATTTCCCACAGCGACCACACATTTCTGTGCTGGAAGTGCGAAAACACATTTTGGCCAGGGTGTGAAAAATGACAGCTGTACTGTTCATCAGGAGGTGTGGAAAAATGCCAGTGTTGAAAATCTGGACTGAAAATATTACAAATTCATGAACTTAAGAGGGTGTGTGGAAACTGCGCAATGCACGCTCGTAACACAGTCATTTTATGGACTTTTGTCACCAAATTTTCAATATAGCCATTTCAAGACCTCTGCTCATGAACAGTGTCACTGTGATTTTCTTAATCTGTCCTGAACATTGATTTCGCACATGGACTGCGCCATTGTGCGCTACATGCGTAAAAACACATTTTGGGCGAGATGTGAAAAATGACAGTTGTACTGCTCATAAGGAGGTGTGGTAAAATGGCAATGTTGAAAATCTGGAGAGAAAAACAGTAAAAATTTGCGAAGTTACGAGCATGCGTAGGAACTGCGCAATGCATGTTTGAAACAGTCATTTTGGGAATTTTTTTCACCATAGGATTTTGGGGGGCCTACCTCATGAACTGTGACACTGTCATTTGGTTACTCAGTCCCAAAATGTGGTTCCACACAGTGACCACGAAATCACCTTACGGGACTGAACAAAATGACAGTGACTGAGTTCATGAGGTGGGTCCCCAAAAACCCCATGTTGAAAATTTGGTGAAAAAATTCCCAAAAATGGCAGAGATATGTACCAAAGTTGGAAAAAAAAAAAAAAAACCCACTTATGCCATTATACAGCTTACCGGCATTTCTTCAGTTCGCGGTCGGCTTTGAAGAGTGCAGACGTGTTCCTGGTCCACCAAAGATCATTGCAACAGCCTCCAGAGGCAAGTATGAGGTCGGGGGTGTGGGGAGGTGGGTGCGCAAAGGGTGGGCGCATGTTGGGGGAAGGGCGAGAGAGTCAGAGTGATTTTTTTTTTTTTTTTTTAAACAGGTGTTGTTTTAGACTACGCAGGACTTCTGCAATGCTGGGGTGGGCTCCCAGTGTGGCAGCTGGAAGTTTATTTTTGGGGGGGGCAGTGGAGTGGACGGTGGATTGGGCACCTCAGTCAGCCATACTGACTTTTACCACACTGGGGTGGGCTCCCAGTGTGGCAACTACAAGTCTGTTTGGAGAGCCGATGGGGGATTGGGCACCCCCGGTCATACAGTGTGCAGAGGTGGAGGGGAGCATATGAGCACGCTGGGGTGGGCTCCCAGTGTGCTACATAGGTGTTTGTTTTGGGGGGGGAGACGAACTGTCTATGACAGTTCAGATGCAGTGCCGACGTGCAATTTGCATACTGCCAATGGCAGTATGCAAAACTGCCTGCACTTTACCACCACTGATTGTGGCGGTGTTTTCCTTACCACTGTACGCCACTACATCTGAATGGCTGCCACAGACAGCTCGGATATTCATTGGCACGGTGCAGCCGTCCGTGCCTGCAAAAGGGAGCAGGGCATTGGAAGTGGGGGAGGCACACCTACGAAAACTCATATGGTGGCACTGTGTTTCTTGCACATGCGTGCAAGCAAACATAACAAATGGCTGCTTTCTGCCGATCCTCCTCAATTACCCTACCTCACTCTGTTAGCCTACCAATTTCCTCCTCCCTTCTTTTTTTCCATAATATATCTAAAGAACCATTTTCCCCACCTTTGACCCCTCCACAATACACAGCTCTGTGTCTGTCTTTGCTTCTCTGACAGCCTTATTTGGTTTCCCCTGTTCTCATTTGGACCTTTTTTTCCCTCCCTTTTTTTTGTTCTTGTAACCAATGAAGGCCTTCTTTTTCACTCTCACTGCTTTCCTGACCCTTCCAAAGAACTATACAGGTATCTTGTACCCTTTCCTTTTGATTACCGTTCTCATCCAAGACTTTGTTACCTTGAAAATTGCCCCCTTGATTGCCTCCCCACGTTTCCTCAACATCCCTGATTCTATCCACTCTAACTTGTCCCGGACCAGCTTTCTCATCTGGTTCAAATCTGTTCTTCTGAAATCTAGGACTTCAGCCATTGATGAGGGCTTACTTGTCTCAAAGGCCAGGTCAAATCATATAGAGTTATGGTCAATGTGCCCTTGTGGTTCCCCTACCCTCACTCTTCCTACCACTTCCAAGTTGGTAAGCACCACATCGAGAATGGCAGCCTGCTTAGTGGGTTCCTTAATCAGCTGCACCAGCAGGCAGTTCTGTAATGTATCCAGTAGGGCCTGACTTTTGGAGCTCCTGGCTACCAGAATGACCCAATTAATACCTGGCAGATTTAGATTCACCACCTCCTCCTCCTCCCCCTTTGCTACCCGCTTTCTAGTTCTGCCCCTCGCTCCTTATCTCTCTCTCTTCTCCCTGTCCTGAAGGTCTGTAGATCACCCACATCCATAGTTTCTTGCTTGAGGATGCTGTGAGCTGAACACACAGCGATTCTTTTTCCACATTACCTCCCCCGATGTTTCCATCCTCCTCTGCCTCTGTGCCCTCTCTGACATACAGGGCTACGCCTCCTCCTTTGCCTTTTCCTCTGTCCCATCCAAACGTAATATAGCTTGAGACTGTCAAGTCCCAATCATTGTTCTCTATGGCCCAGGTTTCTGTGATAGTTACTAAATCCATCTCAGTGTCTGCCACCATTGTCTATTTAAAAGACCTATGTCTTCTGTTAGCACCCTTTGCAAACTGTGTGAGAGGCCTTTCGGCACCATGCAATTCTGCTTAAAGTTGGACCAGCATAACATTTTGTGGTGATTTGCATATGCAGCCCATGATGCTTTGCATTGTGGGGGCATGTGTGATTTTGTATTTTCTTGAAACTTGGCTTCCCAGCCAAATGCCCTTTGGGGTAACCCTTGCCTCAGTGTTTACGCACAGAGGTTCTTTGTCTTTTAAATAGTTTTTTATTTTAATGGGTTCACCACACTATATCCCAGGCACACTGCCTTAGGGGTAGCTGGTCCATTCCACTGGGGTGTCAAACAGACGAGGCATACTGATGAGTCCTGGTAGGACGAAACACGTGTCTATGTCTTCTGTTAGCACCCTTTGCAAACTGTGTGAGAGGCCTTTCGGCACCATGCAATTCTGCTTAAAACTGGACCAGCATAACATTCTGTGGTGATTTGCATATGCAGCCCATGATGCTTTGCATTGTGGGGGCATGTGTGATTTTGTATTAGTTTGCATGGTCCAGCAAGGGGTCCTCACCAGCAGCAACCGAAGGGTCTGGCAGACCTAAGAGAAGATAAGGGAGACCAAACCAAAACACCACACATGGTGGAGAAAATGGGGCCCTTCTTCTGTCCAGACCCCCCATCTCGCTTGTCTGCATCACTGGGTACCCCAAAGTCATCACCCAGTATGCCCAAACTGCCTAAATGTTCCTTGCACCACAACCTTGGCTGCAAAGAAAACAATGAATTGTCTCCTGTTTGTATAGCAGCCTGCAGTCCTCCTACTGTGCTAAAACTGTTCAACCGTGCTAGCCAGCTAAATTAATGAACTGTCAGCAATTAACTTATTCTTCCAAGCCTGACCACCATGGAGCTGAACTGCCCCCCCCTCGCAGCAGTTCACACCTCATGGCAGCAAGCCTGCATGGAGCTTTCTGTCAAATACAGCTCCACTTGATCTGTCCCTTACAACTGCCTGTGACCCTTTCTGCCATAAAGTAAGGTGCTCCAGATAGAAAAATAAATAGAAGTCACTGCTCCAAGTGCTGGCACCACGTCTTGCTCCACGCACCTGCCACTTGCTACATGATTGAGCTCCGATGATGGCAAAAACAAGGAAGAGGGTGACACTCAAAGTTTGATAAATAACAGAAATGGGAGAAAGAAAAAAAAAAACATTGTCAGCCTCCGACTACCTCCTCTTCCATGGCTCAGCTATACGCTCTCCGACTCTGACTTGGCCATGCTCCACAATGGGGGAAGGAGTACAATAATAAATTAATAAAATAATCTGAACCTTGTGGCTAACTGAACTGTGGCTCCTCCACAGCTCTAAGCCGCTCCACTTCCCTACCTCACTACACCGGCTCCATGAAGCCACCGAAAAAGCCTTCCAGCCACCAAGCATATTGCGTGGCTTAGCTCCATCTGAATTGCTGCTTCTCCAGCAGCAAAAGCCTCTCGGCCCCTCAGCCCTCCTCCAAACTGTGGCTTCCCTCTCATGGCTGCTGCTACGGACACAGCTCTGCACCTCTCCGCTCCATCCACGGGGCAATATAAACAACAAATAAACACACACAAAAAAAAGAAGTAACAGAGTGATAGAAAAAGAAAAAAGGAAGGAAGGAAGGAAAGAAGGAAAGTAGGGAAATGCAAGGCAGCACCACCTACATGCTGCTTCCTGTTACTCCCCAATGTGGCTCAGCAAATTCCCCTGCAGCTGCACGGAGCAATCCACTCAGGCACACCCACACTACAAAGGGTGTTCAGACTGATCCAGATTCAAATAGGGCGCACCTATTAAAAATAACTACTTAAAATCAATAAACAAACAAACGGAGGCATTACATCTTGCAGACCAGAAAAGTATATATATATAAAAAAAAAAAATACAAAGGAAAGCCCTGTGAGGCAAACAAGGAAAAGCCAAACAAACCCAAAAACAGCACAATAAGCATAAAGGGAGCAGTCAAATAAATTACATATACCTCAGCACTACCTGGCACAGCTGAGTTCTGACTGCAGCTCTCAGACTCTCCCAGTTGCAAAGCAAGCCACCTCTTGGTCATCTAAACAGGGCCCATACAGAAATAAAACGGGAGAGAGAGCGAAAACAAAACAAAAAAGCATCCAAAAAAAGTAACACTAAGTGAATAAAGAAAACCTGGGGCAGAAAATAATAAATAAAACGGAGGACAGCCTAGGGGACAACAAAACAAGAAAAATAATAAAATGAAAGGCAGTACAATACAAGGAATACAGCAAATGTATACAGTAATTTCCCCTTGCCACTCACCAAAAACACAGAAAGCCCGCCATTTTTCTGTGTCAGGGTTGGGGAAGAAGCTCAGCAGTGCGGTAATCGCCATTTTGGACCTGGTGAAGCAGCCAGGCAGCCTCATGGCAAGAAGCCTCCATCTTGTCAGCATTACAACAACACAGGAAGTGACCCTTACCCCCTCTGCTGGTTGCCATCTTGCTACAGTCAAGAATACAGGAACTGTATGTCAAAGTCCAGCAGCCATCTTGTGAAGGGCACCAAATTACCTTACTCCATAGAAATCAATGGCAAACCTACTGAAATGAATGGACACTGCAACAAATACCTGATTTTTGCAATAAAACCTTTAAGCAACAGATAACACAGAATTGAGTGGGATCACAGAATTGAGTGGAAACTGTTTATTAAGAAGTCATGTGATTAACTTTGCTTACAAATAAGTGTACTTTTGTCTACAAAAAATATTTTCTTCTCAGCAATTCACCTACTCCACGATGTACCGTCTCCTGCATGACGGCAACTCCTTCTCATCCTTACAACCTTCATTCAATGAAACTATGCTTGTCTCCAACCACTATGTCCGACAAAGACACCAATATGGGTGCCGGAGCATCCGGAGAGCTATCTTCACCCACATCAAGGGCGTGGGACTACAAAATCAAAACCATCCTCCATGACATCCAGTCTTCTATTTCAGCTCAAGTAGCACAAGCTATGCAAGCCATTCAAGATTACCTTGCCTACATTAAAGTTATTTCACCAAAGTCCATACCAGCCTACAGCCAGTACCATTCTCAGCCTTGCCTCACAAAGATGCTGTCGACTGGCTCAAACAATTCCAAGCCTAGATTTCCTTACATGGTTGGACTGATCCTTTGTGTATTTCCAATGCCTTGCGCTTGTTTCTGAGAGGGACTACCATTTCCTGGTTCAAAGCACTTCCAGAATAAGTCAAAGGAGATATTGCCATCCTGTACACAACCTTCAAACACCATTTTCTCCAAGCACATCCACCCTGGGTATTGGAATAACAGCTGTGGGAACGTTCCATGCAACCCTCTGAATCTCTTGAAGCATTCATAGCGGACACTGTCTTGCTGCAAATGTCTGCAGAAACCGGAGAAAGAGCAAATCACAACCTTTGTCCGGGGACTGCTTCCTCAACTCAGTCTTTATGTAAAATCAACAGAAACCAACAACCGGGATGGACACACTCCAAGCTGCACAACTTGCACAAGAGTCATATTAATGTCCCGGGCTACCGGTGTATAAGCACCTCAGATGTCACAGTTAGCCGCACTCACAACATGTGTCCAGCAGCAGCAATCAATGACAGAAATGCTCATCACAACTGTCAACAGTCTGCACCTCAGCTCAACTGCTTCTTCTGCTACCTCAACCAGGTGTTTTTTCAACAGCAACCTGAGCCACCTCCGCCTGCATGAGAACCAGTGACCTGCCAGTGGTGCGGATTCAGCGAACACACTGCTGCTGGCTGCCGAAAGCTACAGTACCACAACAGAAATCAAGAGAACCAAAGGCGCACACTGCCAAACAATCAGCAAGATAACCGCAACTACTCCCTGGATCAAAGGAACACAGCAACTGACCGCCCCTCTGACTCTCAACAATTCAAACAAACCGCACCCTCTAACTGCCAATTCAGGCACCCTCTCGCTTCCAGGGGCAAAGCTACCTGTCATCAGATCACCTCTCCTAGCAAACTATGTGCTTGTAACCATCAGAGATTGGTCCATGCATGCCTTGATCAACAATGGAGCAGAAATCTCAGTTATTGTCAACAATATTCTGAACCAAGCTATTCATAACATACCTAATGTCTCTCCAGCTGACCTAAAGTACAGTTACAGTACTTATCACAGGTGTGGTCCATCTCAAGCTACACTTTGGCTCAAAGCAAGCTACTGTGAGTGATCCGGGTTCGGGAACGGACTAGGGTTGCTGGAGGGCCGGCTGGGAGAGGAGGATTGAGCGCCCAGCGGCTGCTCTCCTCCTCCAGGGGGGTTGGTGGGGATGCAAAATCCTGCTGCAACACCGCCACCTGGGTGACCACAGGTGGAGATGCAGTGAGACTGCATGTAGCAGGGTGGGAGGACGTCTGCCGGGAGCCAGAGCGTCAGGCACGTCATGACGTGCTCCGCCCCTAGGCTTCCCCAGCGTGTGGACATCCTGAGGGCAGGGAAGAAAAAACAGGAAAAAGACCCCATCGGACTTCCAGTAGACGGAGCTCCTGGCCACAATCCCCAATGCCCCTACCGGCGTCAGCACCAGAATCCCCCGACAAAATTCAAGTCACCTCGGGGTGTAAAGGGCCCCACCCCGTACCCACCTGGGGGGTACAGCGAAGGCTCCGTTGGGGGGATGGACTGCGCTGGTCGCTGGATAGTAGGAGCAGGGACGAATCAGGCCATTGGAGACTCCTGAAGGAGTGGAAGTCCGGCGGTGAGGAGGGGGTATACGAAGAAAATAAAAAAAAAAAAAGCAAGCTACTGTCAAGTTCTATCTAGTGCCTCTTCTACAACCTGCAGTGATTCTTGGCCTCGCCTTCCTCAAAGCTCACAAAGCTATCCTAGACTTTACATCGAACAAACTGTCACTGGACCCTCGGAGGCAACTCGCAGCTACAGACTCAGTCACTGTGCAACATCAAACAGGTTTTGACTGCCAAGATTCGAGTTGAACCACTTCCACAAGGTGCTGCTAGCATCGTCGTGGGATCCTCTGCTCTGCATTTGTCAGGTCTTCTCCCAGGAAACACCTTGTCTGCAGTGCATAGTGGCACAGTCTTCCAAAAATGCTGCAACTTCACAGATGAGCCAGTAGTCATCTCAAAGCGTACCAATATTAGAAAGTTTGTCTGTTTGTCTACAGGGGACCAGCTCCATCTTATGCAAGAACCTCAGCCTGGTTCCACCAACTCTAGTCCTATCAGTACTATCACGACCACTCCAGCTTCACCAGAGTTACCCCTCAGTAAGCAACTAGCCTCTTCAAAACTTCCTGCAACTCCAATGGAAAAGCAATAACTTTTGAAATTCCTAGAGAGTTACCTGGATGTCTTTGTTGATCCAGATAACATGCTGAGATGCGGTCATATCCTGCAACACACCATCAAGGTGCAGCCCAACCAAAAACCAATCCATCAGCAAGCATACAAAGTGGGACACAAACAGAAACTAGTCCTTGAGGACATACTCAAAGACATGTTTGAACAAGACATTGTCAAACAGTCTACAAGTCCCTGGGGTGCACCTTGCCTGCTGGTGGTAAAGAAGGACAAAGAGCATCACTCTGTGGTAGACTACAGAAAACTCAATGCCTACATGGTACAGGATGTTCATCCCTTACCTACAACCAACAATGCTTTAGAGAGTCTTGGTGTGGCCAGCCCTGCTTACTTCATCACTCTAGACCTTCAGAGTAGGTTCTACCAAGTTTCCATTGATCCAGCTTCTCATCCATACACAGCATGGCGCTGCCACTTGGGACTTTTTCAAGTCAAATGTCTGCCTATGGGACTTCTAAATAGTCCAGCCACATTCCAACGTGTTATAGAAGCCGTACTACATGGGTTGTCTTGGAAATGTTGCCTAGTCTACCCGGACGATACTACTGTCTTCAGCAAAACTTTGCCAGAGCACCTCCAACATCTCAAAGAAGCATTTGAACGTCTCAAATAAGCCAATCTTAAGCTTTGCCCAGAGAAGTGTTGTTTTGCACAGCATCACATTCATTACCTGGGACAGATGGTTAGATCTCAAGGCATCTCTCCAGATCCAGATAAGCTTTCAGCAGTCAAAGACTATCCAGAGCCTAACAATCTCAAAGACCTTCGAGCTTTCCTAGGCTTGTCTGGCTACTACTGAAAGTTCATTTGCAACTATGCCAAGACTGCAGCTCCATTGTACACCCTCACAAAAAAAGGGATGCAACTATACATGGACTTCCGAATGCACAGAGGCCTTGAAAGAAAACCTAATATCTTCTCCAGTATTGGCCTACCCAAGGTTCAACCAACCCTTCAAGCTCTACTCAAGCGTTAGTTCCTTTGCAGTGGACGCTGTACTATGTCAAATTCAAGATGGAACAGAACGAGTTGTCTCCTATGCCGGACACTCTTTCTTACACTGAGCAGAACTATGGCATTACAGAAAAAGAATCTCTACTCATGGTATTTGCCATTAAGAAATTTGACTGTTACCTTTGTTACTCCTCCTTTACAGCTACTGCTGATCACTCTGCCCTCAGATGGTTATTCAAAATGAAGGAGCCAGTAGGCAAGTTCACCCGATGGATTGCCATGCTGCAATCCTACAACTTTGAAATTCAGTACAGACCAGGTCGAGTTCACTCAAATCCCGATGGTGTAAGCCGGAGATGATTTCCCTCCACATCATCCGTAACAGATGAAGAATCCTGCTTACAAGCTCGTCCTTTTCATCCCACAGATATGCTTCCCATTGACACTCCTACAGCACCTCACGTTGCTTTGCTGCTACCAACTGCTTCTACAGAAAAAAAAAGCACCAATCCTCATCTACAGCAAGCAGCCGAAGAGCTTCTCATCTCCTCTACTTCTGACCTCTCCCTGACAATGGTTAAAACGCAACAAAGAACTGATCCTCAATTCACAGACATAATCAGAGTCTTAGAGTCTGGAACTTTACTGCAACAAAAGAAGCATCGCCAGGATGTACTTTTCTTTGCTTCAATGATGGTGTGTCTTTCCACATTTGGACCAAGGAAAGCAAGGGTCATCGCATGGACAGAACTCGTGTACAGCTAGTTATGCCAGCCTCTCTAACCAATCAAGTTCTTCTCTCCATTCATGCCTCTTCACTTTCTGGAAGTCATATGGAAATTCACAGAACTCTTGAAAAGACAAGGCTTCACTTCTTCTGGCTTTACATGAACAAGGACATTGTCCGATTTGTCAAATCCTGCCACCCCTGCTCCCAAAGAAACCGACAAAGGCACCCATCATTCCAATGCCTGTAGCCAGTGAACCATTCCAAAGAGTCAGTACAGACATTCTTGGGCCTTTACCTACATGCTCTGACTCTGGCAACAAATACAATCTTGTTTTTGTGGACTACCTAAGTATTTGGAACTAATCCCCCATAAAGACATCAACGCTGCCACAGTGGTAAGTGCCTTCCTCAACAGTCATCTGTCGTCACGGTACTCCATCGTACCTGCATTCAGACAGAGGCCTTAACTACCTTTCAACCATTGTCCGAGAAACATGCAAACTTCTTTACATCAAAAAGACTCACACAACCAGTTATCATCCACAATGCAATGGACAAGGTGAAAGAATGATGTCTACCATTCTTAGCATACTCTCCCAAGTATCTGGATGAGATGCACGACACCTGGGATCGTTTTGTTCCATTTATGCGATTTGTTTACAACATATCCCTTGTGTCAACAGTACAGAGCACACACTGTTTTTTCTAGTCCATGGACGTCACCCAAGAACTCCATTGGACAGGGATCTCTCACTGGTAGAGGTTCCTAAGTCTGCTTCTTCCTTCATTATTCCTATGCTTGAACAGCTTGAACTTGCCAGATGTGTTGCAATCACCACACTGGGCCAGAGAAAATCTGCAATGCAGAAAATGTCAGCAGCCAAGTCGCAAGAGCCTTCATTCTCCGTTGGGGACGTTGTGTACTTGTACTGACCTGTCTTTGTTCTGGGCACCACCAAGAAACTGCTTCGCCCCTGGACTGGTCCCTTCTACGCTGTAGAAAACCCTCCTCTTGTGCACATTTGTCTACGCCGCAAGTCTGATCGAAAGCTGGTACACAACAAAGTCCACATCAACCAACTGAAACATGGGTACCTGAGTAACAACCTTCCAGATTACCCCCGTCCACCAAACAATGAAGCTGCACTTGAGCCTGCCATCCTCTCTGATGCAGAGATCCCTTCAGACAACTTGCAACCAGTTCATACAGATCTTCCCACTCCTGACACTGTCCATCCAGATTATGTGTTGCCCAATTTGCCAGATGACCTTCCTGGGACGACTTCTTCTCAGGTCTCTCTCATACACAAACTGGTGTACCAGATCTATAAGATCTTAAGGAAGAAGAACACAAATGGATCCTGGACTTACAGAGTGAAGTGGTGTGGATCTGATAGCATGCAGAACTCTTGGGTTGCTTTTAACAACCTGACCCCGTCCTGTCAGGAACTGGTGCAAGCCACTCATGCCTCCATTCCCACTGACCGGAAAAGTTGACGGAGATCTTGAATGTTTGTGAACCAGACTTGGTGTGTTTTGGGGCTAATTCTTCTACTGCTGTGGTATTCTCTAGGTTAACTGTTTTGCAGTAAATGTCTTCTTGTACCCATCTCATTGCACCTGTTGCTATGGTACGACATACTTGCATTTACACTTTTTTTTTCCAGGAATGCCTTTAGACAGTTCATATGTTTTTGATTGTCCTGAAAATATAGGTTACTCACCTGTAACAGGAATTCTAGGAATGGTATATGTTGTTCATCCACACTGTCTGGCAGGTTCCTTGCTGCTTTAAATCTTGCCGGAAGGTCTTCAAGCTGGCTCCTCCCACCCAGGTGGTAAAACTCTCGGCTCCGCCCCATGATGCCAGATCTAGCCCACTGGAAGCCAAGTTTAGCGTCGGGCCGGGAGGTTGGTGGGTGGTGGATGAACAACATACCTTCCTAGAACTCCTGTTACAGGTGAGTAACCTGTATTTCTAGGGACATGGATATGTTGTTCACCCACACTGTCTGGCAGACTCCTAGCAGTTTTCCAGGAGGAGGGAGGCAAGGTGCACACCCCCTACTTAGGGAATAAAGACTGGAGAACCGAGGTCCCAAAAACAGCATCCCGGCGTGACTCGAGGTCGATGTGGTAGTAGGTAATGAAGGTGTGTGCTGACTTCCAGGTAGCAGCCCTGCAGATTTCCTGGATAGGGATGTCCCTGGAAGGAGCCACCGAAGCAGCAGTATGGTGGGTAGAATGTGCTCTTATCCCTTTGGGAGGCTCCATGCCCGCCAACCTATAGCAGAGATCTATGCAGGAGGTGACCCACCTGCCTACCTTCCGCTTGGCTGCAGATCTGCCAGATGCGGCTTCAGCGTAGGTGACAAACAGCTGGCGAACCTCTCCCCGAACTTCAGCCATCCGCGCCTTATCGTAAGACCGCTCTTCTAGGGTCCAAAGTATGGAGCTTATATTTGGCCTCCGAGGTGTGACTGGGGTAGAACACCGGCAGAGTCAACACCTGGTTAAGGTGAAACTCCGACACCACCTTTGGAAGGAATTTCAGGTGGGGGCACAGGACAACCATGTCCCTGTGGAAGATCAGATAAGAAGACTCGATGGAAAGCGCCTGGAGCTCTCCCATCCTTCTGGCTGATGTGACAGCCACCAAGAAGGCGGTCTTCCATGACAAGTGAGAGATGTCACACCTGTGCATCGGTTCGAATGGCTTGCCCATGAGCTTAGCCAATACCAGGAGTAGAGCCCATGGAGGTGGAGGTTCTCGCACCGGAAGGGATATGTGATCAAGGCCTTTGAAAAAGTGCCCGACCACCTTCTCCTGCGCCACCGACTGCTTTCCGGCCCACGCCTGGTAAGCAGAGATGGCTGGCAGGTGCACCTTAAGGGTTGTTGACCAAAGCCCTAACTGAGAAAGGGACCACAGGTAGTCCAGAATGCTTGCCAAGGAACAAGAGGAAGGGTCCAGCCCCTTGCCCTGACACTAAATGGAGAATCTCTTCCATTTAAAGGCATAGCATTTCCTGGTCGACTTCTTACGGGAAGCCTCAACAATGTTGAGGACCTTGTTGGAAAGACCCAAGGCCTGGAACTCTAGGCATTCAGGAACCAGGCCGTCAGGTGTAGGGGTTGAAGGTCTGGATGGAATACCTTCCCCTGGTTGACTGAGATCAGGTCTGGGCGGGCTGGAAGCCGCCTCAGGAGCCTGGAGCCGAGGCTGAGGAGAACTGGATACCAGAACTGGCGGGGCCAGTCTGGGGCTACCAGAATCACCTGTGCCTTGTCCCTCCTTGCCTTGAGAAGCACCTTGTGGATCAAGGGAAATGGGGGAAAGGCATAGAAGAGGCCCGGAGTCCACGGCCTCGAGAAGGCATCCCCCTGCAGCGAGCCCTGCTGAGGGAGGCGGGCATGAAATAGCCTCAGCTTCGCATTCTCCCTGGAGGCAAACAGGTCCACCTGAGGCATGCCCCAGTGGGAGAACAGATCTTGTACTACCTCCAGCAGGAGAGACCACTTGTGGGACGCAGCTCCTATCTGGCTTAGGGCATCGGCCAGAATGTTGGAGGCTCCTGCCACATGGATGGCAAGGAGATCCGCCTCCAGGCTGCGCACGAGGGACCAAGTGCGGAGAGCTTCCCTGCACAGAGGCATGGAGTCGTCCCACCCTGGCGGTTTAGGTAGTACATGGTCGTGGTATTGTCCGTCTGGACCTGGACCACTTGACCCCGTACAAATGGAGCGAAGGTGGTGAGGGCTAGATGAACCGCTCGAAGCTCCAGCAGGTTGATGTGGCATTGGGACTCCCGAGGAGACCAGAGGCTGTGCGCTCTGTGCTCCCCCAGATGGGCACCCAAACCATCAGAGAGGTGTCGGTCGATAGAGAGACCGTCAGCTCGGGGTGGACAAACGGGATGCCCTCCTGCAGATGAGCTGGAATGATCCACCACTGGAGAGCGTTCCACATCTCCTGGGTCACTGTCACTGGCTGATCTAAAGGACCGGAGCACTGTGACCATTGGCTGGCCAGTCCCCACTGTAGGGGACGCACATGCCAACGGGCCCAACGGACCACGCTGGTGCAGGCTGCCATGAGGCCCAGGAGGCACAGGAAGTACCGGGCAGGGTGCAATTGCCCAAACTGAAATGACTGGGCAAAGGAGGAAAGAACCTCAGCCCTGTCCGCCGGGAGCCGTGCTCCGGCTCGCAGAGAGTCGAGCTCTGCCCCGATGAATTGGATCACCTGCTTTGGCATGAGTTCCGACTTGGCCTCGTTGATGAGGAGGCCAACTTGAGGGCAAACCTGGAGGGCCAGATCCCTGGACCGCTTCACCTCCGGTCTGGAAAAGGCCACAACCAGCCAGTCGCCAGGTAGGGGTACACCCGGACCCTTCAGCACCGCAGGAATGCTGTCACCACTGCCATGCATTTGGTGAAGACCCTGGGAGCTAGAGAAAGGCCGAAGGACATGGACCGGAACTCATAGAGGGACCCCTCTGCTCTGAAGTGGAGGAATTGCTGGTGGGACGGACGGATTGGGATGTGAAAGAACGCATCCTGGAGGTCCAGAGAACAGAACCACATGCCTTTTTCCAAGAATGGAATGATCTGAGCCAGAGTGACCATCCTGAAGGTTCGAGACCTTAGGAACCTGTTCAGGTCATGCAGGTCTAGAATGGGGTGCCAGCCCCCGTCCGTTTCGGGACCAGGAAGTACCTGGACACAAACCCTGGTTCTGGTGTAGGATCTGCCACCTTCCTGATCACCTCCTTCTGGAGAAGCAGGGCAATGTTGGCTTGACGGGCCACCAGAGAGGCTGCGGGCCCCTAACCCCCCATGGGGCGATGGATCGGAAGGGCGGAGCCTGCTTGAACTTCAGAGGCAGACCCTTTCCTACCACCTCCAACAGCCAATGGTCCGTGGTGATAGCGGACCGGGCAGAAAGAAAGTGGCAGAGCCATCCCTCCATGGGGGGAACCCAGGGGGAAGTGATGTGGCTGGGGGAGACACCCCTCAACCTGTCACTGGGCAGGTTTGGAGGAAGGATCGGCCGACGGACCTCCTGGGCCTTTTGCTCCCAGCTTCCTGCTGGAGGAAGCTGCAGGCTTGGCTTTGCGGTGCCAAGTGCGAGTCTGCTGGCCCTGATGCTGGTGTTGCTGGGCCGGACGTGCCGCAGGAGCAGAAGGGCGAAAGGACTTATGCTGCTGTCAGTTGCCTTTGTCCTTCTGGTCAGACGTGACCGAGTCCAAGGTGGCATTGGACTTCTCAATTCTCTGGAGGTGGCCTTCCACCCCAGGCCTGAACAAGTTGGTACCCAGGAAGGGGACGTCTGCCAACTTGTGCTGGGTATCCGCTGTGAAGGTGGAGATCCGCAGCCAAGCTCTGTGGTGCATGGCCACTGCGGCCGCTACTGACCGGGCACAGGAGTCTCCAATATCGAGAGCCATTTGGAGCTGCTGTTTCGCCACTGCCCTTCCCTGATCCTGCACCTGCTTGACCGTAGACTGCAGGTCAGCCGGGAGATGAGGGATAACCTCATCCAGGGAGCCCATAATGGCGTGGGAGAAGTGCGCCATCAGAACGGCCGAACTGGCATGACGGAGGCATACACTTTACGCCCGGCATAGTCCAGGTTTTTGGGCTCTTTGTCGGGTGGCTTGTCCACGTCCCTGGCGTTCCCGGAATGCCGGAAAACACTATCAGTAACCAACACCTCCGCAGAGGGGTGCTCCGAGAAACTGGACAGTGACCCAGTAGGGACTGTGTACTTCCTGGCTGAAGGAGCAGAACAAGAAGCCGGCCGCTGCCATAACTCCAAGGCTGGGCCAACAATGACTTCAGCCACCGGAAAGGCCTCCGTGGGAGAATCCCCTCGGTCCAGTGTCTCCGTGAGGGGATACTTGGCCTGCTTGGATACGGGCTCGAGCTGTATCCTGGTGGACTCAGAGATGAGCCAAAGCAGACCCATGAACGAGGATGGGCTCTCGTCCATCGACTGTCCCCCAGAAGACTCCAGGTCAAGGGGCCTGGAGAACATGGAAAAGTCGTTGTCAGACTCCGAGGAGTCTGTGAACAGCTGCCTAGGGCCTGAGCCACCCTCCACCTGCCGATGACGGTCGGGAGTGAGGGTGACAGACAACCGGTTGGGCAGTCCCTGACCCAACCAAGAATCCTTGGTCGGAGCCCCCGATTTCAGTTGTGGAAGCGGGGGTTCCACCACAATCGGTGGGGCAGCTGGTTTTGGCTGAACAACCGGCACCGGTTAGGGCACCTTGACCACCGCGAGGGGCTGTTTCGGCCTTTCGGGCGACAGCCACTTAATGGCCGGGGAAGGCAACGGCATCAGCTTGTTCCTGGTCAGAAGGAGCTGCTGCCACATTAAGTCCTCGTAGCGTCAACGCAATTTGCGCCGAAGCCTCTCCGAGAAGGAGGAGGAAGACGAGGACAAGCGGCGTCGCCACTGTCCTCGGTGCCGAGACTGCCGGTGCCGGCAGGATCGGCTGGTCCGAGACCGAGACTGGTGTTTCCAAGGGCGGGTCTGGGAGGGAGAGGGGGAAACCTGTTCCTCCCTCAGCTCGGGAGCCTTAACCGGGGACTCCGGCACAGGAGGTGCAGGCAAGTCCTCGGTTTCCACCAGGAGGACTGGTGAAGAAGGGTTGTCGTCTTCTCCAGTCGACAGCCCATCCGACGGGTCAAGAAAAATCTCGACCTCATTGACGGGTGTCTCAGCCAGATGACCTGACAGGGACACCGTGAAGCCAGTGGCCTTAGCCGCAACCTCGACCGAAGTCAAGTGTCAACTGTCCAGGGAAGGGGACCTCTCCCGCTCCCAAGAACAACAACGGTGGGACTTACCCTTCGAGTCCTTCTTCTTGGACCGAGAGGAGTGTCCCGATGGCCCCTCACCTTTCATGCAGAGGGATTGACAAAGCTCCTTAAAAGAAGCTATATAGAAGAATCCCAAGGAGAGTGGGATAAATGCCGCGACCGAGGATGACAAAGATGCGGCCTGGGCTGCCTCCTGCTCAAGGGCGATCATCTGTTCAAGTTGCTCAGCCAAGCCAGCCGACGCGGAAACCGCCCAATGGGTCTCCTTGGACTTCACCAGCAGATAACGTTTCTCGGGGCGCCCAAGTTGGAGCCAGGCAGCACGGTGTTCGAGGACATTTGCCAAAAAAGACTTGCACAACTCGCAGGCCTGCGGATCGTGGTCAAGCCCGAGGCAGTAGACGCACGTGGAGTGCGGATTGGTCCTAGACATCTTCTGCACACATGGGCACCACCAAAAACCAGGAGTCGATTTGTCATTCGCAGCTGCGAAAGAAGAAGCAGACCGAAGTCTAGAAAACTTTACAATTATTTTCGGGTGAACCGAAGAGTTTGGATCCAGTCTACACGCAGAGCGCTAAGGAGGGAACCTGAGCTTCCAAGCGGTAAAGAAGATCTGTTGTCATGGGGCAGAACTGAGAGTTTGACCACCCAGGTGGGTGGAAGGAGCCAGCTTGAAGACCTTCCGGCAAGATTTAAAGCAGCAAGAAGCCTGCCGGACAGTGTGAATGAACAACATATCCATGTCCCTAGAACTGTTATTGAAATTTTATTTTGCATTTGAGTATCCTCCAGCTTCTCCCCTTCCCTTGAACTTTAGCACTTGTTGCATGACCAAGCTTCAAGTTGCTATGGTGTTCCTCCTTTCCCTGGCTCTACTCTGACTGGTCACCAGTGTAATCCCCCTTCCCTGCAGTGCAGTACTGTTGTGTTCTAAAGGTGTACCACCTTGAAACACTTAAACATGTTTTTTTGCTTTAAAATTTCTTAGAAACTGTTTATAGTGTGTTATTGTTTGTTCGAATGGTACTCACTTTCACAACCCCGGGAGTGATGAGAAGTACACATTAAGCATGGGGCTTAATGTTAGCTGCTGACCCTTTAAGAGCACTTAGAACTCGCATGTAACCATTTGTTGCACTTCCTGGCAGTGCCATGTATGCCTGTAAGAGTGCTAGTCAGTCAGAGTCTGAACCGCGAGGAGAAAAGATGTGCCTACTGCTATGAATAAACCTTTTATGCATTTATTTCTGTGTCCATCCAGTCTGTTTGCATGGTCCAGCAAGGGGTCCTCACCAACAGCAACCGAAGGATCTGGCAGACCAGAGAGAAGTTAAGGGTCTTTTAGTGGCAGACCAAACCAAAACACCACATATGCAAGAAAAAGTAGTCCCTGTAAACACTAAGGAAATCGGCACTGCAAACTGTAATCCCTTCCAACTCTTCGAGAAACTAACTACAGTCCCTTATAACAGTAAGAAAAATAACTCAGCCACTGAATAAAATTCATTGTTCAGCTGGCCCATCGGCGCAGCACTTGGATTTCCGCTTGCAACACTGGCAACCCAGGTTCAGGAGCAAGCTTGGGTCGGCAGAGGGCCAGCCAGGAGGAACAGGCTGCAGCATCCATTGACAATTTACTCACCTGTTCCGGGGAGGGTTGGGTAGCAGCTTGGTGTTTGCTGTCCCCTGGCGGAGGCTAGGGGTGCAGCATTACACTAAGCGCCTCAGTGTCCGATTGGCCCCCGGCCGTAGGTCTGGGGCTCAGTGTGACTCTCGTAGGCAGCCAGGGGTAGGGCGTGGCAAGACACTGGAAGTCACGCCTTGACTTCTGGGCAAAAGTGCAATGCCTGTGAGGAAAACCAGAAAAGAGTCTGCCATCTCCAGGGAGATGGAGAGCCGGAAGACATGCCCACGATGTGCCTCCACCCACCCAACGGCTCCAGGATCGATGAAACGCAAGTCTCGGGTTGTTCTGGCCCCACCTCTTCCCCGCTCGGGGGTTTAAGCCGTAGCTCCATGGGGTCTCGGAGGCCGCTCCAGGTAGGGTGTAAGGCAGCGGGATGTCTGCCTAGGCTCTCCCGATGGGTCGGGAATGGCAGGCTGGGGGGGGGGGATAATTCATTGTTCAAACCTGGACTTCGTTACTGAACTTGTTGACTGAAACTCAATGTCATCCCCCCTTTTTTTTTTTTATTTTATTAAAATGGAACAAGACATTACTGGTGATGTGACAGTACTGCAATACAGTTCTGTTCTTTTGGTCCCGCTTTCGTTCTCTAATTCCGAATTCACTGGTGGCGTTAGTTTTTTTTGAAAATATAATTTTTATTAAACTTTTTCACAACTTCTTACAGTCACAGTTCCTTTGATCGTAAAAAACAAGTCTAGCGTTGCATATATTAACAGATATATATATTACTTAACATTTCATCAATGAAGGAAGCAAGTGTCTACTATTAGACAAACCAAAGATAACAGATAAAAAAAAACTTGGTGTTAAACCCAGCTTAGGAACTAGTATTTTCCTCTCTGACCCTTCATCATGGGGCACCCAACCCACTTCCTCTCCTTATTCTATATAGTAGCGACACCTTTTTATGTGTGCTTCCCAGGATATTGTAACATTGTAAAAGTGAGCGAGGGGGATCCTAGGGAACCTCCTGGATTAAGGTTCTACATTCTAAGGGACAAATGTCAGATCTTTAGCCATGATATACGTGAGTCATCTATTCCACTTTATTGAGCATACTGCTGCTTTATCATTCAGTGAGCAGGTGATCTTTTCAGATTTGTAGATGCCACTTACTATACCCCTCCACGATTGTATTGAAGGAATCATGCTGGTAAGCCAGCATTTAGTTATTGCTTTTTTGGCTGCAAGTAGTAAAATTCCCAACAACTGGACACTATAGGGGCCTCTTAAATCTCGGGGGAGGACATGTAAAAGAAGTAGCTCCCCTGTCCAAGGGATCCCAGATTTCACTGGTGGCATTAGTGATTGTGGTTTCACCCTTCTGAGTTGTTTCAGCAGCAGCAGCAGCAGAGAGCCAACATGATCTGTTGATGCACTTGTCTTGGCTCTCTGCTGATGCCTCCATTTTTCATGTCCTCCTTGTCAGGTGCTATGTGTGGTGCCAATCTGAAAACAAAGCTCCATGATGTCCCTTCCTGGTGCTGTTTTCTCGAGTTGCACTGCTGCTGGTTGCATCCCATTTGGGTTAATGAAGTAGGGATCTGGCATCAGCATAGTGATTTGGTACACAGGCTCTTGGTCTGAAACAAGTATGGAAGTGTGATTATGGTCTCATAATTACACTCCTTTATTTGTCTCTAGGCTAATCAAAATACTTACATTTTTGTCACATTTGTCACCATGTTATAATGCAATAGAACTACTGCAGGCTTTAGCACTATATCATCATAAAATTCCAGTATGCCTTACATGAGTCAGGTCACAACCTTTGCAATGGAGTCAAGCAGGTTTTCACACCAGGGCAGAACCTCGTTTATATTTAAATTGGGACGAAATTACAGGGATTCAAGAGAGGGAATCATTTGTTCATGCCTACAGACTAGACAAGTATGCAGAAAATAGGTTGAGGGAACATTCCCTTTAATGTCTTATTAGGGTTGACATTTTGTAACAAGTGGTTTTAAATGCAATTGATACATAATAATGAGAACCAGAACAGGCCATCTGACCACTGTCTTTATCAAATGGCAGCCAGCTGTAAACCTTTAGCTACCTTTGTTGGAATTTATCTTGTTTTTAGAGTTACTGCAACTTTGTGCAGGGCCTGCTCTGCTGGCTTATCTATTAGTTCTTGTGGCTTGAGTTATGGTTCAAGCTCTTGTTTATATCACATCTTCGTATTGCTTTCTTTCTGGTAAGTAGTCAGGCGTTGATGCAGTGTTTGTCTGCATTCTTTTTAGGCAGAACATTAAACGTGATTTACCAAGGTCTTGGTGAGGCAGCGGCAAGTCTTTTGAGGGCAATTTCACTTTTTGTTCTTTCACACTCTATATGCAGGTAGAAGGGTTCATACTTTGGCTCCAACATGGCACCCAGCTGATCCCTTCACTTCCTGATTGATCCCTTCTGCCCCTGTGCTCAGGCACATAATGATGTGTGCCCAGGGAGAGGCTGAGGGGCATGCCCCATTAAAATCAATAGGGGTAATTTTTTTTCCAGAGGTGTTTATGCAACTTTGGCAGGCCGCTGCTGCTGTCCACCACCCTATCGGTCTCTGGGGGTCATTCAGGGTCTTGTTGCACTATCCGTGCCCCAGTGAACTCCCAGGAGCCGGCCCGGAGGCATCATCCTGTAGCAGCCCCACATTTTTTCCTGTTTTTTTTCTCCAGAGTACCTCGGTACCCCAGACAGAAAGGCACATGCATGTGGAGGTGTGCATGCACCCTCTTGTGCCTGTGATGGCCCCATCCTCCGACCCCACTGGCTTCTCTTAGCTGCACTGCCCCCGGCCTCTACCACGAGACAGTCAAACACAGAGGGAGTTCAGGCTCCCTCCCCGGAGAGATCTGCCAGACAGCAGCTCATCCTGCTCCACACCTTCCCCCCCCCGCGCCGATCTTCAATGGCCTGCGCTCACTCCCAAACACGGGTCGTCAGCACGATGAGAGGCAAGGCGTCCAGCGCCTCAGCCCTCTACGCCACTGGGCCGGCTAATAGGGGTCATTTTTAAGTTTGTTTTTTTACATAAGAATGGCCACATTTGCAATTAATGAAGGGTACAGCTCAACTAAGAAGACCCTTGTTAGTCGAGCTGTGTCCTTCATTAATCTCAAACTGGCCATTCTTTTTGTTTAAAAAAAAAAAAAAAACAACTTAAAAGTGACCCCCTTTGACTTTAATGGGGCACACACCCACGCTCTCCCTGGGTGCACATCATTACGTGCCTGAGCGCAGGGGCGGATCAGATCAATCAGGAAGTGAAGGGATCAGCTTGTCTGCCATGTCAAAGCCAAACTACAATCTCTTCTACCTCCATACAGAGTGTGAAAAAAGAAAACAAAAGTGAAATTGCCCTCAAAAGACTTTTGCCGCTATAGGCTTCCAGGGCATGTATTACCCCATTGAAAAAAAAAAAAAAAAGTTAAATCAATTTAATGATGATGCTGCCATGCCACAAAATTTTAATGTGTATATTTATATATTTCTTGGGACACAACCCTAGATTTTGGACCTTTCAGTTTCCCAAATGTTTCTTCTAGGTACCAGTTACTTGCTTTTCAGTTCATCATCCTGTTTTAGTTTCTTAATGTCTCAAGGTACACTTCCTTCCTTCCCTCACAATTCAACACACAATTTTTCTTAAATACATACACATATATATATATATATATATATATATTTTTTTTTTTTTTTTTTTTTTTTTATTAAAAAGAGAAAGGTCATGACCACAATACATTACAGACAATTACTTTGTTAGTCTGTCTTTTTCTATCCACATTTTAATTAGAAACATACATTCCATTAAACCCTTCATGATTCCCCATAAACCCCTAAGGGGGGGGAAGATTACAAACTTAGTGCAGAGTTCTCCCTCCCCTATCTCCTTTCATCCCGTCCATCTCCAGTCATCCAGGTACAAAATCTGGGTCTCTACTGGAAATGTAAAATACCCATGGTCTCCACAATAGCTCGGCCTCTGGGGCTTTGTTGTGTATTTTAGCCATAATAGTCTCCAAATAATAAATGTTAGATACTATCTTGTTCCAGTCCCCTATGGTCGGAACTATCTCTGACATCCATCGTCTTGTTATGGCCTTTTTGCAGCCGCTATGTAAATGGGTAGCAAAGTTTTGTGCCAGGCTGGGGTATGTGGGGGGAAAATTGCCAGGAGAACCATTTCAGCAGTCAATTCGATCTCTTCACCCAGACAGTCCGACATTGCCTGTTGAAGGTTACACCAATATGGCATTAATAGAGGGCATAACCAAAAGATATGAGCAAGGCCAGCTAACAGGCATCCACAAGATCTCCAGCATCTGCCATAGGAGGAAGGGAGATATTTGATTAGAATGGCTGGGGACCTAAAAAAACGTACTCTGCATTTCCAAGCAAATTCCCTCCAAATACTTGAATGAGTTATCTTACAAGCCATAGGAGAAGCCCGAAGCCAATCCTGTTCAGAGATTTCAATCTCCAAATCTCTACCCCAGCTTCTCATGACAGAAAGTGATGAGTCACCCATTCCCTGGTGTAAGATCTGATAAATATGGCCTACTAGATGTTCCCAGTGCTTACCAGTTATAGCGTCTTCTAGGAGTTTCCAAACTTTTGGAACTGGATTGGGCATCTGTAATGTTACATCCCTTTGCCTTAAAAGATAGTTTTTAACCTGGTACATCTATAGATGTCCCCGTCAGGTAAACAATAGTCTCTCTGTAGTGTTTCAAATTGGACAATGCCCTTCTCTGTTATAAATTGTCTATAGAATTGAAGTCCCACCCTCCTCCACCTAATAAAGGTGTGTTCTAATGTGGCTGGGAAAAAAAAGAACCATCCTCTGAGATCAGAGTAAATAGAAAAAAAAAATTCTTTAAAGCCTTTATTTTTCTTTAGATGGTACCATTGTGTTAAGATTTGAGCTGTGAAGGGTGTAAAGTCCCTCAGGTGTGGGGCCTTGTCCACCGAGGCCATGGTAATTTTCAAAATGTTATATAAATCATTAATGGCAAACTCCATATCCTTCCAAGGGACCTCTATAGACGGGGAAAGCCACTGTATTAGGATCCTGATAAAGGATGCCAAAGCGTACAGCCTTAAGTTGGGAAGATTTGCGCCTCCCTCCGTCAGTGGAAGCTGCAGCAAGGTCATCCTTACCCGAGGTTTCTGACCACACCAAATAAAATTAGAAATTATTCTATCCCATGACTTAAAGTAAAAATTAGCGGGGAAGGCTGGAATATTTTGGAACAGATGTAGCAATTTTGGTAGGATGATCATTCCGATGGACTCTATCCTCTGAAAAAGTTCCAAGGGCAGAGTTGACCAGGTCGTTAGTTCTGAATGAATTTGTATCAACCAAGGTTCATAATTTAACAACTCTCCATTTTCTAAATTTTTTGGAATTATTATACCCAAGTATTTAATTTGTGTTTTATACCATTTTAAGAGGTATTTGTTTTTTAATGTTTGGGTTGGGGAAAAGTTTAAAGCTAGCAAGTCTGTTTGGTGATATTTAAAACAAATTCCGATATCTCAGAAAAAAGTCTCAGGGAGTCCCACAGGGCAGAGAGGGAAGTCTCCGGAGAAAGGGCTGAAACCAAAATATCATTGGCAAATAAAGCCACCTTACATTCCCTCTGTCCCATTGGAACCCCCTCCACACCTACATTCCTCCGAATTACCTCAGCTAGGGGTTCCACATAAAGGACAAATAGCAAGGGGGACAAAGGACACCCCTGTCTCATTCCCCTTTGTATGGGTATTGGTTGGGATAATGAGCCATTAATTCTAATGTAGGCCTTAGGAGACGAATATACGTTCCTTAGACATGTTGAAAAAAAATCTGGAAATGCAAATTTGGACAGAGCTGCCCATAGAAAATCCCATCCCACCTTGGTGAATGCTTTGTCTGCATCAAGACTAATTATAACAGAGGGAATCTTTCGGGCCTGAAGATGTTCCATAATAAGAAATAATCTACGGAGGTTATCTGAGGTACTTCTTGATTTCACAAAGTCCGTCTGATCTCTATGTATTAAATTTTGCAGAGTAGGTTACAGTCTTTTGGCCCAAATGGCCATAAATATTTTATAATCTACGTTTAGGATAGAAATTGGTCGCTAAGATTTGAGAAGGGTGGGATCTCTTCCGTTTAAGTAGTGGAGTTAAAATAGCGTAATTCCAAGATGGAGGAGGAGTCTCTCCCTCAAAGACTGTCTTGCAGGCTGGAAGAAAACTAGGCAATAGTTAGGGAATAAACATTTTGTACCATTCTGGACTAAACCCATCCGGGCCAGGGCTTTTCTGAGATTTAATTATTTTTACCTGATAAAAGTATCTCTTCAGGTCTAATCGGTCTTTGTAATTGAGAAATCTGAGTTTCGAAAGTTTTGGTAAAGGGTTTGATCTAAAACTCCTGTATTCTATGTTTGTGTTCCAGGGTTGGGGGCTGTATATAAAGATTGTTTAAAGGTTTGTTTGATTTGGTTCTCTTTATATGTGATTGAGCCAGTAGATTGAGATTTTATTTTTAAGATAATGGAAGCTTTTTTATTGGCCCTCAGTTTCCTTGCCAGGTTTCTTGCCCCTTTTGCCTCCCCTTCATAATTGTGTTGTCTTAGATATGCCAATTGTTGGAAGATTTTGTAATCCATAATGTTTTGTATCTTCTATTTTAAACCTCTAATCCGTCTCTGGAGATTCACATTTCCTTCTCTATATAAGAACTGATATGAAGACAGGAGGAGATCTAAGAATTTTAACCTGGCATTTTGTTTTTTTAATTTCTGGGAGGTATATTCTAAAATCTCCCCTCTTAGTATGGCCTTCAATGTATCCCACTGGATAGCACTAGAGACTTCTGGAGTCAGATTCTCTTGAATAGCCTGGGGAATACGTTTCCTCATGGCATCAAGGAACTCCTGGTCTTTTAAAAGTGATGAATTAAATCTCCAAGTTTTAAATTTTCGCTGTTTCCTTAAGTTTATTTTTAGAATCTGGGTATTATGATCAGATAGTATTCTTGGTTCAATTATCATATCCTGAACTAATGTAAGGTGGTCCCCCGAGATAAAAAAATAATCCAGCCTGGAATATGTTCTATGGCGTGCCGCAAAAAAAAAGTATATCCTGGGACTGTCTTCAAATCCTAAATAAATAAAAAATTGGCTTATTTATTTATTTTTTTAATATTTTCCTGTATTGGATAATCTATTGGGATTTGGATTAGATGAATCTATATAGGGATCTAATGTCAGATTGAAATCCCCTCCCATGATTAAAATTCCTTTATGTTTTTCCATCACCTTATGAAGGAATGATCGAACAACCGGAAGTGGAGTTTGTGGGGGTAAATAAGCATTAACAAAAGTTACAGTCCGTGAATAAATTCTTCCGGTCAGTACAGGGATTTATTTAACTCTAAAAATTGATTAGCGTTTTGCTCATAAAAGTGCTAAATCTCTGTGAAAATGCATAGCTCTTGCCTCACTATGTTTAACAAACACAGCACTTCTAGAAAATCTATATAAATACTTTCTGTACAGTTAGTATAGTTCCAAGAAAAAAACTGATAATCAATTATTTAATACCCTGCAGTATCACAAATCTACCCTATGACTCTGAATAGGACTCTAAAACTTCAAATGGGGTAGAGACCAGTATCAAGACTGATGTTCCCCTCTTATGTTTTTCTGGGTGAGAGGAGGCAAATACCCTGTATCTACCCCCCCAATGTAGCTTGGAATGTTCTGACTGGGAGAGATGAGACTCCTGTAAGAAAAACAAATCTGCTTTCTGCTTATGTAGATACTGCACAATTCTATACCTTTTAACAGAGGGAATGCAATCCATTCACATTTAATGACAGAATATTCACTGGGATGTTAGTCATTTGTTATCTAGGAGGGTTATCACTTTTATGTAGGCAGGGCATTGTCCAGTTTCCAGAGAATACTGTACGCATTTGACTGTATTTGGAGTATTCTTTCCTCCATACTCTGGTGGCCCTAAACGGCCAAACACAGCATCTCTAGAGATAAAGGAAATTTCTTTTGTCTACTATCTCTTCAGAAACCACAAGTCCAACCTTTTCTGAGGACAGCAATGTCAAATCTAGATTTGTGTCACCCTCTCTCTCTCTTCAATTTTAACAGTCAAAAAAAAGTAACCTATTAATCTAAATAACTGTTGAAAAACCTTTCGTCCTCTTATCAAGGAAACTATATACAGTTGGTCTTCCATTTGTGTGGGAACACAAAACATCTCCCACTTTGTCCCAGACTTATAAAATCCTTGGTCTGGGAAGTCAGGGCAACACTTCTCCTGAGAGAGTGTGGACCTGTCTGAGGGGGAGCACCCCCCCCCCCCGTAGAACAGGCACAGAATTTCTGTACCTATTCCTGTATTGGTTGGTTAATGAGCATCGAAATCTCAGTTAAATCCGAATTAAATATTCGTATAAACCTTAAATGATGTCACCACTATTCACCTTTTCTAAATCTAATTAAATGATCTGTATCCCCCTTATCATCTATTTCTTATCTAGTTCTCCCACCCCCTATTTTGCTAAGAATCTTTCAGCCTAAGTTCAGCTTTTGATACATATATCTCAGGATTTTTCCCCATCAGTAGAAAACAATATTGATTCCCAATTCAATTAGTATATAGAATACAGACAAAATTTCCCAACACTCATCCCACCCCCCACTGCTCTGAGGAGGAAGAACCACACTCAGTACTCCCCTCCCTTTAAATCAAAAACATTCAATTTCCCATCTCTGAATCTTCTCGCCCTCTTCCCCTCCCCTAGACCGCAACCCCCCACATTGTCCCCCCCAATCAGGAGAATAATCGTTTCCATGTCCTTTCCCTTAAAAGTTTGTCTTGTTCTCCAGTGACAAGAATGGATTCAAATCTAGGTTTTATAGTACAAATCTGAATCTTGTGTTTTCGTCCCAGAGTTTGTCCGTAGGAGATCTTCCATACCGATCACAGGAACACATGGGGGGGGGAGAAGGGGGCTATCATCCGAAACGAGGGATACCGGGGGAGAGAAAGGCATTCTCCATGTCCTGCTGTCTATTTCGCCCAGTATAGAGGGCCTTTTATTGCGCAGGGTTCCTCTAAAAGGAGATGCCCTCCCTCAACCCTGTATGTTCCCAACAGATTCAGAACTCAGGGGTCGCCTTCTGGGCTGACGGGGGGGGGGGGAGAGAGAGAAAGCAACCTCCATATCTCACTAGCCATCTCACCCTACACCTAGGGGCGTTTTTAATGTGAGATTCCCCTGTGAGAGATGCCCTCCCTCAACCCCTCTACCCTCCAAACACCCCAAACGTCCGCGGCTCACTCAGGCCTCCTCTATTCCCCCCCTCATCTCGGTTTGTTCTCCTCCTTTACGCTTCCAGGCTTTCTTACTGGTCTCTACCGCAAGGAAAGAGAAACCAAGATAGCCCCCTCCATCTTGTTTACTCTCAAGCCAAGTCACGTTTGGTTCATGGGAAGGGGGGGTGAAACATGTCTACTTTTCAATCCTGGGAACAGAGAGGGGGAGCAGGGCACTCACTGGGAAATCGCCAAGAAATCACAGTCCCTTCCCCTTCGATGAGCGAAGATTAAATGTGGTTCCAGTTTTAGTTAGTAATTTCCTTTCCTCCAATCCCTAAGCGCTTTAGTTCTGGGCCACGCTAATCTCTCTGGCCGCCTCCCCCCATCTCTCAGTTAAACCTGCACAGCCATTAAATATTTATTTTTGTTAATATTGTTAATGAAATTTTCAAAGGTCACTGCAGTATATTGTAATATCAGTAAAGACTGCGTACATACTGTGGTGGGGCTCTTCATTTTATAAATGCTCACACTTCAATACTGACTGTATTCAGGTACTTGTCCACCACCTCCCCCCAAGGTACAGCATGGGGGGGGGTGCGCGCATGTACGTTGAGATTCAGATATTCAACAACACAGTCAATATGTTGTACGTCCCAGCAGTGATTATCAACTTTATACCCATGTGTGTGGCTATTGGGGAGGGCAACTCTCAGTGGGGGAAAGGGGGGCACCACAACCGCAAGACCAGCTAAGTTGTGCCTTTCCGAGCCTGCTACAATGAATTCTGTTGGAGCAAACAGGCTCACTCTTGCTAATACAGGAGACTGAAGAGGCAGTTATGCTTCAAGTGAAACACTCAAGGGACCGGAGTAGGGCCTTTGCTCATGGTGTAAAGCAGCCAGCCGTTTTGTATATTTCCATGTGTTTGCTGAGGGAGTGTTTTCTTTTCCATGTGGTTGACCATATACCTCCACACGGTCACATCTGGTACAGTAAGGGTCAGCCAGCACTTTATTATGGCTTTTTTGGCCATGGTGAGTAGTATTCCCAGTAAATAATGGGAATTGGATTCTCTGAGGCCTCTGAGGAAGTGCGGAAGGATGTATAAAGAAGAGAGTCAGTCTAGCCCGCTGGCACTGTGGTAGACACTACTGCTCACAATGCCAATGACCTGGGTTTGGGAACAAGCCAGGGCTGGGGGTTGGAACTGCACATACCCACAGGATGCTCTCCTCCTTGGGTAGGTAGGGTCTCGGGTCCCGCTGCTCTACCACCACTTGAGTGACCACAGGTGGCGGTGCAGGGTATCCAAGAGTGAGAGGCAGGGCTGTTTGAGCACACCCATGGGTTGACTGCATCAGGCCTCACAGGCAGCCAATTCTGATTCACTGTCCTGGGGGGGGCGAACGCGAAAACAGCTCACACAAGCCAGGCAGACAAAGTTACTCCAGCGACCCACTGCCGCATCGGACCCACACCTTCACCTCTGCCCTGGGTGACTAGATGATTAAGGGGAAGTGCCAAAGAGGCTAATGGTATACCCATCCTCAAGGGATAAGCATGGAGGGGGAGAAAGGTGGTACAGGAAGGTGTCGTATGTGGGCGTGGGGACCAGGAGTTACCTGTAGCAGGGTGTCAGTAGGGAGGGCAACTCACTTAGGAGGTAGCAGAACGAGGTCCAAGCTCATGGCCAGAGGAGCATAAAGAATATTTGGGCACCAGGGAAGAAGGGGCGAGAGGAATTTGCCTGCCAAATATCTCCTGTAGTTCTGCCTCTAGACAGTGAATGAAAAGTTGTAGAAAAGGGCACAACTGCCAGCCCAGTGGCACTGAGGGTTGAGGTGCTGGATGCCTTACCTCACACTATGCCGGCAACCAAGGTTCAGGAATGATCTCGGGTCATCGGGGTGGGGAAGGAGCAGGACTGTGCAAGCCGGCAGGCTGCTCTCCTCTCCCGGGGGTGGGTTGTCGGCTCTCCCCCCCCCCCCAAATAGTTCTGCAACCACCGCGGTGGAGGTCCAGTGGGTTGCGTAGGTGGGAGGGGGCGGCAGTGCAGGTGTGCAGAAGGGGCTGAGCTGCACCACGGTGTGCATGTGTGCCTCCACAAACATGCACTGCCATGTGCCGGCGCCTGGGGTGGGAGAAAAAAAACACTATAAAATGTATATAGAAAAAAAAGGGCACACCTACATCACGTGTGTGTATGTGTGGCCCGGTCCTCATTACAGTTCCTCCAGAGCCCTGAGCAGGTAGGTATTGGGCTGTTATGATCGGGGGTTCAGAAAAATCTGGTGAGCTGCTTCCAAGTGTATTCCCTCCACTGAAATGAACTTGTAACCACAGCCGATGCCCAGCATGCCTTTGCCCAGGTCTCCTTCTCAGTGGGGAACCAGAGTTCCTCCACCCACTTTGTGGCGACATCCATGGAATCTGCTATGGAGGAGGTTAGTAGTGCTTGGTATTATTGTGAGATCATATGCGGGCTTACTCCTGTTTTAAGGAAACATATAACAGGTGATAACTGGAGGATATTTGTCCAGGTACAGCTCCAAGGGGGAGTGTTATGATATGACATCACAGCTGCAAGTACCTTTAGAACTCTGTTCTACATAGTTAATATAGTGCCTACAAGACTTGAAATGACTGGATGTCTGACCCCTGGAAAAAATGTATATACTGCACAGGGTATCTCTCCCAACTGCTGAATCTGTGGTCAAGCTGCCAGGGTTAAGTCCCTCTAGTTGTACTATATGGCACAGCAATGGGAAGAATGGGGTGAGATGTATGGCTTCCCGAATGTAATACCGAGCATTCATTTGGTGCTGCAGCCAGGGAGTTGGAGCATGCACCATCTCTGGATGTACCGCATAGTGGTACAAGCATTGCATAAAGTGATGAAACACAAAGCTATTGCACTCGCAGCAAAAAAACGCCAAGCTAGTTCAGCTTTCAAAAAAACATTTATTCCAGTTGACCGCAAGGTCTTCTTTAGGGGGTGTGTCACATTAAGGGGTAATGGCCCTCTTATACACATCAGTCATATGTTACAAGATATAAACACATCAACATTCACAAAAGAACCTCATTTGTGAAATACGAGAAAAAGACTCATACATAAATTAAAATTAAATACACTACCTTTGATATCTATATAACGTATTTTCAAATCAAAGTGCAAAGACTGCGCTAGCTCCACCAAGATGGATCAAAAGTTACACAATATTTTGTTATAGTCTGTCTGTATTGGACTCAAAATAATCTTTTATACACTAACTTATGATTCTCATTCAAAAGAATTATTTTGATAATAACAAAAGCTAGTTTTGTAAATCCAAAATCCCATAAAGTAGTAATTTTTTTTTTTTTAATTATATTTATTATTTATATTAAATCCATTCTATAATGTTCATGGGATATGGCTAACTGGTGAAGCTCACTGGAGGCACTCTTTTGATCCATTTCAGTGGAGCTAGCTCAATCTCTGCACTTTGATTTGAAAATACGTTATGTAGATATCAAAGATGGTCTATTTAATTTATGTATGAGTCTTTACTTATATTTCACAAATGAGGTTATTTTGTGAATGTTGATGTGTTTAAATTTTGAAATGTGACTGATGTGTATAAGAGGGGCATGCCCCCTTAATGTGACATGCCCCTCGAGGAAGACCTTGTGGTCGAAGCGCTGGGGCTGTTAACAGCGTCCTCTTCAACACTGGAATAAATGTTCTTTTGAAAGCTGAACTAGTTTGGTGTTTTTTCCTGCAAGTGCAATAACTTTGTGTTTCTTCAAGTACTGGGAAAGCCACCCTTTATTGCACAGACATGCCTTGGTCTTGATGGTGCACCTTCTCTACAGAAAATTGCACAAAGTGATGGCTGGTGAATTAAACTCTCTCCATATCAAGTCATACAGCATGACCGCTGCCTAGGTGGTGGCAGAGTAGAAAGCGAGTGTGTGCAGCCCAGTAATATCTCTGAAGTCTGGAAGAGAGCCAGGCCACCTTTCACCTTGAGTAAGAAAAGCTGCAGTAGCTGATGCGTGGTCTATGACCTGTCCAGCTAAATCTTGAGATTTCTTCATTTGAGTGACAGGGGAACAATTCTGAAAGAGAGAGTGAGCTCTAGGTAATGTGACCATGTGGACCACCTCTACTCATCTGTATAGGGAGAGCTGCAGCATCCCCCATCTTTGTTGATTACTAATCACTGCTTGTGTAAACAGATAATTTCATAAAAGCCTCCGTTTCTTCAACCCTCTACTGATGCTGTAAAGTTCTATTTTCTTCATCTAGTTCTTGGGGAACACTCAGCCCCAGGTTATGGACCTTCCCACCACTTTCTGTTTCCCCAAGTGTTTCTTCTTAGTACCAGTTACCTCCTTCCCAGTTTAATCACCCGGTATTTCGCGCCTCCCTACAGTACCATAATTGTTCTAAAGATACCAACATTCCAAGATGATCCCACACCTGAGTTTCCCCTCAGTTTTGTTTCTTGCTGTTCCTTCTTTTCCTGGTCTTACCCAGGCCCCTCCTTTCCACCCACTGCACATACAAATTCTTGTTTCTCTTGGTTTTATTGTCTCGCCCACCCTCATTTCACCAGTCAGTACACATATATTTTTTTTCTTAAAAAGTCTTCTTTTGCTGGCCTGCTCGCACAGCAGTAACACTATCACGTGTGGCACCGAAAACCCAAGTTCAGGAGCAAACTTGGGCTGTCGGAGGGTCAGCCAGGAAGGGGAGGCGGATTGAGCATCCAGTGAACTGCTCTCCTCCAGGGTGGAGGTCATGCACAGCCTGGCATTAGGCTGGCCCCTAGCAGTGCCTGGGGGGTAGGGAGCAAGGACTGCTAGCATGTAGCAAGGGAGCGACAGGTGTCCAACATGAGACATACGGAAGCTTGCATGGTGACGTCATTGTTGTCACTACATGCCCATGTCCAACAGGGGAAGAAAACCAAGGAAACTCCAACCACCCTCAGGTCCCGAACCCAACAATCAGGCATGCCATGAAACCAGATCTGTTTGGTGGTGGAGACTGAGGGGACCCTGATGCCCCATGGGGGTTAAGCCATGGAGGAACACGCTGGCAGGGTAAGTCCTGGGGATACTGAGGTGACGAGGCTGAGGTGATCAGCACAAAGGGGGCCACCCAGTGCTCAGGAGCATAAAAAGCAAGAACTGCAGAAATAAAGTCTTCTTTCTTAGTGTTAAAAGCATCCCTCCTTACCCCCCCCAGCCTCTCCTCAGAAGTAGATTCCTTGCCCTTCAATAATTTATCAGCCATTCAGTTGTCACTTTTTGTTATGCTTTTAGAGCCAAAAACAAATGCCCTTTACTTTTCGCTCAGTATTTTGAGTCATCATTCATCCGGCTGCCATTTTACTTCAGTGACACTGCCATGTCACATATTTATGTCTATGCCTACAACACAGTTTTATTTTTTGTTAAAATCTTTTTTTTTTTTTTTTTGCAAATATAATCTTTATTGAAGATTTTATCATTTTTACAGTCACATTGCACATCATTATAAATCACTGTTTATGCAGGGTTACAGTTCATATGAATTTATTATATCATACATTAATAGTGTGACGTAGTCTTACCTGAGGTGTTCAACCCTCTTTCCAGGTCTAGTCTGCCCTTCCCAATTAACACCCTTTATCTCTCTCCGGGATCCCTCCTCCTCAGGCCCTTCCCTCTCAGACTCGATCTCCCCTGGTGTTTGGTTTCAGCAACACTTTCCCTGCCCTCTAATTGTGAATCATGTACCATATTATGGTAATATCCTCATATCTTGAGAATTGGACACTACGCCCGGTATGGTGGGTCTGACCCTACTAGTAGGTGGTAAGAGCTACAAGGGTATAAACTGTGGGTCTTTGGTCATAATATGCATTATCCATCTTCTCCACTTTAGAGAACAAAGATCTGCTTTAGCATTTAAGTTATATATAATTCTCTCAAATCTATATATAAGGTTAATTATCTCCCTCCAGTCTGAGAGTGTGGGTATCGATGTTGTTAGCCAACGCTTGGTGATGGCCTTCTTCGCTGCTAGGAGGCAAATTCCCAGTAGATATTGGCAGTGGGGGTCTCGTAATTCATGAGGAAAGACATGCAGGATGAAGAATTCCCCGGTGAGGGGAGGCCTAAGCCCAAAGAGTTCCTCAAATTCCTCAAGTAAGCCCTGTAAGAAGGGCTGTAGCTTTGAGCATGACCATAGGATATGTGAATGATGGGCATTAGCCTCTCCACATTGGCGCCAGCAGGCTGTGGAGCCTGTATCGCAGTAGTGTGAGGCTATTGCTGGAGTGCGGAAAAATCTTACTAGCAGTTGTCACGAGAACAGTCTCTACATGTGTGAGTAGGTGATTCTCGATGCTGTGTGGCATATTGTGCCCCACTGCTATGGTGTTATTTGGGTATCCAGTTCATCACTCCATTTCTCCCTTAGTGCCATTGTATTTCCACCCGTTTCCATCAAGGATTTATATAGGGTTGAGATGGGATGTGGTAACTTCTGGGATTTTAATGTTTGTTGGAGCAGATGAACCATATGTGGGTGTTCACCCAGGGTTTGGACAGTCAGGAGGAGAGCCTCAAAACAGTGTCGTAATTGTAGGTAGCAGAAAAAAATCCGATTGACGGAGATGAAATTCTCGCCTGATCTCCCCAAATTCCTTAAAAAATGGTCCCATCTGGAGTTGTGAGAGTTTTGTAAGGACAGTATGTCTCCAATTATGAAATGTGTGGTCAGTTACAGCTGGGGGAAAATTTTCCAATAAATCTATTGGGCAAAACAATATTAGAAAAGCGGTAATCCCTAGGGATTTAAGCGCTGGATACCAGGCCCGGATTTGGTGTATGATCCAGGGATTTTGAGTCAGTTGGCTTAGTGAGGGTGGGTTTTTACAAATAATAAGCCTTTGATATTCCCGCTGGGGTAGTACACTCTCCTCAATCTCACTCCATCGGGCCGAGGATGCTCCGACCAGGCGCTGGATTATGAAGGACAGATGTGAGGCCCAGTAGTACAGTTTAAGATTTGGGAGTGCTAGTCCTCCTTGCATTTTGGGGAGGAAGTTTTTTTTCAATTTAATTCTGGGACGTCTTCCTGCCCAGACAAACTCAGAAATGGCCTTATTCCAGACACAGAATAGGTTATTTGGTAGATTAAGTGGGACATTCTGAAAAAGGCAGAGGGCCCTTGGGAGAATCACCATCCTCACCACATCGACTCGCTGAATCATATTTAGTGGGAGGACGTTCCATCTTCCAAGATCTTGTTTCATCTGTGACGTGAAGGGAAGATAATTGTTACTCAGGGCATCTTCTGCTCTGTGGGAAAGGTGTATTCCTAAGTATTTAATCTTGGAGAGCCCCCAACGGAATGGGTAATTCTCCTTTAGTGACTCTGGGGTGTGTAGTGAAAGGTAAGAGCATCAGTCCTGCTAGTGTTAAGCCTATAGCCCGAGAGTGTTCCAAATTCCTCCAGGATTTGGAAGACCGTAGGGATGGACTGTGGAGGAATAGTGAGGAATAGTAGGACGTCATCCACATAGAGGGCTATATGGTGTTCTGTTTCGTCTATACTTACGCCCAAAATCCCAGGTGCTAGCCTAATTACCTGGGCCAAGGGCTCTATAAAAATAGCAAAGAGACCAGGGGACAAGGGACAGCCCTGTCATGTTCCCCTAAAGAGGGGGAAGTACTCAGAATGATGACCTGAAATTTTTTTACGCAGGCCTGTGGGAGGAGTGTATTTTCGAGTATGGCCACAAAGGTGGCGGAAACTATCGCTGCCATAGTGGCGAAAGAAGAGCCATGACACCCGTCAAGGCCCCCTTTTTTAAATAAACTTTTGCAGACTAACAACTGTTTTCCCCCAACCGTTAACTTCTTCTAGACCATCTCACATTACAGTTAGTTAAAGGTTATGTCATACGTCATTTTTTGCTGCCCTCTCGAACTGCTTCCCACTTGCCTGGCTCAATTTTCACCAACATGGCTGACTCTGCACCTCCTTCATTGTTCAACCATCTTCTCACGGACTCAGTCGACCATTCTCTATTCTCCAGGGTGGCTGCTCCTGAATACTTCATCTTGCTATAGTCCCTCCATGTACATCTAGTCTCACAAGACCAGTGGAGGAAGAAGAGATGAGTATAAATAGACTCCTGCCAAGCTGAGGACAACCTGAGGAGGCAGACTGGGGAAGGGACTGGGTGAAGAACAAAAAAAAAAAAATCCCAAAGCAAAGGGCAGTTAGTTTTGTGCGGGATTGTCCACAGGGGGCCAAAAACAGCATGAAACACCCTAGCCCCCGCCCAATTCTCAGCCCTGTGTTAGTTTATGAAGGGAGTACATGAAGCAGAGAGGACTGACAGAGAGGAAGTATGCAGCTCACTATCCTATTTTCTCTTCCCATCACCATGGAATACTAGGCCGCTACCTTCAAGGTCATCCGTAATGATAATCCCGAGGTTCCTTTCCTCTGTGGTACACGCCACGACCTCCCCTTCTATCATGTACTCGACTGTTTTTTTTTTTTTTTGTGCCCGATGTGCATGACTATGCACTTTTTTGCTCTGAATCCCAGCTCCCAAATTCTGGATCACTCCTCTGGTCTTTTCCAAGTCCCTCCTCATAGCCTCCACATCCTCCATTAAGTCCACTCTATTGCAGATCTTGGTGTCATCTGCAAAGACACTTTTCCTTCTTGTCCCATCCTTACATCCCCTATGAATATGCTGAAGAGTACAGGCACAGTACCAGCCCCTGGGGTACTCCACTCATGACCCCCATATCTCCAGAGAACTCCCCATTTAGTGCTACCCTCTGGGTCCTGTTCCTTAACCAGTCTCCCACCCATATGATTAATTTTATCCCCTACTCCTAGGCCATGTAACGTCTGTAGTAATCTCCTGTGCGGCACTGTGCTGAAGGCCTTAGTAAGCCCAAGTAACAGGGTATTAAATAGGGGTATAGCATAGCAAAATGCTACATAAAACCAGGGCTTATGCTAACCATTTTCAGAAATGGTTACCAGTACACTGCTAACCATTTTTAAGTGAATCCATGGCACATTAGACAACATTAACAAAACTATATTATATATATATATATATATATATATATATATATATATTTTTTTTTATACATTTTGCTACTCGGTCTGTGCCAGGTGCTATGCATTTTCACTACCGATTAGTAATTTCACGCATCCAGCTGCTAATCAATTTTTCAGCTTATTTAAAACCCTGAAGTAGGCCACATCGACAGCTCACCCCAGCCCACTTGTCAACCTCCCTTATCACTCAGTCAAAAAATTCTACTAAGAGTCCTCTGGCATGACTCCCCTGGTGAACCCATGTTACTTACTGTCCTGTAATCCATCAAATTCCACAAATTCTACTAATCTCTAAACAGGGTCTCCCTCAGTTTCCCCACCAAAGAGGTTAGGCTCACTGGCCTGCAATTCCCATTCATCCCTGCTGCCATTCTTGTGTGGGGAGCAATATACACCCCTCTCCAGTCCTCTGGGACCACTTGTGATCCCAGATAGCAGTTGAGCAATTCTGTCAGTGGGGCTACAAGGACCTCCCCCTAGTTCCCTTGGCACCCTTTGGTGCAATCCGTTGAGGCCTATGGCCTTGTCAAACCTCAGCACACTTAATCCTTTCACAGCCCTATCTTTTGAAAATAATGCCGTGTCAATCTCCTAGCATGCCTCCGTGTATGCTCCCTCTGCCCCCACCCACTGAGAATACTGAGCAGAAGATCCGCTAAAGGAATTAATCCCTTTTGCACGTTTTTCCCAGTGCTGTGTATTCAGTATAGCACCCTTTAAAGGAACAACCGATGAAAGAATATTCCTGTTAAAAAAATAAAATTTGCTCTGCACCGAGGTTATGCTCTTAACAGGGCTCCAGTATGTTACCTAACATTTTTTCTTGATAAGGATATGGGAGCAAACCTTTCTATGCACATTCTGAAGTAGTTTTCATTTTTGCAATTCAGAATTTTTACAAACCCTTCTTGGGGACTTGGGGTTAGTGTACACAGTGATGTGTATGACATGTAAATCATCTTGTCCTCTCCATGAGACATTAAATCGAGATTCCCTCTGCCAATCTCTGGTCACAGCCAGGTGGAAGCAAAATATCCCATGGCGCTTATCGAAGAAGAGTGGGTGAGTTTACCTGGTGTCATGTCCAACATTCACCCTGTCAAAAAAAAAAATCAGGCCCATCACCCAGGACCCACCTAGAAACAAGCTGTCACAGCTTAGCGCACCCTTCCTGGTAAATAAAAATATAAGTGGGTTACTCTGAAAAGTATCTACTTCCACTGAGGTTTGTAAAGTAGGCATGCAACATCCTGCTGCCACCTGAGTGGGCTGCAATGTGGCCATTAGCAAAACATTACTAGTAGTTGAGACATAATGCATACTAATACAGCACTATGTTATAAAGATAAATTTTGCAGTTCAGCATGTACTTCCATGAACAATATTCCTCCTATTATAATTTACTGGGAAATACTTTTTTTTTTCTTCATTAATTTTAAGCTTATTCCCAGAGTTCATGACACAATTGGTAGCCAGTCCAAAAGGTCTGCATAAACGATTTGCCTGTCCTGTCCACAACTGGTACCACAGTGCCTTTGTATGACATCATAGTTCTTACCATGACAACAGGTTGATGTCACACACAGAAATTTTGAGGTCAGTTGGGAACAGCAAGATGCTTTTTTAAAGACTCGGCAAAATATGTACTACGTTATTTGTAATATTCAGTAAATAGACCAAGGACAGAACTGAAAAAACAATTTCCATACATGTAATAAAATGAAAAAATAGTGACAAAGGATACTAAAAAGTTTACACAGTTTGGACTTTGCTTCAGTCATTTATTTATGTATTTAGTTTTGGATAACTGGGTAGGTGCACTAGACAAAAACATACCTATTTTCAGTCATGACCCAGTAGAGTATAGTCACAAGCACAGATACAATGAACAAAGCAACATGTAATACAAACTAATTAAGTACAAAAAAAAAAAAATTACTTGTAACATTTCAGTTTTGTTGGTAATATTACTTTTTTTTTTTTTAATAGATATTGTGTTCAAATAAAAACAATCTCGAAGGAGATCTGGTATTTTGCATTAATTGGCTGTTTAGTAATCTGTTCCCATAGCAGCAGGTCCTTAAAAACAAGGCCATCAAACCTGTGTGCCCAAGCATGTAATACCCTTCAAGACAAGTGGGCCCGTAGGCTACAAAATTTGAGCTTAAAAAAAGTCACCTAATGCTGGCGGTTTTAAAACAAAGCAACATTTAGAGACAGAGTTAGACTAAATATCTATCTAGTCAATCCCCATCACCCTAACAGTAATTACCACTCATATTCTTGATCCTGAATTTACCAATCCTAGCTTTCACAAACTGCAGGGAGAAAGAAATGTTACCTACCGGGAATTGATTCCAGGTCCCCAGAATACCATCCCAATGCTCTAGAGTGAGCTACAGGCTCACATGGTTGGACCTGAATAATCAAGATGACAGATTTTTTTTTTTTTTTGATGCAGTACTAGCCACTGCTAAGCAAATAAAATAAACTGTAGTGAGAAAGAAATAATGCGACCTACTGAGAATTCAACCAAGGTCCACGCAATACCATCCCGGTGCTCAAACCACTGAGCTACAGGCTCAAATGGTTGAACCTGGGGTTCCTGGAACAAGTTTCTTTCTCTGGTATTCCATATCCCGCAACTAGGAATAATCCTAGCAATTCTAGCTTTGAAACTCTATATACTAGTACTTGCCTTTGTAATACCCCAAAAGGCATGTGCCCCCAATAAAAACCAGTATCCCTAGTAAGGTACCCCAGCCCTGGAGCCCCTGGCAGGTTAGGTGGTGGAGTAACATAGTGGCAGGGACCCCACGTAAAGAAACTGCTGCATGCAGTTTAAAATATTTTGCCCCTCTTCTTTGCTAAGCCCAACAAAGTGGCACGAGCCAGTGCCACTTTTAAACATTCAGCTCCTGCTGGACTGTTGGTTGCCTCAGCGTTACTAGGAACTTGGCATTCCAAACGCTGGGGGAGCTTCTAGGTTGGCCAGTAACAGCTGCTGGAGGGAAGGGTTCAGTCAGGAGCACTTTCAGGCACTCAGAAGCAAAAGGAAATAAGAGCCATGGCCCGAGGGAAAAACACAGGGCAATAGTGCCAAGAAAAAGGCTTACCTGCTGTCCTCCTCTCATCCCTCCATCAGCAGTCAGCATTCCATGTAGTGCGGCAGTCTCAGTAGTTTCATTGGGAGAAGCAGTCAGCCGTGGTGTGGTCTCTCTTTCACCCAGTTTGTTATTTTATTTTTTTTGTAGTTATTACTTTTCTCTCCTCCTACCGCTGGCTTGTATCAGGAGGGCGTCCCCAGCCCCATCCCCCGGCGTCCACCAGCCAACACTGACCTGGCCCCAGGGCTTACCCCCCCAGTGGGGTCGGCGGGGAATCGAAGTCCCCCACCGAGGACCGGATTAGGTGGCCAGCACCATGGCTAGCCGGGGCGGAGCCTGCGAGGCGCCTTCCGCCATCCTGCATGGCAGTAACTTTTCTCCTGCTCTCCCAGGAGTCGGGACCGTGCCATGACATCAGCAGAGTGGAGCGTGCACGTGTCCGCACGCGCTCCCTCCAGATGTCTGACCTTACTCCTCCCCTGCTTGTGGTGCGGTGCCCTGTCCTCCAGCCTCCACCTGGGGGCAAACAAGCGCCGACCACTTAGAACCCCCCTTCCCGGAGAAGGAGAGCAGTCCATCGGACACTCAATCCTTCTCCTCCCCTGCCGACCCCCGACAGCTCATGCTCATTCCCGAACACGGGTCGCCAGCGTAGTGCGAGGTACGGCGCCAGTGCCTCAGCCCTCAGCACCACCGGGCCAGCCAGTTTGTTATTTTATTAGTTAAAAAATAAAATGTTTGGTCCCACTGCAGTGGCATTGCCAAGTGGGGCTGCATCATTGTGCGCCTGGGGAACAAAAACCCTGGGGAAGAGTACACAATTTTGGGGGGTGGTATTAACAATAACAAAAATGGAAAGGGACCTGGGGGTAGTCATATCGGACGACTAAGGTAGGCAAGCAATGTGAGAAGGCAGTAAGGAGGGCTGGGGGATACTGGGATGCATAGGGAGAGGCATCACCAGTAGAAAACAGGAAGTTGTTATCCCTCTGTACAGACAGTAGGTGAGACCTCATCTGGAGTACTGCATCCAGTTCTGGAGACTCCATCTCCGCAAGGACATAGACAGGATGGAGGCAGTCCAGAGAAGGGCAACTAAAATGATGCAAGGTCTGCACCAGAAGCCATACGAAGAAAGACTAAAGGAGCTTAATATGTATACCTTCGAGTAAAGGAGGGAGAGGGGAGACATGCTAGAAACTTTCAAGTACCTCAAGGGACTCAAAGTCCAAGAGGGCAGCATCTTTAAAAAAAAAAAAAAAGAGATGTGCAAGAACAAGGGGCACAATCTGAAGATGGGGGGATGGCTCAGGGGCAATGTGAAGAAGTATTTTGAACGAAGAGGGTGGGACACATGGAACGCCTTCCTGAGGAGGTCGTAGGGTCAAAAAACAGTGGAGGAATTCGAGAATGCATGGGACAGATATAAGGTAATTTTAGTGGAGGGTAGGAGGAAGTAGGCGGTTGGTTAACTAGGATCTGCAGCTTATCCAATAGGTAGGGAAATGGGCAGACTGGGTGGGCCAAGCGGTCCTTATCTGCCATCAGTCTATGTTTCACATGACAACAGGAAAGCCAATCAGGCTGCGGAGTTCCATATTTATTTCCCAAGGGACCCGAAGCGCGAGTGCCACAAAGCAGGAGTGTAGTGTTGGGCTAGGTGGCATCTGCAGGAAGGACAGCAGGCCACGCTGGGGAGGGGACAGAAGGAGTCAGGGGTTTAGATATTTAAGTGGAGCGCTTTTTTTTTTTTTTAAACTTTCTTTCTTCCTTCCACGTTCCTGAACTCTTTCAGGAGTGGTCACTCAGGATCCAGGTCCTGATCCACAGCGTCTGAAGCCCCGTCTCACTGCTTCCAGCCACCCTCACCGCCCCCCCCCCGGCTTTAAGCCCCCGGGGCAGGACTGCCAGATAAACTCCTCCTGGCTCTCTATTTTATAATCCAGTCTGGTGGAGCGAGGCAGGAGGAGCGAGAAGAAGGCCCGACACTGGGCGTGGTGGACTGATCCTCCCGGAACCTCCATCACCTATCAAGAGGTGGAGGTTTTTTCCTTGTTTTTCCTGTTCCGCCCTCACCCCCGCCCCCCCAGGCGGAGTCCCTGACGTGCAGCGATGTCAGAGAACGTCCTGTTGTGGCTCTGCAGCCCTCTAGACGAGCCCTGAAGCGTTGCAGTACCTCCGGTTTCCACCGAAGGTCACTGCTGTGCCGGGTATAATCTGAACCCCCCAGGAAGGAGAGCTGTCCTCCAGACGCCGATCCTTCCTCTCCCTAGTTGACCACCGCAGCCCAGGCTCATTCTCTAACCTGGTCGCCGGTGTGGGCATCCAGCGCCTCAACCATCAGTGCCACTGGGCTGGGGAAAGGCCGACTTGATAGTAGCGGGGGGGGGGGGTTCATAGCAGGACTAATACTTGAAGGGAGAACAGGGAGGATGGAGGGTCCTAGGGACTGGGGAAGAAAAGGAGAGTATTTGTGAACAGCAAAGTGGGAGTGGATGCGGGATGAGTGGTAAGTTGTAATAGTTGTGGGGTAGCCATCTTCTTGGGGGTTGCATGGCGGGCAGGGGGTTGTATGGGTGTGTAGGCAGATGAGGAAATAAGACAGGAGTTTGAAGGCTGGAGAAGGGAGCTGAATAGAAGGGAGGTGGGGTTAGGGGAAACACTAGGTGCCCTGAGGAGGGCTTCCCAAATGTCGCAGCAGACGAACAAAGGGGAGAGGGAGAGAGAAAGAGAGAGAGGGGGGAGAGGGGGACAAATGGAGCAGATGCTTGAGAGCAGCTGAGAACAGGGGCCACGACTGTGGGTAGGTCATGTATTAGGGGAAGATCGGCCCAGGGGCAGGGCAGAGCCAGATGTCACAGGGAGGGGTGGCAGGGGTAGCTCAGAAAATAGGAAAATGAGTACTGGAACAGGTGCTCAGTACTGACTAGCCTGAAGGAGCGGCAGGGGAAGGAAGTCGAGGGAAGACAGGGGAGGAGAGTAGGAGGAGGAGGAAGGGTAGGGGAGACAGCAGAGAGGTGAGAGAAAATATCAGTACAGCAGCAGTTACAGGAGGAAGGGGTGGGTGGGTAGAGAAGGGACAGGGAGGCGTAGCAACCAGCCCAGGCAAGGAAAGTAAGGGGGGGGATAAGGAAGGGGAAAGGCATGGATCAGGTGGGACACGGGGAGCCAGTGCAAAGGGGTGTTATTGATGGGGTAACAGATACAGAAAGGGGGAAGAAGAGCAGATAGGGAATGGTAGGGGTGAGGAATCAAGACAGACTAGGCAGGAATATTAGAGAAGAGCAAAGGGGATAAAGGATAGGGAAAAAGCAAGGTTCAAGGGAGGCACAGGGGTCCTTAGGCAAGGAAGCAGGTGAAGGGGGTCAAGACTGGGCCAGAGGAAAGGCAAAGCAACAGGAGGATGAAAAGGATAAAGAAGGCAGGGTCATCATTCTGAGAGATTTAATACTCAAAGGTGTAAGATGGGGAGGCAGGGGCACCAGGAAAAGCCACATATGGGTGCAGCGTATGCTAGGCGTGATGGCAGGTAGTATGGGTCAGTATATTAACAGGTGTGTGGAGACAACAGGGGAGAAACCCCACACTGTAATGTACCTGGGCATGAATGACCTGGAAGGGAGAAGTGATGCAGGAGAGTTTCAGAGAAGTGGGAAGACTGTGCAGTAAAGAGGGAAGGTCGGTAGCATTCTCTGAAATTCTCCCGGTACCAAGAGTTAGTACAGCCAGGAAGCAGAGAATCACGTATTTCAACAAATGGCTGGGGGAATGGTGTGTGTCCATGGAGTATGGATTGGTGGGGGAGTGGGGCAAGAACTGGGAGAATAAGGACCCATATGCACCGGATTGGCTACACCTTAACAAGGAAGGCTCGGAGGTCCTTAAGCAGAAGTTAGGGGCGTTCATACAAGCCAAATACAATTTAAACTGGGGGGAGGCATAGACAGCCACCAGGTGAGGGGGGCCTTTGGGCCTCCCCCCATAGCAAGGCATAAGCAGAACTCGAATAGGAGAGGGGAAGGGAGAGGCACTGAGGGGATAGGATCGCTTTGGAGGGTGGTCTCACTGAATGCTAGGAGCCTAGGTAACAAGACAGTAGAACTGCAGGCAATGATGGTGGAAGAGGAGGTGGACATAACTGCCATCACTGAGACATGGGCCACCCAATACCAAGACTGGGACCTAGTTATCCCAGGATTCAAGCTATACCGCAGGGACAGAGATAAAGGGAAGTGGGGTGGTGGCTATCTATGTTATGGTAGGTATAACGTGCAACAGGGAGGAGGGGGAAGGAAAGAAGGGCGGAAGCCTTATGGGTGCAACTCCAGAGCTCAAAGGGTAAGAAGGTTAGATTGGGGGTAGTGTATAGGCCTCTGACTCAAAGAAGCAGACTGACAGGGAGCTTAGGCAGCAAATAAGAAGGCTTAGTAGCAAAGGTAGCACTGTGGTGGTTGTGGACTTCAACCTGCCAGGGGTAGATTGGAACATCCCGGCTACCTCGTGTGACAGAGAGCAGAGCCTCCTGGAGGCCTTCCAGGATGGTTTCCTGACAAAGAAGGTAACAGAGCCAACTAGGGAGGGGAACATTCTGGACCTGATGCTGACAAGACAGCAAACAAGTCCAAGATGCTGGGGTGGAGGACCCCCTGGCAGGAAGCGACCACCGCACAGTGTGGTTCTCCCTCAATCTAGGAAAGGAGATGGCCACAACAAAGACTAAGGTCCTGGACTTCAAGAGGGCAGACTTTGACAGAATGGGAAGTATACTAGAAGGGCACCTAGCTAACATCTGCCCACACGTCGACGCCAAGCAAAAATGGGCAATCATCAAGCTGGGACTGGCTGAGGCCACTAGCAGCTGTGTAAAGAGCCAGAGTAAAACAAAAAACAGGATCAAGACCGAGCTGGATGAATAGGGAGGTTGAGAAGAAGATCAGGGAAAAGAGGGTGGCCTTTAGGAATTATAAAATATCCAACTGTGAAGGACAGGAGGAAAATGTGAGGAAATCCAGAGAGGTGAGAAGAACAGTAAGGGCAGCCAAGGCGTCAAGAGAACTGAGGCTAGCACAGAGGATCAGAGAAGTGGAAAAGGATTTCTTCAGGTATATAAAAGGAGAAGAGAAAGAGTAAGGATCACACTGTTAGAATAAAGAATAGCAGGGGATGGAAGGAAAAGGAGTAAGAGCAAGCAGAAATACTCAATGAGTACTTCTTTTCAGTGTTTACCAGCAACAGAGAGGGACCCATGCCTAAGGGGAAGGGCGGGGTGTGTGTGTGTGTGTGGGGGGGGGGAGGTTATGGACAGGGAGATCCCAGTGGTCAGGGTGCTGGACGGCCTAAAGTTCCTGAGGATGGATAAGGCATCAGGGCCAGACGGAGTTCATCCAAGAGTCTTGAGAGAGTTGGCAGAAGTCCTGGCAGGTCCACTGGCAGACTTATTCAACACCTTCCTGGGTACTGGGTGCATGCCCAGAGACTGGAGGATGACTCATGTGGTACCCCTCCACAACAGTGGGCCCAAAGATGAACTAGGGAACTACACAGGTCAGTAAGCCTTACCACCATTGTAGGAAAGCTAATGGAGACTATCCTCAAGGAGAAGCTGGTGTAATTTCTGGAGAAGAATGGTCTCCAGGACGGCAGGCAGCATGGGTTTGTCTCGGGCAGATCCTGTCAGACAAACCTGTTTGACTTTTTTGATTGGGTAACACGGGCAGTGGATAAAGGCAATGCAGTGGATGTTTTTTACCTGGACTTTAATAAGGTCTTTGACTTGGTGCCCCATGAAAGGCTGACCAGCAAGTTCAGTAACCTGGGAGCAGGGAGGAAACTGGTTAGATGGGTTAAGAGCTAGCTACAGGATAGGCAGCAGAAGGTAGTAGTGGGAGGTGAGCTATCTGAGCCCACAGCTGTAAAAAGGTGGGGTCCCACAGGGCTCTGTGCTAGGACCGGTGTGGTTTAACATTTTCATTGCAGACATATCGAATGAGATAAAAAGTAGGATCAGTCTCTTCGCAGACGACACAAAGATCTGTGCGGGAGTGGACTGGGGGGGGGGGAACGATAAAATAAAACAAGAGGATTTAGGTAGACTTGAGGGCTGGCCAAACACATGGACACTAGGGTTTAATGCCAAGAAGTATAAAGTCATGCACTTGGAGGCCAGAAATCCTGGGAATAGTTACTGGTTGGGGGGGAGTGCAGTTATCCACGTCAACAGAGGAGAAGGACCTAGGAGTACTAGTAACAGGGAAATGAACCACTCAGCCCAGTGCAGAAGAGCAGCAGCAAAAGCTAATAGAATGCTGGGGTGCATCGCAAAGGGAATCATCTCCAGGAGAGAGGACGTCATCCTGCCCCCGTACAGATCCCTGGTGAGGACGCATTTAGAGTACTACGTGCAGTACTGGTGCCCCTACTTGAAAAAGGACATCAAGCACTGGAAGGGGTACAGTATAGGGCAACAAAAATGATCCTTGGATTGGGAGATAAACCATATGAGGAAAGATTGAGGGGAGCTCAACATGTATTCCCTAGAGGGCAGAAGGGAGAGAGGAAATATGATTGAGACCTTCAAGTAGCGAAAGGCATGAACACAGTTAACACCAAGGGTATGTTTAAATTACAAGGGGGGGGGGAGCCAAGGGACACAGTCAAACTGGAAGGAAGAAAATTCAGGAGGCACTATTTCACGGAAAGGGTAGTTACAGGGTGGAATGTACTGCCAGAGGAGGTGGTATCATTGAGTTCGGTGAGTAGCTTCAAGAGGGGGTTGGACAGGATCAAAGGAAGGGTCCAAACTGAGGGTGAATGGGGAGGGTAAGAAAGAAGAAGGAAATAAAGCAGTGGGGGGCAGTTTAAATGGCTGAAGTGCTGCAGACTAGATAGACCACAAGGCCTGTATCTGCTGGCAGTTTCGTATGTTCGTAAATCTTCCCCACGTCGGGGTGGTGAGTCGGCAGCAACACCATCGGGCAGGTGTGGTCCAACAGAATTGTTTAAGCAAAAGTGTTTTTCAGCACCAGATGGTGCAGCCAAGAATGGCCATGGCCATAGGGGTCCGGCAAGGCCCTGGAATAAGGGACACCCAGAGGGTGGGCTTTATGTAAAATTTATTTAGATAGGCCCCAGCCTGTAGCATCAGGCAAGGGCGGCCCTAGGCTAATTTATTTAAATTAATTCAAATTACACTCTAGCAAGGAAGTGAAGGGTAAGAGTGTACCCTATGTAAATTAGGCTCTGAGGTGGAGCACAGAGCATGGCAGGCCCGGAATTAAATAGTAAAAAGGCTCCAGGCTTTAAATTTAGCCCAGGTGGGCTATGTGAGCAAGAGCTAGCAAGCCCAAAACCTTGATTCAGCACCAAGGGAACCAAGTAGGGCAAAGCAAGCCCCATCATGCAAAAGGCTAGTGGTCCAGGGTGACAAGGGTGGGTTAGTAGCCAGGTGGCCATGAGTAGCTCAAGTAAAGCGCTAATGGTCGAAAAAGTGTAAAATTAATCCCCAGCTAGGGGGGATTCAACTAGCCAAGATGGAGGAGGAGAAGGATCTGGGGGTGATCATAATGGGAGCAATGAACAACTCAGCACACTGTAGAAAGGCAGCTGCAAAGGCCAACAGGATGCTGGGTTGTATTGCCAGAGCCATATCCTCCAGGAGGGGGAGGTGATCCTGCCGTTATACAGGTCACTGGTTAGACCACACCTGGAGTACTGCGTGCAGTTCTGGCGGCCATACTCGAGGAAGGACATTAGGTTACTGGAGGGGGTACAGTGCAGGGCAACAAAAATGATCCAGGGGCATGCAGACTCACCCTACGAGAGCAGGCTGAGGGAGCTGAACATGTACTCCCCGGAGGAAAGGAGGGATGGGGGACATGATTGAAACCTTCATGTACATGAAGGGAATAAATAAAACAGGCACGGAGGGGCTTTTCAAATTAAGGAGGGGGGGAAACACTCGAGGGCATGATCTGAGATTGGAAGGGGAAGGTTCAAGAGGGAAATGAGGAGACACTTTTATGGAGAGGGTGATGTCTGGGTGGACGCATTGGCAGAGGAAGTGGTATCTTGTAAAACAGTGGGCTGCTTCAAAAGGGATGGGACAGGGTAAGGGGGAAGGTCATTGGAGGGGGGAGGGAGGAAGGGGCAGCTGCAGTATAAGGGCTGCTAGCTGCACAATCGAGCAGACTTGATATACTATAAGGCCTTTATCAGCTGGCAGCTTTGTATGTTCGTAAGTGCACTGTGTATTGGCTTCAGTCAGGAGCAAGGGGAAGGGAGTAGGCCAGCCAGTTAGCCTCGGCCCTAGCCAAGGGGCCAGTAACCTGCAATTTAAAATGTGTAACTGACAGTGTCTCCTAGCAAGGGAGGGACCGTTTATGTGGGACCCCTAGCACAGAGGCTAGTCAGGCAGCCCTCAGCCAACAGAGTGAAACTACTGTGTAAACCCAAGCAAATACCTGTGGAAGGGAGGACATAACCCAGGGTCCCTGCGTAGCTAGGTATATTCAGCATTTAGCAGGTTTTCCCCTTATTTAATTTTGCTCATAGTGCAACTGTTTTAGAAAGTGACTGTGCTGAATTCTGAATGAACACTTTAAAATGGCAGTACCAAATTTTTTTTTTTGCTCCCACCCCAGAGCAGCCCCCATCGGCTCGTTCCATGCACCTAGCCCTTCATCCCTGGGACTCACCTCCACTACAGTCTTCCTCCCTGACTTGCCTCCCAAGGTGGAGCCCCCCCCCCCCCCAAGGCTGGGTGAAGATGACTCTGGAGGACACTGTATGTGGTTTCTGTGGTGAATGCCTCACAGTAGACTGTGCAGCCAAACTGAATGCAAACTGTTGTGAAGGGCAAAAACGAATTGGTCCGAGACTGTATTTAAAGGGACAGCGCCCAAAGTCAACGCTTGCTCCGAGACCATGCGATTGCTCCACATGCACCAAAATATGCCCCACTTGCCTTGAGTTTGCCCTATTTACTCCAAAGTCTGTTTGGATTGCCCCAAAACTGCTCTGCATGCACCTGCTCTGCCCTGCATGTCACTGGACTACACTACCTATTGCTTCCTATCCTTTTGATGATTGCTCAAACAAAGACTGCAGATACCAGAAACCACAAACTGAAAGTCACTCCATGCAAAGACTAAATTGGACTTCTGCCTAACTGCATGCTCACAATTTCTCCTGCATTATCAAGAGACTGCTTCACCCATCTGCATCCTGACAATTTGGGGCCAGTCATCAGAACAGGAATAGCGTAGTCAACTAAGGAACTCCCTGTCACTTGCTTTCTTCAGAGACCTCAGGCCAACCCCTCTGTAACACTGAGCTAGGTAGTGCACAGGGGTCAAAACTGGCACCAGCCCGCTAGCCAAATGCTGGTAGATTTTATACGGGGCTAGTAAGATTTTCCTTTAACTAGCTCTGAGGGCTCATAGTGAAGAAAGTAAAATTTTAGTAAATAAACCAACTGGGCCAGTGGAAATGTTAGTGGGGCTAGTGAATTTTCCCAATCACCAGCCCTGATGGCTAGTGACTGCAAAACTTAATTTCGATCCTTGGTGCTGGGAACCGCACTAGTTCACAGATAGGGATACAAGGCCGGGTGGGTTGGGGGTTTTGTTTCAAGTCTTCAGTCCTCCAGAGGTTCTGCAGCTCCTCAATGCTTCAGATCTTTTCCCGTGGTCAGTGGTGATGGACCGGGGACATTCTAATATCTTCAGTTCCTCAAGTCTCTTCCCGGGATCAGTGGTGATGGCCCGGAGGCATTCTAGTTCTTCAAAATCTTCAGTGTTTCAGTTCTGAAAAATTCTTCAGATTCCAACCCCCTCCGGATCAGTAGTGACAGTCCAGGAGCCCATCAGTTTGCAGAAGTCCATGTAAATAAGTATCCTGTTCTTTCCCAGGAGAGTCCATTGTAATACCACTGTGGTCCTCTGTGGAATACAAGTGTGTTTGTTTGCTCATATCACTGGGTTTTGCTGACAACCAGTGGCAAAGCTCTTTGCTCATCTGCTCTAAAAGCCAGCCAATGGTAAGCATGTGTGCAGGGGTTTCCTGGTTCACATTCCTCTGCATCATCCATCTATGGCACCCAACAACTTCAACTGAACTCTGGGGTGAAAACTGTATGAATGTTACAGTCAGAGGTTTTGCGATAAAGCTCAGTTCAATTTCTAGTAATAAGTGATCTTGGTGATTATAGTATTAGCAGTGATCTTAAGTAGCTTAGCAGTGTTAACAGAGGACCTACAAGTGAAAGTATTTATCACTCCTTTTTCTTTTAGTTGCTTAATAAACTGGTCCTATTCGTGACTTGTGCCTCCTGCCTCTCTATTTTAGACAAATTTCCATTGTGTAGCCAAAAAGTCAAAGAACTGTCTTACTCTCAAATTGATTTCTCTCTTCCACCCAAGAGAGACTCTCACCCTCTTTGTTCTCAGCTCACTACACTTGGCATGGTACGTATGTTGGACAGGCTGGTTTCTCTCTCATTCCCCGACTGAAGACTCAGCTCACTTCACCTTTACAGGCACGTCCAATAATCATACCATAAATTACTCAGCCTGTGTGTGCCATGTGTTTTCTGGAATTACCCTTTACCCTTACTCTGCTGAGCATAAATTAATGTCCTTGTGAATGTGTTTGTATATTAATTAATTTAATGATTTCGTAAGGAAAATGCATGGAGCAGATTCATTTTACACCCATTTTCAAGTATAGTCATCGTGCAGGTGGGCAAACAACGGCAGTAGGAGGCTACACTGTAATCTTGTACAAGGATACATCTTACATTTTGAGAAACAAAAATCGCACAGTAATAAAGTGACAGAATAATGTAAACCAGTTAAAAATAATGGACAGAGCTTGTGTTTTACTATATTTTAACAATATAATGTCCTAGGTTCAACTTAACATCCAAGTTCTCCAGCCTTTAATCATAATAATTCAATCATGTTGTGATCTCATGAATTAGCCTACACAATACTGAATAATTTTGCTTAGTGGACTGTCAGTAGGCCTTTTGTGCAGTGGGTTTCAATGGCAATGTGCTTTTAAGCTGCATCGTTAAATCCTGCCAGACAGCCCCTCAACTTTCTAACTTCTGTAGGTGCTTAAAAAGCACTTCCTCTGCAGCATTAATGCCCTTAGAGAGGGTATTTTCAAAGATGAGGCGGGGGGATTTGCTATGGACCATTAACTCTATGTAAGGCATTACTGTTATTATAAGTCTCTGTTGCATTTTTAAGAAAAACTCCAGCATTCTGAAACGCACAATGTATACAATCATATGCTGCACTGCTTAGAAACATACCTGGCATTTCTAAGAGATTAACACTAGTTACAGCACGACAGTCATAAAGCATACTAGCATCATGCATAAATAGACAATTTCTGCTACAAAAAAACATGTTGATCAGCATTTTTCTAGAGCGGCTAGCAAATTTATTTACTTTATGTTATGCCATCAGCTTAAATTTTTAAGTAATAAAACAACTTATACAGCACTTTTAATCAACGTGAGATACTAGGGTAGAAAATTCCACACTATGTCTACCATAACATGATAATCTGGTAAATACCAATGTAGAATGCAAAAGGAAAAAGTTTTGATTTATTTATTTGAAAACTTGTGACCGGCAGAGGGGCACTAAGCCAAGGCACATTTGCAGGCGCGACCCAGGGGGTGGGTACTAAGAGAGAAGAACAGGTACAAACAGGATAAACTGACAATGACTTATTAATAAGCAAACATAACTGGGACAAACAGCAAAAATACCAGCACTATAATATTTAAAATTATAAGACAGCCTCGCATGAAGGGGAAGCACAGGAATTAAATAAATGTGTAACCCCCCCCGTTACCCGGGGTTACTACAATCCCAGTAAGACCTAGTGGTAGGCAGGGAAGGCAGCTTGTGAAACTCCAGTTAAATTGATTTCACACTGTCTCACTCTGTTCTCAGTCTCAGCCGAGACTGAGGGATGACATCATTTTAGAACTGTCACAGCTGCATAAGCCACACTGGAATGTTGCAGTTGAAGGTTAGAGTAGAACGTTGGGGAATTTGAAGCCAGTCTGTGTGCAGTCTGAGTGAGAGACTGTAGTGCAGCAGTGTGTGTGTCTGCAGGCTCTCAGAGCTTTAAGCTCTGTTTCAGAGCTACTTTTGTTTAAGGTGTGTGTTTCCACCTGAAGAGGAACATAGGAACTGGTAACTGAAGTGGTGCAGACCGCTCTCAATGGTTCAGAGCCACATCCCCGAGGGGATGGGGGGGAAGGTGTCTTCCTGTTTGTGGACAACCTCTCCGGTCTGGGCTAAGAAAGAAGCTGCTCTGTCCGAGTTGTGCTGAGGCACCAGAAGCTCTGTCAGAGATTCCTTGTGGAGGAAACGCCTGTGGGGCACCTGCAACCAAAGCGTGAGTTCGCTCTGAAAAAGGGCAAAGTGTTTTCACCTGAAACAGAAGGAAACTAAAAGGACTGTTACTGTGGGGTCAGAAAAAGACAGCCAAGTACAGTTGGAAGATGTGGGGATTGGACTGCTTAACTCAGTGGGGGGGGGGGTCTAGAGTAATGGACAAAGCCACTTCTAAGTATGTTCAAGGCCAGCACAAAATGGAAAGAGGTGTGGAGATTGGACTGCTTAACCTGTGGGGGTCTAGAGTAATGGACAATGCCACTTATTTTTAAGTATGTTCAAGTCCAGCACAAATGGGAAGCCAGACAAGTAGACTGAATGTGAAATACATTTAGCAAGAATCTACACAGCAAAGTGCTAAAGGATGAGGTGTTTACAGTCCAGAGAAATGGCCAGGTATGAACTGTGGGAGCGAGAGGTGGGAGACCCCCCATCAGTAGTAACCAAATTCACCTCTATGGATTTGCTCTGAGACACCTTTGGCTTTCCCCTCAGGTACTTGGCCTGTGCCTGAGGAAAGTACCCAGACGTGGGATTGAAGAGGAGGAGTCCCTGATGGAGCCGAGGTGCTCTTAGGTGGTTTAGGGAGCCACCAGAAAATGTTTCCATGAAGTATGGAAGGTGTCCAAGTGGCTGGCAAGGGAGCCGAGCCAGGGAAAACCCAGAGCAGTGTACAAGTTCGGGCTGTGTAACCCAAAGCAGCGTACAAGTCCGGGCTGTGTGCCCAGTGTGTGGCAGAGCCTGAGGGCTAAAGTGATGAGGATGTGTCCTGGTCTCCTTTAATCTGCACTACCAGGAGTGTAGCCCCATGGGGGTCCATCTATGCTTTGTTTATTCTGTTTGGATGTGAATAAAAGCCACACTTTAGAATCCCACTTCTGGTATTGGACATTACAGTTATTGCTTCCCATGTTCGGAGTTACTTGGGTGCCCCGTGCAGAGTAGCCAAACCTAGCCTTTGTGCAGAGTGGCCTATTCCTCCCCAAACCCAGCCCACCTGGTAGAGCTGTCAGATACAAACAGCATACCGGGTAAGGGTTACATATGCAAACAGATGAACAATAAAACAAATAATTAGATACCAATTTATGTTAAATAAGAAGATACCAAAGTAAATCAGAAAATATTATACTTGTCCCTGTGCATCTGTCACAAGTGAGATGGAGATATGGGTAAGAGCAGCATAGAAACACAGAAGTTGATGGCAGATAAGGACCGCAAGGCCCATCCAGTCTGCCCATTTCTTTTTCTACCTTATAAATGTGCCATCGGCCTTTGCTCTGTCAGTGGCCTATCTATTCATACTCATCTGTATTGCTCCCTTATGCCTATCCCATGCCTGTTTGAAGACCTGCACTGTATTCATAGCCACCACTTCCTGAGGTAGGCCGTTCCTTGCATCCACCACCCTTTCTGTGAAAAAGAATTTCCTCACATTCCCCCTTAATCGGCCTCCTTCTAATCTCATGCTGTGTCCTCTTGTCCTGCTATTTTTCTTATATTTAAACATGTTAGACACTTTCACCTAGTTAATGCCCTTAAAGTGTTTGAATGTCTCGATCATATCACCCCTCTCCCTCCTTTGCTCAAGGGTATACATATTGAGCTCCGTTAATCTGTCCTCAGATGTCTTCTGATGCAGTCCCTGCACCATTTTGGTTGCCCTTCTTTGACTGCCTCAATTTGGTAATGTCCTTGTGAAGGTGTGGCTCCAGTACTGCACGCAGTACTCCAGATGGGGCCTAACCAATGTCTTGTAAAGAGGGATTATTACCTCCTCTTATGACTTGTGATACCCCTACTAATACACCCCCTAACATCCCCTAGCCTACCTACTGCTTTAGAGGTCTGCTTGATGATTTCAGGTCATCGGTGATGATGATGCCCAAGTCTCTTTCTTCCTTTGTGACTGCCAGCAACTCCCCTCCCAGCCTATAGGTGGCTTCAGGGTTTCTCTTCCCTATGTGCATGATCTTGCACTTCTTTGCATTAAATCCCAGTTGCCACTCTTCTGACCATTTTGCTAGTTAACCAGATCTCTTCTCATTCTGCCCACCCCATCTGGATAATCTATTCTGTTGCAGATCTTGGTGTCATCTGCAAACAGACAAGCCTTACCCTCTAGTCCATCTGCAATGTCACTAATGAAGATATTGAAGAGTACTGGGCCCAGGACTGATCCCTGAGGTACCCCACTTGTGCATGAGAGATGACACTGTGTGATGCTGCCCCCAATATGTGGGACACTATCCAGGCCTCAAAATGCTGCACATAAGTTCATAGCCAAAACACTATGGGGTTGCAGGATTCCAGTGTGGAAACTAGTACCCTTGTTTTTGTACCCTGCCTTTAGATAGCTGCATAGAGAGGCAGGCAAGACAAATTTATTTAAAAAAAAAAAAACTTCTAAAAACCAAGGTGCTATGCATAATCATAAAAAATCTACAAAAATAACATGAAAATAAAACAAATTCAAAACAATGCAGATATCCATTACCGTATCAGTTACCTTCAAAACCTTAGACTATATGCAAAGGCTATGCACTCACAAACCAGTGAATTAATGCAAATAGGCTGAATTCAAAAGTGAATAAATTTGTTGTGGCAAAGTGGAGGCTCACTGGCTTAAACCTTCAGCACCAGCGCTTCAATCCCAAGCAGGTCTTCGTCAGGGGACGGATCTAACAGTCATCAAGATGTTACATCAATTTATCTGAATCACTTAAAGCAACATAGAAAAATAATAAGTGAAAACATTCAATTTCCCAAAGTTCATTACAAACATTTATAAAATTGGCGAACGGAATCAGTTCTTACAATGCAAGGTTTATATCTTCAACACTAAGTTACCCAAAGTTAATTACATAGGAGGATAATGTATGGTCATCGATGGTTAACCGGTTTGTTAATCATTTTGAGGTTGTCAGGGCGACCCTAGCTCTCGAGGTTTACGTTGCCATGGCAACCTCGAGATGGGTTAAAAAAAAAAAAACGGTTAACCATCGATGGACCATACATTATATTTATAGTAGATGGTACACGTTTATGTTTTTTAAAAAGAAAGCAGTTTCCTTACTGCACTGCTTTCTTTTTATGTCACCGCTGCTCTGTATACCGCGTGGCGTTTCAGCTGTCTGATCCAGTTGCGCCGCATGCCCAGACTGTTTCCGGTTGTTAACCCATCGATGTGACGTACCATCGATGGGTTAACAACATCGTGATGTCACACTGATGGTAAAACATTGTTATGAAAAGGTAGATTTCTACCTATAACAACGTTCTACCATACATTATAAACATTTATAAAATTGGTGAAAGGAACAAGTTCTTACAATGTAAGGTTTATATCTTTAACACATTTCAAAAATACAGGTCCAGATTATTTCTATGTTAAGAACGTACTCAACGCATTTCATAATACTAGTGGACGTGATAAAGATCAATATAAGAAAAAGAAGCATAGAAATGGACTTGGGTAAATTTATAACATTCCAGAGGTGAAGTGTAGCAAACTATATACATATCCTCTGAGGTGAATGGCCCCAAACAGGAGACTGATCCAACTTAGGCTGTAATAAACAAAAGTTACCTTCAAAACATTGTCTGAATAATCATGTCTTAGGTCTACTTTTAAAGACTGTAACAGAAGGGGCAGAGTGAGTGTCAGAGGGCAAGCCATCCCAAAGCAAAGGGGTAGTTACAGAGAATGATCTGTCCCTGGCCGATTTTAACCCGATTTTGGAATGGCTAGAAGGCCAGTTCCAGTGGAGCATAACTCACGGACATCGGGGCAGATCACAAGAAGCTCACCAGGTACTGGGGTCCCAGTCTATTTAGAGCCTTAAAGGTAAGTAACAAGATCTTAAAAATATCTGTCATCTCACAGGAAGACAGTGCAGAAAGTGCAGTGCTGGAGTGATATTTCAACTGAGGTTCAATGCAAAGAAGTGCAAAATAATGCACCTGGGTAGAGGGAACCCTTGGGGGAGATAGACAGAGGAGCGGACTGTCACCAAAGAGGAAAGGGAGCTAGGGGTTATCATCTCTGATGACCTTAAGGCATCAAAGCAGTGTACAAAGGTGGCAGGGAGGGCCAGTGGCATGCTGGGGTATCACTAGCGGGAGGTGGTGATGCCATCGTATAAAACATTGGTAAGGCCTCACCTGGAGTACTGCAAGCAGTTCTGGAGGCCACACCTGCACAAGGACA